>OZ038427.1:8239221-8971721 GCA_964036235.1 Heterorhabditis bacteriophora | reverse complement strand
TGCATAAAATAATAATTTTGAGGTAATTTTATAAAACACTTGAAAATACAATTAAAAAGTAACATAAGAATATCGTTTTAAGTGGAAGGTAAACAGTAAGTAGATATACAGTGACCGCGAGGATTCCAGGTAACAAACTGCACCGAATGCACCAAGTACACTCAATTGTAACTCGCCTCTAGATGATCTATTTTGTATTCTAATTAAAGATACGCATTCAGCATCAAATTGTGGTTCTTTTCGATGTAATTTCTTTGGTTTTATGCGAAGTCTACTTTCGATGAAAAAGAGAATATCTCACATTCAAGGGATTATTAAGAAAAGACAAGTAGAGCACAAAGCGCGTAAAGCATTCAATAGTATGGTAATTGTCACTCGTAGTGGGGATGGTTTTCTGAAGGGCTTCTGAAGCTTGAGAAACTGGAAAGTTCCGAAGAGTAAAAGGTGAAACACAGGAATAAAGTGGTAGGTGGAATGAAACCATCGGCCAAGACACTGCCAGTGATCTTCTTCTATTGTTCCTCACTTTTGTCATAGTCGTGTGATGGCCTAGTGGTGTAGGTCATAGGAAGGGGAAAGAGAAGCGCAGGATCGGTTCCGTCTATGCGTCAAGAGGCGTTCTGGAATCCTGCGTTTTCGTTATTGCCGAACTCGTACGATGGAAAACTGCACAGCAATTGTCAACTGAAATAAATAATTGTGTGAGAGGATTGTCGGCCAGATTTGACGATTTCGGCTGAGTCTTTCACTTGGCAGGTAACGAAATTCCCTCGCATAGGTATGGAAGCTCTCTGTGACGAGTGCAAAACGATAAGCCAAGAGCGTATAAATAGAGCAGTTTAATCGGCCAACACACATAGCTGACTGGGTCCAATTTTATAAAGAAATATATAAAAATTCATATAATACTAATCCTTCACGTAGACAAACAGCTGAAATCGTGGCTTAGTGGTAGTCGGCGAGGCGCGGGGTGTGGTGGTCGACGGGTCGATCCCAGCCGCTTCCCTTTTGATCTTCTCGTATTGAGTAATAGCTAATCATTTATTGTGCGTATTTGCAAACCAGGCTGAGGTACGGAATAGGTTGACGTGGGGGTTTCGGCTATTCGTGAAACAAACCGCAGACCACTTAGCCATTGGTAAGTTTCGATGCACTTGGACGGTCAGTTTGGAAGACTTCGAGCAGTGTAAGTTTATTGGTGAGTTTTTCCCTTTATTTATCAGGGCTTTCGTGAGCCGAGGCTTTTGCCTTAGCGCTCAACTCCATCCTCTCCTTCGGGAGAAGAGTGGGATAATTTTGGTCGCTTCTGAGGCGTTTGGCACCTAGGTGCTGAACTGCTTCAAGAGCTCATCGTCGCTAAGGTGACGATGCCAACCATGCTAGGAACAATGAACTGCTTTGTGTATTATGCTTTATAGCCATCCTCATGCCGTTTTCTTGCGCAAACCAGTGTAAGGTACGGAACAGGGAATATGTATAAAGCGACGAAAGTTGACCGCATTGTGGTTCGAACCCACCATCTTTTTTGCACTGGGGTTACCTGGCCTGCAAATTTTACCTCGGTCGCCGACGGGCTTCCGAGAGACCATACGGACTGGCGCCAGTCCGTTGGTGGTGGGTTCGAAAAGAGGGATCTCGTAGAGATCCCTATAGGATCCGTAGGATCCTATAAAAGACATTCTTAAGGGATCCGTAGGATCCCTATAGGATCCGTAGGATCCTATAAAAGACATTCTTAAGGGATCCGTAGGATCCCTATAGGATCCGAAGGATCCTATAAAAGACATTCTTTAAGGGATCCGAAGGATCCCTATAGGATCCGAAGGATCCTATAAAAGACATTCTTTAAGGGATCCGTAGGATCCTATAAAAGACATTCTTTAAGGGATCCGAAGGATCCCTATAGGATCCGTAGGATCCTATATAAAGGGATCCCTACGGGATCCCTCTTTTCGAACCCACCACCAACGGACTGGCGCCAGTCCGTATGGTCTCTCGGAAGCCCGTCGGCGACCGAGGTAAAATTTGCAGGCCAGGTAACCCCAGTGCAAAAAAAGATGGTGGGTTCGAACCACAATGCGGTCAACTTTCGTCGCTTTATACATATTCTCTGTTCCGTACCTTACACTGGTTTGCGCAAGAAAACGGCATGAGGATGGCTATAAAGCATAATACACAAAGCAGTTCATTGTTCCTAGCATGGTTGGCATCGTCACCTTAGCGACGATGAGCTCTTGAAGCAGTTCAGCACCTAGGTGCCAAACGCCTCAGAAGCGACCAAAATTATCCCACTCTTCTCCCGAAGGAGAGGCGGGAGTTGAGCGCTGAGACAAAGGCCTCGGCTCAACAGAGCGCTAAGGCAAAAGCCTCGGCTCACGAAAGCCCTGATAAATAAAGGGAAAAACTCACCAATAAACTTACACTGCTCGAAGTCTTCCAAACTGACCGTCCAAGTGCATCGAAACTTACCAATGGCTAAGTGGTCTGCGGTTTGTTTCACGAATAGCCGAAACCCCCACGTCAACCTATTCCGTACCTCAGCCTGGTTTGCAAATACGCACAATAAATGATTAGCTATTACTCAATACGAGAAGATCAAAAGGGAAGCGGCTGGGATCGACCCGTCGACCACCACACCCCGCGCCTCGCCGACTACCACTAAGCCACGATTTCAGCTGTTTGTCTACGTGAAGGATTAGTATTATATGAATTTTTATATATTTCTTTATAAAATTGGACCCAGTCAGCTATGTGTGTTGGCCGATTAAACTGCTCTATTTATACGCTCTTGGCTTATCGTTTTGCACTCGTCACAGAGAGCTTCCATACCTATGCGAGGGAATTTCGTTACCTGCCAAGTGAAAGACTCAGCCGAAATCGTCAAATCTGGCCGACAATCCTCTCACACAATTATTTATTTCAGTTGACAATTGCTGTGCAGTTTTCCATCGTACGAGTTCGGCAATAACGAAAACGCAGGATTCCAGAACGCCTCTTGACGCATAGACGGAACCGATCCTGCGCTTCTCTTTCCCCTTCCTATGACCTACACCACTAGGCCATCACACGACTATGACAAAAGTGAGGAACAATAGAAGAAGATCACTGGCAGTGTCTTGGCCGATGGTTTCATTCCACCTACCACTTTATTCCTGTGTTTCACCTTTTACTCTTCGGAACTTTCCAGTTTCTCAAGCTTCAGAAGCCCTTCAGAAAACCATCCCCACTACGAGTGACAATTACCATACTATTGAATGCTTTACGCGCTTTGTGCTCTACTTGTCTTTTCTTAATAATCCCTTGAATGTGAGATATTCTCTTTTTCATCGAAAGTAGACTTCGCATAAAACCAAAGAAATTACATCGAAAAGAACCACAATTTGATGCTGAATGCGTATCTTTAATTAGAATACAAAATAGATCATCTAGAGGCGAGTTACAATTGAGTGTACTTGGTGCATTCGGTGCAGTTTGTTACCTGGAATCCTCGCGGTCACTGTGGTATTCAACCCGTTGTATAATAACAGCTGAATTTATTAGTTGTATTAGTTATATAAGAAAAACACAGTAATGGGTCTAGACGTAGAAAGTGCATACTTGAATATTATTATTTTCTATTATAATTGGGAAAAATTAGATACCTAAAATCAACTGTTTTTTTTGTAAAATTTTAATTGATTTAGAAATGCGTTGAATTTACTAATTTTATTTAATGTTCAATAATACAGTCGAGTTATGAAATACCATTTGGAAAGCATATTTCATTAACTATTGTAAAAACCCATCTGGTTGTTTATCTGTGTATCATAAGCAGAAATTAATCCAAACATGCGTGGTATGATACCCATGAGATTCCAGAAGCATTTGTTTGTCATTAGCTGTATATGACACTCATATTCGAAGTCATTATAGTTAATGATTGATGTTTTTATACAACTGTACAATGATGTATAGTCATTATTCGAGTAAAAGATATGGTAAATTTAGCATTCGAGACTAACTAATGCACTTGGAAAAGTGCTATAGAAAATGACATTAGTATGGTTTTAAATATATAGTAAATAATCTAATAAAAAATTATCGTCAAAAAAAGTCATAATGAAACGCAAATGTAAACATACAAAGATGTTTATAGGCAATTAAATTTAATCAATATCTATAAATGATTCTCAGCCAAGCTAAGTAAGTACTGTGAAGAATAGCAGAGAAATGTGCTTAACGGTCAATTTGTGCATTTGCCCTATACAGCGATTGGAATTCAAGTTGCATGTTATTTATGTCATCTTTTTAAACGATATTTCATGTAATACCCTTAATTCCGATTATATCGTTTATCTAGTTTATTATTTTCCATGAATATATTTATACAAGGTGATTGTCAAAATACTTTTTGAATCCTGCAAATATTTTATTTCATAATTTTTCTTTAGTTTGCGTATATAGTTTTATGTCAAAATTTTTCATTATTCATTCAATAACTTTATTCTTACTTATGTTTCCATCTTCCCGAATTATTTCATCTAATGAAATTTTGTTGGCAGGATACCAATATTATTTTCTACTTCTCTTTTGTTCTCTTTTTTTTCATCAACCCCGACTTCATATTTTGCCGTATATTCTTTAATTCTGAGGATTAACTATACACGAACCCAGAACTATATATGAGAAGTGTGGTTGATAGATCCATATGTCATCTTTTTTCCACTAAAAGACATTTTTATGACTTATAACTATCTTATTTGTTAGCAACCATAATGAGTTGTCATTCCACGGTAAATAACACGTGATGTTACTAATTTGCATTGTTCTAAACCTTATACAATGAGTTTCATAATTATAGTCTATTCGCTTTTGTCGTTCTAACTTGAGACCCAGTGTTTAAAATTTGTATCCTGACATCCTGTCATAATATCAAGACGATATACACTTTTTGCCAATAGTTACTGCAAATTTTTCCAAAAACAGAAAAATTACTTCCCTCACTGTTTCATAATTAGAGCCCACTTAGAAGAAATACTCAAAAAAAAACAAGAATTTAGAACAAGTAAAAAATAACTTCCAGTATTCAATATAACTATACATTCTATTGATCAATTGGAAAATCCGTTCTATAATACTCGTTGACAAATTTTTGAAGATAGCTGAGTCAATGTTGTTCCAATCTTCTGAAGTTATCTTCTTTAGACTCTCAACTGAGGAAACTACCAGTTATGGGCATATACAAGGAAAGTTTAAATGATCTTGGCGATACGACATGATGATAAGATAAAAATCCTGTGAAATTTAAAGCACTGGGTCCTGAGTTAAAACAGTAATATGAGGTGTTATATACTAGGTGGTTGCAGAAGTTGTAGTCATTTTCAAAATTTCAATTTTATTTCCATACTATACAAAATGCAGTTCAATCATCAAAATATTTTCCCTCGCTTTCTATGGCTTTCGGCTATTCCTGGGGTAACTTTCGGATTCCTTCGTGAAAAAACGACATTGGCTTAGAGGTAATGAAGTCGTCGATCCATTTTCGCATCTCGAAAGCGCTATCCCTCTAGACAGTTCTACATCGACCGGAATAAATGGTAACACGAAGATGCCAAGTCCGGTGAATACGCCGCGTGCGGGAGTACTTCCAGCCTAAGTTCAAAATAGTTTGCTGAGTACTAGGAGCAACATGAGGCCTAGCGTTGTCATACTGCAAGATAGCCTTCCGACTTCCTTGTCCAGTAAATGGTCTTTTTTATTCAACTGCATCAAAAAATCATTCATTTGACGACCGTAGCGTCCGGCAGTAACCGTCTCACCCAGTTGAAGAAGCTCATAAAACATCACACTCTTCATGTCCCACCAGATGCACGGAAGGACTTTGGCGTGAGTGCTTGGCTTTGCTGTGAATGTTGTTGGCTGTCCGGGGTTACCCATGAATGTGTGCGTGCTTAGGATTGTCGTACATAATCTATTTTTCGTCATCTGTAACAATTTTCACAAAAAGTTCTTCTTGCCTTGCTTAACAAGTAACGAGATGTATGAGTTGAGTCGGCGACTAACGCTGTTTTCGGAGAGTTCATGTGGTACACACTTTCAAAACTTGCAAATTTTCCCCATCTTATGTAGTCGTCTCAAGACTGTTGCTTTATCAACTCCTAATTGTTCCGCGAGTTCTTCTTAGGTCTGCGACGGATTTTCATCTAATAATGATTTCAAAGCATTCGTTTTCGCCGTTCGTGGCGTCGCAGTGTTATCGACCACTGACATCAAAATCACCAACTTTAAAGCGTCGAAAGCAACATCTTCAAGTGCTGTAGGAGCGAACTCCTTCACCGAGTACAGAGCATATTGATTTCATGCTTCAACAGCATTCTTCCCTTGTTGGAACTCGTAGAGAATTTAGTGTCGAATATGCAGTTTTTGGTGGCTCATCTTATTCTAATTATTTTGTGAGGTTAAGTTTACCATTAAATCTTCACTTATGGCTTTTCAGAAACTATAAACCCAGCACTACAAAAATGCAAAAGAGCGGGGATTTATTTAGGTTTTAAATAATTGTACTAAAGCACTGAAATAAGTGACTAAAACTTCTGCTACCGCTTAATAATTGTGAAACGCACTCTATAAGCATAGGTGATAGCTTTGTTATGTTCACGTATGATACCTTCGTTAAGCAGTAGAGTTGACATTATTTTCATATGTAAGGTATATCCTACGACTACTTTAGCTCTCTAACCAGCAAACCCTATAAAATGCAGCGCTGTGTGGAAGCTAGAGATAAGCGGGTCACTTAGCTTCTCACTTCCTTATGTTTACCATTATTATAGTACTGTAGATTTTATGTATCGTATAAATTATTAGCCTATTTCACTATATTCCACAATAACTAAACAATCATAAAAGGATAGGGTCAGCTGATCAGCTGACCCTAGTAACCTTTTACACATATATACATGGACCCACTATTGGTCACTTGCCATAAATTACTGAATTAGTGCATTTATTCAATTTTGTACACCTTATACTTTGCTGGAAAGTTCACTCTACATGCATTTTTCTATATTTAAACTATCTATGTATGTCCTCCAGTTGTATCCGTTTGTAATTATCGTTACCTTCCAATTTGTTTTAAGTTTTTCATTTTCAGTCCCTAAATCGAGTAAATCCATCATATAGAAGTCTACGGGACAACTCGTCATATTTCTCTTCTAAATGGATTTTAATGCCTCTTCTAAAGGGCGTGGTTTATCTGAGAAAGGCGTGGTCAATTTGAACAACCCTATTCTTAAAAATGTTTTGCATTGGCAACCGGCAGAAGACGTGTCATGGAAAATAGTACCCATGCCATATCAGCTGTATTTCGCATCTTAACAGTTATAATTAATTTACGGTTCACCACTGGGTTTCCCTATTGTCCTTGTATTCTGTTCAATACCACCGGAAATTTTCACTCCCCTAACTATCCATTGGATTTGACACACATTGACTGCCTATTTTATCACTTCAAAGCTCCTAAGGATAATGTAATTCAGATAACATTCAAAAGTTTTTCTTTGCCAATACGAAATCCAACGTGAGTTCCAGTTACACCCGATTATTAAATTTAGTTAATAAACCTAGTTAATAGTTAGCATTCAATCACCGTCTCTACAACATTTTTCGTAAATACTTGTTTGGTTAACCTTTTAAAATATACTATAAATTTGCGATTCAGAATCAAGCCTGTTAATTTATTTTTCGAAATCTATCGCGAGTCGTGCGAATAATCCAAAGTAGTTAAGCTGGGAAATAGTTCACTTTACATGATGGAATGTTGCTACACTTTTTACCTTTGCCGTAACATGGGTCCGCAATTGTCATATAACGCGTTGTGGCCTGTACAAAACTTGTTTTAGTATAACATTTAAAATAATTTATCAAGTACGGCTCTATTTTAGTGCTGCAGACTCTGCCAACATCAAATTCAAGCAGGGTTTGTTTTCCAAATTCAATAAAGCGCGATTACTTCGCAGCTCTGCCGTCGGAAAGAATGGGATAATTGAATAAACCAGAAAAAAATGAGGAAGAAAATAGGGTGCCATTGTTGCCTATTAAACGTATAATAATATCAAAAATTAGCTGCTAAATATTGAATTTTTAAAAATGTTTAGAATAAAACTTGACAGGATCAAAAACATTTCTTTCGACATATATTCCTATTGTTTATAGTAGCAGAATAAGATGGAATAGTTAGTTCATTTAATTTAGTTTTTTGCTGCTACAAGCAACTGCTGCTTATATAAATATTATTTACAAGTGGACAATTAAATATAGTTGTAATTCATTAATAATGTTTTGCTAAGTTTATAAGGAAACTATTCTCTTGAACGAACTGAGGCAAGGGACTGAGCCTAGATGCTTTTCGTGCGTGAAAACAGGCTTAAAATCAAGCACCCGTCGAAACCAGCTTAAATACGTGAAATGTATTATAATATTTATGTGTTATTTGTTTAGCTGAGTTATAGCAATTGACGTTTTTAACAATACTTAAGACAACCTTATAGGAAATTTGAGACCATTTTAGATCTATGTTAATAATATTAGGATGAATGTGTATAAATTTTACGTATATAGGGCAATAATTTTAAGTAGAATTTCAAAATACACGTATACTTCATAAATAGTTATTTAAATTTGAAGAAAAACATTCTTTGTACTCTTGTTTGTCATCAAAGTGTCAAGCTGATTTTTTCGATATCTTTAAAAACATTTAATAAATATAGTAAGAGAATCTAATTAGTCGTATAGTGCCTTTAATATCTATTATAACTATATAAATATTAAAAGTGAAATTTGAAGAATAGAGAAATCAAGCCACTGAAGCAGTTATTAGGCTTCTGTGAGTGATTGGAAATATTAGATTAGTTCCAAAAATAGCTAGTGACATGTTAGATATATACATCCTAAATTTTTCAGGAAATATGGAATATAAAGATTTAATACTTCTAGGTGTATAGCATCAGTCGGTGTATTTGACCATTCAGAGGACGGATTAATTGATCCAACAGCAACTCCAGATTTTCAATATTGTGGAAATGAAGTCAAAAGTGGCAAACAATTTTATTCCAGGTATACGAAGAAAACTTGAACAAAACTGTTGGTTTTAATAATAGCATACAACTGTTTAATAGAATTTCAATGTGTTGATATATACATCTTGTAAACGTTCGCGTTTATTCCAAGTGTCACAAACCCAATTTATAGTTATTATTTTATACTATATCGATATTTTTGTGACTTAAATGATCACGCAAATGTACTGAATAAGAGAGACAAAGGCGCGAACGCGAACTACAAAGTATGAAAGCATAGGAGCCAGCACATTGACTCCGAAGGAGTCACTTCCGATTTGTTGAAATGCTGTGTTGTTGTGTTGTGCACTTTTCTGTTTCTGATGTCGTTGCAATAATAATACCAGTTTTTGAAAAGCACTCTCTTATTGTATTTTATTAGTTAAAGCATTATAGTAAAATAACTTCGTATCGCCGTTTAAAACATCTAATAAAGCTGCTCAAATATAATAGCGTAGTTGACAGCAATTAAATATTCACTTATACTTCTTAATTCTTGTAAATCATAAATATTCAAGGAGCTCTATAATTTCTTGAATGACATGAAGAGAACTTCTCTATTATCGATGCTCATCTCTCAAATCATTCTATAAATATGAGAGACACTGAAGATGGATGTATTCATCCCTCATGTGTACTGTGGTATTAAGAAACGGGAACAAAGACATGAGGGCACTTAAGTATAGATTTTCTAGCGTGGTAATAACCCCATACACTTCTTAATAGACGTTTAGGGGTGAATGTAACAAAACCATTAGTCTGCTGCAATAGTCGTCAATCTTAGGAAAGAAATCTTTAGATTAATATCAGCAGTGAAAATTCTAGGAAGCGAAATATTTAATTAGTATCTCTGAAGCTGGTAACCAACTTTTCACTCTTTCACTAGATATATTTCATATAAAAGTTCAACCCGTTAGATATTATTTTCATATGATTATAATAACTAAGTATTTTACTAATATTTCACCTTTTTACTTACTCATTTCAAGAGATTTAGAAGCAAGTAGTTGTAATTTACTTTATTTCGATGAAATGTAATAATTAGAAGTACTTTTATCGTCGATACGTTTACTGAGTTGTTGAAGAAAGGAAATCATCTTATTGTTATGGTAAAGTTTTCTGGATATTCAGGAAAATTGTTCATATCTCACTTATTCTGTTTCTTAATTGTAGCCGATTAGTTACAGAGGTGAACACTTTCTTTTGCAAATACGGCATGGAGGTGTTACATCAAAAGGATTCTCTGGTGAATATCGGTTTCTATCTAAAGGTATGATTTAGTTCTTTATCCTATCATCTCTATCTATTCTAATTGCGAATACATATAAATTTTAAAAATGTTTTTCAGCAAATTTTAATTCTGATGCAATTGAAATGAATGAATGCAGCTATAAGACTGAAAAAACGGAGGTGAGATTTAAGTGTTAAATGTCACCATTTAATATGGTAATAGTGTATAGTAGCAATACTCGTTTAGGGAACGCTTTACTCACCACACTATCCATATTTCTACCCCTCTTTGTTCAACTGCTCTTACATTCTCCCACAACGGAAAGGGTTTCAAATAGTTATTTCATCGGGAGAAATTATGTTAGGAAAGGAGGCTCTGTTATATGTCATTGAAATAAGTAAAGGGGTAAGTATGCAAAAATTTCCGTTTAATTTTAGTATTATTATTCTATATGTGTAACTCTGAAAAGCCGAGTATTTCCATTCAATTATACCATCGTTCAGTGTTTTGAAATGCTAAACGAAGTGGAAATCGGGATTTTAATGGGCCAATGAAATATTAGGCTTTAGAGAATACTATTATACATTATTTGTTTAAATAAAATAAAATAATAGATAGCTTTCGTCGTTCTCTCACCTCTTCATCAATAGTTTCTCCTAAATAAAGGTAGCATAAGTGATAAAACAACAATTATTATACCTGTCACGAATACTCATATATTCATAATATTCAAGTTTAGTTCGTTTCATAGTTCATACACTTTAAGGAGATTGTATAATTATAATTATGGTTTTAACATTGAAATATATCGAGTTAATCGTTGTTATTCTTGAATGCGGTTTGTCAATTTAAGTTTATATTAGATTACACTAAGATAGTGACGGCACTAATGTACGCATTTCTTATCCTATGATAGAGACCGTATAAAAGAAGGCATTTAACCCTCCATAGGTGTTAATTTTATGTTCGCTCATTCAGATGCCTTCCTTGAATTTACCTTATTTTCTATTAGTCGCGTGCTATGGTTTTACAGTTGATTTCTCCATAATAACTCTTGGTATATCATCATGCGTTCTCTCTTCATTCATATAAGCCTAATATATGACTCTTAGTTCTTTTCTAAATAATACCTTTCGAATGGGACTCATGTAATAATCGTGTTTCTCTTTTTTTATAACTAATTTAAATTTACATGCACTTTCCAATAAATTCCTCTTTTAACACTACCAAAACTAATCAGTTGTTTAAAAAAGTTTCATATTAAACACACTAGGCATTCATTTTTAAGTTTCCTACTTGTTTGTTTGTGCCACGTAGATGACTTGTTTTTAACCATCCTTTTATCACGAATTGCAAAGGAATAATTTGTATATCTTACCTGGATCTAAAGCTTATTTAAGATCGTGTGATGACGCCGTAAGAGAATGACAAAAGATTGATTAAAAGTTACTCATAGTAAGCTTAGATATAACACAAGTAAACATAAATTTGAAATTCAGAAGTCTCAAATCCTCTCTATTATATCCAGCCAACACAGTCTCTACATATCTTCCCTAGCATCGATTCAACTATATTTTCAAGCAGGAATAAATCATGATCGGGTAAAGCCTATAACATAATTTTCAATATATTATTAAATAGTATTCTCGATTAGCACTAAAAAAACCGAAAAAATAACTATTCAACGAATTTAGAAGTGGTTAATTATCTGTTAATATGTAGAGGATATCAATTATTTAAATAACAGATTAGCTAATTGGATTTTAAGTATCGAATGTGTTGATCTACATAAGTTTAGAATTCATTATCTTAGCATGTTGAACAAAAGTAACATTATAAGATAGCATTTTGTTCTCAGGCATTGATATTTTAAATTATTCTTATGTTGATTTAACTACATAAGAATATTGGTATTAAGCCTACGTTAAACTTATTCAATCGTCACCTAAGCAAGATATACTAATATGGCTTTTTAATATTGAATGTATTTCACTGCTGTATAAGCCCAAGTCTATGAGTGTCAAGGACTGAACAGAAAATGTTGGAAGAGGTAGAAAGAAGAAGGGCAGAAAAACAAAACACGATGTAAATTTTTCATAATTTTAGGCGCGCGGCTTCGTAATTGAATTCACGTACGAGAAGTCTGTTTGGCGGAGCGAAGAAACCAGTAAGTATATTATTGATTGCTATGCCAAAACTGCGTCTTCTTCTTCAGAATATTTTATTCTTCATTATAGTAAAAGGTTTGTTTCAATTCCACACTAATTTTCTATGCCGCCTCTATTTTCCTGGTAGAATATTTATATTACCGCACTTCTCAACGCCCTATGTCCAATAGTAGCTTGTGTCTACAATAAATTACTATCGCACTAAGGTATAACGATTTTAATAGAAATCTGCATATTGTGAGTATTACTATACTTAGCTCTGCAAACCAGGTCCGTGCTTTTTGTATTCAGCAGTTCTATAAGTACTATATTCATAAACAGTATACTTAATCCAGAATTAAATTTGTGATAGTCAGTCTTTGAATACATTCACACAGATATGCTTTGTAATGATCTCAAATAAAAAGATTTGACTACAGAATGTCTCCACTTCTCACGTTGTCCCACTGGGTAATTAAGGAGATTATGTATGCTTGTTCATTTTAGGCGAGATCCAAAGATGAATCAGCTATAACTTATAGAATATGATCATTCCAAATCATCCATTTATACTGTTAGTTTTAGAACTAAAGAGCACGGTATTTAGTAAAATAAACTGTGAAAATTATTTTTATAATGTAATAAATTTAGATCGTGTATAAACATTTAAAAGATTAAAATTAATTAAAAGAATCATATTCTTCAAATAGTATAATCACTACATACAATTTGCTAAAATTAATCATTTTAATACTGTAGGTACTTGTTTAGTGGTTAAGAAGTATTACTGTTTAATATGATTACTTTTACACTTTGATACTGTAGTTTGTCAAGTATTTGTGGTGTATTTTTGCTCATCAGCTTTTATATGTGGGAAACAGATTTATAGGTAACTTAATAATTGAATAAATACTGTGTTACTGATATATACATTTTTGTGTAGCAATTTTTAGCTTAATTCATAGTTTAAATCATTTTAAATAAATTTTCTTCAATCAAAATGAAATAGATTTAATATTTATTGGGACATAATTATTCTATATTTCAGATGTTATCAATGATTGTTCGTTGACTATAACATCAAGCAGTGAGAAATCGGGAAATGTTTCTTCTCATCGACTAAACCCGAAAGGATCTAGTCTACCCACCAGATGCAGAATTGCATTCCAGGGTATATAAATACTTTTTTATTAATAAATTACTTACGTTAATGATTACACGAACTTATATAGCCATATAGTTAAATATTATAATAACTCAAAGCATCATTACTAGATGTTTTTTGATATTTGAATTCCCACCGCTCAGTGGAAATAAATTATTTTTCTAGAACTTATAATAAATCGAATATACTTTAAAATATCACGTTAATTGAACTAAGAGGTCTATATATAAACTAATTTGTATTGATTTATTCACTATATATGTTTGCTAGCTACTAAGCGCAAATTAGACTGACAACTGGAGTAAATAAGTTATTGGCCGCTCAAAATTATGCACAAAATTAACAATATTAATTCCGATTATTAGTTAGTATAATAGAGAATATTGAATAGAAAAGCAACATTACAGGTTTTCCTAATGAACGAGTTTCTGTTAAATTCACTCATTTTAATCTATATACTCCTGAGAACAAAAATATCACTAAAAGGTAGGAATTATAGATTTTTTTCATTTTTCTTAAAGGGCGTAAATATTTCTATCTTGGACATTCAAAATAAGTAGATGGGTTTCTGCTGTTCTTTTTGAATTTAGATTAAATCGTTATGGAGCATTTTGTGAGATAATGAAGCGAGGTTTTTACTATATAGTTTTCTATAAAAATCTCAGGTGTGCTGAATTCGACCACCTGACTGCCAATGTTCGAGTCGGCTCTCGTCTATCAAGAATTGATGAGTGGTGTGGCAATAAAACTCCTCCCCAATTAATGAGCAGTACCAATTTGCTGGAGCTTGAGTATTTGACGAAGGTTCTGTTCCTTTGAAATTTCCTAATTTAATATCGAAATTATTTTAGCGTGATGACTGAAAGTACAATATTCATAATACCTTAGTGTTTTTAAGACTATCAAATGATATAGAGATATTAAGTCTCTAGAAATACATCTTTGGATTTTTACCTCTGAGGCGGGTCTAGACTAAGCAGTAAAAATCTTGTTACAACACTATGTTTTAAACAATGTATGTTATTATTTTTTAAATTAACATAGTATTTAAATATTACGTTTATAGTTTATCGCGTAGCGAATGAAAACACTCATAAAATTAGACAGGAGTCTTATCTTTTAAAAAAACTACATGTTTATTTCGTTGAATCTTCGACAAACATCTTTTTTCTTTGCACTTTTAAATTTCCAATAACTCACGGAATTCTTTATGTGAGCATTATGAGAAGTTTATGCGTTTCAGTATTCACAATATGAAATTATCAGCTGGGGGGATCTTTAACTACTTATTTTTATATAGTAGTTTTATTATAGTAATAACTAAAGCTATTATTTAAGAAAAGCTTACGATGTAAGATCTCATTTTCTAAGTTTTTGTTCATTTTTAACTAGTTATAATTTGGGATGAAGCTATCAGCATAATTAATTGTATCTGTTTTTAGGGAAAATTAGTAGTTACGTAAAATATATTGAAATACAGAAATATACGTAATACTAGAGATATAATGTGTGTATTCATAGTACTTAGTGACAAATTCATTTAGTCCCCTCGATTGCTGCGTGAGAATGCGAAACACGATATTGGATTTCGTCTAGAATATCTCTTCCATACCGATTGGGATATGCAACATATGCAGGCTGAGGTTGATAAAAGTAAAGGTAATGTTTTAGTTCTGTTGACATTAATATACCTTACATAAGTAATTGTGATTCTGCATTAGTTTCCAATCATTTCATAACTAGCACATTCACTACTAAGATTATTATATTCTCTTCATTTGTTTAAGTGGTAATTAATTCTCAAAAAGGAATCATGTTTGGGATATATAACAAGGATCACCTAAACTCTTTGTTGTTCACTATTTGTATCCCTAAGATAAATGGTCCTCAATTACTTTCTATTCACACTTTGTAAATATGTCCCTACATGATTAAAATATTTTTATGTTGATAACTAGAATAGAAGACATGGGAGTGTGAGTGAAAGTTTGCGGCTTTGTTTGTTTAGAGTTATGTCCATCCATCTCATCTATTTCCCCAGGGATTAATTTGCTTTATTCAGTTTTTTCAAACTATGTATTTTATAAGGTTAACTCATTTCAGACTGTCGATTCCTTTTCAATTCCTCCAATCAAAGCAGTGGTAATTTATGGTCTATCAATTATCCAGGGTTATATCCGAGAAATGTCTATTGTGAATATATATTTCACGGGAGCGATGAAGAAATAGTACATATCCACTTTGAGTACTTCGATGTCGAAGGATTCCATCAGTTAGTTTTATTGCTATAATCCTTTAATCCCATGTTATATGAATGTTATTTTATAAACGTGATACTTTTTATACACGATTCTCATAAAATTAGTCTTATTAATGGGTAGTGGTCAAGCTTAAGAGATTATATCTAACAAATGAAAAGAATAGAAGATATCCCACTATTATTGAGGAGGGTATCATTGTTTTCTTGCATTTACGGCATGTTTAAAAAAAAATTATATTACAGATGTGATGAAACTACTAAAAGTGATTTTATTCTATTCAGCAACTATCAAACACATGATAGGACAAATAGGAGGTTTTGTGGAAAGGTAATTTAAACTTTTTTTGTTACATTGGAATTTATAGAAATAGCATAAATTTTCAATAGGAATTATTCCACTTTATCTTTTGATTGTTGATATATTATATAAAAGTACTGCAGTGAAAGTGTACTAAGCATTTGTCAGGTTTTCTGATAAAATTTTCTATCTAGATTTTTTATATTAATTCTTTACTTAGTTGTTTGTTTAATAATTTATAATTAACATTGTTCCACTATTTATGGGATTAAAAATAAATGTACCATATTTAATGACATCAAGATGTCATTGAAATTTTCTAATATTTAACATAATTCTTTCTTAGCTAAAATTAAATGTGATTTCATTGGATAACAGCTTTAAAATATGAAGGACGTGATTATTTCTTACTCAATAATAATTTAATGTCTCAAATAAGAAAAGTAAATAGAGTACCAACATTCGAGCTGGTATATATTTAGAAGACAATGAGGAATGGGTCTCCAGAGATATCAATGCAAAAACGTTATTTAAATAGTTCTCTTGGGTTATGTATATTATTGCTAAAATATAAATATAATGTAACATGATAACATATTTTGCATGTTCAACCAGTAAGCACTATATTAAATAATACAAAATTATGATTTCAGATTGCGCCTAAAGGTCCCATATTATCAGAGTCGAATTACTTCCGAATGATATTTTCTACGAATGATATATTTGATGCTACAGGATTTTATGCACATTATCAGTTTATATCTCAGCGTAAGTGTTTAATTACTATTATAAAACAACGTGACTCAAATACTCTGTTTTTAAAAGACTTCATGCTTCGTAATATTATCCTTCCAAATATTTTCCGTAACTAATATTATTTACTATTTTTAATCACTATAGCTCTTGTGTCTACAAAGGCAAATGTAGTAGCATAATTCAGTGTAATTTTTTTACACCTCAATGTGTGAAAAAACTATGGACCTTTATTAAGGTCTAATTCAATCTAATCTCGAATTATTTAATAATCGGGAGCAATCCACAGGTTAGATGGCTGTAATTGTTTGGCACAAACAGATTTTCTGTAGTGGCTTTTATGCTATCCTTACGTGCCAGTTACTACTACATTCTATATATTAAATGATCGGAAAATTATTCTGAAAGAGTTATGGTAGATCATTGAAGCTTTTCAAAAATGCTATTCTTCGATAAGTCCTAAAATCCTCTAATATTTTTTCTTTATCATTGTCATTAGAGTGTAGGAGTCCTATATCTACACTGACAATTTAACAGACTAATAATTTGCATGTTTTTCTTTCGACTTGTTTGACCTCTTCTTCGGAAAAGTGAATGAGTGAGGTGTTTTTATGCTAATGATTTTTTAGAATCTTTAGTTTTTTGATAATTTTCTTTGACCGACTATATATAGATTCATGCTTAAATTATTAGTAAGACATATGTATACTTGTTAACAGTTTTCTTAAAGATTAGAAATGGAACATGTTTTTTGCAAGTTTTATGAAATCTAAAATGAGCTCACTGTCGTATGAGATAGTTACATATTTTCGTAGTCGCTAAGAATAAAAAAATGCTATTATCATAATCTATTCCAGTTTCTACTTTCTTTTTGTTAACAGAAGTATATTAACTATTGAGAAATTTAAACTACACATAAATAGGCGATACCATCTTCTTAAGACATGCAAAAAGTATAATACATGCATGTATATTTACAATATCTCTTATTTACCATATGTGGAAATTTTAATTTTAATATCGCTATTTCTAAATGCAGACCCTACTAATTGGATTACTTCTAAAAATGTATTTACAGATGCATAACAATGTAAATAACAGTAATAATATGATAATTTTTCAAACATAATTTGGAAGCTATTTATTATTGTCCGTAGATTACATGGATTTAAAATTCACATTCTAATTGTTTTAATAGCCGATGTTTCGAGTTTATCTGGGCAGATAAATTCGCTTTCATAACCTTCCAGTTTCATCGTATAACTAATCTTATCTAAGGCTCCGCCTTTAAGCTGCAGTTTTTCAATGTCACTGGAAATTTCTATAAATTAAGAAGTGCTACCATCAACTCTGAGTTGGAAACAAATTAATATATAAACACTATTCCAATAAATTTTCTGAATTGAAAAACCTATTCACTTGAAAAGGACCAAATAGATTATGCATAGTAAATATTGAGCACATACCAGCGTGTTTTGATGATCAATTATGCGGATTAAGTGTATTTGTGGTATTTTGCATACTAATCTTTGGGGCACTTTGCACACTAATTATTTTCGTTGGAGTTACCGCTTTCTGGATCAATGTAATTGTAATTTGATTTTTAATGCAAGTTATCTTATTTGACAATGAACCCATATTTGCGAAATTAATCCCATTAATTCGTTTTAGAATCATTGAAAAAGATCTAATCTTATAATGTATTCATTGCTTGAGTTTATTATTCTATAGGAAACAATGCAAGCATATAAATAATACGATTATTTCTTTTGAATTAAATAGCTGTCTTTCTGCTTAATGTTATTTCACTTTCAGAAAAGGCGCAAATCAGTAGGGTCAAACTGACCACTTCTACTACTTCAACGAGATTCGTATCTGTGGCTACATTATTGAGAATAGCACAGTTTTTATTTAGTGATTAATTATACATCTTTTCTTAGCACCAGTCATTAATTTGGATATATTTTGTAACTGAGAACTGAGAATAGCGTCTAGCAATAATTTGTTCTCTTAAAACAATGCCAAATGATCATACCTTTCACTTAGGTCATACCTATATTAGATTTAGCACCGAAATAACTATTTAAATTGCACTAGACAATATAGAAAGCTTGCAGATAGCAATAAATAATAGCGGTTATAGTTTTATATTGTTCAATGGGCTTAATGCTAAACTATATGCATCAATTATTTAATATGTAATAGAGTATATATTACTTTTTATTTCTTATGTATAATCTACTACGTAAATGCAGGTAGGAGGTTTTAGAACATGAAATTTTATATAAAAAGTGAAAATCTTAAAGCATTTTGAAGTTCAAAATGCGTTTCAAGATTAGGAACAGTTCGTACGAAGAATAACTAAACCTCCTTTCTAATCTTTATTGGGGAAATATATATTTCCTAAGAAATTTTTCAAATTTATGTATCTTTATAAATATGTGAAGTCGATAATAAAAGTGTACCTAAACAATAAGTGTGATCTTGAACTAAATGGATTCGGCTAATATTACTTGATCCTCACCACTAATCTGTCACGTTCAGTCTATAAAACGGTTGTCAATTCCCCCCCCCCCCCCCCCAAATAAATACATCATATGTTAACATAGATAAACATACTTTATTCAAATTTTGTCTGGTCGGTGATAGGCACTAGCATCTATCTCAGAAGCCTCGAGGGACTTCATTCTCATTGCAATGAAATACTCGTGGTATATCACCACAAGGAGGCTCAATTAGCTAAGGTCAGGAATAGGTATCTTCACATGCAAAAATAGTTTAGACCTTTTTATGATTGTTCTCATTTGAAAGAAGAAGATAAATCAGGATGAAGTTTATACCTAACATCAAGTGACCATGTTCCGTGTGATATAGTAGAAAAGCTTTCTATGGTATATAATGATGATTCATTATTTCCAATAAGCCTTCCAAACCACCACTCATTCGAAGACGTTGAATATCATCTAGAGTGGTAATATATATGCTTATTACTACACGAGTAAACAGCTAACAATTGATTGCTAATTCCATTATTATGTATTAGTGATTCCATTATTAGTTGAAACATCTCAGTTGTAATTAGTAGTTTCGTTGACGTAGTGGAGTCAGTTACCCTTTCTCATAGTCCTCTGTCTGTAATAGATACTTGCATCAAAATGGATGCGCTTTGTGTTGTAGGCATGATTTATGGGCCATCTAATGAGGCTTTTCTCTAAACCATGGAAAATGAATTACCACTGGAAAGACCGTTGTCGAGGATGAAATCAAGGGGCTGTCTTTGTGATATAGTTTAATGAATAAAGGAATCACCAAAATTGTAGCATGTTTCTGCCAAAACTTCTATAGGTAGTAAAGAAGTTTTCTGCACTATATGAATGATAGTATATTTTTTTATTTTTCACTAAAATATCTAGTTATCCCTTTTATACCTATGAAATTTATCCAAAATAAGTGCTACTATTTTGTTGGTCTTCGCATGTTTTATAAACACCGGTTATTTGAGATGCAGCAAGTTTTCTAGAATTGCTATTAATTAGTTTTCATGCCAACTAAATAAGAAGGATTAAATTAAGTAACAAGAACTTCTTTAATGTCATTTTAAGAAAATTTAATTTTCAAAAATTCATAGCATGTCTTTTATAGAAAGTATACCAGAATATTAGGAATAAAATTGTCCAATTATATTTCTAAGTAATGCTGAATATTTGGAGATTTAGAGATGGTACATTCTCATGCTTTTTTCCAACCTCTTTCTTCGTTATTCCCCTTTTGCCCATATCTGCACATCTCAATACCAATCCTAGACCTTGTATATTTGCATGCGCGGCAGAGCTTTTGATTTAGTAACGACGGATGACAGCTTGTCCCTAAGCAAGGTCAATCATAACGGGAAACCGAATACAGATTTCACTCGGTTTTTTCCACACAATGGCTGATATTGATATTCACCTCTGCACATTCACAACTACTAGGAAAGTATAAATATAAGTAAAGTAGGAATATTTCTTAGCTATGGTATATAGGTCATATAAAATATAAAATAATTTATATTAAGAAGAGAGAATATTTCACTATCGTACTACTTTATACGAAACAAAATTGCTAATTTTAAGCGAATTATATTAAATATTGTAGTAATATTTAATTTCTCAGTTGTTTTAATCGCATGTTGAAGAATTACTAATTTAGTTTCTATCTAATTTTAGCAACTTAATTATTTATGGAAAAATTTGTATGATGCGTCTGTTATATTCTTGGATATAATTAACAGATCTATAAACGTTGATATTTTCTAATATCATAGATTTCTATGATTCGGTGCTTGAATACAGATAAGATTACAAAACAATTTAAAGATAATAATACAAATCATAATTACCATTTAACTACTAAAGAGTAATTCTAAATACTTCGGTTAATATTCTTTTTTCTAGATGCTATGAATGCCATCCCCTCCTTTTTCTAGGTACTTTGTCTTTTTATTGGTTCACGTTCAGTTGACCTCATCATATATCCTCCTTTCTCCTTTTCTAGATAGTTTCATCTAGCGCTTATCTTATTTTCATTTTGTTTGCCCCTGTTATCTCTGTATCTGACCCTTGACAATATGCGACCTCAACCGTCAGTCTTATGATCGATTATTGTCTCATTTACAGTCGACAGGCGCCAGATACACTGCCAGTGAAATGTGAAATACTATTAGCGATTAGTTATAATAATATTCATCATGCAGGCAAAAGTTCCTACCGCCTAATATTTATATTAATCACATGTCGACCATTATTTAATAGACTATCGAACGATTTACTAGCAACTTAAATAACTCAAATACGATTTTAGTTACAAAAAAGCTAAAAATTTAATAATTTCCGTAGAACAGTAGTGCAAAAACTATATATACGGGGAATAACGGTACAAATTATGCTGAATAAAATCAATGGTATATTATGCATATGAACTCTACTAAGTGTATAGATTTGCATTATAGTAATATAAGTAGAGCATAGTTTTCTGTACTAGTGAATATAATTAACCTTCATGCTCTTCAAAAAATGCCAGTCTATTCATGATTTTTGGCTAAAATAAATCAGTTTATATATAAAAAAGACCTTCCAATATTTTTGCAAATGAAGTACATTTTTCAAACTCAACAAATCCTGTTATGGAAAACTTTATATGCTACTACTTGTTTCTTGTAGTTACTCTTGCTTAATTTAAGAAAATATCAGCAGCTGACCCTGTCTACATTATCTATATATAAATAAATAAAAATAATGATCACACATTTGTGCGTCTATTTGAATTCAAGTTATGCTAGGTAAACTACTCTTAATATTGCTGCAAAATGGCCTATTTTTTGGAAAAAATATTGTCTAAACGGTTTTCTAGTGTCCTCACGCTATTCCCTTCATTTGAATAAGAATAAATCCATGAGAAATGAAGCGTGGGACCAGCAGAGTGAATATATCACAAATAACACAATGAAAAGATATTTTATTGATCATTTTGCTCCATAATTTGGAATTGAATGCTATAGGGACTAAGAAAAAATATTTATTTCAAATTATACTTTACTAATTTAGAACTTTGTAATGGATACCATTGTTGCTTCAATTTTTGTTCCTTATGAAATATTTTGCTCATATAGCCAATATAGACAAATACATCTTATTCTAAATTTGCGAATATGCTTTATTATTTTTAGTGAACTTTTCATTTTAGCCACGTAAGCCTAGACTTATACCATCTTCGTTTGCCAGACTTTAATTTATTCGTTTTGTGAAATTACAATGATAGACAATTTACTAAGATTTTTGTCGAAATATCGCTGAGCATTTTGAGGAATATCATAAGAATAAAAACAAAATATTGACTTTTAAATATTCCTAAATAGGTCATAAGAACTTTATAATGGCTTTATGATGTTTGTAATGTATTTATGAAATGCTACTATATTCAAATTCTGTAATACCTAATGTTATATTAGTGTAGCATGCAAAATTAGAAGCTTGGGCTATCGCCATACGTTATCTGCATATCACCGGCCAGACCAAACAAGCCTAAATAAATTAATAGGGTATGATATGGGAAGGTGTAAAGTAGAGAACAATCAACATAAACAGTGTTTAGACATTATTCTCATAATTAAGTCAATGAACTAATTTGTTAAGCAAAGTGAAAGCAAATGAAAAAGTAGTGCCTAAAAAATTGTATATATGCTAAGAGATGGAGATACTAGACAAAAGGAGAATTCCTCATCCATATAAAATATCATTTACTGGCTTCAATCCCGCTAACCTTTTATGTTGCCGCCATGATATGATGAATCAAAATATTCTGCGTGAATCGTTTTGCTCCGATGAAACGCTACAGGCTAATTTAAATTTTGATGGAATATTAAATGAGAAGGGTTAGAGATCAAAACTGTGAATAGACAGGAGGAGATTAAAAATAAATAAATATAAACAGCCTACTTTTATATTATTACATGGCATTACTATTCAGTGCTTATAATTACTCCAGCTTATATTTCTAACGCTTTCATATTGTAGTGGTGTTTTTATTCTATTATAAAGTATAATTTTGGTATGTAAGTACATCATTCAGGTAGTCATTCGCATTATGTAGCTAAAGTCCATCTTTTCTCAATATTCGCACTTGCTTACAGTGACTACATATTAATATAATTTTTATAATAACTTTACATAACTTTTTAACATTATGCAGTACAAAAATTTCTACTAAGCAATTCTATTTTTGGTTCAATTTAACTTTGTGAATTGGATAAGAGGAGTTTTGCCTAACGAACTCTAACGAATCGACATCCAGCCTACCCATAATATAACTGGAAAAGTCCAGTACTAGCTAAATACTGTTTGATACTCTAGTGATAAATAGACAAAGAAAGAGTGATAGAATTAGTTAGAGCTTATATTGAAGTTAAAATTGCTATACTACTTACGTTAATGGTTACATCGTGGTCTGCGTCTCATTATACACGTGGTTTTTTACTTTCTCTGACCTCCCGAAGAGTGGTGGGACTATATGACAAATCGCCCGATTTCTCTGATAAATGATCTCGAGGAATAGTTCCCAGTCCCGCCCATCAACTAGAGAGGACAAATGTGCGTAAGCATCATGGAGACGCAGATTAGCCCCTCCCACTTGTGCTGCGATGAGATGCAATGTGTGCTATGCACTAGTCGCACAGACAGTATTTAAATCACTCATTTATCGATTGAGCTGATTTCCGTACATTTATTACTCTATTAATCTGTCCCCATGGAGATGATCCAGGCACTACTTCTCCTACCTCTTGTCATTTCTGTCAAATATCGTGAGAAACCGCGATGCGAACGAATTGATTTCGATATGTGCAAGGACCTACCATATAATATTACTGGGTGACTTTTTTATATATTACATAAACTTAGTAAAGGTTAGGATAGTATAATTATTTATGAATTGCAATCTATTATTTGTCCTTTTCAGAATGTTCATAGTATCTATTCTTTATCACTGTGTACCACTGAATTTCATTATGCTCTATTGATATATGCCTTTTCTTCCTTTAGCTTGTACAACCTATCATTGGCTTATTGCTTTTTTTAGTTATATTATTCGATTTATTCTTTCTGTATTAGCTTTCTATCATATCTAAAACAGAAACGGCTGTCTTTTCAGCTCTGCAGATTTGTCTTTCTTATGTCATGCAGCTGTGAAGACAAGGCGCTAATTGCATTGCTAAAGAAAGCAAAGAGTCTATCTAGAAAGTAGATTGTATACATAATTTAAAGCATAATCTCTTACCGATGTAGAAAAGGAGAAGAAATAAGCTGCACGTAATTTTTAACACAGCATTCATTCGAATGCAGGTTGATGTTACTGTAATTTTGATGATTTATCTGATTGGGTTACTGTTATAGAAATTCAGATCCTAAAATCATAGTCTTTTTTATTACTTTCATCGTTTCTTTTTCTAACTTATCTTGTACTGATTTTCATGCTTCTCTTTAATAGTTTTCTGCACCTAGCTACCATCAAACCAACATAATGTTTGCGATAATAGTCGTATAAGTAGCTTCCACTTATTAAACCCGGTGTTTCCTATTTTTTAAGCTGTAGTTCCTTTGATAACGACTTCTGATGACCGATAACAGCACCTTGTATGCAAACCACTAAACGATTGGTTTTGCAATTAAATTTAGATAATATTAATTTACCAAATGTCTCATCTAAGATTGATTTTAAATATTTATCTTAAATTCTTACATTTATCGTTGTTATTAATCGTAATAACGGCGAGTTTACGACGGGGTCAATTCAGGCTAAAGGTTAATAAGAATCATAATTTATATAATTTAGTAGGGTTGTTTGTGTTTAATCATAATATTGTAAGATCTATTATGAGAGATACACTCAAACGTAATAAGTGACTTTGTTTATTAATAGCTAAACTCCCAATGAAAAATCAAGAGGCCATTAAGATGATGATAATGGGACGAACGTGGCACTAGAGTTGTAATAAATTAGAGTGTCGAAACCAATAAAATTTTAATTTGAACTATAGTTTTTAGCTAACGTTGCTGTAATTTTTAATAAAAAAGAAATGCAATATATTTAGCTCAAATGTTATTATGATTATTTGTTTTGACAACATTTACGTGGTACTATGACTAGTATAACAGTTATAACGATTTTTTTCAAATGGTGGTAGGAAAGTGAAGGAGAAGCGTTGTGGGAGGATAGTAATTTTCAATGCTCATAGTGACATCTATTGGCTTCGAGATACAAAGAGGTGCTGCGAGTGTCCGAGGCTGTGTTGCGGGCCTGTGATTAATAATGATAGGACGCGTAGACGCACCGCACAGTGATATATGACTCGTTGCCGACGACCACCAGCAATATCGATCTGGATATGCAGTGGAAAATGCACTGAATATCTAATTCCTACACTAATCTTTCGACTAAATATGCATACAAATTAGCCTTCTTATCTAACAGTACCATCTACTTATTTAATCCCATTAGCTTAAATGTTCATTGTTCTTTTCGCGAATTCCTTTACTGTAAAAGAAATAATGGTGCTTTTATAAACATATATATTTCTTCATCTAGTTTATGCTAGGTAATTAATATATCTATTAAAATCTGATAAATGAGCTAATGATACATGAATAGATTTTAAAACTATAATAAGGATTTGCTATAAGTTCAGTATCGTTAATATTGCTGGTTGGAAAAACAAAGCAGAAGTAACCTAAAAATCTTTATTTGAATTTTATGAAAGTACAAAATATAAACTACGTTGAGGCTATAATATGTTTATGATAAAAATATACGAAACGCAGGAATTAATTAAAATAGAAGTCAAATGAGTGGTTGAAGACATAATATATTTGATAAATTAAAACATAGTCATTAGGGAAACAATTAAACTGTATATAATATTTTCAATATCTCAGATTTCCTAATCTTGTGGGTGACGAGTCAGCAAAGGATGCAGAAGATACACTCACATCGTTCCAACCTCTCATTACTAGCCAATGTAGTGAACAGCTTAAATTCTTTCTCTGTTCGGTCTACTTTCCGATGTGTAATGAAAAAGTAAATTTTTTTCCAAGTTTTTACTTCAAATATAAGACTCGAGAAAACATTTAGTTTGTAATTTAGTTTATAAGATATATGCAGTTCAATGTCGTTATGATAAGTAAGAATATATTCTGTAGTTATCAAATCACCATGCCCTAATGCTATTTACGCACTATTACACCTCATCAGTTAGGTTCCATCCATTCTACAAAAATTAGTAATCAATTAGATAGTTAAAAGATAATGGAGATTTGCATTTTTATGCTAATAATTATATAATTAATGAAATTGTTCTAGATTCCTCAACCTATAGGACCGTGTCGTCCACTTTGTGAGACAGTGCGCGACAAGTGCTTGCCCCTTTTGAAGGACTTTGGATTCTCATGGCCACAACAAATCGATTGTTCTAAATTTATACTTGGTTAGTACTACAAAGTGAAAGTTCCAATTTTCATTCTCTTCCTTTGCGACATTCTCCTATTCAGAAAACAACAATGAGGATATGTGTATGAGAGGTCCCAATGAAGAAGGAGTCATTCAAAAAGTAGTAGAGGATGAAAAAGATGAATGTCCTCTTGAACACGTCTATGTAAACAGGAGTGGGAAGTGTATACCAATATGTGCTGCAGGACAAGGAATTATACAGGTACAAAATAACAGGAAAGAGATGGATAATAGTATTAATTCTACAACGAAATATTGAAATACGTATGGTTAAAAATTAAAATAATATTGAAATTAGCTTTCAGTCCGATCGTGAAGCAGCTTCAACTGCTTTATTCGTCTTTTCAGTTATCAGTATCGTGTTGACCTCAGTATGTGTTCTAACATTCTTAATGAGGTAATTGCATTAATATCCTAATTGCGTTTAATAGATAGAATACTAATTTTATAAAGTTAGTTTTTTAAATAGAAATAAAGTTATATCTTTCAGACGTCAAGCTCTCACGGCTCTTCCTGAAACTAGTCTTTTGTGGGCTGCGCTATCCTTCGCACTCAGTTCAATCGTTTACTTGTTTAGTCTACTGTATAGAGAACAGGTTAAATCGTCTTACAATCCCGTAGTGATTAATGAGTATAGCTCCTTTAAGCAAATATCGCCAATTTTAATAACTCATTACAGCTGGTAATTGACGCCATTTATGATATTTTCGACACTATTAGTCCACTAGTTAATTTATCTTACAACGAAGTTAATTGCAAAATGCGCAAACTTTTAACTATATAATTTACGACATAACACTGCTTTTGGGTATTAACCTAGATATAAACAGAAAATATTTTCTGCAGCTCCAACTTGCTGGTGGGAGAAAAGGGCCAGCAGACTGACGCTCTTCTATTCCGGTGCTTCTGTGGATAATCGGTGTCAATCGGAAACCTAATGCTCAGATTTGTGGGGGATTAAGTCAACGTTCGCTTCTTGGCAAATTGTCTTCAACTGATGACCAGTAGTATTACCCACTGAATTATTGCGACTATTCAATGCAAGGAGGCACAAAGGAAACTGGACCCGACGAGGTAGTCTTCTCATTGATGCCGTTTATTTCTAGTGCGTGCTCAGAAATAGCAGAAAGAGCGTAATTGCTAGAACAGTGAACTGGGGACACTGGACGGTCTGATTCATAGGCGCATACGACTCTCCTCTCCATGAAATGTTCCCCATATGTAGCTCAGTGGTGTAGCGAGAATTGCAGCATCAATGGGAGGGTTAGATCTCTCTTTTCGTCCCTTTATTGCAATTATCATCTCCGTCAGAATACCACTCGACCTGAGCATGAATTAATGTCCAGTTGTAGTTAGGAAATGGCCAGAGTAGAATCACGCACAGTGCTTCACGCACCGTGCAGAACTGTAAGAAGTGGTTGTAGGACATCGCAGACGGATATTTGGATGTCGGCTACTAAAACCATCACTTTGCACCTACATCCAGCAATCGTATTAATTTGCCGTCATTCTCAAAGTGACGACTACAGAGAAAGACTGGTTGAAGTCGTTTGATAAATGGAAATTACTGAAGCATGTCTCTGTCAGTAGCAAAATACAAAAAAACACTCCCTATTAGTGAGACACGAAATATGTGCTTTCGTTGATGGGCAAATTATTTGCATCTTCATAAGTGAGGCGTCCATTCAATATTAAACTGGGTTTGCTGAAACAATGCTTTCTAAATGTATGTCGCACTCATTTTGTGTTATTTAGTGTCCACTTAGAAAATTGCCGAGGGGTAGATTTCTTAGTAGTATTAGTGATTTAACCAGGAAAGTGTTGATTTACTCATTAGACTCATGTATTTCAGTGATTTTCATTCAGATCTCGTGTACCGACTACTCATCCCACTTATTATTTGTCATCGGAGACCTCCCACACATCCCATGCTCCTCAGTAGCCTCTCTGCTTTACTACTTTGGAACTGCCGGCAGACTGTGGTGGCTGATTCTTTGCTACACCTGGAACTATCAGACCACCAATACTGGAAGTATTGTAAGATTTAGTGTTCTATGCGATTTGACTAACCATTAACTCTTTTTTTGTCTAAACTATTTGTTGTAATTCGGTAGAATTTGTAGCTATGCAGTGAGAAAGTAGGAACTGATTGAAATGTTATTGGAAGTCTTAGCGATCATGAGAGGTACCTACAAGCAGCACGACTTTAACCAGTGCAATTGAACCTTTCAACTTCCCACATTTGTTACAAATAGACTCTTCAGGAGAAGTACCAAGTGCAGATGCAAATGGTGGCTTGGGCCGCACCTTTAGGGCTTGTGATGCTCGCCTTAATGGCTCGTAGTATAAGTGCAGATCCTCTAAGCGGCATATGTTTCGTTGGTGGATCCAGTATGGTTAGTTGATTTTTAATTCTTTGTCTCTTTTTTCAAGAAAACTAATTAGGTGTATTCTAGATTCTGGACGGCGTATTCAACCTATTCCGTGACTTTGTCCTTGTGTTCGCCTGCTCACTCCCACTACTGTTTGGCTGCTTCACAATGCTGAATTCCCCACAGGACCAGTTTAGCGCGGGACTTGTTGGAGTCTTATATCCAGTAGCTGCGTTGTTTTACATGTGGGTTCAGAGCTGATATGCATTCGAAAATGCCTGTCGTTCTTGCACTGATCTTGAGTTTAAATCTGAGAACTAGTGTGTCTAGTTGTCTGCTTTACCAAAGCGACAACCGACTCCAGAAGTATGTTTCTGAGCAAAAGAATTTTGCCTACTGCCAGTTCCAGGCTATCATTCGCAAACGATGCAGTACAGCCTTCTATGCAGTGGAGTCGCAGCTGGAACATTGTTTCCGCCATCAAAATCTTAATTGATCCGATACTGGGTGTTATCGCGTCCTCTTGCTGCCTAATGCACATTGTTGTCAATTCGTGCAGGAGCATCCGGTAAATAACCTACTTCACTAAGCTTTAATCTCCTACTTCTTTGATCACCTTCCTTTTGGTTCTCGAAGCTTACATTATAGCGATACTTCACCTTTACTAGGTGAACTTTACGACCAAAATCACCCTAAGCGATGATCAAATTCCAGGTGAGCCCCGGTCGCGGTGCCAATAGAAAAACGAAATTTGCTACATTGCCATACAAATACTCCATTTCAGATCACCTGTGGGCAATAAGCACGGCTACCAGCCAGCTGTACCTCGTATTCCTCAACCAACAATTCCTGTCAGCATAAGATCACATAACACATATGCTTCTGCACAAAGAGTACCTATCTGCTGAGGAAAATAGAAAAATAGCTTTACTGTGCTGAAAAGGATATACATCAAGCACTGATCTACAATTTGTATCTAAGGATCCTGAGGTTACGGTTCTTCCCCGTTAATATTAATCGCAGAACAATCCTGACATGGAAAGAAAGAGATGACCACATTTGTAGCGTTAGGATTACTTCACACTATTTAACCATGTGTATATTATATATATACTAATTAGTTCACAATCTTTCTTTGCGTGGTGCTCTTTGAAAGCGCTGTGATTATTAACATTAATAGATAAAAAATTTGACACTACCATTTCCTGCACAGAACTGAGTGCTCATTGAGTGATATCTCACAGAACTTCCTAGATTTGCAGATATCAGACGTAAATAGCTTTCCAGAAGCACGAAATAACAATAGTCCAGAAAAAATGATGTTCCACTTCGCAGAAGTCTTACCATTACCGGGAAATCCACGAAACGTTTGAAACCTTGTTGAGAATTTCACAGAAATAACGTAATTATCGGTTTGAATACGAATCATTCTATACAGCAGTCACTTCGATCCAATGGCCGATAAGGAACAAGTAGATGTTCAAAAGACTAGTGACCCCTTCTATGAAATAAATGCATATTTAGAATCTATGGAGCTGGAAATCATAATTAGATTTAACGAAACGTTAACAGGAGCATTTATGGCAAAACAAATACAAACTCAGAAATCCAATTTCACAGATTCACATGTCTACCAATTTTCTTCAACCTGAGAAGAAAAGCTTGCAGCACCAGAGCCTTGAAAGCCTTGTTCTACACATCCAACTTCAGCCAAGAGAAAAGAAGGAACTACCTGGAAAACGTATTGCAGTCGTAGCCAAAAGATTTGATTTGATTTCTAACCTGTTCAGCTTGGCTCAGTATTTCTACCAAATGAGGTGCTAAAGCACTGTCCGTCTCAGAGACATAAAAAGATGTAGCACGCCCTGCGTTTCCAACACGCCCAGTTCTATAAACAAATAAAGTAGCTAAAAATAAAACAAGAACAAGACAATTACCTTCCAATTCGGTGAATGTAGTAAGAACGAAGAAGCTAGAAAGTTCCGAAGAGTAAAAGGTGAAACACAGGAATAAAGTGGTAGGTGGAATGAAACCATCGGCCAAGACACTGCCAGTGATCTTCTTCTATTGTTCCTCACTTTTGTCATAGTCGTGTGATGGCCTAGTGGTGTAGGTCATAGGAAGGGGAAAGAGAAGCGCAGGATCGGTTCCGTCTATGCGTCAAGAGGCGTTCTGGAATCCTGCGTTTTCGTTATTGCCGAACTCGTACGATGGAAAACTGCACAGCAATTGTCAACTGAAATAAATAATTGTGTGAGAGGATTGTCGGCCAGATTTGACGATTTCGGCTGAGTCTTTCACTTGGCAGGTAACGAAATTCCCTCGCATAGGTATGGAAGCTCTCTGTGACGAGTGCAAAACGATAAGCCAAGAGCGTAGAAATAGAGCAGTTTAATCGGCCAACACACATAGCTGACTGGGTCCAATTTTATAAAGAAATATATAAAAATTCATATAATACTAATCCTTCACGTAGACAAACAGCTGAAATCGTGGCTTAGTGGTAGTCGGCGAGGCGCGGGGTGTGGTGGTCGACGGGTCGATCCCAGCCGCTTCCCTTTTGATCTTCTCGTATTGAGTAATAGCTAATCATTTATTGTGCGTATTTGCAAACCAGGCTGAGGTACGGAATAGGTTGACGTGGGGGTTTCGGCTATTCGTGAAACAAACCGCAGACCACTTAGCCATTGGTAAGTTTCGATGCACTTGGACGGTCAGTTTGGAAGACTTCGAGCAATGTAAGTTTATTGGTGAGCTTTTCCCTTTATTTATCAGGGCTTTCGTGAGCCGAGGCTTTTGCCTTAGCGCTCAACTCCATCCTCTTCTTAGGGAGAGGTTTGGCAAAATTTTGGACGCTTCTGAGGCGTTTGGCACCTAGGTGCTGAACTGCTTCCGGAGTTTTCTGGCACCATGGTGTCAATAATTAGAATATAAAGGGAGGTCATGCCAAATTTTTCAACATTGTAAAGTACACTGATCAGTTATATTAATTTATGTATAGATAGAACCTTAGCTACCTCTAGGCTAAGGTCTCCAAAAACAGGAAGGATACTATGCCGATCCTTAAAGGGTATAGGGTAGTATTCCCTCCAAAAGACCATATCCTACCTTCCCTTTCCGGAAGGTAGTTCTGGTCGTGTCCAGCCACCCGTTGTGAGTGGCTTTCGAAGGGCTTTTGAAGCCCGAAGAAACTAGAAGATTCAAATACATAAAAATGGAGAATAGGAATAAGGTGACAGCTGGTAGCAGATCATCGGCAAAGTAACTGCCACTGATGTTCTTCTATCGTTCCTCGATCGTTAGTGCTAAGTGCTGTTATGGCCCTGTGGTGTAGGTCATAGGAAATTGGGAAAGCAGGGCAGGATCGATTCCTCTCTGTGACTAGGAGGCGTTTCCATTTCTTTCTCCTTCTTCTTGCCGAACTCGTCCGATCGAATGCTCCGCAACAATTGCCATCCAAAATAGCTGTTTGTGACTGAGGATAGTTAGTTAAACATGGCAAAGTGTTTCAGTTGACAGGTAAACAAATTCCCTCGCATAAGAACAGTCTCTCTGTGACGAGTGCAAAACGATAAGCCAAGAGCGTAGAAATAGAGCAGTTTAATCGGCCAACACACATAGCTGACTGGGTCCAATTTTATAAAGAAATATATAAAAATTCATATAATACTAATCCTTCACGTAGACAAACAGCTGAAATCGTGGCTTAGTGGTAGTCGGCGAGGCGCGGGGTGTGGTGGTCGACGGGTCGATCCCAGCCGCTTCCCTTTTGATCTTCTCGTATTGAGTAATAGCTAATCATTTATTGTGCGTATTTGCAAACCAGGCTGAGGTACGGAATAGGTTGACGTGGGGGTTTCGGCTATTCGTGAAACAAACCGCAGACCACTTAGCCATTGGTAAGTTTCGATGCACTTGGACGGTCAGTTTGGAAGACTTCGAGCAATGTAAGTTTATTGGTGAGCTTTTCCCTTTATTTATCAGGGCTTTCGTGAGCCGAGGCTTTTGCCTTAGCGCTCAACTCCATCCTCTTCTTAGGGAGAGGTTTGGCAAAATTTTGGACGCTTCTGAGGCGTTTGGCACCTAGGTGCTGAACTGCTTCCGGAGTTTTCTGGCACCATGGTGTCAATAATTAGAATATAAAGGGAGGTCATGCCAAATTTTTCAACATTGTAAAGTACACTGATCAGTTATATTAATTTATGTATAGATAGAACCTTAGCTACCTCTAGGCTAAGGTCTCCAAAAACAGGAAGGATACTATGCCGATCCTTAAAGGGTATAGGGTAGTATTCCCTCCAAAAGACCATATCCTACCTTCCCTTTCCGGAAGGTAGTTCTGGTCGTGTCCAGCCACCCGTTGTGAGTGGCTTTCGAAGGGCTTTTGAAGCCCGAAGAAACTAGAAGATTCAAATACATAAAAATGGAGAATAGGAATAAGGTGACAGCTGGTAGCAGATCATCGGCAAAGTAACTGCCACTGATGTTCTTCTATCGTTCCTCGATCGTTAGTGCTAAGTGCTGTTATGGCCCTGTGGTGTAGGTCATAGGAAATTGGGAAAGCAGGGCAGGATCGATTCCTCTCTGTGACTAGGAGGCGTTTCCATTTCTTTCTCCTTCTTCTTGCCGAACTCGTCCGATCGAATGCTCCGCAACAATTGCCATCCAAAATAGCTGTTTGTGACTGAGGATAGTTAGTTAAACATGGCAAAGTGTTTCAGTTGACAGGTAAACAAATTCCCTCGCATAAGAACAGTCTCTCTGTGACGAGTGCAAAACGATAAGCCAAGAGCGTAGAAATAGAGCAGTTTAATCGGCCAACACACATAGCTGACTGGGTCCAATTTTATAAAGAAATATATAAAAATTCATATAATACTAATCCTTCACGTAGACAAACAGCTGAAATCGTGGCTTAGTGGTAGTCGGCGAGGCGCGGGGTGTGGTGGTCGACGGGTCGATCCCAGCCGCTTCCCTTTTGATCTTCTCGTATTGAGTAATAGCTAATCATTTATTGTGCGTATTTGCAAACCAGGCTGAGGTACGGAATAGGTTGACGTGGGGGTTTCGGCTATTCGTGAAACAAACCGCAGACCACTTAGCCATTGGTAAGTTTCGATGCACTTGGACGGTCAGTTTGGAAGACTTCGAGCAGTGTAAGTTTATTGGTGAGTTTTTCCCTTTATTTATCAGGGCTTTCGTGAGCCGAGGCTTTTGCCTTAGCGCTCAACTCCATCCTCTCCTTCGGGAGAAGAGTGGGATAATTTTGGTCGCTTCTGAGGCGTTTGGCACCTAGGTGCTGAACTGCTTCAAGAGCTCATCGTCGCTAAGGTGACGATGCCAACCATGCTAGGAACAATGAACTGCTTTGTGTATTATGCTTTATAGCCATCCTCATGCCGTTTTCTTGCGCAAACCAGTGTAAGGTACGGAACAGGGAATATGTATAAAGCGACGAAAGTTGACCGCATTGTGGTTCGAACCCACCATCTTTTTTTGCACTGGGGTTACCTGGCCTGCAAATTTTACCTCGGTCGCCGACGGGCTTCCGAGAGACCATACGGACTGGCGCCAGTCCGTTGGTGGTGGGTTCGAAAAGAGGGATCCCGTAGGGATCCCTTTATATAGGATCCGTAGGATCCTATAGGGATCCTTCGGATCCCTTAAAGAATGTCTTTTATAGGATCCTACGGATCCTATAGGGATCCTTCGGATCCCTTAAGAATGTCTTTTATAGGATCCTACGGATCCTATAGGGATCCTTCGGATCCCTTAAGAATGTCTTTTATAGGATCCTACGGATCCTATAGGGATCCTTCGGATCCCTTAAGAATGTCTTTTATAGGATCCTACGGATCCTATAGGGATCCTTCGGATCCCTTAAGAATGTCTTTTATAGGATCCTACGGATCCTATAGGGATCCCTACGGGATCCCTCTTTTCGAACCCACCACCAACGGACTGGCGCCAGTCCGTATGGTCTCTCGGAAGCCCGTCGGCGACCGAGGTAAAATTTGCAGGCCAGGTAACCCCAGTGCAAAAAAGATGGTGGGTTCGAACCACAATGCGGTCAACTTTCGTCGCTTTATACATATTCCCTGTTCCGTACCTTACACTGGTTTGCGCAAGAAAACGGCATGAGGATGGCTATAAAGCATAATACACAAAGCAGTTCATTGTTCCTAGCATGGTTGGCATCGTCACCTTAGCGACGATGAGCTCTTGAAGCAGTTCAGCACCTAGGTGCCAAACGCCTCAGAAGCGTCCAAAATTTTGCCAAACCTCTCCCTAAGAAGAGGATGGAGTTGAGCGCTAAGGCAAAAGCCTCGGCTCACGAAAGCCCTGATAAATAAAGGGAAAAGCTCACCAATAAACTTACATTGCTCGAAGTCTTCCAAACTGACCGTCCAAGTGCATCGAAACTTACCAATGGCTAAGTGGTCTGCGGTTTGTTTCACGAATAGCCGAAACCCCCACGTCAACCTATTCCGTACCTCAGCCTGGTTTGCAAATACGCACAATAAATGATTAGCTATTACTCAATACGAGAAGATCAAAAGGGAAGCGGCTGGGATCGACCCGTCGACCACCACACCCCGCGCCTCGCCGACTACCACTAAGCCACGATTTCAGCTGTTTGTCTACGTGAAGGATTAGTATTATATGAATTTTTATATATTTCTTTATAAAATTGGACCCAGTCAGCTATGTGTGTTGGCCGATTAAACTGCTCTATTTCTACGCTCTTGGCTTATCGTTTTGCACTCGTCACAGAGAGACTGTTCTTATGCGAGGGAATTTGTTTACCTGTCAACTGAAACACTTTGCCATGTTTAACTAACTATCCTCAGTCACAAACAGCTATTTTGGATGGCAATTGTTGCGGAGCATTCGATCGGACGAGTTCGGCAAGAAGAAGGAGAAAGAAATGGAAACGCCTCCTAGTCACAGAGAGGAATCGATCCTGCCCTGCTTTCCCAATTTCCTATGACCTACACCACAGGGCCATAACAGCACTTAGCACTAACGATCGAGGAACGATAGAAGAACATCAGTGGCAGTTACTTTGCCGATGATCTGCTACCAGCTGTCACCTTATTCCTATTCTCCATTTTTATGTATTTGAATCTTCTAGTTTCTTCGGGCTTCAAAAGCCCTTCGAAAGCCACTCACAACGGGTGGCTGGACACGACCAGAACTACCTTCCGGAAAGGGAAGGTAGGATATGGTCTTTTGGAGGGAATACTACCCTATACCCTTTAAGGATCGGCATAGTATCCTTCCTGTTTTTGGAGACCTTAGCCTAGAGGTAGCTAAGGTTCTATCTATACATAAATTAATATAACTGATCAGTGTACTTTACAATGTTGAAAAATTTGGCATGACCTCCCTTTATATTCTAATTATTGACACCATGGTGCCAGAAAACTCCGGAAGCAGTTCAGCACCTAGGTGCCAAACGCCTCAGAAGCGTCCAAAATTTTGCCAAACCTCTCCCTAAGAAGAGGATGGAGTTGAGCGCTAAGGCAAAAGCCTCGGCTCACGAAAGCCCTGATAAATAAAGGGAAAAGCTCACCAATAAACTTACATTGCTCGAAGTCTTCCAAACTGACCGTCCAAGTGCATCGAAACTTACCAATGGCTAAGTGGTCTGCGGTTTGTTTCACGAATAGCCGAAACCCCCACGTCAACCTATTCCGTACCTCAGCCTGGTTTGCAAATACGCACAATAAATGATTAGCTATTACTCAATACGAGAAGATCAAAAGGGAAGCGGCTGGGATCGACCCGTCGACCACCACACCCCGCGCCTCGCCGACTACCACTAAGCCACGATTTCAGCTGTTTGTCTACGTGAAGGATTAGTATTATATGAATTTTTATATATTTCTTTATAAAATTGGACCCAGTCAGCTATGTGTGTTGGCCGATTAAACTGCTCTATTTCTACGCTCTTGGCTTATCGTTTTGCACTCGTCACAGAGAGACTGTTCTTATGCGAGGGAATTTGTTTACCTGTCAACTGAAACACTTTGCCATGTTTAACTAACTATCCTCAGTCACAAACAGCTATTTTGGATGGCAATTGTTGCGGAGCATTCGATCGGACGAGTTCGGCAAGAAGAAGGAGAAAGAAATGGAAACGCCTCCTAGTCACAGAGAGGAATCGATCCTGCCCTGCTTTCCCAATTTCCTATGACCTACACCACAGGGCCATAACAGCACTTAGCACTAACGATCGAGGAACGATAGAAGAACATCAGTGGCAGTTACTTTGCCGATGATCTGCTACCAGCTGTCACCTTATTCCTATTCTCCATTTTTATGTATTTGAATCTTCTAGTTTCTTCGGGCTTCAAAAGCCCTTCGAAAGCCACTCACAACGGGTGGCTGGACACGACCAGAACTACCTTCCGGAAAGGGAAGGTAGGATATGGTCTTTTGGAGGGAATACTACCCTATACCCTTTAAGGATCGGCATAGTATCCTTCCTGTTTTTGGAGACCTTAGCCTAGAGGTAGCTAAGGTTCTATCTATACATAAATTAATATAACTGATCAGTGTACTTTACAATGTTGAAAAATTTGGCATGACCTCCCTTTATATTCTAATTATTGACACCATGGTGCCAGAAAACTCCGGAAGCAGTTCAGCACCTAGGTGCCAAACGCCTCAGAAGCGTCCAAAATTTTGCCAAACCTCTCCCTAAGAAGAGGATGGAGTTGAGCGCTAAGGCAAAAGCCTCGGCTCACGAAAGCCCTGATAAATAAAGGGAAAAGCTCACCAATAAACTTACATTGCTCGAAGTCTTCCAAACTGACCGTCCAAGTGCATCGAAACTTACCAATGGCTAAGTGGTCTGCGGTTTGTTTCACGAATAGCCGAAACCCCCACGTCAACCTATTCCGTACCTCAGCCTGGTTTGCAAATACGCACAATAAATGATTAGCTATTACTCAATACGAGAAGATCAAAAGGGAAGCGGCTGGGATCGACCCGTCGACCACCACACCCCGCGCCTCGCCGACTACCACTAAGCCACGATTTCAGCTGTTTGTCTACGTGAAGGATTAGTATTATATGAATTTTTATATATTTCTTTATAAAATTGGACCCAGTCAGCTATGTGTGTTGGCCGATTAAACTGCTCTATTTCTACGCTCTTGGCTTATCGTTTTGCACTCGTCACAGAGAGCTTCCATACCTATGCGAGGGAATTTCGTTACCTGCCAAGTGAAAGACTCAGCCGAAATCGTCAAATCTGGCCGACAATCCTCTCACACAATTATTTATTTCAGTTGACAATTGCTGTGCAGTTTTCCATCGTACGAGTTCGGCAATAACGAAAACGCAGGATTCCAGAACGCCTCTTGACGCATAGACGGAACCGATCCTGCGCTTCTCTTTCCCCTTCCTATGACCTACACCACTAGGCCATCACACGACTATGACAAAAGTGAGGAACAATAGAAGAAGATCACTGGCAGTGTCTTGGCCGATGGTTTCATTCCACCTACCACTTTATTCCTGTGTTTCACCTTTTATGCTTCGGAACTTTCCAGTTTCTCAAGCTTCAGAAGCCCTTCAGAAAACCATCCCCACTACGAGTGACAATTACCATACTATTGAATGCTTTACGCGCTTTGTGCTCTACTTGTCTTTTCTTAATAATCCCTTGAATGTGAGATATTCTCTTTTTCATCGAAAGTAGACTTCGCATAAAACCAAAGAAATTACATCGAAAGTAGACTTCGCATAAAACCAAAGAAATTACATCGAAAGTAGACTTCGCATAAAACCAAAGAAATTACATCGAAAGTAGACTTCGCATAAAACCAAAGAAATTACATCGAAAAGAACCACAATTTGATGCTGAATGCGTATCTTTAATTAGAATACAAAATAGATCATCTAGAGGCGAGTTACAATTGAGTGTACTTGGTGCATTCGGTGCAGTTTGTTACCTGGAATCCTGGGCGTCATTCTAAGTATGCTAATAGTGTCCTAGTTGTGTGTGGATGTATGTGAAATACTTATGGAAACTGAATCACTTTTTTTAAAGAAAAGAACTTCTCATTTCTTTCAGAAACCTACCAATGGATGCCAACATGTACTCCATACTACCTTGAGGGTAGAGATCGCCAAATCCCACAGTCATCTGAATGTGTTGCAGTTTGTTTTGATCTAAGCCGAATAAGTAGTGTTATTTTATATTTTCTAGACAGAATTATGCTTTTATTGGAAAGATTTTTGACGATACCATGAAGTTATGCGTTAATTATTTACGGGACAATTTTTTATTTGTGGTCTTTAAATTGGTCCTATTTCTCGAGAACAAAGCGCATAGCTAAGCAAGTCATTAGTTTAGCGTTTATCTGTGTACAAGAAACTTTATAATGACCTCTTTCGAAATTCGGTTATATTTTGTCCCTTGTGATGCGAAATCTTGTGGAACTTCCATTAATTGCTCCCAGCCTGTAGCTCCACAAATGCCGTTAGCATCCCCACCTAAGTCACCCGAATGCCTTCCCTAACGTTGATCCATCTTTGAAGAACACTACTCTTCGTGTTTTCATGTGTCATCCAGGATTAAGAAAATCGGTGATAAGCTTCTTAGAAGGCTCAACGATTTTGGAAATCTGTGTTCGTCATCAGCAGTTGTTCGACTTGACAATGTGCCGCGATTTACTATTAAAGTGGATTAAGGACCACCAAGTTTTATTTTGCTTAAATTTTTTACGAAAGTACTATCTGCTTTAATATCTGAATTGTGCAATAAACCATATACAAATCTGTATAAATTTGCAAAGAACACAAAAATAGTAGTTTTTCTATCAACGGGCAATTGCAGCTGTTTCCTGCCACCAACTGATCTAATTCCTAAGTGATTGAGAAAAAACCTGTACGACTATAGAGGTTTAAACTTACCAGTGATATAAGACAGAAGTAAAAGGAGTCTAAAAACGACCATGATTGTTCATAGAATGTAAATATCCAGGCGGCTATTGTCATGTATCCGAAGAGACAAAGCAGAGCGCTCAAACGGCGAGAGCCAGAAACCTGAAGAAGTAGATGTATTGTCACTAATACCAGCGATCCCTTTGTGCTACCATTTTCTCAGTACTTATATAGGTCTGGAATATTTCTGACACGATTTGCTCATTTGATTCATGCTGTAGCCGCCGAATTTTTACACAGATCACGTCATTACTGAGCACGCTGACTTATTTTTATTCTTCTTCCCAACAATGCTAGTAGTCAGCGCCACTTCTTCACGATCAACTTGCTCTTATTTCTTCATTCTCAACTAGTCGTGTTTTTATTAAATTACTAAGTCATCGTACTGCATATGAATCATTCACATGGTTCTGTGCTTGCTTGATAACTCTGTTTTACCTCCGCCAAGGGATCTTCTCCAGTTCCTCCAAGAAGATCGGCGAGGAATTTGGCAACATCAGCTATAGTTATCAAAGTCAGAGGAATTCTAAAATCCGACTTCAACTTTTGTTGTCCATTCAAAGAAAAGGAAGAAAGACTTGGTTTAGAAATGTTTGTACATGGAGGGTGCGCCAATAGTACTGATACTGAAATGTAAGTGCAGTTAAATTAGCATATTTGACGAGTCATCTATCTGTGCCAATGCGAGTATATTGCTTAAAGCATCCTAGAACCACATTCTGAGCTCCATCCGATTCTGTCGTCCATGAAGTGCCAAGAACCTGGTACAGAAGAGGATTGTTCTAGAAGTGAAGACCCAAGTCCATGAACACTTTTCGCGTCCGAAAAATGATCAAGAAGAGATCCTCCGGGATAACGGGAGGTCGATGAGGAAGCACGCTTCTGACGTCAACATTAATCCAACATCAATGAGAATACTCGTCAGATTTGAAGGGCGTTTTACCCGTATAAGTTCTGTCGAAGCCTTCCGTTCATAGAGAAAATGAAAGTCAGAAGTGACGAGAACGCGAAGAAAGAGTCTTTTGGCAAAGACATTTGACCACTAGATTCGTCGTGTCAAAATCCGAAAGACTTCGCAATGTGGTCAGTCTTGGAGAACAAACCACGCTAGTGTGGACTGTCTTGAGGTCGCTTTAGTGGGAGCTTGGGACGAAACCAGCCAAGACTAGCTGCGAACCGTCGTGAGTGGGTTCGCGACGCTTCTACACACTTGTCGAACAGCGGAAAGAGAAACTTAGGACGTGTAAAGAAGTGGTTCTGGGATGTGACATCTTATGTCTGGGGAATTTCCATGCCGAATGTTGTCGTCTTCTTGGAATTATGCCACCTAGCAATTGTATCAGAACTTCTGGCGTACTCTGCACCTAATTTTGCTTACTATAGAGGATGACAGTGTCGATTGACACATAATATGTGGAAGCAAGAGAAGGAGATCAGATAAGGGATAAATGATGAGGAGATACCGCGCTTACCCGAAAATGGCGTAACACATACAGAATATCTGTCCAAGAGGTGAAATCGGAATCAAGTGGCCATATCCTATAAAGCAGTACTATGTGATTTAGAAATTACTCCGAAAAAGAGCCCGCAATATATTTCACTAGACATATATTAATCATTTAAAATCTACCAAATCTTCTCACGACTAATCATTTTTCTGAAATGGGCTTTATCGAGTGGGTAAGAAATAAAAAGTGGCCTGTCCCTAGCCTAGTCGTAAATGTGATCAAACAAATATTATATTTGGTGGTCAAAAAGTCGTCTACTTTGTGCTTAATATCCGGCAATGTTCTAACCGATTGATGTAAGAACTGTAGTGGTGAAGAACAGAGATGACGCCAAATTCCATTTCGAAGCGAATGTGGCGTTGTGGAAATCTAAATTACACATAAAAATTGCCCTAGTTTTACTCCACACTTTTTATCTCAAATTACTTCCTGGAGAATTAGGATTACCATCGTTGTTTTAGGACAGCGTACGAGAGTACGTTGATTTTTCTGCTCAAACCACCTTCCACTTCACCGAGGCACTACGGGATGTGATGAAGTTGGTAAAAACCCGTTTCAATCACAAACACTAATTTCTGATGTTATTTTACGTTCCTTCATGAAAAATGAAAAATTCTAGGCATTCCCTGGGGAAATAACGGGCATTGAAGTTATACATTAGTAGGAATAATAAATTATGTCCGGCACAGCAGAGACTACCTTTTATTGTTCTTCTTTTGTTTAATATAGTATTATACTGTCTAATAGAACTTAACATCTGTTTTAATTTATACCTAACTCAATCGTTGTATAGTTGATATAAGAGAGGGCGAAGTCTCCTGACCTCTTTCTCTTTTTTCGTCGAATAAAGGCATCTAGGCGACGCGTTGTGCCGCAGTAGAACTCAAATACATCTAGCCTGACCGCGTAAAACGCCAAAAGAGGGTTGCCTAAAGTTTAAAAGGAAGGGAAGTCCCCTATTTGACCCTAAGTGGGAGAAAGTGGTGCATGGGCCACGGAAAAATCCAAAGACCCGCGTGGCAGATCAATACCTAAACTCAGCAAGAAATTCTCTTGCCTAGCACTTACACCTTATCTGCTGGTACCTCATAAATCATGAACAAGTCAAAGCGCAAAATCGCGCCTCCTAATTATTAGAGTAAAACCCTAAATATCCCATCACACAGCTCACGAAACAGCGACGCCCACGCGCATCACGATAGTAGAACGAATTGAGTTGAAGGTATCTTAGAGAGCTCTCGGTTCTCTTCTCATAGACGTCCGCAAGTACGTAGATGTCGCAATCCAGCTTCCAGAAAATACAGAAGGCGCCCACCGATATGCGACAGAATGCATGTTGGAATATAAGAAATATAGCACAGCTATGACATCATTGAGTGAAATATTTAAACAGAAAGGAGAACTGTTTAAAACCAGTGTAAATGAAGCAATAAGTTCGACTCCTCAGAACCACGAGAAAATTGAAAACATGGTTGAGGAGATATTGTCACAAATTCCATACAGCGAGAGACTTACTGAAGTAGCCCATTTGAATTGTGCATTAGAACTGAAGAAGGATGCACTAGAACAGGCATTGGGTGAGGTAAAGCCTAGCTTACGGTCTCATCACTCAAACTATCAAGACAAGAAAGGCGAGATTCTTGTCCCCAAGCAAGAAGTCGATGACGATACAGTCTGTAACCCTTACATGACAACAGATGGCGCCGAAATTGAACACCATTTAAGCACGCCTCCACCTAATATAACAAATGCGGGTGGAGAACGATTCGGAAACCAACAATCCGACACGTCATATGAACAAGAGTTGGAGGACAATAGTTCCCTCAACAATAATGGGCAATTCGTACCAACTCACAGAAGAGAGAAAGCACAGGTGAAAAACAGTGGTCTACACATGACCTCATTCAAGTGTTAACAGCCTTGACAAGAAATGGACAAAACAATGCAAGAAACCAAATTCAGTTCGCAGAGATGAAAACACCTCAATTCAACGGCAGTCAGGATAGTTTCGACGAGTTCTGGGCAATGTTCAATCAAATGGTTCACCTTAACCAACAGTTTACGTCTATCGAAAAATTCCTAAACCTGACCAGCCACTTGACTGGGAGAGCGGCGAATGCTATAAAAGGCATTAAGATGATACCACAGAACTACGAACTCGCGCTGGACATAATTCTACAGCGTTTTGACAATAGGGACAGTAACCAAACAAGCATTGTTCAACTCATCAAATCAATTGAGCCTGCGAACAGATCTCCAGAAAGTTGTCGTGATCTATTTCAGAAAATATACTCGCACTTACAACATTTAAAATCCATTGGTTGCAACATCATGAGGGATTGCGACCCCTTATGGAAGGAAACCATATTTGAACGATTCGCGTCAATAGTCAAGAAAATGTATTCTTAAAAATACAAACGCAAAAGGAAATAAGATGGACAGTCAGTCAAATTCTAGGAAAGATTGACGAACTCGTAACAGTGCAAGAATTATTCGAGAAACGCAGGTCGAAATCGGCACAACCCAAATACCAGCACTGATTACAATAAACAAAGGTCGTCCAATCCAGACAGACGGCGTTGCAGGTTCTGCCAAAAGCAGGGTCACACAGACATTGAATGGCGGACGTTCCGCTCTCCTTCTGAGCGGCGAAGCAGTCTTAAGAATAGGAAAGTTTGCCGGAAATGCTTCTCATACTAGCATTCCAGTAATCAATGCCATCGATCTAACTGCTCCATATACGGAAAGGAACACAGCCGCTTATTGTGTCTAAACCATACGTCAGGGGGACAAAGAAATGACACTGTAGGGAGGCAAAGACCTCAGAATTCATGGGACAACAGTCCACAAAGACAAACTCGCAACAACTACAGTCTTCCCCAAAGAGAAAAGTCATACGCTCAGCAAAAAGGAGCAGTCAACCAGTATAACAACGTATTAGAGCATCCGAAGGAACAACAAATGGAAGAACAATCGGGATATACACATCCCGGTAGTACCAGGCAACTCTGACAACAAAATGTCCTGATGACAGCGGAAGTTGGTTTGTTCAACAACAGTAAGAAGCAATACGAGAGAACTATTATATTCTCTGATAGTGGCTCACAGAGAAGTTTTGTAGAAGAAAATTTTACCCGAAGTATAAGTGCACCAAAAAGATTCTGCACCGAACGAACTCTCTTCGATATGGGAAGAAATAAAGAATCATTCCTGTCCAACACGGTAAAAGTGGAGTTCAGAACAGGCAGTGGTAGAACAATCGAAATACAGCTATCCACAAAGCCTATACCTACTAACCGATTTGAAACCGCCACCCTTGCGCCTAAAGACATGAGCTATCTAGAAGAGGGCAACTTCGTGTTGATCAATCCAAAAATATCAGGTGAAAGGATAAAACCGCCAGTAATCATTGGAGTAGATTTGTGGACAGACTTCTTAAGGGTCACCCAAGCGTCTGTGATACTTCCGTCCGGGTTGATTATCCAACCAACGATATTTGCTTATGCCGTCCAAGGATGTAGCAAATCACCAACGGCAGAAGACTAACAATCGAATGACAATATTGTCAGGCTCTAACCGTCATCAAAGAGCAGAATACAGATATCAAAAACGCGTTAAAAAAACCTTTAAACCCTATAGGGTCTTGGTATCACAGAAGATCCAGAAAAGAAAGACGAAGAAACCTTCCAATTTATGGAAAAATATTCGAAACAAATAAAATTCTCGTCGGAGGGAGTAATAGCTGCCTTCCCTCTCAAGGACTCCATAATAGAACTTAAAGATAATTTTAATATCGCATACCGACGACTTATCAGTTTGCTCGAAAGCTTAAAAAACAAACCTGAGCAACCCGCCTGGGATTTGAAAGTTCTACACGTCTACCTCGAAGAGGGAATAACGGAAATCGCCTGTGAGAACATTCATAACAGAGCAGGCACATTTTGTCCACCTCATAGAGGTGTTTGGAAGGCAGGAAAAGCAACAGCGTTACGCTTAGTATTCGATGCATCACAAAAATCACGATCATCGCCATTCCTTATCGATTGCATCTTCAAAGGTCACAGTTTCATAAACAAAATTCATGAGTTGCTCATTAGTGCTAGGTGGGGCCAAAATTCTACTAACAGCAGATGTTCAAGCAGCCTTGACCCAGATTCGGTTAGCTACTGAACATCGTGACCTGGCGCGTTTCTTGTGGGTGAAAGACCCAAACAAACCAGTCACAAAAGATAACTTGGCTATATATCGATTCACACTTATACCCTTTGGCATTAATGCTAGTCCAAGCATACTCAATACGACCATCAGCAAACGAATGATAGATATCGGAACTCCGCTAGCTACAGAGATTCTCAAAAACCTCTATGTAGACAACGTCATGCTAGAAGCTGAAAGTCCTGGAGAGGCAATCGCAAAGCACCACGAATCAAAAAAGTACTTTCAAGCAATTCGCAAGAATCTACGCGATTTCATATCAAATAACAGTAGCGTGAACAATAGGATTCCAGAAACCGATAGAGCAAACACAGGTCCCTGCAAATTATTAGGGATAAACTATGATACCAATACCGATAATATCGCAATCAAATTGGACTTTTCTCAATTTAGCTCAATAACAAAGAGAAAGGTCATTAGCATGATGCATAGTGTCTTCCATCCAATCGGACTAACAGTGTCCCTGCTGATGAAGCACAAGCTATTCCCCAGAGAACTTTTTAGTAAACATCTTAAGTGGAATGAGCCTTTAGACCCCGATCTCATCTCGGAATGGAACACCATAAGCAGGCCGCTTCACGGTACGGTCATATCCATCCCCAGACATATCGGACCTTTTTCCCCGAAGAAGCACCAGGCGTATTGGTTTTTGTAGGCGCTTCAAAACTCGTTTACGCCTGTTGCGCCTACTTATCGCACTCAAATATGAACAAAAGTTCAAAACTTGTCAGTGGAAAAGGACAATTGACTCCAAGGAAGGAAAATGTTTGAATTCCTCGCTTAACACTCATAGCACTTTTAATGGGCGTCCGTCTCTCCTACTCTACTGTCAACTCGTTACAAACGAATATAAATAACGTCTATATAGTGGGAGGTAGTAAAGTCGCACTATTCTGGTTGATATTTTCCAGAAGTTTCCCAGTCTTTGTGCGAAACCAAGTCAATTGCATAAAAAACCTGTGCGAGATTTTACAAAGGTTAAATGTCAAGCTTTCCTTTCATTACATCCCCTCTCAAATGAATCTGGCCGACATAGGAACAAGAGGCTGTTCTGCAAAAGAGACTACATAGACATCTTGGATAAATGGTCTAGCTTGGTGTTCGCATCCCCGCGAGAAAAGGCCAATAAAAGACATAGATAAAGTCATGAACTCTAACCCACAAGAATTTGAGGGTATCCATGAAGAAGAGTCAAAGCTCGTCAGAGACACATGTGTTCACATGACAAATACAGCCAATACAGCTGCCAAGTCTATTTTTCCCATAGGAAAGTTCAGTGCATATGTCCCGCTTAGCAGTGTCCTGCTACCGCTTATTTTCTTTCGTCTCAGTTCTCTTTAACCTACTTGTAACAGGTGTGCATCTATATCTCGCTTACTGTGCTTTGTGTAAACTTGGAGCGGGTCGGCCCGCGCCAAGTCTGCTTATGATAGTTGGTTGACACCGAATAAATCCTAGTTAACGGTTGTGTAGAAAATAGCACTACAGTACACTAAACTAGCCTAAATCCCAAAGGGTAACGGCAACACACGCAATCTTATTAACCATTTGTCCCAACCAGGACAAAGTGGTGCATCGGCCCATTGAGCCCAAAGTCCCGCGTGGCAAAACACTCGATAAATCCTCCCTGAGGTAAGGCGAGTGTCATATAAATTTCACAGAATCAATATAGATTCACACTATCATTATGATAGTGGAGCAAATAGAACTGGCTTCCGTATACAACAATTCTATGTACTCCTGGAGGATGTCCGGAAATGCGTGAACTCCCCAGTTCACTTCCCGGATAATGTAGAGGAGAGCAGATTATACGCGACAGAACTCGCATCGGATTACAAAAAACATCGCATAGCAATGTCTTCACTTGGAGACGCATTGGCAAAACAAGGGAATCAGTACAGACGAAGCGTTAATAACGCAATAACTAATAATCCTCAACTACAAGAGAAAGTACAGCTGGATGTAGAAAAGACACTAACGGAGTTTCCATACCCGACAAGCTAAGCGAAGCAGTACATTCGATTGTTCACTAAAACTAATGCTGGAAGTCGTAGACAGTATGGGTTTCCAAGTACAACCACTGTCGCATAGGCAGGAGACCAAACATAGATCTTCCTCAGGAGAACACTCACCCAACGTCCCTCATCACAACACTGACCACAACACTACTGTAAATCCACTCATGACAGCGGATGAGGCTGACATAGAAAAATACCTGTCACCCACACACAGGAAGGACACCCCAAAAAGTGTCAAGACATCAAATCAGGTTTACCGACCCGCATATGGGAAGATAACACTACTCATAAGGTCAGCGGAGGAACATCTGATAAACAATGGAGTATGAACGAACTCATAAAACTAGTAACAGTAGTAACAATTGCACTCAAAACAACACATACAACAGAATGCAATACCCAGAAGTTAGAATCCCCCATTTCAACGGCGATCGAGACAAATTCGATGGATTTGGGCGGTATTAACCAGATGGGATACTTAAACGCGAGTTCCTCAACAATGGAGAAATTCATTTATGTGACAAATCAGTGGACAGACAGCGCAGCCAGTGCCATTCAGGGAATCAAGCTTGTCCCTGAAAACTATGAGCACGCCATTGGAATAATAGTACGAAAGTTTGCCAACAAAGACAACCTAGCGAATGTTATACAGCTCATACACTCGATAGCTCCGGCCGACCAATCCACTGCAAGTTGCAGATACGTGTTTGAGGAACTTCAAGCTCACTTGCAACAACTGAAATCATTGGGCTACGACATCATTGACCAAAGTGACCCACTCCGGAAGGAATTCATATTTGACGGGTTCCCACAATCAAAATCAGAAGGACCTATTCTTAGAAATGCAAAGACAAAAAGAGATACCGTGGATGGCAAAACATAGCATGGAGAAAATTGATGGTCTTATTACGGTCAGAGAATTGTTCGAGAAGCGCATCGAGAAACCCAACATGACAACAGTAAGTGCCAAGCTGGGCATAGGAGGTCAATTACCACCAGCGGCTAACGGAAAATACTGTCAATGCTGCCAAAGACGAGGGCACAGAAACTATAGTGAATTCCGCACTATCCTCGTAATTACTATAATATACATAGTGAACTCGTCACTGCATTGAATCATCAGTTGTACTATAATGCATATCGAAGGGATGATCTCCCTCCTGTTGTTCTTTAGATGTCATTTTACTGAGAAAGCGCGTAGGTATCGAGGGGCGGAACACAACAAAACCATCCATATAAAAACCACGCACATTTCTATAGCGTACATGCTTTAGCATTTTCTGTTACTACCCTTATTATTTCTCGTTATATTGTTGATTGTTTATTGTTATATATAAAGGTTTTATTACCCAAGTTTGAGATTGTGCTCAACTATACAACAGTCCCGCATGGCAGGCAACAACAGCAAACAACAACGACTAGAGCAAATTCTCACAGAAACCTCGAATGTCTAACATTCAGAACCCCATCCGACCGTAGGCAATGCATTAAAAGTAGGAACTACTGCTGGAGATGCTTCTCCGCAGACCACACCAGCAACAATTGCAATCGTCCCAATTGCAACATCTGTGGAAAAAATCACAGCCGTCTACTGTGTCTGGAAACTAACCTTACGACACCACTTAAGGGTCACACAGATCAAAATCAACGAATAAGTGAAACTCACGGAAACAATCAGCGGTCTTACGATAGGTACCATGCTGCTCCCCGAGACAAGCAGAACATGGGACAGAGAAGAGTATACAACCATAATACTAACAGAGTACATAATTTAACTAATGAGCAGCCAGTAGGAAGAGCTAGTTACTCACAAGCCACAGACAACACTCTGATGAGGAGACACTATGTTCTAATGACGGCGGAGGTAGATACACTCAACAATGTCACTGGACAATATGACCGCACTATAATCTCTTTGATAATGGATCACAGTTGAGTCTAGTGGAAGAAGCGCTAGCTAGTAGATCGGGCATGGAACAGACGGCACACATGAACTGCACGTTCTCCGGAATAGGAGGCATAAAAGAAAACTTCACATCTCATCTTGTCACAGCACAATTCCGAACAAATATAGGAAAAACCATTGACATGCAGCTATCCACCAAACCAGTGCTTGCAAACCCCTTTGAGACAGCAGTACTCTCGCCGCAAGACTTAAAGTACATAGAGGATGGCAATTAGGCCTTGTCCAACTCTAGAGTGACAGGCGAATCTATAAAGCCATTATTATAGGGACCAACCTATGGACGACCTTTGTAAAAGTTACACAAGCGGGCACGATACTCCCTTCGGGGCTCGTCATCCAGCAACAATCGTTGGATATGCCGTTCAAGGGTCCAGCAAAATGCTGGAACCAAGCAAGCAACGATACTAGCAATAACACTATCCACAGCTTAACGGTAATAAAGGAACAGAACTCAGATGTTCGTAACGAACTAAGGAATCTGTATACGCTGGAAGGGTTAGGAATAACGGAAGACCCCGGAAGCAAGGATGATGAAGCATTTAAATATATGGAAAAATACTGCAGGAAATAGAATTCACTCCTGAAGGAGTGGTTGCCCCCTTTCCACTGAAAGAATCGATCGTAGATCTTAAAGAAAAACTTCAACATGGCATATAAAAGGCCACATAACCTTCTCGAAAGTCTCAAAAATAAACCTGAACAAATATTATGGTACGAGAGAATCATACAAGCGTACATTGCGGAAGGGATCATCGAAAAGACTGGCGATGGTATGCCAGGAAGAGCAGCCATTTTCCATCTACCACACAGAGGGGTATGGAAAGAAGGAAAAGCAACCCCGTTACGAATTGCGTTTGACGCTTCACAGCGAAGTCGAACGTCCCCCTCTCTTAATGATTGCATTTATGAAGGCGTTAGTTTTATTAACAAAATTTATCAGATCATCATTAGTGCAAGATGGGGAAACATAATGTTAATCGCAGACATATAAGCTGCCTTTGTTCAAATACGCCTAGCCCTAGAAGACTGGGACCTTACCTGGTTCTTATGGGCTAATAATCCCACAAGACCAATGGATAGAACCAACAGAAGAATATATCGGTTCACAAGAGTACCGACAAGAGTACCCTTCGGCATCAATGCCAGTCCGAGCATCTCACACATGACAATAATCAAACGAATGACCGATATCGGTACTCCGTTGGCACCTGAAATACTCAATAACTTATACGTAGACACTATGGTCCTAGAGGCAGAGAACCGGAAAATGGCACTTAGAACATATAGATAATCAAAGGAGTATTTGCAAGACGTCAAGATAAACCTTCGTGACTTTGTCTCAAGTGACGTAGAAGTGAATAAAGTATAGCAGATGCTGATAAAGCAAAACAAGGATTCCAAAAACTTTTGGGTATTGGTTACGACCCGACTGGAGATATACTGACACTAAAGGCAAATCTCCTACAACAGACGCGTCTCACTAAACGACTACTGATTAGCCAAATTCATAGCGTTTTCGACCCAATTGGCGTAGCTGTACCATTGCTGATAAAAGAGAAGATGTTCCTGAGAGATCTTTTCACACGAGAACTCATTTGGCATACCCCAATTGATGATAACGTTATTGGCGAATGGAACTCCATGTGTCAATCAGTAGATGGCACTGTCATCTCTATCCCACGGTGTATAGGTCCGTCAGTTCCAGAAACATCTTCAGAATTATGGGTATTTGTGGATGCTTCTAAATTAATGTAGCCTGCTGTGCATACATCTCTCTCCCGCAAATCAACGAAACATCAATGATAGTAAGTGGAAAAGCAAAATTGACACCAATGAAGGGAAATGTAACAATTCCACGACTAGAGCTAATCGCATTACTACCTGGCACACGTATAGCCCATTTCATAGTCAACGCACTGAAGAAAAATATTGACAATATTCACATGGTGGGGGACGGTAAAGTAGCCCTTTGCTGGTTGAAGTCGGCCAGAAACCTTCCAGTATTTGTAAGGAACCAAATACGTCGAATAAAGAGAATATGCACGAAACTCCAAAGTTTAAACAGAACTATACTATTCCATTATATTCCGTCTCATTTGAACCCAGCTGATATCGGTACAAGAGGATGTACAGGCGAGGAAATACCTTCGACACTATGGTTAAACGGACCAAAGTGGCGTTCTCAATCCCCTGACGGTTGGCCCATCGAAAACATTGAAGCCATCGTTGAACTACATGCTGACCACCTTGAGAAAGATGATTTCGACACCGAATTAGTTACACATACTCAAATAGCCTGTGATGTCGAAGCACCCGCTAACTCGTGAATTCCAGTACACAAATCCAGCTGTTTTCTTCGCCTAGTAAGAGTGACAGCTACAGTGTTGTTATTCATCATACGATGTGCAAAACACCTTCAAGGTAGAAAAATATCGTTTAATTTATCCACGACAATTACCGATGTGACAAAAATCTCAGCAGATTTAATGAACGCTGCAGAAAAGCTAATCATCAGGGGAGAATCAATGCACATCACCTTGTTAGAAGTGAAAGAACGATTCAAAAATAGAGAGGTGTTCAGAGATCCGGAAGGACTACTAAGATATCGCGGCAGACTACAGCTGGCTGATCTAGCTCACGACTCAAAGAATCCAGTATTTATCCCAACATTTCGCTCATGTCTCGCCTAGTTACAAACTATAATCACATCAAACATGGTCATTCTGGAAAGCAACACCTTATCACGGTGCTAGCTCAGAAATATTGGATCCCAAGAATTAGCCGATTGGTATCAAACGTCGTGAAAACCTGCGTAACGTGCAAAAGGTTCAATGGTCTTCCATTCAAGTATCTGGCAGCTGGACCATAACCACAAGAGAGGGTAGTTCGAGCGAAACCGTTTCAGAACACAGGAATGGATTTCTTACGATCGTTTGAGTCCAAGGAAAATCCCAAGTGTTACATCTGTCTTTTCACATATCTCACAACAAGAGCTGTTCATCTCGAATGCGTAGAAAATTTATCAGCAGAGGCGTTTATCAGAGCCTTTCACAGATTTATTGCGCGTCGAGGCGTACCCAGCATAATCAGAAGTGATCAGGGAACCAATTTTAGGCTGACTGAAAGAGTGATGAACAACATTAAAGAAGCACGTCTCGCAAGAGATTCCACTCTTGAAACGTTCATGGCCAACGATAGAATTAGATGGATGTCTAATCCACCAAACTCGCTGTGGATGGGAGGCATCTGAAAAGGCTAGTCCAAAGCGTCAAGAGAGCGTATACAAAAATGGTCGGACGAAGAAAACTGTCAGCTGTAGAAATGCATACAATAACCACAATGATTGAAGCAATCCTAACACCAGACCAATAACACAAGCTGACCCGAGCGGGATTTTATCACAATCCATTCGGCCTATTGATTTCCTTTCGCAACAAATCCGAAACAGTATACCTTCTTCGACGGAAAAGGACGAAGATGCTGAGTTCGAGATTCAACTGATCAGTACATTAGCACAAGCGCGACAAGCTATCAGAAATATTGGCAAGATGCTAGACAAATTCTGGGAATCATGGAGCACCACCTACTTATATAATCTTGGCGAAAATCACGAGATTCGAATTCGAAGAAATCGCCATGGAAAGCGAATGCTTCCTGAAGTGGGAGAAATTGCGTTGATTGAACAAAAGAGTCCATCCCACAAGGGAATTGGATATACGGTCTAACTGCAGAGCTTATACAAAGTGTTGATGGGGAGATCAGATCCGCGAAAATAAAGGCGCCAAATGGTAGGATTTTACACAGACCGATCAACAAGCTGTACCATATGGAGATCAGAGCCGCACGCTCTGTTTCAGTTCTACCAAGTGATCTAGGGGACAGCAATCTTGAAGGAGAGTACGATGAAACATGCAATCCAACAGCATGTTGCACCCTCTCACTGAGAGTAAGAACGGTACAGAAAAACTAAAATCAACCAAGTATCCGTCAGTCGTCGGATTACATTTCGTAGGACACTATATATGTCCTATTCTTTATATGCATTGTACAACAGTGTACCTCTGAAACTGTCAATCTTATAAATTGCATAGAGGGAGGATTCCACGTACATGACATCCAGAGAACGGCGGAACTATGTGTACAAAGTCAATGAGAAACTATCGAAGGCATAACCTCAGACATTAGGTTCCTGCAACCACATTATCCGAACCAGAGGCTGATACCGATAAAGTTGCACAAGTTCGTAGAGAACGAGTAACTAACTCAATCGATTACCTACGCTGCGAGAGACTTCTGTGGTGGGGCATCAGAATTTCTATCACGCTCATTAATTGCAAACCCCACACGTTGGCCAGAGGGAGCAATCGCATCGCTATTTATATTTGTATATCTTCTGGTGGTTCTCTTGATGTTGGTTGTGCATGTGATAATAAAGCTTCGAATTTGGTTAAGAAGGTCAAAGATTCCTAGAAAAAATCCCAACGAACAACGTCTGTAGCTTCACAAGGTAAGCAGCAATTTACATCAAGGAAACAGTGATAACGTAGAGCCTCTTTCCTCATGTCAAACTCCTCTCGACACTGAAAATCCTAGGAAGGTGCGGAGTACATCTTCAACTAGCTTATTCAACATCCGGCAACTATCCATGGGTCAACACTTTGGGAAAACCACGATAATGATTTTGAGTCTCCTTAGTTTGCCGAGTTCGGTAGAATCCCGCCAAACCAGGCATGTTCGCGGAAATACAAATGTTAGTTGTACTGAGAAAGACCCGCAAAGGGCTAGCACTTTCTATGTAGAGTATAGTGAAGAGCTACTCTCTAACAGTGTTCATAAGTCTATTTGCCTTCAACTAAGACATAAAAACACCTTTGTGGGATATATAGAACTGAGAGTCTATCCAACAAGATTTACTTGTCAAAAGGTCACAAAATATTACACGCGAGACACAGTGCCCAGAGTTGTCTCGACCAAAAAATGTTCTACGGCTGTATCGTGTCGCAATGACACCTGTTCCACAATCAGCATCAATCAACAAATTCCAGAACTCAGCGACGCGCATGATTACCCTGGCAATGTCAGATGCAGCGAAACCTGAGCAGGATGGTTTTGTGGATGTGCCCTACCAGAAGCGGCCTGCATGTTTACAAGGTGGCACACGTCCCTCAAAGCGCCAACCCATACGAATTCTTCGGATGTGCCAGCTGGACGAGCGAGGTAGACGTCTCCATACTTTATGTTATGGGCAATCATCGAACACAAAAGAATATAAGGATCCGACCTTATGAAGTGAATAACGACATAACTGACACCACGATGAAAGTCATATCGATCACGACTCCACAGGATCCACTAATGAATCACACGTTTACGAAGTCTACACAATTCACGGTGATAGTGCTTGCACACTATACAACCGTGGTTCGATGCGCCTCAAGGAGTCAAGCACGAGATAAATTTCCACCTGTTCCAGTGAGGAAATTTGTTCAGGCTCGAACAACGAAATCGATGTGGATTGTGAGTGTCCAAGTTCGTCATTAGCAACTCTTCATCAAGACTACGAGACAACTCTTCCAATAACCACGCCAAACCTACACCTCTATGAGAAAAATCCAGCATTGGTAGCCGAAATGGTCCGAATAGAGATGACTGTGGCAATAAAATCGATATACGTGGTCAAACAATCTATACTGATCCGAAACCCAACTTGCTCAGTACAGTTATCGCCAGTTCAAGGACGCTACAAATGTCTTGAGGGAGCAAAAGCTACTGCACTATGCACAACAGCTACGTCATCGCTTGTAGAAGCACATTGCACCGAGAGAACATTTGTAATTCGATGTGGTCCAAAACGTACCGAACAAGCATTGAAGCTGCATTTTAATTCGGCTATAATTTTCGAACGTTGCACGACCACTTGCGGAAATAGAACCTTTCCCTAATTGTGGAGGCATCTTCAGATTTCATTCCGAGAACGACAGAGAGTTGAGGAAGCTCGAAGTAACACACAATGGCACATGTCCGATGATTTGCCAGACTTATCACCGCTACTAATAACATTAGAAAATCACTGGAAAATTGCCCTAACCCTAGCAGTCTCTACCATAGCTCTGACAATAGGGACGTATTTCTGGGGCCTATTAACAATATTTGTCCTAATTAATACAATCTTCCTAGTCGTGAAGAACTGCATATTTATAGTGGCTAAATGCATCCGATTATGTATAAAACCATGACACCTCTTAAGATGCGCACTGTATAAAGATGTATATAGCCGATACGAAGAGTATACTATCCCACAATAATAGGGAATAAGGTCAGCAGAACAGAAGGTGTTGTGGTCCACCGCGACACTAACCCTCTCAATACTCTATTACAATTATTTAGTATGTAATAACCCCAAAGGTCAGCCCGCCCATGGAGAGGCAAGATCGCGGGGCGCTTGGGGCAGTGTTGTGTATTGTAGACGGAGAGAACGGAGGTTTGCCCCTTTGAGAGAGCTCAAAGGTCATTCCTCAGATTGTCTTTTAATGTTGCCTTAATAAAGATCAGAAGCGAGAACGTTTTCCTCTACTAGTCAAGCAGCTCTCACCATCGTCCATTGTCCACACTGTTTCTATCAGAAGTTCTTTGGCCCGTCATCAGCGTCTACATAGCCCAACGTAGTCAGTACACAAGGAGTTCCCTAGTTTAGTTGTGCCCAGTTTTCTGCTAGTAATTTATATTTATATTCATTCACTTCTCCCCAGTTTATTCCTTATTGTTGTAATAATTTATTCGGCTCGTTATTGTTAATTCAATATGCTCAGGAAACTCCCACACATCTTTACAGTCTTGCTATCTTATATTACTAACGACTCATGCTGTCAGAGGAACGTCGATCTCCAGGTTATAGGTGGCAGCTACTTCAGAGCTCCCCTTACCGATTGACCGATGTTACCCCTCGTCACCGGGCTTCTTTATTTCCTCTCTTCATCCCTGCCTATTCTCTCCTTTTGACGTTCAGAGTGTCTTGCACAGCAGGGACTACCTTTTATTTTTCTTCTTTTGTTTAATATAGTATTATACTGTCTAATGGAACTTAACATCTGTTTTAATCTATACGTAACCCGATCTTTGTATAGTTGCTATAAGAGAGGGCGAAGTCTCCTGACCGCTCTCCCTTTTTTAGTGCGAATAAAGGCATCTAGACGATGCGTTGTGCTGCAGTAGAACTCAAATACATCTAGCCTGACCGCCTAATATCCCAGAAGAGGATTGCGCAAGGTTTAAAAGGAGGGAAAATCCCCTAATTGACTCTAAGTGGGACAATAACCGTTCGCCCAAAGCGCTCCTTCAGAAGCTATTTATGAGTCACGGAGTCCTTAAATAATTATGGGCAACGATTCTTTCTGGAATTTCGTCACACGAAAAGTCAATCGTTCTGTTTGAGGGGTTCCAAGTGAACCAGTCAAAAGTGGGAAACCTAGTTGCCGGCCATTCCCCACCACCATCATCAGACGTTTCAATCAACTGTGTCCAGCTTTTACCTGGCATGAATGATAAAGACACCAACACAAACATCGCAGAATGGTTGTGTATAAAATCTATTGGAGTAAAAGAAGAAGTGCAAACTGATGAAGATGAAGCGGCATGGGAGCGTTTCAAAGAAACACGTCGATTTGAAAGTGACGACTTTCGCTAAGTCTACCCTTTCGCCATCCCGAGACCATCGTACCATCTAACAAACGACTGCCAATTCGACAGTTTCTAGAGCTCAAGAAAAACATGGACAGAAAGTCACTAACTGTAGCAGAGATTCAGTACATCATATAAGAGTGGATCGACACCGAGATCGTTGAAGCAGTACCAGAAAACGAAATAGATAGTTCGAATGCAAGCTGTTGCACATATTTGCCTCATCATCTAAAAATCAAAACGACCGTACAAGAAACGAAATATCGCATTGTGCATTATGCGAGCGCAAAGACAAAAGAATCACTGTCAATCAACGACCTACTTTACAGAGGACCGATAACACTTCCAGACATCGTATCCATCATGATACGATTCAGACAGCTTGTCACAGTTGTCGCAGTTGTCGCAGCGGATATGAAAACCGTTTTCAACCAGTTAGCAGTGAATAAACCTTATCGAGACTTCCTACGACTTCTTGTGGCGAAGGATTGAACGAAACCATTTACAGCGGCAAACCTTAGAGCGATACTGTTTCGCAGAGCAAACTCCGGTGTCATATCTTTTCCACTTTTTCTTTCAGCAGTACTGCGCGTCCACTTGGAAAACAACCAGTCACCCACCGACGAAAAAATTCTCCGGTCTGTTTATGTCGATAATATTCTTCTCGGAGGACAATGTGCAGAGAAGGTACAGATAAAGCTCAGTTACGCCAAGCATAAATTCTTCACTGCATCAATGGATTTACGAGCAGAACTATCGCTCACTCGTCAACTCAATGCTTAATGGAAGGTTTCCATCGAAGAGTGTACATTTCTTGGAGTAAGGTGGGATCCGGCCAGCGATCACCTTTTATTCTCTGTTTCCGCTGTTACAGTAAAGAACACAACGAAGAGAATTCTTTTGCAACAGACCTCTTCAGTTTTTGACCCTCTAGATCTTGCCTCACCTGCGACTCTCCAATTCCTACTGTTTGTGCGAACACTCTGGAAAAACAACCGTGTCTGGATGAACCTTTGACATCAGAAGACCTCGGCTTTCTGAGCAAAATTAAGCAAACCCCGAACATCATCATCAAGACACCACGATTATCGCTGATTAGTAAAGATCCAAAGGACACTCACATATTCGTCGATGCATCCTGTAACGGTTTCGCAGTATGCACCTATCTGAAGACACCACAAGCAATAGAAACGCTTCGACTTCTCTACAGCTAATCCCGGCTAGCTCCAATAAATAGATCAATAATTCCACGACTAGAACTGCTAGCAGCAGTCATAGGTTATCGTCTTGCCAAATTCATCAAAATACAAACTAGCACTGAATTCACAAGCACGACTTACGTATGGACGGACGGCAAGGCAGTATTAACCTGGATTACCAACAATATAATGTCATATCCTTCCTCATAGAAATGAGAATAAACGAAATCCTCAAGTATGACTTCCGCTTCAACTACGTCTCAACAGATCAGAATCCAGTGGACATGCAATGCATGATCTACCTACTACCAAACTCGGTACTTTCAGTCTTTGGTGGCACGATCCAACATTTCTCAGCCTGATGGAGACGAACCGGTCAATCGAGAAAAACCAACTAACTATAGCGGAAAAACTTGACCCAGACCTAACCGATCAGAAACCTGAGGAAGCAGTTATTGTCCCATCTATCAGGTCGGACAGATCACGGAAAAATGAGGAACGCGCACTGTTTATTTTAGAACTGGATCCATCACGCTTCAACGAATGGTCCAGATATCTAGCCACCACGGTTAATGTACTGCAGTTCATCCTGAACAGTAGTTCACAAGCAGAAAAAGTTTTCACGGGAAAGCCACTTAGTAACGTCAATTCGCCATCGAAGACAATGTTTTGCAGGACCGCTGTACACCTAATACTAGACAATATCCAGACACGGTCCCCACCATCGGAGGTAGGAAAAATCACACTCTGACTTTACGTTAATTCAGACGGCCTATGGCGATCAAGAGGACGACTACGCAACAGTACACTTCATGCCGATACACAAGATCCTCTATATTTATCGAAGACAGACATCGCCACACATCTAATCATCCTGGACACCCACAATACCAACCACCGTTCTGGAACTTCTCACACTCTGAATGAACTCAGAGCTCTATTGAATCCCATCAGGACACAGTGCAATTCGACGAGCGCTAAACACATGTCTCGTCTGTAGAAAAGCAAAGACCAAGCCGTTCTTACTGCAAACCCTACCAGACCTTCCTCAATCATGCACATCAACGGAACGCCCATTTTCCAACACAGAGATCGATTATTCCGGTGCGTTCTCGGTACGTTCTCTCAATACATTGATAACTAAGGCATGGATAGTTCTTTTCACACACCTTTCAACTAGAGCCGTCAACCTTGAACCTGCTACCAACCTTTTCACCGAAAAGTTCCTGAGGTGCTTCAGACGCTTCATAGCCAGAAAAGAGAGACCGTCAATCATCTACAGTGATAATGGGACCAACTTCAAAGGAGCAAGACAAGTAGTCACTAATTGGAAAGAGCCCACTAACTTGGCTATTTCACTAAGCCGTCACTGTTCAACACAAGATATTCAATGGCGATTTATTCCAGCTCATTCACCCTGGGTTGGAGGAGCATGTCAAAGATTGATTGGCATAGCAAAGGAATTACTAGGATGGGTAGTTGGGAAAATACTTCTCAATCTAGAAGAATTCTCAATTCTCCTCATTGAAACTGAAACAGTAGTTAATACACGTCCACTTACATATGTTATGTGAGGATAATTTAGCACTCCGACTGATCGACTTCCTGTCAACCGTAGCGCTCCCAGAATTACCCGAAATAGAGGAAGCTCGCGATTCTATATCTTCTGCTCAAGACAACATCAAGAATAACTGGACCTACGTTTAACGTTGGCTGAACAAAATATGCGAAGTTTTTCATGAGGAATACGTTAGCAGCTTTCGAGAAAAGCACCTGAAGGAACTTCAGCAGCCACGATGAGCTATTAAGCGATTGCCAGACGTTGGTGAAATAGTCTTGGCAGACGAGTCTAATTTATGCAGAGGAGAAAATAGGGAATGGCTAGGATTACGAGGATTCTAACCAGCTCGGACTCTGCCATACAAGCTGCAGAAGTGCAATTTTCAAGTCGAAGACGAACTTTCGGATCCATAGCAATGTTCTGCCCACTGAAGATAACCTCACCATACAAACTGGAAGAACGTTTCTCTCCGACCACAGATATCTTCATACCAGAAGAACGCCCTTCTAAAGTTTCAGATACCGTTACTCAGAAGAATACAGAAAATCCGTCAGAAAGAACAGCAACTGCGAGAAAACACTCTTACCTACGGTCTAAACCTCAGCCGAAGAAGAATATAATCATCACGCTAGTTTCAATACTCTCTTTTCTCACCCCAGTGTCCACAACGAGTGAACGCGATAAAGGGCTTACCGTATGTTCGGAACATTGCCGACAAAGTGGATTCGTCATTTACCAATCAAACAATCCAACAAGTTGGCAAAAGGCTTAGTGCCAAGAACACCTTCGACAAGTAACAAATCCGGAAACTGACAAGAATCCATGTGGACCAATATGTCAATGCCCCGCTTGGGTGCAGAGCCGTGTCACGATTCTCCGCATCTCCTCTGTGTCTCTGATTCCAGTAGGCCTATAAAAGGCTCTGGGCGGAGTAATCGGGGCAGTTGCGGGTGTCCTGAGCCTCTGACCCTCTTGCCTTATGTAATCCTCTGTACCATTTATTTTATGCCCTAATAAATATCTTTAACCCTTGAGTGCACTCTCTCCAACCCATACCTAAATTCCATGGGTTCCGCTACGTATAAAAGGGAGTAACCAGCTTGATCACCTGGTTACGTACCACCCTTTTACAGCCGTAACTGTCAAATTCCTGGGACAACAATGACTGCGGATCGAACCCAACATCATTTACAGTCACTTACTTCCACAGATTGTTTCCGACCAAGTAATGGATGTCAACGACCTGTTAAGAAAATCGCCCACACTGTACAGTTATATAACTTTACTAAGGTTTACATTTTTCAGCTTGATCTTAGCTACAAATGGACAGCGAATTCTTCGATGTTTTGCTGATGGAGAAGCAATAGGAACAAACAACTACTGTGCTCGACTTTCCTGCAATTCTAATGGGACACTTTTTTGTAATTCGCCATATGTTGAGACGGCGTTCATTCGAACACCCACTGCTGACAAAGCGATTATAGCATGGGACACGGGAATCCAGACCGTCTTCACTTCACCTATCAAGGCTGTGAACACCACGTCTAACTGCAACGGTTCATTCATTTGCGTGACGAATGGAATTCTGGTGAGCACCTACGACAGATCATGTGACGAATACTCCTTCGTCGTATGTATTGTGACGCACAAATGCACACACATCAATAAACTATTCGAAAAGCAAGTGCTCTCGCCAACATCCGATTCTTTATTAGCAGATCAAATACTACAGATAATAGCACTTCATCAAGGAGAGTTTCGGTGGAATCAAACAATCACGTCTTTGACGACACATATGCGAGTTAACAGACTGCTTATTATGCCTAGATTCTGTACGGAACCCTGGATGCATCTATACTCACATAGCTCAGAGCTCAGTAGCCCTAGGACTAGCCTTCGCATGCACTTTACTCGCGAAGCTACTATTCCTACATATACGCAAGAAAATTCATGACCACTATGCTAGGAAGACACGCCATTAGCAACAGTTATGGAAAAGAACGCCTCCTACAAAGAAACATATACCCTAGCTTAGCAATAGTCACGACCACACGATTTTCAGCCTGTGCTGCCTGTGCTCATATTGCGACATCCACTGCAAAGGAGGACAAGTGTTTTTACTACAGGACTGGAACGATAGACTGCTTATACGAAAACACCACTATATTGACGATTCAGTTAAATGTCGAAGGTTGCATCCTCCTACAGTACCATTAACATCGCCCCGCTGGAAGAGTTCCGATCTTTGCAATACCACGATTTATTTGCACGCCAATCGATGGCTTTAATACCAGGCTGATTGATTTATACAGTACTACAATTCGTCGCTGTCTTGGCATGGGATCATTTAACAGAGACACATGTTCTGTTCTGCAATCAGATGCTACACTCACCAAGTTAGCAGCGTATAACAAATACGCTGCGACGACTTGAGGTGAAGAAGCATGTTCCTGTTTCATTTGTGGACGCTTACTGTGTCCTAGCGCTTGTCTTTCCATTAGCCTATATGCTGTAGCTACTCCTGATTCAACTTCTATTCGTGCAACGCATTGTACATGGAATTTGGTGACAGATATCCGCCTAAAAAACCTAAGTAATGACACATCAAACAAGGTGTTTACATCTCGTCCGGCCCTGGGAGGAAAAGCCGTTTCCCCCAACGTTTCCGTTAGAATATCAAACATCCATGAATCAGGTTCATCTCCGAGCAAATGATTCATCGAATCAAGAAACGATACAAGCGCTCTGGACGATAGCAAAACGGCAGCTGCAACCTTGCTACGATGCGAGAACTCAAAAGTCCAGAACTGCATATTGGATGATACCCAGAAACGTTGTCACAAGGCAGATGATGGATTAATATGCAATAGAACAGGAAACGACCTCCTTTCCCGCTGTCTAAAACGTCATGCCCTATCGATTGTAGAGAATAATATTTCCTACACAATCGCCAACAACGCAATTGTGACAGATGCTCCAAACGAAATCTTAAACATCCAGCTTCAGTTCGCAGGACTAGAAACCACCGCTAGAATCGACCTTTCAACTTGCAAGATGACGGCCACTAATCTGCCTGTAGCTACTCTCGCAATGCAGGAGTCCTCCCCAAATACGTATGCGCTACTGATTTCAGGGATCAGCATGCCCAAGTCGAAAGTGTTACGACGAGAATAGAGATTTCTTACAATCCCCAGTCCGTACTGCAGTCAACACAGAGCTACACTAAGCAATCCACTTTTGATGACGAAGGTGCCGTACGTTGCCCGTCATCGACTGCAACAACCCATCTCACCGGACAACTGCTTGATGTAGTCTTTAAACAGATGGACAAGGAAAGGAGCGGACACAAAGTTGGGAGCGATACAGCTGCTGTCGTTAATCTCCTCGTTGATCTCATATCTCCTTGAAGCGCTCAACGGCTGTCTTCTGCGCCTCTTAATCAGTCTATTAAAAATAATTGCCATTCGAGCATTGTTCACCCTTCTCGCCCGGCACTGTATCGAATATTGCTTCGTATTAAATACTGTATTTGAATGCGTTATTCATTATTAGATTGTTCTGGCATGGCACATCGTTTGTTTATACTTCCCTTATAAGTATTAGTATCTATCGGCGTGCTTTGCGATTTGTCTTGAGAGTCGCACGGACGCGCTTGCCTATGTAAACCGCATTTTGTGAGTACTACTACTTTTGGTCCAATAAACGCCACAAAGGACTCCTCCACACTGCACCGGACTTCTTAGACATTTAAAATGAGGCTTTTATGTAAAGTCAAATGCATTACCGTGTAGATCATACAACTGCTGGCAAATATGTGCTATATTTCAATGCAGTTGTGTATGGAACTATATTTGTAAAAACATTACTATGAGTTCTGCTCACCACAAGGCTTGACTCCGGCTTCAAAAGCCATGAATGTGACCAATGTGAGGTGATCGATTAAAAGCAGAGCAGTTTGGTTGTGAGGATCGGACGTGGCATCATAGTCGAAAATTGCCTCCTATAACACGACTATGGACAAAAGTCATCTGCTCACTCAACTCGTCCTCCTTTAAGAGAACGAAGCATTTGTCGTGCACATCATTTTAGACTTAATTAATTTAGCTAGGAATATCTATTCCATCAGATCCTGTGAGAAAGTAGAGATTTTTCTAGGCTTAAAAACATCTGAGGAATACGCTAAGTAGAAAACGTCAAGCAACAAGTAATTATGTTAGGAAACTAACGCTAACCTCAGCCTTTCGAATCTCTCGCATATGGAAGTTTCGATGTTGCAGTTCATATGGCTGTTCGATTGAAGCAAAAATTACTGCTAAAAGTACGTCCATTAGAATTCCCATATAAATCAATGACAACGACTTACTAGATGATTCTAAATAATGCACAGACTCTACCACGTACATTTATCACATTTCAACGCTTTACTGTGAACCACGTCATTTCGAACCTATTTGATCTACGGCAGAACACTATTGATCTGAACTAACTCGCCGAACTATGAGCTTATAGTTTATTGCATACATGCACCTAGATATAAACAGAAAATATTTTCTGCAGCTCCAACTTGCTGGTGGGAGAAAAGGGCCAGCAGACTGACGCTCTTCTATTCCGGTGCTTCTGTGGATAATCGGTGTCAATCGGAAACCTAATGCTCAGATTTGTGGGGGATTAAGTCAACGTTCGCTTCTTGGCAAATTGTCTTCAACTGATGACCAGTAGTATTACCCACTGAATTATTGCGACTATTCAATGCAAGGAGGCACAAAGGAAACTGGACCCGACGAGGTAGTCTTCTCATTGATGCCGTTTATTTCTAGTGCGTGCTCAGAAATAGCAGAAAGAGCGTAATTGCTAGAACAGTGAACTGGGGACACTGGACGGTCTGATTCATAGGCGCATACGACTCTCCTCTCCATGAAATGTTCCCCATATGTAGCTCAGTGGTGTAGCGAGAATTGCAGCATCAATGGGAGGGTTAGATCTCTCTTTTCGTCCCTTTATTGCAATTATCATCTCCGTCAGAATACCACTCGACCTGAGCATGAATTAATGTCCAGTTGTAGTTAGGAAATGGCCAGAGTAGAATCACGCACAGTGCTTCACGCACCGTGCAGAACTGTAAGAAGTGGTTGTAGGACATCGCAGACGGATATTTGGATGTCGGCTACTAAAACCATCACTTTGCACCTACATCCAGCAATCGTATTAATTTGCCGTCATTCTCAAAGTGACGACTACAGAGAAAGACTGGTTGAAGTCGTTTGATAAATGGAAATTACTGAAGCATGTCTCTGTCAGTAGCAAAATACAAAAAAACACTCCCTATTAGTGAGACACGAAATATGTGCTTTCGTTGATGGGCAAATTATTTGCATCTTCATAAGTGAGGCGTCCATTCAATATTAAACTGGGTTTGCTGAAACAATGCTTTCTAAATGTATGTCGCACTCATTTTGTGTTATTTAGTGTCCACTTAGAAAATTGCCGAGGGGTAGATTTCTTAGTAGTATTAGTGATTTAACCAGGAAAGTGTTGATTTACTCATTAGACTCATGTATTTCAGTGATTTTCATTCAGATCTCGTGTACCGACTACTCATCCCACTTATTATTTGTCATCGGAGACCTCCCACACATCCCATGCTCCTCAGTAGCCTCTCTGCTTTACTACTTTGGAACTGCCGGCAGACTGTGGTGGCTGATTCTTTGCTACACCTGGAACTATCAGACCACCAATACTGGAAGTATTGTAAGATTTAGTGTTCTATGCGATTTGACTAACCATTAACTCTTTTTTTGTCTAAACTATTTGTTGTAATTCGGTAGAATTTGTAGCTATGCAGTGAGAAAGTAGGAACTGATTGAAATGTTATTGGAAGTCTTAGCGATCATGAGAGGTACCTACAAGCAGCACGACTTTAACCAGTGCAATTGAACCTTTCAACTTCCCACATTTGTTACAAATAGACTCTTCAGGAGAAGTACCAAGTGCAGATGCAAATGGTGGCTTGGGCCGCACCTTTAGGGCTTGTGATGCTCGCCTTAATGGCTCGTAGTATAAGTGCAGATCCTCTAAGCGGCATATGTTTCGTTGGTGGATCCAGTATGGTTAGTTGATTTTTAATTCTTTGTCTCTTTTTTCAAGAAAACTAATTAGGTGTATTCTAGATTCTGGACGGCGTATTCAACCTATTCCGTGACTTTGTCCTTGTGTTCGCCTGCTCACTCCCACTACTGTTTGGCTGCTTCACAATGCTGAATTCCCCACAGGACCAGTTTAGCGCGGGACTTGTTGGAGTCTTATATCCAGTAGCTGCGTTGTTTTACATGTGGGTTCAGAGCTGATATGCATTCGAAAATGCCTGTCGTTCTTGCACTGATCTTGAGTTTAAATCTGAGAACTAGTGTGTCTAGTTGTCTGCTTTACCAAAGCGACAACCGACTCCAGAAGTATGTTTCTGAGCAAAAGAATTTTGCCTACTGCCAGTTCCAGGCTATCATTCGCAAACGATGCAGTACAGCCTTCTATGCAGTGGAGTCGCAGCTGGAACATTGTTTCCGCCATCAAAATCTTAATTGATCCGATACTGGGTGTTATCGCGTCCTCTTGCTGCCTAATGCACATTGTTGTCAATTCGTGCAGGAGCATCCGGTAAATAACCTACTTCACTAAGCTTTAATCTCCTACTTCTTTGATCACCTTCCTTTTGGTTCTCGAAGCTTACATTATAGCGATACTTCACCTTTACTAGGTGAACTTTACGACCAAAATCACCCTAAGCGATGATCAAATTCCAGGTGAGCCCCGGTCGCGGTGCCAATAGAAAAACGAAATTTGCTACATTGCCATACAAATACTCCATTTCAGATCACCTGTGGGCAATAAGCACGGCTACCAGCCAGCTGTACCTCGTATTCCTCAACCAACAATTCCTGTCAGCATAAGATCACATAACACATATGCTTCTGCACAAAGAGTACCTATCTGCTGAGGAAAATAGAAAAATAGCTTTACTGTGCTGAAAAGGATATACATCAAGCACTGATCTACAATTTGTATCTAAGGATCCTGAGGTTACGGTTCTTCCCCGTTAATATTAATCGCAGAACAATCCTGACATGGAAAGAAAGAGATGACCACATTTGTAGCGTTAGGATTACTTCACACTATTTAACCATGTGTATATTATATATATACTAATTAGTTCACAATCTTTCTTTGCGTGGTGCTCTTTGAAAGCGCTGTGATTATTAACATTAATAGATAAAAAATTTGACACTACCATTTCCTGCACAGAACTGAGTGCTCATTGAGTGATATCTCACAGAACTTCCTAGATTTGCAGATATCAGACGTAAATAGCTTTCCAGAAGCACGAAATAACAATAGTCCAGAAAAAATGATGTTCCACTTCGCAGAAGTCTTACCATTACCGGGAAATCCACGAAACGTTTGAAACCTTGTTGAGAATTTCACAGAAATAACGTAATTATCGGTTTGAATACGAATCATTCTATACAGCAGTCACTTCGATCCAATGGCCGATAAGGAACAAGTAGATGTTCAAAAGACTAGTGACCCCTTCTATGAAATAAATGCATATTTAGAATCTATGGAGCTGGAAATCATAATTAGATTTAACGAAACGTTAACAGGAGCATTTATGGCAAAACAAATACAAACTCAGAAATCCAATTTCACAGATTCACATGTCTACCAATTTTCTTCAACCTGAGAAGAAAAGCTTGCAGCACCAGAGCCTTGAAAGCCTTGTTCTACACATCCAACTTCAGCCAAGAGAAAAGAAGGAACTACCTGGAAAACGTATTGCAATCGTAGCCAAAAGATTTGATTTGATTTCTAACCTGTTCAGCTTGGCTCAGTATTTCTACCAAATGAGGTGCTAAAGCACTGTCCGTCTCAGAGACATAAAAAGATGTAGCACGCCCTGCGTTTCCAACACGCCCAGTTCTATAAACAAATAAAGTAGCTAAAAATAAAACAAGAACAAGACAATTACCTTCCAATTCGGTGAATGTAGTCAGTCCTCTCAGATGGCAAGTCATAGTTGATAACATGATCAACTCCTTTTATGTCGAGGCCACGTTCAGCAACAGCGGTGGCTATTAATACCTAAACATATAAAGATTGTAATATTATTGCAAGTACCTTATTAACTTAAACATACCGGTTTACGACCAATTTTAAAGTCCTTGATTGCTTGTGCTCGTTGGTTTTGTAATCTGTCTCCATGAATAGTCGTACAAGGAATATTAGCCTCACACAAAATGGCTCCCAAAGTATCTGCGAAAGTCTTACGTGCCACGAACACAATTGTTTTCTTCTTAAAAACTTCAGCGTCTGGAATAATCTTTGTTAAATCATAAACTATTAGAACTATGAATCAAACCTCTATCCGCTGTATATGTCTCCAAATCCACGTTTAACAAATTCAGAAGCTTATCTCTTTTCTCACTGCGTTGGCATTTAATTATTTCCTGAAAACTTATAATATTAGTAATATAAAAATGCAAAGCATGTTGAAGAATGACCTGAGTAATGCATTTATTAGCTGCTCCGATTTCGTCAATTGTGATCATTAAGAAGTCGCTTCGTAGTAGATCCGTTGCAGTAATTTGGACTTCAGTGGGAAACGTGGCACTAAAACAATGAACAAGACTGACATTTATTTATTTGTTGCACTGGTTGTGATTGACAAACACATTTTTACCTAAACATTAAGGTTTGCCTTTGTTCCTTTGGAGTCATGCTAGGATAGTTCATAACGTAGTTAATATCATCACCGAAACCCAAGTCCAGCATTCGATCAGCTTCATCAAGTACAACATATTTCACCTCGAATATACACATTAAATTTTAAACCGGTAACATTCTAAAAGCTCTGTTTGAAGAATTATATTAAACATATTACATAAGAAATTTGAAAAACTATATGACCACAATACACTATTTGCTTAAAACCTTAGAGAAAGAGATTATGTCCTCTTCAAGAAAGTGTTTTAGACGTCCAGTTGTGGCAACAAGAATCGTTGCACCCTGAAGATAAATTATTAAAAACCATTTAAAGAAACAACATCGTAGACAAAAAAAACAAACCCTTGTAAGGGACTGTGTCTGCAGAGCGACCGAGGTTCCTCCATAAATGCACGCAATATACATCACTGTATTATGAGCAAATTTACGTCCCTCATTATATATTTGAACCGCTAACTCACGTGTAGGAGCAATGATGATACACCTAGATGTACATCATAGAGCTAATATTTATTTTAAACCAATGATTATAACTACCTAGGAGAACAGGGGCGCTCTCCTGAATTACTTAAATCTTCTGTCTCCATTAGTTTGCTCATGATTGGAAGAAGAAAAGCTGCAGTTTTTCCCGAACCAGTCTGTGCACATGCCATAACATCACGACCTAAAAAAATTATACTATATGAAATATAGAAAAGAAATGTTTATTATCCATTTGCAATACAAACCTGAATTTATAACGGGCATCGCAAATTGTTGTATTGGAGTCGGTCTAGAATATCCTGCTTGAGTCACATTTTGACGAATTCTCTCAGTCAAATAGACATCATCAAAAGAGCTGAAAAAATTATCAAATATCATTAGTCCAATAGTAGTAATAGACGCATATTCGTATAGTATATTCCTCCGCGATTTAAACGGGATTTTGTACTACAACCAACTTCATTTTCTGAATTTCCTCTCTATTTCCATGAAGTCCACCTTTAGTTAAGGTTACAGTTGCGTCGAAAAACTTATTAAAAAGGGCTCCTTGATCAATCTTCTCATTAAATAAGGAGTTAATATCTTCATCTATAGGCATAAATGTTGAAGCTGGTTTTCTCTCAGGATCATCTACAACAACAGCATATAAATCCTCTATTTGAAGTTATAATCATGAAAATTATATATTTATATATATATAGTCTCTCGCAATTGTCGAGATTCAGTAGTCATATGAAATATAGTCCCCCCACAGTTGTAGCAATTACGCCCTGTTAAAATTACATGGGTTATTACATTTAAACATCCGAAAAATATCAACAACTGTCACAGCCTAAGTAAATTCCTCTTCAGTTACCATTATAAAATAACACTATAGTAAGATTTCCACCAGAATATCACTGAACAATTTTTCAATCACGTAATAACATTAATCTTGAACCTTTGCCAAATGCTCCATTATTGCGAAATCCTTTTGCAGACTGACTAAATCCTCTATTTTCAGCAAAACCAAACTCATTCTCTCTTGTCGCACCACTTGCAAACCCTAAAATCACAGAAAATGCAGAAAATACATCTATGTAGTCAAAATTAATAAAAATTACCACAGTACTTTTCAACTTCGAATCACATAAATCTACATATCCCTAAATCTTAAAATTTCTAAAAGAATATTGCACAAATCCAATATATCAATTGCACAAACGTCATCCATGAAAATAAATAGTTATGAATGAAAAATGAACTTTCTAGATTTGCTTAAAACTGCGAAAATATTGATATCGCCATAATTAAATCCAAGTTTATAACCAGTATTTTGTTTGATACCATGGTGATTTTGAAGTTATCTTTAACCTTTGTCAGCAAATCCTTCGTCCCCAAAGTCAGAATTTCCAAAACCACCGCTTCCAAAGCTAGCATCACCCTGGTTTTTGTCGCAAAATCCCCCCGATAAAGTACCGAATCCTCCACTTTTATTAAATGAAGATCCTGAAATAAAATTAAAGCTATCTCTGGCGCAACCACTTTTAATGTCATTAAAAATGCTAATATGGATAGTGGCACTGTTTAATGCCGAACCACTATCGCGAAATCCACGGTTTCCTTCAAATCTCTCAAATGATTTTTCGTCTCGACTACCTGAAAGAAACTATGGAATAACAAAAAACAAACAGCAAGCTTTAACTAATGATATTTTTATGTTTAACAGGACAGTTCTCCAATTTTAATACCTACACAATACTGTTTACGGTGAAGTATGCTTTCTAAAGAATTACAAAAGGTTTTGAGCAAACGTTCCTAGCATCGCAATTTGGTAAAATTTTAAAATATCAATTTTTGTAGGGATCTTTAAAATAAACTTGAAGCTATTCATCATACATGGAAAAAACTAAATTATGAAGATCAGAAAATAGTAGGTTAAAGATGTAACAATTTTGTTCTATTCAACATTTTAATAAATATGCAATAGTAATTTCTTAAAATACTATTTACTAAAAAACCAATATCTATTCTTCCCTATACCGTCTGATTCACCTGATCAATTACCACAACAACTAAGTGTAAAAAACAAAAAGAAGCTTAAAATTTTTCGAACCTTCGCCGGTAAATCGATCATCTTTAGTAGAGTCATATTCTCGTTCTCCCCTATTATTCAATCCAACACGTTTACCAAAGCCAGAAGTACTATCCATTCCTGTAATTCCACACATAATCTCTAGAGGCTAAAAATTATAAATTTCCCAGATTCCTTTAAATTAGCATTTGATGCCTAAAAGATATAAATGAGATTAAAAATTACCATCGGATCTATTACTTCGTCCAAATTCTCCATGGGACTTTTCAAACCCTAAAAATTCATTTAGAAAAAACATTACTGATTTAAACACATCACCTAAAATACTGAAGTTTAGTTCATAGTGGTATTATAAAAAAATCGTGTATAAATAAGTTTTAGATAAGACGAACTACCTATTTCTCTGTCGTGTTCTCCCGTAGTAGTGAGTCCTACACGTTTACCAAAGCCGGGCATATTATTCATGCCCGTAGTGGTACTAAAGCCATCCTTAGTAGCTCCAAAGTCTGAACTTCCCAAAGGTAACTGATAATTACACCTCGATGATAAATATGGATATCTAGATTTTCCAAAAATCTATAGCGGCAAAAAATATCATACTAACTTAATCACATATTTTAATATGTACTATATAGCACTACAGAAATGTTGTAAAAATCAGACCTCCTCCTCCAAATCTATCGTTTCCACGGGAACAGTCGTCCCTACCATAGTTGTTCCCTCCCCTATTATTATCGAATCTTCCACTTCTACCAAAACCAGACCCACGATCCGTTCCTGTAGAGCTACCAAAGCCGTCCTTAGTAGCTCCAAACCCTGTATTTCATGAGCATCTTATAATTACACTTTAAAAATATGTAGGGATGTGGATTTTCCAAAAATCTATAGCGGTAAAAAATACCTTACAGACTTAATCACATTTTTAAATATATTTTAATGGGTATTATATAGCGCTACATAAATGTTGCAAATATTAAACCTCCTCTTCCAAATCTATCGTTTCCACGGGAACAGTCATCCCTACCATTGTTGCTCCCTCCCTTATTATAATCAAATCTCCCACTTCTACCAAAGCCAGATCCACGATCCGTTCCCGTAGTCCCACCGAAGTCAGCTCTAGTAGTTTCAAAATCTGAACTCCATAAACATCTAATAATTACAGTTTCAAAAAAAATAAGTAGGGATCTGGATTTTCCAAAAATCTATAGCGGTAAAAAAGTACCTTACAGACTTAATCAATTATTTTAATATAATGTATTTTAATGGGTTTTATAGCGCTACAGAAATGTTGTAAAAATCAGACCTCCTCCTCCAAATCTATCGTTTCCACGGGAACAGTCGTCCCTACCATAGTTGTTCCCTCCCCTATTATTATCGAATCTTCCACTTCTACCAAAACCAGACCCACGATCCGTTCCTGTAGAGCTACCAAAGCCGTCCTTAGTAGCTCCAAACCCTGTATTCCATAAGCATCTTACAATTACACTTTAAAAATAAATAGGGATATCTGGATTTTCCAAGAACTATAGCAGCAAAAAATATCTTACAAACTTAATCACATATTTTAATGGGTATTATATAGGACTACATAAATGTTGCAAAAATTAAACCTCCTCTTCCAAATCTATCGTTTCCACGGGAACAGTCATCCCTACCATTGTTGCTTTCTTCCCTATTATTATCGAATCTTCCACTTCTACCAAAGCCAGACCCACGATCCGTTCCCGTAGAGCTACCAAAGCCGTCCTTAGTAGCTCCAAACCCTGTATTCCATAAAGACAACTGATAAATATACCTTAAAAATAAGAAACTATGTTTGAATAATTAAGTCACCATTAAATCCATTACCTCCACCAAAGCCCTCGTATGATTTATCGTCTCGAAAGCCTAAATAGCTTACATATAACTTGTATCATAAAACACAAGAGATACATATTTATAATAATAATTCTCCTAATACCAATGACTAGAATAAGGATTAACTAACAATATAATGCAGTGCATTTCATGCTTATAGGATGTTCTTATTTGTCGCTCTAACTCGAGACCCAGTGTTTCAAATTTTACATTTTTATCCTGACACCCTGTCACATCGCCAAAACTATCTACTTTTTTCTTCATTGTCAATACATTTTGTTTCTCATGAACGCAAAAAGTTAGTTTTTTTTTCACAGTTTCATAATTATAGAGCGCTTAGGATATACGAGCTTTAAAATTAGAATATCACGTGATAAATATGCCTTTTGTAGATCAGTGTAGAAAACGGAAACTGACTAATGATTTGCTTCTCAACAATATCGAAAAAGTAAAACTTCTGATGTCTGATTGAACCGAACAGAGATTATAAGAGAAATCGGGCGTTCTAGGAATGTTGTCGCCAATTTCCTGAGAGCTCTTGGTTAATATGGAAGCAAAAAGAGTGGAGGAAGGCCAACCAAGCTCGGGAAGCGGGAAAAAAGAAGGATAAAGATGATGGCATGAAATAGCACGACCAGTTTGGATGAAATCAGAAGCATCTACTGCTCGACTGTGTCGAAAGAAACGGTTTTGTAGGGCACTGAAGGCAAACCCATTCATCAGACAGGAAAGAATGAGGAAGCGTCTCTTATTATAACAAACCTCAGAAAAACTTCATATTCCAACAAAGTAATGTTGCCATCCTCAAAAATCTGTCAATGAGTATGATAGGACGCATTTTTCAAGTGATTAGTGGAAGGGGTAGTTGTACCGATTATTAGAAGTCAACTGTTACCTGTTATGAATTTTTTAAAGTATTTATCCCAAATGCCCATAATTATGAAACAGTGAATAAACTAACTTTTTGCGTTCGTGGAGAAAAATGTATTGACAATCAAAGAACATGTAGATACTCTTGGCGATGTAACAGAGTTCAAGATAAAAAATTTGAAACACTTGGTCCCGAGTTAGAAGAAATGGGGGGGGTTCTATAATTATGGAACGCAATGTGCACCAAAAGATCTGATAAAAAATGTAAGTGCAGATAAATTAGCATGTATGACGTAGCACTTCACTATGCTAATGAAGGCGTGTTACTTAAAGGCTTCTTGAACCACGTTTAAAATTTCATTCAACTCTCTCGACTCTGAACTGTTATTTAGTACCCAACGCTCTACACACTACCATAATCCACTCGCAAAAGCAATGAGAGAAGAATGCTGCAATTGCTAAGAAGCTGTGTCAGGAGAATGGCTGTTCATCGAACTGTGAAACTATAGCAGGAGCTTGGTTCAGTAGAGAACAATTCTAGGAGTGGGAAACCCAGGTCCGTGAAAATTTCTCGCGTTAGAAAAATGGTCAAGAAGAGGATCCTCCGAGATAATAAGAGATCGATGAGAAAGATGGCTTCTGACATCAATATCAGTCAAAATCCAATTAGAATCTTCAAACACGAACTGCGGTTCTATCTATGTAAGATCCATCTAGTCCACTTACTTGATTAAGGTAATGAAGGTCAATTGTTATAAAAAAGTAAAGAAACTGCTAAACATCGTCCAACAGAGCCGTTTCTTAATCAGAACAATAGGGAACGTCTTCAACGTGGACACCGGAGGCATGAGAAAGCAACCGTAAAAATCAGAAGTAATTTCCCGTCATCTGTCATAGATCGGGCAGGAATAACTGTATCAGGTAAAACTTCGTTTATATTCGTCGAAAAAAATGTCAAAATTAATTCTAAATACTACCAAGACGAAATTTTACCGAAGATAATGATTCTCTAGGCCTCAAAACATTGCAGATCACAGAATTGAACATTTCAACAGGACTGGGTACACGCCCATAGAGCCAAAACAACTGTTGAACTGTGCCGGCAACAGTTTCTAGACTTTTGGGGCAAAGATATTCGGCCATCAAACTCGCCTGATCTGAATGCGATGGACTTCGCAATATGGTCAATATTGGAAAATAAGCTGAGTAGAACATCCTACAATAATTTAGACTCTCTTAATGTGGTCTTAGTTAAATCTCGATACAAAATAAGTGGAAACGAGCTGCGGTCCATCGTGGGTAACTTCGAGACGTGTCTGCAAGCTTGTATGACTGCAAAAGGAGAACACTTTGAACACCAATTAGACTAAATTATTGTTTAGTATCTTATGTATGTCTGGATAAATTTTCCTATTGAATGCTGTTTTTATCATGAAATTATGCAACTTTATATCCGTATCAAAACTTTTGGCGCATCCTGTATATATACGGGTCATTTGTTCACAAAACCGAAGCTTACTCTCTTATATACATTTAAAAATTTAGTGGTTTAATATATGTAAAGAACAATTCCTAAACTGTTATCACTTTTCTAAAATTCCCTAATAAAAAGTTGTTAGGATTATAATAAATCTTTAATTTAAAATACTCACAGAATTTATACAAATAAGGAGCTAAAACTTCCCGAAAATTTCATTGTTAAAACTATAATATTATAAGTCAAATAAAGATACTAAAGTACTGAGACATAGTTCTAAATAAAACAAGTTCAGAAAACTACTTTTCTTAATAGTTTCACTATACATAGAAACTTGAAATGAAATTAAGAATATGGCTAGTAGAAATGGACTAGATGCTGCTTTCTACAGTTACATATTTGTCCTGTGTCTGACATTGAAAAGTTTTAGTACCTAATCCATTAAATTAAGCCTATATAAATACTAGAAGGAAAATTATTTATTATATTTATTCTTAAACAATACGCTCCGGGGAAGACTCAATTATATGAAAAAAACTTGCTATGAATATTAAAATAAAAAGCGTAACTCTAATCATAACAATGGCATACACTACCCCACCTTTACCTGAGTTTTCAGAAATTTTCAGTATTGGATTGTCCCACCCATCGTCACTAAACAATTCTAATTAAGGATCACAGTTATGAAACACTTATTTTCTCTTATCAAATTGAGTCTTACTATGCGAGTTGTTAAAAATATCGAAGATAGTAAACTAAAATTCACCATTAAATGAGTGAAGAAAAAAAACAATGCATTAACAAAATATAACAAAACATTAAGTGAAAGTAACAATTTCTGACCTCATTGCAATAGTTATGTTTGTGTATGAAGTACTAGATCAAGCTGAAATTTGTGAATAATCACTATTCAATATTGAAAATGATGTACATTTAAGACAAGGCAAATCCTATGTGAAAAAATCATATATTAAACAGTTTCTCTTAAAGCGACACATATGTTATAAACCACAACAACGATGGTTGGTTTCTTAAATATACAGTACACATTACGACATGACTACTGTACCTCCAAAAAATAATCAATATCAGTGTAGACTCATGGTATTCTTTATAAAATAAGTCCTACGAGTATCGTTGGTGGGTCTTTTAATTTAAAAAGTACAGTATAAATTAAATACCTTTAATTACTTTATAAATTAGTTACTTGTATTGATATAGCATTCACTTGATTCTTAATATATCAGTAGGCATGAAATTAATGGGTTTCAAAAAGTAAAATATACACTCGTTGTTATACTAGTAATTTATAGACTATCTTTGTTAAGGCACCATGTGTAATAATGATATATAAAGTAACTAAAGGAATTTCCAACTTCGTAAGTACCGATGGAGTTTGTTTGAATCAATCTTAATTACCATACATTTAAGTTCTTATTTCAATTGTTCAACAAGATTCTAAACTTGCCTCCTATCCACTGGTTTATAAATCAAAAAAATTACTTTCGTTTGTATGAACAATATGCAAATGTTTGATACGAATATTTCTTGATTTGAACAAGTTGATGAACTTCAATATCCTACTAAGTTTCCAGCTAACTCGTGCTCTGCTCCATCATATGCTTTTTCATATCTAGAACAGCTTGTCTAATTTTCTAATTTAGAAATTAATGTAAGTGGATTTCTTAAGTTGTTCAAAATAGTGTAAAACAGTTATATTCAAATTTAAAAACCAGAACTCCTGTGAAATTAATTATTCTTTGAAACTAATATTGTATTTATTTACTGCGTTACCATTATTCAAGTTACTGTAGAGAAATATGTAATCCAGAGTTGACCATTCATAAAATGTATTCATTATTTTATGATTTAAATGTTTTCACTCATGAAATAACAGTATTATAGCTAAATTGTAGCTTTTATAAAGTAAGCATATAATGGAGGAATTATCTATGTCGGAAGTGAAATGAATCGAGAGCGTGACCCTAAATTGAATAGTAGAAAGCGACCCTAACAGAAAGGAAGTGTAACCAGTTCCAAGAATCCTAAACCCACAACAACGATATAGTACGATGTCACAAAACCGTAACATTGTTTAAGTTTTTAATCTTCTCCATATTTATCACCACGTGTGCACTAAATCCGTTTCTCAGGTTTAACCTACTTATTTTATCCCTATTCACCATATTTTTCTATACATTGTCAATTAATCTCTCTTCCATCTCAAACCCTTTTAATCATATAAAGCTTTTAATCATCCTAATCAGGTTTTCACCTTTCACTTATTCTTAGCATGCTATCGAAAACCCGTCTCGCTTTTGCTTTCTATTTTCAATCGTAACCGCTCAAAGAAGATATTTTTTATTAATGCTGACAATTTTGAATTATTGCTTTTACTACAGCACGAGTTTTTCACTAGGAGTTTTTTTTTGGAATCAAACAGTGAATTTTGTTTTTCTAAAAATGGAATGTTGATTATATTGCTTTCATACGTCTGAATACTAACATATTTTTGAATTAAAACGTACTTATAGCTTACAAATATTTAATACAAATACTGCTATACGGTATTAAACTTCTATAATATAACTATCCTTCTTCATTACCTTCTACGGTTTACCGACAAGTTACGTGGACACTAGCTAGCAGAAATATTTTAGTTTACAACTAGTTGTATATAATTAGTTCTTAAATAATGATAATATTGAGCAATATCATTGCCTACTTAAGAAAATTGTACGCTTTTACCCAAGTTATGAGCAGAGTATTTGACCCAATCTAGCGTATAGAACAAACGTCTACCCAAATGTGATGATAATAAACATGCATTAACTTTTAGGAATTAGATGTTTCACGAAAGTCATATCTTCTATTTATACTTTATAATAATGATTATAGTCGTACATACACAGGCAGAGAGAAGAATACTCTGTTGTAAATGGAACTGTAAAGTAATAGTAGTTGCCAATATTACTGATCCACTTGTATCTTTTGATCTACTAGGATATGGTACAACCATAAATCTTACTTTGGAAATTGATTGCGTTATCGTGAGGCCATGGCACAAGCTTATTAACGCACCCATCAGATCACATCTTGTTAAAGAAATTATTTAGAACTAGACATAATTGGATAGTATAGCTGTAATGTAAATGGAAAATTTATCTTGCTAATTGTAATAACGAATAGACTCGATAAAATTATCACCCAAGTTCAATTATTATTTCGTTTTCTTTGTATCCATATTACCATAAATGCAATTGTAATGCATCTAGGTATAACGAACTAATAGTGAAAAGTTAGTAATGCAAGAAATAAAGGAAAAACTATCCATACCTTAGAACTATGCGAGACTTAATTAGAAAAGATATTATTAGTAGCATTATCTGCATTACAATAAAACTATTACTCTGTCTATATTTTAAGTTGTTCAGCTTCCTTCCTCCATTTCCATATATTTCATAGTTTCATCTAAAAGAGTTTGAGACCACGATTTGAAGTGAAACAAACTTGAGAAGGACTTATTTTCAGTTAAAATAATGTAACCAAAATGACTAAGCTAAAAAGTGAAATCAAATGGAGACTGCTTTAAATAATGTATATATATTGGAAATATGTATATTTGCTACTAACCTGACGACTCTATCTCTTAATTATCAGATCTTGAAAAGAGATGTGACCTATACTGCTCTAGTGAAGAAATTGTTCACTATCCGTAAGTCTGCGATCTTAAAATGAGTCTGAATTGGGTTTATAGTTGCCAATCAGATTAAGAACCATGAATCCCGGAAATTCTTTTAATTTAAGTTTCGAATCTAACTCCAGTTTTTTATTAATGATATTAGAAATTTTTTTATTTTCAGTGATGGTAATTTGCTTTATGTACTAATTAGGTTGATAACAGTTCAATGACTACTGCTGTATTGCCAATTCCAATGATTTACAAATTGTTATCCTTAATTTATATTCATATTTTAATAACTGAGGTTGTGGAGTAATAAGTTACCATTTTATCCATTTATATGGGAAGTATTTCTGAAATTTGGTGACGGCTAACCAGTTTGTCTAATTCTGGATAAAGATACATCTGAATAGGTAGGTTTCTCTGGAAGTTAATGGATATCTATTAGATATAGTGTAATAAATTATTAAACACAAATATCTTAGATTTCAAGAACCACCAGAAAAATAAAACATTTACTATCAACTATATTTATGAGATCAAATTATCAATTTTCCTGAATTTATTTATCGTTTACGGCAATTTATGATACTTATATTATTAAAAAATAATAGAATACCTTCCAGAAAATACAGTGTTTTTATAATTGACACGTAACAATAATACGATTTTTGTAATAGCTTTCACAAACATATATTTACTTTGTTAGGAATTTATAAAACTTCAGGTACAACTGGGAAACAGATATTTTCACGTCCAATGCTAAAAGTGTTGTCGAAGTGTAATTTATATAGTAATAGCAAAAATTTATGTGGTAAAAAAGCGTGATTTTCATAAATGTTGTTTTATATATATTTATTAGTGAGCAGATATTTTATAATTTTTCACTCAATTTATGTTAACAACCATTTTCTTATATAAAGCAAATACGGTAAAATTTTGTTGCAAATACAAGACTTTTAGCTACCACATCTTACTTGAAACTTTCAACTAGATAATAACTATTGTTTTAGAGGGTTATGTGATAAGATTATGAATCAGAATTCCAAAGAACGATTCGATATCATTAAAACTTCTTTTTAAGCTTGTGATTGTAGTTGCCATTGCAACCATAGATTTCTATTTTCCTTTCTAACTAAATCACTTATAGGTAACTAATTATGGTACATGTTATTCCCCGTGGATTTGGAAGTAAAATCCACTATATAAGTTGTTTAAATCATTCAGGACTTACACTTTAAATAAATATATAACTAATTTCTAATTTAGCTTGAATTTTTTTAAAACTTAGTAATGATTATAGATATTGAATTGGTATAAAAATTATCAGCTGAGATGTGTCTCTGCTTTTCAAACATCGAACTATCTATAGTAATGGTCCCAGGATCCTTCTTCTTGAAATTTTAAACACGTAGGAATTAAATATCTCCATACTTCTATTAAATATCAAAGAAAGAAGCCAATTAAATTAAGTAAAAATGGATTATCAAAAAATAAGAGACGATTGAAGATGTAATGTGATGAATTGTTGACTTCAAGTTCCTAGCATCCGTCTAGTTCAATTGTTGCAGTAATCTTTTTGTATAATTGTTATATTAAAAGAAGAGTATTGGCTGTATCGCTGATAATAACGGTATATTTAATGAGGATCCTATGCGACAATGAGTAATAAGTAGTTATTATAACTGATAGGCTTATACTAGCGCAATCCCCTTTGAAAATCACTTACAGAAATACTTAGGAGTTCCACATTAGCTCATTCTTAAACAAAAATTCGTGCTGATCATTGAAAGGCCAAGAAGGAATTATACATTGGCATGATAGCCATTAGATTATTATAGTAACCTTATTTTCTAATTTATTGTGGTATGTGTATATGATCGTTTCAGGCATGCTATTTGAAATATATGTAGTATTATGAATTATTTTGATACTAGAACTAACACTGAATTAAGCTATAAAAAAGCTTATACCAGATATTACCAATATACTGTCGCTCGTCAAAATTCCCTACTAAAGAGATCGGAGTCACTCCGAAATTACAATGATAGTTAGTTTTTAAATCATGTTTTACTATAGCTTTACATTTAACTTATTCCTATGGAAAAAACATTTATTTAATTTGGAGTTGTAATTTCTTCATCCGCTGCAATTTCCTTTTTTTCTTATCATTCAAAACTAAACAGAATATTTGCACTAAGATTTTAAAGTCCAGTTAATAAGTATTTCTAACAAATTCTAATCAGATAATACAAATATAAATAAAAAAATATTGTCAAACTTTTGATTGAATATTTTAATGGTTTTAATCTCTTCCTTCTCAGCGAAATTAATTTTGTTTTCGATCGCGGAATTGAAATGGTCACTTACAAAGTCTCGCATTCCTTGTCTCGTTAAATAAGCAGAACATTGTCCCGCTTAAGTAACTTTAAGTTTGAACAAAATTGTTACGGAAATTCGATTTGTTAGAAATAGGAGCCATATAGTTTAAATATATTATTCTTTTAGAAAAATTTCAATTAAGAAAAAGTTCAGTTGATTTTGTGATTGATATTGCACATATACGAGATCTTTCCTAATTTATTATCATATATTTCTGGAGTAATATTTTTAAGTACTGATTAATTGTCTTTATTTATAAGAGATCCGAAGTTTTTAATGCGTAAGCTTGCATAGATATTCGTATCGCTTAGCTTTGTTAGCGTTTTATCGTCTTCTAGGATAACATCGTTTTGATCACTTCTGATATATTCAGTTCTGAACTTCTTTCCTCCGTATAGCTTCATATCATAATCCAACATCCAATTATCGAGACAGGAGCAATTTCGATCCGGTACTGCTTTCTCCCGAACCGATTACCTGCAACGCTGGCTCAGTGCCCGCTGGCGGCGCGCGTTTTTAGTCTCGCAGTGAAAAGCGGCACACATTATTAGCGCTAACCGGAGTATTGTAATTTTTAGTGGAGCGAGTCTCCAGGATGCTCCCGATAGCGTATAAGAAAGTGAATAAGCCACACATTAATGTTCACATAGTAGGACCGATGAACGTAGGTGTTATGTCATTGGTTACCCATATGAATGTATTTCCGCCGTATTTAATCTTAAATTTGCTAGGCTTATTCACATAAGTTGTTACGTTGTTTTTAAGCAATTAATGCGGGCTAGTAAGAGATAGGTTTCACGTTCACATAAGACGAAAACCATATCATGTAGTAACAATTCGACAAATACTTGCTGTTCGTGGTGTAACTTGCTAAACACTGGTGAATACCATAAACAATGCTTTACCAATACACGGTGTAAACAGTGTTCAATCTATTTTTTCAGCATTTCATTCTATTTCAAACGTAACTCTCAGTCTACTATTGCTTAATACATGTATCCAACTAGAATACTTTCATATAGGTTACATTTAAATGACACTAATCTTCCCCTCCTACTTCCTTGAAACCTTTACATTTTCATCTAATTTGCCCGTTTTCATTTTATTTCTCACATTTTAGAAACTCGATTTGAAAAAGTATTTCTCAATTACTTATGCAACAACGCTTAATTTACTTCATGTTTACGCTATAATTTTGATTTTTCTGGATTTTATTTATTTATATTGATACGAGTTATCAATTTGCAAAATTAATATCTTCAATAAATTTGTCTTTCAGTTGTTCTATCTAATTAATCTATTTTTTCCTTTCGGTACTTTTTCTAGTCTGTTTTTATTTTCTTATTTTTCTCCCTCTACTCATATAAAATGTACATTATTCTCTAATAACATAAAATAACATGCACTTAATTAGATCTAGTAGCACACATTCTTATTGTTCGTTAGAAAACAATAAATTAATCAACACCCTTTTTTAAGAATCTAGAGGATGCTTAGTTAGTGTTTTGACCAGTATATTCAATACAGAGAAGCCAATCTAGTAACAGTTTTAAAAAATGAAATGTAATAACTATATTCGTTCTACTATTCTGGAAGAAAACTGAATGATCTTTAATCCAGCTTGATCTACTTTTTGAAACTTGACAGTATGGTACCCTTTAAATATATTTTTCTGTAGTTAAAAGCAAGTTTGTTCTCATAAATATAAACACATTAAAATATTACGTAAACAGTCTTATATGATGATAGATTGGTTTTGTGGCTAAGCCAGAAATAAAAAAGGGGAAAAACTGTAGTTTCAGTTGTGTGAACTATTTTGAAATGGATTTTTATAAGAACAAAATAATATGAAAAAGGCAACGAAGTTTCTGCAAATAATTATCAATTAATGCATTAACAATATTTTCAAAAAGGATTGCTTCTTAAAAAACACTTTAGAAAGTCATGAACTTCTAACGAACAGAGCAAATGCTTATTCAGTTTGCATGAAGCATGCATGTTTTCGATAACTAAATCAGTGAATCGTCAACGATTCTTTCTATGTGGCTTTCTGAAATTTTGAAAAATATCTATGATCGTCGTGGACTTCCATTTTCACTATGGTGAAAGGAGAAATCTGCGTTCATAATTTGAGGCTAATAGTTTATAAATCAATGCTTTCTTTAGCATTTTAACAATTTTACAGCAAAAAGTATTTAGTACAAAAAAGTTTTGAAATTATTCAATGCATACAACACTTTATTATGAATAGACTAGCTCATAAATTAAAGTTGAACACCCACTAACAGACTCAGTTAGATGGCTTCCGTATTTAGAATTAAATCGTATTTTTTTGTGGCAATGATATGCATGATTCTATTATGTAGATGAAAACCGTATATTATGTGATTGTATATGATGCGACAATTTTGCGACCAAGTTCTTCGAGACTAATCGCACGGCTTGTACGTATCATTGTCCATCGCGGGATGCCAATTTACCCGTGTGTAGCTTTTGCTTTGATACAAATTCAATATGAATATTATTAAAAAGTTATACCAAAGGATTCACAAAGGTGTACCAATATTTAATAATACATTTTTAAAGTCCAGATATATAGACTTTGATTTGAACTGCAATACAGCTTTCGCTGATCGAATCAGTTATATGTCCGGTTTCCACCTCAATCTCGCGTTCTCTGTGGACGCGTTCACCGTTCCACTGAGAGAGCGTGTTGTTCACGTAGATATAGAGGGATTTTACCGGGTCAGCTCCGCCCTATTTTCTTTCCTAGTCGGATTCCAGCCATCTGACCTTCGTTATATCACTTTCACCTTTCCACAGCTCTCACCTGTAAACTGAACTGAACTGTGAAAACAACTTGCGAATTTCTATTATAGCTGTTAAACACTTTATGGCACGCTTAAACTTATAGATTAATAATACCATTTATAGAGCCACCTATTGAACGCTATTTTCATTGTTTGTTGCTGTGCTTTCAATTAGATGAGGTTAACAACTACAATCGTTTTTGATTCCTTGTTACTTCCTATATGAAATACAAATTTTTAAACTGGATATAGTTGTTATTTTCAATTTCTAATTTATTGTTGCTCTGTGAGTACATTTATGCATATAAACGCATTAAAGCAATTACAGATATAACGTCGTACTTTTCCCATTTTCTGTTACCAACCAGGAACGGCCGTCATGGATATTCTGAGGTTATTTTTTAATACTTTCCGTTATAATTATTGCTTTAGCTCTGATATCCCTGAATTTAATTACTTGTTATGTATGTAGATATGCTCAATGACCCTTTACTACAGTTCTCTTTCACCTTTAGACAGAGCTTTCACTGCGTAAATCAACTCGGTTCCACCCTATCAGCGCGATTTTCCGCGTTCAGTTCTTCTTTGATCAAGGTCTTGTTTAAAACGGATATCATATTCATACACGTTTTACAACTTTACATAAAGAGATAATGTTGGTACAAGAATGTCATACGAGAAAAAGAATGGTAATTTTTTGAATTCACCTATACCCCCTAAGTTAGTTTGAACTTTTACTAGTGTTCTTGCGTCTACTGCTTCTTATAATCCTTCCTGATCATCATATTCATTTTTGTTTCTTATCTTCTTTCTGTTATGATATTTTTCTTCTGTTGGGCGGTATTAAGAAAGTGAAAATAAATCTGAGAAAGTGTATGGGAAAAAACTGAAATCGTATTGAAATATCGCAAAAAGAGGTCATAAAGGTCGTTAATGGATTTAGGCGGAAAAATGTAACAAAAATGATTGATAACTAAGATGTTATTAGGACAATGCACTAAAAATGATAAGAGGTGGGAGCTATAGTCATATATACAGGGCAGAAAACTAATTTTAAAGATTTATAACTTAAATAACTCTGTCAACATCAAAAATACTTAGCAATTAAAAATTATTTAAAGTCCGAATTCTATTAGACTATTTAAGAGATTCTGCAACCATAATTTTCTTAACAATTTGTTTCCATAAGTTATTATCTGTGATTAATTGTAAAAGGAATTCATCTATTTTTAAATAGCATTTTCTTTCTAACATTGGAACAATTTTGTTCTAATAGGATACTAATTTTTATTCCTTCAAAAAATGCTAAGCCTAACAGCACAATCTACTCGTATGGGATTCTTATGTCATTTTCTCAGAATTCTTTGCTCTTGATCCGTAAAAAAACTTGTGGTATATATTTCGGGATAGAAAAATTAAGTCAGTCGTTTTCAGACTATAAAACTGTTATCACTCGTTCAGTGGCGCCATATGTTGAATTTTCTCGTAACAAACTAGAAAATCTTCAGTAATCAACAATTGCAGTAATTCGTGAATATTTTTTCTGAAAAAACATCTAATACTTTGAAATTATAGTTTTCTACCTCTTTTAGTGAAGATTGAAGTATTTATCATCAAATCCAAAATTGTACGTAATGCGTGTCAAAAAGAAAATACTTCAATGATAGAGATTTGATAATCATATAACTTTGTAACACGAGCAGAGGAACATTATGAATTATAGGATTAATAGTACATTTCGGAGTATCAGAATATATTAAATATAAAATATATCTTTAGAAAAATAACAACTATAGTTTGAAAAAAAAACATAATTGTTAATGTTAAGAGATTATTTTACAATACAATGCAGCCTACATAGTTCTCCGTAGATATCGTTGCGTAATTTTAGCTTATTAAAAACACTTTTTGGTGAAAATAGTTATTAATTAGCAAGAGAAAAACAATAAATATTTCAGGGTTGTCATATTATGTCTTCTCATAGCATCAACTTTTGGATTTTCTTTCTTCAATAACTTCCCACTGTTAAACGATGCTATCACGGAAGTACCTGTTGTTATACATCACAGAGATAGGAAGGTAATAACATTTAATAAAAAATATATTTGCCCATATTATGTTTAGAACTCATAATTTACCTGCTATACATCAGTTTTTCGCAGTATTCTGTTGGTAATCGTATGCTTATATTAGTGTTTCAGCACCATATTCGGCACAAACACCGACGTCGCAGTTTATCTTCGAAAGAAGAAGCTAAAATTAGACGAAATAAGCAAGTGATGCTAACAAAGCCGTACTGGCCATGGCCTTAATGCTAAATTGCAAACCAGTTTAATTTCGACAGAATTCGTCATACTTCAGCAGCAGCTTCTCAGTTGTTTGCAATTTCGATATCATTGATGCTATTCAAAACCACTGGTTTGATCTAGCACTAGATTCTTGCTATATCCTTCCTTGGATATCGTGGCTTCTATCAAACGGTTGTGACCGTTTCTGAGTTACTATGATATCCGATCAATTGAATCTCAACGGTCTATTCTCGTGCCACGTTGTCTCATTCAGGTTTTTTAAACAATATTATTGCCTTGTCTATATTATTTGTTTTCATATCACATATATAATCATAATCTCTCGTAAATCATTTGCTCTGCGCTAATTTAGAATCCATTTTACTTACTTTCCACCAATTCCCAATTGCCCACCTTTTGATCTCATGTAATAAGCATATTAACTACGTACCCAAGTCCAATCTATCCTTTATGATAAATAAATTTGTTTTGCTTGATGATCACTTAATACTAGATATCAAAACACTCCACTATAATAATTTAATAATTAGAACCATGCACTAAGTACAATCATCTAGAAAAATAGTTCATATACAATCGCAGTATATGCATAAAGATGATCCTTTCTACACAGAAATAACTCAGATTTAATCTAACAGTAAATCAGTGGTCAATGAGTTACAGTTAATTAATAATTTAACATTACTGGCTTCTACTTCACGATAAAATCGCACCATGAACAAGATGATACTAAAGAAATAGTCTTAATGCACATATCTCATAAGATCCACGTAACCACTGGAAAAATATTGAGCTAACCGTTTATTACATGAATGGTATAGATCATTGTTGTTGGAAAACTGCTCACAATTTAAACACATTCAATTGTAATTAGCAAATTATAATATGTACAGCCAATATGACTAACATCATCTGCGAAAAATACTAAAAAATATAGAAGTAGCGTAACTATATTTTAAAATTGGTGGAATTTCACATCAAAGACAAACATTTGATGATTTGGTTTTACCATTTATCTGCTTCAATCATCCCAACAATGAATAGTATTCTATAAACAGTATAAATAGTATAGAAACAGTCAACAAAGAAAGGAAATTACTGAATAACAAAAATAAACCGTTGCTAAGGAGATCAATACATGCCATCATCTGCTCCTGCACGTACGAGAGACTGAACTGTCTAAAAACATGTCTCATTAGTTACAACTGGAAGACGTTATTGAAGGGAATCATAATATATTGCATATACTAACAAATAATGTAGGTATTAAAATTAGTAATAAACTTACTTTATTTTGAATTCCTGCTAATTTTGGACAATTTGTGATTCTATGGCCAAGCCCAGAGCAATAAGCACAACCCTAAATTAAGAAATTAGCTAGAAAATGTGAACTAATGTAATCTGTTAAGTGAAACAACTTACCTTATCTTCTCCATCACCAGTTGGTGCCTCTACAGCATCTCCCGCAAGATCTCTCAAAAAGGCTGGTAGTTCCTGTCCAGCTTCAACTAGTAGTTGTTTTAAATCTTGCATAACCGAGAGATCTAAAATATGAAATAATACATCACAAAAATAGAGCACAAACCTAAGATTATTATTAACAGCCGAAGTGAATCATGATTGAAATAAATAGCCAGAACTAATAAATTACTAACCAGCTTTTCTATTAATAAATGTTGTAGCCATTCCACGTTTTCCTGATCGACCAGTACGACCAATTCTATGAACTAGAAAAGAAAATTTGTACAATTTATACATTAACTCTTTAATAGCATTTGTCACTATTAAACAAATTACAAAAATAAGTATTAGATAACTAAACCATAATTTTCGATGTCCTCTGGCATATCATAGTTGATGACGTGTTGAATTCCCTGAATAATTTTTTAATTAATAGGGTTAAAAATTTGTAACATTAAGTTAATAATTATGTGAAGCAGAAAATACCTGGAAATCGAGTCCTTTAGAAGCAATATCTGTGGCTACCAGCACATCTTTCTGACCCATACGAAAAGCATCCATTCCCGTATGTCGGTCTTTCTGATCTACAATAATCAATGTAATGCAAAGTTATAATTATCTAAAGAATAAAGATAGAAAGAATAATCTACATATGATAAACAATATAATATACCTTTCCCTCCATGAATAGAAGCAACCTCAACACCTTTCACAAGAAGGTACTCATAGATGTTATCCACGTCCAATTTTTTCTCAGCGAATATCAGTACTCTAAATGTTAATTTACACAAGAACAAACTGTTATTGATAGGCAAAACATACATTTAATAAGATAAGAATTTAAAACATACTTTGGTGTGGTTTTCTGCAAACAATCGAGTATTCGTGTTAGTTTATCTTCCGATCGAACATACTCAATTTCTTGAAGAACATTTAGTGATGCCGCTCCTGCTCGACCAACATTGACAACCTTAAAAACTTCTGAAATTATGACGAAAACTGGAAGATTGATAAGAAATATAGAAATTTGTGAACATACAATTGGTTTAACTAGTGCTGACTTTGCGAAGTTTTGAATTTTCTTAGGCATTGTAGCTGAGAATAATAGAGTTTGTCGTTGATCCTAGAAAGAATACATTTTTCTACTCACTAAACCAAAAACCAATTATAGACATATATATTTGTATGATCTCTCAATATAACCACTTCCTTTACAGAAGAATTTTTAAGAAATCAATGCATGTTAACGCATTGATAAATCTATCGTACCCGGAAAAATGAGAAAATAGCTTTAATTTCATCCTCAAAGCCCATATCAAGCATTCGATCAGCCTCATCCAAAACGAGATATCTACATATCTAAAAAACGGAACTATTTAGATTTTATCTAACATAAGTATCAAATCACCTAAACCCATAAAATAAATACCTGTAAATTGAAAACTTTCTTCGATAATAAATCCGATAAACGACCAGGAGTTGCTACACATACATGAACTCCACTGTAACCGCAGTAGGATTAATTCAAATGGATAAAACTATGTATGACCGAACAAAGTTATCATGAAACATACTCTCTGAAAATTCGTGACTGTTCTCTGATCGGAACTCCACCAATGCACAATCCAGCTCGCAGCATTGGTAAACCATCACGATGCATATTTTCAAATATATCTACAATAACATCGTGAATCTGCTTCGCCAATTCGCGCTAAAATATAAGTATAATGTCTTTAAAATTGCAATTAACTTATAAGTTGATTTGAAAAATCAATATTTGTGAAAGAAAATGAAATAGAAGAATTCCTCGATCAATAACGTACCGAAGGTACAATGATTAGTGCATATGGTCCCTCACCACGCTGAAAAGTAAGAGCACATTCTTGTTCCAAGCAGAACATTATTAGAGGAAGAGCAAATGTTAATGTTTTTCCTGAACCCGTAGAAGCGATTCCAATCATGTCACGACCAGATAGCCTGTATACGAAAGGTTCAAATAAACGGAAATATAATTGAACATGATAATAAATAAATAAACGGTACATTGAAAATCCAAAAACATACTCACGCAACGGGTATTCCTTGTACTTGAATTGCTGTTGGAATTTTAATGTTCTTTTGTCGGAGAGCACTAAGTACAGATTCAGGAAACTTCATTTCCTAAGCAGCTCAGTTACTAATAACAAAATAAAAGTCAAATTTTCATTTTTATGTAGAAATATATACCAAAAAGCTTCCAATCGGTGGCGGACAATTCTCCCCATCTACATTGATACCTTTTCTTCGACGGAATTGATTGAAATCCATTTCAGATTGATTTCGAATGTGTGAAGGAGGATGCCAACTTAAAAGATCTAATTTAAGTGAAATTTTTCTAACTCTACTTCCCAAATCCTTAAAGAATTTGCTGGCGGACATATCCCAACTAACCCAGTTTTAAAAGATTCCGTATACTGTACACCTTTAGCTATTTCTGATACTGCCAAAAGCACACTACTTTGGGTTACACTTTGTAGTAAACTCTCTTCTTCAAGACGTTGACGCTCCTTAGGGTCTATTGCTGAAATTAATATTAGCGTAAACATATCAAACATTTCATATCAAGAAAGACTTACTTGACATGAAAACAATAGAAAGTATACAATCTTACTGTCCTTTAAATCAACCATTTTTATTACAAATATAAGATAATCTAACACCTATATACCAGTATTTTCTTCCTGAAGTTCAGCATGTTTCTCAAGTAATGTCTTTTTAGACTCCTCGCATTTCTTTTCCTCTTCTTTCTTGCGTCGTTTAACTGCTATGTCTTCTCCATTTTGAGCTGAAGAAGGAGCTAGCACATATTTTAATAAAGCTCTTCGATGCATCTGAAAACGAATATTATCATTTCGAACCCTAAAATATTACCGAAATTTACCACCTTTTCTTTTCTGCGTTGTGCAGCTGACAAAAAATATTCATCGAAGTCCATGCCTTCGTCATCTGTTGATAGATTCATTCCATTTTTCCTATCCTTTTGTTCTTCGTTTATAATCTGACGCCTACGCTCCTAAACTTAGTGATTGGAATACACGCAATCCCTCTATTCCAACTTTTTCCCACAAACTTCATAATATCTATAGAAACTTAAATCACAAGCACTTCTTTCAGCTAACAATTATTCGTTAGTGTATAAAAGCCCCTATTACCTCATATTTCCTTTTCATAGCAGCCACCTCGTCATCATTGGCTTCTACAGAAGCATCAGTCATGCTCTAAAATATACAGATATATATATAATTACTTAATATCAACAATAGAAAACCGCACATCAAAATATACAGTTATTACATGATCTAATTTCCAGTTCCTTATAAGAGTAACTAGTATAGAAAAATCCACTATCACGAACATTATTTTTTAGGAGTAACAGAGTAATTACTGATTATTATCGAAACCCTATCCATTCTCTGGAATACACTAAAATTCCTTACAAATACATCACCAGACTTAAAACATTTGCATTCAGCAAAACTTATGTGACTAAATTTACACATTTAGTTGAATCGATCTTCTCTAATATAAAATGGATATTCCACTATTTCGTTTAACATATAGATACACCTGAGTTTTCGAAATCTGTTTACACGTTGTATACCTCACTTCATATAAATTACGTTCACCTGTCTCTTTAATAATTGTTCTTATAACATAAGGATTTTACTATTATAATTTGTATGACTTCTGCAAAGTAGCCATAACATATAAATTTCATGCACAACTACATACCAGAGGTAATCACGAAAATATTTACATATTAAATACTTACTACATAAAAGCATTAAAATCAGGACGATCGTTGCAGGGTTAAATTATACAATTTTTAACGATTTACCGGGGTAACCCTTGCTCATTAATAGATTTGTTGAAAAAAAAAATCTTTTATGTGTATACAATTTTCTCGTTAATCTTATAAAATACTTTAAACTATGTTGCTACAAACATTTGTTATGTATATACATTAATTCAATAACTTATCCAGCAATTAATTTCTTTAGTAACACTTTTTTCCTAAATAATATAACATTTAGTTTAGTGAAGTGTTATGAGTATTATTAATGTGAATTGTTCAGATTTAAGCTTAATTAGGTTTTACGAATATATTGTTTGAAATTAAGATAAGTTAGCGGTTAATTTTGTGATGTCTAAAAAATCTGGTAGAATAAACATTCGGCAGTGAACATAGTCATACATTATATCTTTCACAGTTAATACCAGAAATATTGACCACTTCGATTAGCCGAAAAATGACCAGCATAGGTTATATCTGTGATAATCTCGTATAACACTACACCCAATAATTGAAATAACTTATATGCACTATAAAAATTTAAGTCTCGCAGTATTTTATTATATACTATATTTTTTCAAGGATTAGGCGTTAATCTACTGCTGAAATGACTGATACCTCAGTTCTGAAACACATTAGAATTAAAACTGGCGTTGTAAAGCGGCTTATAAAGGTTAGCTCTGATGATTATATTCAGCTTTTAAAAATTTAATGTACTTTTAAAATTTAGGAGCATGCTTGTTATATGAAAGAAGTAGAAAATGAGATCCAAAGAATCGAGAAATTGAGAGAGAGTGCTGCTAGTGAAGATGATGAATATGCTGTCAAAAAAGCAGGACAAGTCCTACAGGTTTTTATCTTCTGAATATATCAATTATCTCATATAATATATAATAAATTTGTTTGAATACTAAATATAAGATTAATACAGGAAACTCGTGCTATGATAGGAGACACAGCTCGTCGATGCAGGACTGCTGTGGAAGATCTTCAAAAGTTTCTTGCGGATAACTCATTGGAAGATTGTCAAGAAGTAAAAGATGCTCGCGAGCAAATTATTGCCGCATCAATACTCCCACCGTCTTAGTTTATATAGGTTCTTCAAATCACACATTTGTCTTCTCACAATTCTCCCAGTTAATTATGTTACCACTACTTAATTATTGTTTTTTCAACGCATTATACTTTGATTTAAAAATGTATAATTTGCCCAAATATTTCTGGCTACAATAAATAACTGCATTTAAGATATAAGAAGCATAATGTTTTGTATTGAGTCATTCCGACATTTAACAGAAAGTTGAGTGCAGATTATATGAAACAGTCAATAAGGTAGATAAAACTTACGCTGGTCTGTCGAACCTGCACAAAACATTCATTCTACCTATGTGAGACGGAGCTGGCATAATTTGGCATTATAAAATTTTCTTGGGAAATCTTTAAGGTATAATGAAGATAGGAACACCAATGTTAATTTGTCTTCATCCATTATCATAATCGTTCTCTCATACTATATCCCCATGTGATATACAAATATAGCTGAGAATCAGTGAGATTGCAAAATGAGTATTTACGATTGATTACTAAGACCCTATCACAGGTAAAGTGGAAATCATATAGATGTTGAACTACAAAATTAAAGGAGCAACGAATAATGCAAAACAGTGCGCTATTTGCATTTACTTTCTAGGTTAATTAAGTCAGTATTGAAACATGATACCGTTCGTACCAAGTATTATTAGGGTAACACTAAGCCTAGTTTCGGAAATCAAAAGTATCGTTTCCTTCGATATTATATCTATTTATTTAATTGTATCCTTAAATTTTCTTATTTAGTTGATACATGTATCTCGAATGAAAAACGACTATGAATCAAAAAAAATAAGGGTAGTTTAGTAGAAATGAAATTATTTATTCCGAATTACAATTAAAACTACTTTTACGTCAATGATGAATTTTTTCAGTTGCATCACAATGGAATATATCCCTTTAATATCACCATCATCTGTAATTAGTTACGCAGAATTTTGGAACTTTCTATGGTTTATCTTGTATTTGAAACCGTATATTAAGGTTCTTTTAATGTCTTGATAGTTTAAAAAAAAATTCCAATTTTAAAAGATCGCACTACAGCTTCGAATTAGGTGCACCATTAGTTCACATTAAAACTTTGGAAGGATGAGCATGGGTGGGTTTTATGTTAAATATATCCAAAACAATAATATATCTTGTTTGTCATTTATTTTTTTATTCTAATGTGCAGAATAAATACATCATTGAGCTAAAGTAGATCATAAATATTATGTTTTGTCATTACTATCTTGATTTTAGTTGTAGTAAATGAAGAATATCAACCTTAAGCAGGCGACTTAACTGTTATGAGAAAGCAAACAATCTGACTTTTAATCACGTATAATATAAAAATTTAAAATCAAAGAAATGAAATCTCAAAACGTTAAAGAAATGGTTACTTTAGTCGAGGCTGAACAGGATCAAATCCAGAATTGGCTGGCTAAACAAGATTTGGATAAAGTTGGAGTTGAGAACTTAACACCACTTACTGAAGAGGTAAATACTTTTCTAATAATTTGCAGTATTTTTTGGTGGTTTCAGATATTTTATTTATGCTTTCTGGGTTCTTACTGATTTGCATTTTTAAAATCTTGTATTAGATAATTATAGGTATTTAGGATATATATTTATACAAAGAATTGGAAAAATGTTAAATTTTCCTGTCGAAAATAGTGTATGATGTTTAGATCTTGATGATTTTTGAACGAAATTACTCAAGACTACTAGATTGTTACTAATATAGGATATAAATGCATGAAAGTAAATATTTAGGTAATTTCTCGTCAAGCTACTATTAACATCGGAACCATTGGTCATGTAGCACACGGAAAATCAACTCTTGTAAAAGCAATTTCTGGAGTACATACTGTCAAATTCAAGAATGAGCTGGAAAGAAATATTACAATCAAACTAGGTTATGCTAATGCGAAGATATATCGCTGTTCGAATGAGGAATGCCCTCGTCCAGGGTGTTACAGGTAATAAAACAATATTAATAACATGTTGTAATATAAAATATAGAAAGGTATCTTTTAGATCAGCTGGCTCTTCTACCCCTGATCGTTTTCCATGCGAACGTCGGGGATGTGGTGGTCAATTTACATGCGTTCGTCATGTATCATTCGTTGATTGTCCTGGACACGATATTCTTATGGCTACAATGTTAAATGGAGCTGCTGTAATGGATGCTGCTTTTTTGCTAGTTGCTGGTTAGCTCAGATTTTTATTTTAGAAAAATTAAAATTTGGTAATAAAAAGATATTTTCTTTAAAAATATCTTCTATACGGGTGTTCGTTTTTCAAACACAATATGATACTTTAATATGCGATGGAAACAGATTATTTATATATATATATAATTTTTGTACTTTTGGAATTTTACTTATGGCTATGTTGATATGTGTAATAAGTTAAAATTTGGTGTACCAAAATAGATAAATATTAATCGAACCACTTTTCAGGAAACGAACCATGTCCGCAGCCTCAAACCTCCGAACATTTGGCTGCAGTTGAGATCATGCAGTTGCAACACCTACTCATACTTCAAAATAAAGTAGTAACTTAAAACTACTATACATATTTTTAAATATGGATTTTAACAGTGATATGTATAGGTTGGGACTTCGTTTATTTTAAATATTTGTTTTTAGGTAGACATAATCAAGGAATCGCAAGCACGGGAGCAATATGATCAAATTAAATCATTTGTCCAGGGTACAGTTGCTGACAGCGCTCCCGTCATTCCTATTTCCGCTCAACTTAAATATAATGTCGATGTAGGATATTTCATATTTTAGGATTAAGTAAAAAAAATTTTTTTCATTAAATTATCAAATGATTTAGCTGGTTTGCGAGTATCTCTGTAAGAAGGTTCCAATACCACCACGTGATTTCATTTCTCCTGCAAGACTAATAGTTATTAGATCATTTGATGTCAACAAGCCTGGATCTGAAGTTGAAAATCTAAAAGGTGGTGTTGCGGGAGGATCTATTTTAAGAGGTAATCTGAGAAGTTTTTTTCTCCTGATATTTGTTTGGTATTCTAACTGTTGATAATATATGCGAATCCATAACAGTGTATAGGTATTCTTCGAGTTGGACAAGAAATCGAAGTTCGTCCAGGCATAGTATCTAAATCTGCAGATGGGAGAGTACAGTGTCGTCCCATCTTTTCAAAAATTGTATCTCTTTTTGCAGAGCAAAACCATCTTGAATATGCTGTTCCAGGAGGTAGAAAAATTTTCTTGATGGATGCTATTATTTTAAGAAATATCCCATAATTTACAAGTATTTATGATATGCTGTTATTTAAAAATATTGTTATATTAAAAAATTACGCTTAAGGACTTATTGGAGTTGGTACCAAAATCGATCCCACACTGTGTCGTGGAGATCGTCTTGTGGGTCATATATTGGGAGCTGTAGGCACATTACCTGATATCTTCACTGAGATTGAAATCAGTTATTATCTGTTGAGGAGGTTATTAGGAGTCAGAACAGAAGGCAATAAAAAGGCTGCCAAGGTTTTTAATTCCTAGTGATTTTACTGTATTATGTTTTATATGGTAAATAGACCTTAGGATAAACTAAGGTAGTTGATACTCATTTTAACATCAGTATTCCAAATGTTTCTTCGTATTAGGTACAAAAACTCTCAAAAGGAGAAGTGCTTATGGTGAATATTGGATCATTGTCCACAGGCTGTCGTGTGATAGCCGTCAAGGGAGAAGCTGCTAAAATTGCTCTGACTGACCCTATATGCACTGAAGTAGGTTATGAACTTGTGAGAGCTATATTCAAAATCTAATCTTATTATGATATTTATTAATTAGAATTATTATAGATTGGGGAGAAGATTGCACTTTCTCGTCGCATAGAGAAACATTGGCGTCTAATTGGTTGGGGTACGATTCGTCGTGGGGTGACTATCGAGCCACTCAAAGCAGAATAGTGTTATATCTGAATAAAATCTATATCTAAATTTTTAGCCTATAGCTTTGTTTTTACTGACCATTCCCAGCAATGTGGGGAGATCCTACATATTAAACCATATGATTAAAATTCGATTTATGGGAGTATAACATTTTTAATAAGATATTAATTTTGATGGGACCCATCCAATTTCGGTTCCAGCGTTGTTTTTACTGTTGTTCTGTTCTAACTGATTTTTTACGCTATTCTATTTCCGTTTTGTTGTTCGACCAGGACGGGGCTCTAGTTTCAAGTAGGATGCTTTTTGAAATTCAGTTTTTGGCCTTAAATTGTTAAATGGTGGTGATAAATGTGAATTTCAACTTCTTAGAGAGCATTATATTATCATGATAATATTCCTCTCGTTGTATGTGAACTACTTCCTATTAAAGATCTGTGGCACACGTTAGGCGACATGAAGACTTTTGAAATGTATTTTTGCGGGAAAATTACGCGGGATTGCGCCTTATGTTACCAGTCGGGGACGTATTATTTTTTTATCGTGTGACTTTATTGTTCTAATTGGGAATTCTTTTTCTACAAATAATAGTTTATTCGCATATATAGTCTTTTTGTGCATAGTTTTAAGATTATTATATTAGGGTGAGCGACCATGTCAAGTTCTGGCAGTGGTCATACGCCAAGTCACGGTAGCAGTAGTCATGCAAGATGTTAGTGGTCACAACATTTAGTTTAACTTTCATTGCTTTAAAGAGGAAGTATTGAACACAAGTATTAAGTATTTATTTAAAATTAGCGATTTAGCACAACATAGGAGCATGGGAACTGATTCACCGGATTTACGTCCTTTACCAGATGTAACTTCACCTATACCATCCATTCGTAGTAGTAAGTGATATTATTTTGTTTACACTTGAGTTATCATTTTATACTGTGAATCGTCTTCAGCAGCTTCTTCCGCACTGCACTATGGATCTGAATTGGGTGTCTCTTCTCAAGGATCGTCCATTATATCTTCTCGTCGTCCACATATACGCGCGGATTTAGGCACGGCTCCTAGTCATCACAGGTTATTAAATTTAAATTTTAGTGTTTTATTGCACATACGTATACAGTGGTAGTGGCCCCTATGTGTTCAATTTTGCGAAATTTTGTTTTATATTTGGTGGTTTTATCACTATGAAATCATGATTTTATAAGATATATAATTATCACATATGATTAGTCCTTTTGCTTCTGATTTATTATTGTTCCAGGACAGTACGGGTTGAGGGAAATGGGTTATCGGATGATATGGTCGATGACAGTGACCAACCTCGATTATATATTTGGGGAACAAGGATTTGTGTCGTAGATGTTCAAAGGTAAACAAATCCCCCATATATATTTTTTTGTTTTTACATAACACGTCTCAGGTCTTTTCGCTCATTCTTTATGGAATTCAAAGTTTCTTCACTCGATGAAGATGAGAATATGTTGATGCTACCTTCAAATGTAAGTGATTAAATAATTTGAGGAGGTTGTTCTGAAAATACTCTTCCTTATTCAGCGTCAAGCCGTAGATTTATCTATTCCGTACTACATTGAGCGACTGTATGAAATTGATCAAACTGATATTCCGTTTTTGAATCTGAATCTCTCACATGTGAAGGCCTATTCGGAAGCACTTTACAGGAAAATTGTTGCCTATCCTGCGGTAATTTTATGCACTAATTGTACTTTTGTTTTTTTGATCCGTTATTCTTAGAGAATATCTTTTAGGATGTAATTCCATATTTGGATATGACAGTGAATGAAATCTATCAAGAAAAGTATAGTCGTTCTCTTTCCTCACCAATAGAACTGCGCCCATTCAATGCAGATAAGACTAGAAATATGAGGAGTTTAAATCCAAATGGTTAGATTACACGAGTCTAAAAAATCATTAAGTCGAGCAATTTATTTATCATATTATAGATATTGACCAGTTAATAACAATAATGGGAATGGTAACTAGGACTTCATCTCTTATCCCAGAGATGCGTCTGGGATTTTTTCAGTGTTCCGTCTGCAATTATTCAGTGGAAAGTGAAGTAGATCGTGGAAGGTTCTCATTCATATTTGGTTGTGGCACTTCACTAAGAAATGTTACTTTTATGAACTACTACAAGATTTTTATTCTAGGATTGAAGAGCCAACGACGTGTACTAACTGCTCCAATACTTATTGCTTTCAACTGATCCATAACCGTTCAATTTTTCTTGATAAACAAATTATTAAATTGCAGGAATCTCCTGGTATGCTCTTTATAGTTTATGTTGATCAAACACCTATTTTAAATATAGGTAAATAATGCATCCATGTTGCAATTAATAATTAAGATGATATGCCGTCGGGTCAAACTCCTCATACGGTTACTGTTTTTGCTCATGGACATCTAGTGGAGTCAGTCCAACCAGGAGATAGAGTTACACTTACAGGGATTTTTCGCGCACAAGCTAGCAAAGTGAGTCATTTCTGTATTAATTGTTCTAGATATTTTCTCATTATAGATTCATTTCTCATGTTTTTTGCTACTTAGGTGAATCCACGCCAGCGGTCACTAATATCAGTTTATCGAACAACTGTCGATGCACTACATTTCAGAAAGACTGATACTTCAAGACTTCATCAGGATAATGGGTTTATAAAATTTTCATAAGAATTTTTTCAAGAAATTAAAGAGGAATTAATTTATGAATTAAGTGATTCACTGACTGGTGAGCGTGTTGAACAAATACGTAACCTAGCTCAACGTTCTGATATAATGGAAGCGCTAAGCCAGGCTATAGGTAATTATATTTAACTTCTATAGGTCTTGCTTTTTTTTTATTGGACGATATATGGTTAATATACAGTAGATCACACACTTCAGCTCCTTCCATTTATGAGCACAGTGATGTGAAAAAGGGTATCCTATGTTTGCTTTTCGGCGGTACCCGTAAGGATGATGAGACTGGAAACAAAACTAAATTGAGAAGCGAGGTATTTCCTTTCAAGTTTTATTTCCGTTGGGATGTTTTTGCAAACCATCGATGTCTATATTGGAAGGATTTCTCCCTTTACAAAAATATTAACTTGAAATCACATACTAGATCTAGTGCATTTTAACTGTTATGGCAATTATTTTAATATAAAATTTTACTCATTAGAAGCTAAAACAGTTATTTTTGAAAATGCAATAATGCCATCGAATATTTAAAGATCAAAGCAGCATATGAAAACTAACCAATTTATTAGTCCATATTTCTAGATCAATATTCTTCTTTGTGGGGATCCAGGAACCTCAAAATCTCAGCTTTTGCAGTATGTTTATAGACTTATGCCGAGAAGCCAATATACTAGTGGAAAGGTTTTTTTAATGATAAAAATTTATTTGAAGAAACGGTTTTTATCTTATATATTAAAAAAACAACAACTAATAAATGTTAATATATATAGTTATCTACTTATAAATAAATAGTTATAGGCATTTTGGGTTAAATTTTTCAGGGATCTTCCGCAGTGGGACTTACAGCATCAGTATCACGCGACTCCGATACGCGCCAGTTGGTTTTGCAGACAGGAGCACTTGTGCTCGCTGACAATGGAGTTTGCTGTATCGATGAATTTGATAAAATGAATGATGGGACTAGAAGTATTCTACATGAGGTTAGAATGCAAAGACTACATATAATTTGTTAGTAACTTAGCAGTCACTTACAGGTAATGGAACAACAAACATTATCGATCGCTAAGGCTGGTATAATTTGCCAACTCAATGCTCGTGCATCAATCTTAGCGGCTGCTAACCCAGTGGATTCGAGATGGAATAGAGACAAAACGATCGTGGACAACATACAACTACCTCACACTCTTTTATCTAGGTTAATTCCTGTCCAATAGATTAATATACTTAGTAGTGTATTTTCTTTTCAGATTTGATTTGATCTTCTTGTTGGTAGATCCTCATGATGAAATATACGATCGACGGTTAGCGAACCATCTCGTTTCATTGTACTACAAAGGCCAAGAAGAGAACGAAGCTGAGCAACTAGATATGGCTCTGCTCAGAGATTATATTGGTAAGCGTATTATAGGATAATGAGGTTAATTTTTTAAATTATTCTTTGTTAATTTAGCATATGCCAAAGCCAATGTACACCCTCAGCTGACAGACGAGTCATCACAGTTTATTATTGATAAATACCTTTTCATGAGGAAGGTATAGTTTCTCATTCACAATTTAATGAGGGGGGTGGAATAAGGGGTTTATAACTAAGCAACGGCCTATATCAGTATTATTGCCTAAGATTTGTAGTTTCTTAGAACTTATAGTTAAACTTTGTTAAAAAAGGCAACCTTCTATGGAGAAAAGGAGTAAATAACAGGCTGGCGCTCAACATGGTCAAATATCGGCGTATCCACGTCAACTCGAGTCACTAATTCGTCTAGCAGAGGCTCATGCAAAAATTCGATTGTCGGATTCAGTGTCAATAGAAGATGTAGAGTGTTCATATAAGTGAGTTGAGTGAAGTGTAATATATGCACAAATATATTAAACCCTACAGTTAGGTATTTAAACGGCCTATTTTAGAAGAATTATTTTTCAGTCTTCATCGAGAGGCTCTGAAGCAATCTGCTGTTGATCCAGTAACTGGTAAAGTTGATGTAAACATATTAGCTGCAGGAATGAGTGCGACAAGTAGGAAAATGGTGCAACAGGTTAGAATGTATTTTTATTATGGATAAATTCTCTCATATGCTCAGTTACTTATTGTTTAATAAGACTCATTTATTAATTTTATTGCAGATTGCGGATTCTATTGCTAGTCATCTAGACATAACAAAAGGTGTTAATTTATCTGCAAAGAACCTTTTCTTAGCTATGCGTCAAAACGATAAGGTAGTTTTAATCATTATATCTGACATCGGTTTGCGTCTCTTCATATAATTTCTACTTATATTTTTAACAGGCTCTAAATCGCGAAATATTTGATGAAGCTTTGAATGAGTTAGCCAAGAAGGAAGTGATTATTCGAACTGGAGAACGCATCAGGTATCTACCAAGTAGGAATTAATAGGCAAACCACTAGTAGAAAATGTATCCTGACTAATTATGGAATCAATGTTTTTTTGTATAAGATATTCTTGTTCTGTATTCTTGTTTTTATTCGTGAATTTTATGTAAAGATCGCTATTACTTCCGAAGTATAATCTCATATAAGGTAAAAACTGCCGTTTGTTTCACTATTTCTTAAAATTTCAAATGAATTTTAATTTATGTTTAAAGTTAGAGTAATAAATCGTGGACATATTCCTAGCTTGTATTCAACTTCAAATGATAATCATATTGGAGTACCTGATTTAATGACATAAATTGCAAAGAAACAGGTGGATAATTCTTTTAAGTAAAGTAGAAATTTGGTTAGGTCTAGGTGTCATGTCTTCGTATGCTGAAGTAGACTGTTCAAATTTAGCCGCGTTTATGAATAGGCTTGCTCAGATGAGAAAGGTATGCTAATTTCAGTTTTTCTAGAACAAATGAATAGCTTAATGTTTTTAAGTATGTGAATATTAATTGATTTCGTTTGGGACGGAAAATTTGGTTAAACTTTAATTTTGGGGGACTAATCTTTAGAACTGGAGAACTAATGGTAGTAAGTCTATGTTACAATTTTTTTCAGGTTGATGATTCTATCATCATAGAGCTGAATGATGTTCTTCCCACGCAGTCTTTTAAAATTACAAAAGATAATTATGAGAAGTGTGAAGAGATTCAAAAAAAGGTAATTGTACGCTTAGTTATGCCTAACTAGCAATAAATACAAATGAATTTCAGTTGTTTTCTCTTCAAGATTTAAGGAAATCAATGATAGAACGTTGCCTAATGCACAATGAAAAAAAGGCTGTTGTCGTCCAGGAAAGCACTGTGGAAGCGAAACTATTGAAAAATCGAGTTTGGAAGTTTCTTCCTAAGTACGGCTTCGCCATTTTATATATAAAAATATGCATGTTCTAGATACGCCAAATAAGGAATGAATTGGCGGTTGACGAAATCATCGCTGCACGGACCCGTGAGGCAATTACTGAACGCTGTAGTAAATTGTAATTGTAAGAAATAGTTTTTAGATCCTCTCATCTGCTCACTATAGGACATTGGAATTTTATAATGAAGTTGATAGTATGTCTATTCCATAGTTATTTTTACCGCGACTGGTACGATCCAAACGCGCTTATCCTACACAAAGATTAGCTAATTTCTACGAAGTAACAAGATCATCTATCAAATACTTCCGCATATAAACCATTTATTTCTGTATACGTGAAATTATTCCGAAATGTTTTATGCTGTGATATTTGCTTTATTTCTGATCAATTGTTGCGATAGGTGGATAAATAATATTGTTATCCTTAGTCAACAGTAATTAGACTAGTTTACATGAATTATAAAATATAGTAGAATATGCAGTAAATAACTTCAAGGCATTTTGTAGCATTACGAGTGTCCACTTCAATCCTTGCTGTGCTACATAAATACAAAGAATATCTATTCACTGTTCATTATAGTTTCTATTGTAACAATAGATATACATATCTCAATAGGCACTCATTCGTAAGGTTCTTTGACATTCACCCTTTTAACATTGTGTCTGGGCTAATGAGAACTGCTAAAACACCACCAATTGAACACACAAATGCTCAAAGTAAGGTATTTACCTAAATACTTGACATCTAAAATCTTCATAACAACAAATATGAAATAAAAACTGAGTAACAATACCTGGTGTTTGAAGACTTCTCAACTTGAAATATGCACAAACATCGGAGCTATGGAAGTGAATAGCAAACCAAGAGACTTGATCTTTTTTTTTCATTGGAATATGTTAATGCCAATATTATCAATTATGTGCAACCTATGGTTTAAGATCTGGCATATTGAGTTGAAGAGGCGTCATAAATCGCGACTGCCGACTCTCAAGATCTAGCCGCTGATTCTGGAAATGTTTTAGATGCTTTATTATAATAAAAAGGTATTTTAAAAAAATTATATATAGATTGGTACTGAACTGTTATTTTCATAATGAGATACATCTAAATTGGGCAATGTCTATATTTTAGATGGAGTACCTCTAAACTGACGATTTTCCCATTACATAAACGCACTTCATTTTCTTGAACAGCTACTAAGGCAGCAGCTGTTTTCACATTTATCAACTATAAAATTCTGAGATAAATACCATTATTCTACTAAATCAATGAAGTAAGCATTATTGACGAAAATAATCAATTACCTCTGCTACAAGTTTGTTTTCTAACGTCAGAGATAGAGCTACTAGATCACGCTAAAAAATAATAAATTACATACCAACTTTCAACGAAAATAAACTTCCAAAAAAGATTACCATCTCAGGATCAACATCCAAATTAAGTTCAATTCTCTTCTTCTTAGCCAATTCTTCATCATAATACTTCCGCCATTCTTCTACGTCTTGTTTGTCCTCCTTAACCTGAAATATAAATTTCAACTAGTAAAATCTTTATTTAACTAACATCTAAAATTTATTGGTGGAAACTATAGAAATATTAGTAAAAATAAATGTCTCCATTGGAAATGCGAACAGTTTTACCTTCTTAGCTGGAGTTTCATCGACGGATGAAATTAATTCTGTACTCAACCTTTCTCGTTTAACTTGTTTAGCTACCACTTTTCTGTCCTCCTCTTTTGTGAGATCATTCTCCTTAACTTCCTTTTTTATATGCTGAAATAAAGGGTAGATACTATGATTGTAATACAATGATAATTATGAATATAATACTAAGACTACCTGAGAATGACTATGCATTTGGTTTTGTGCCTCCGATCGCGGTCTATCTCGATCCCTCTCATGCGTCCCTCCATGATCCTGTTTACTTCGATAGTGTCCTGATACGTTCATTTGATTATTAGCATGACTTTGTGCTAAACCATGGCTACCACTATATGACGTAGCTGAAAATCTATACATTGTTCATACCATTTTTAAAGCATACGTTTTCCAGCTTATGGTACCGATTTAATAATATTCAATTTAAGATACTTTCGAATAAATTCAAATCTCAAGATGTTCTTTAAAAAATTACCTGACGAATGGTGAGATGATGTATAATGAATTTGGTTCGACTGGTGTGATGCCACAGGACTGAAATAAACCAATTTTTAGGAAACACTGAAAACAGGTAAGACATTAAGTAGTAAGTGAGAACAAAGTATTTATTAACAACAACAGATTTTGCTTCGCTTCAATAAAAACTATTGTCATTAATAATCAATGTATTATCAAAAAAATGATGTATTAATACAAATGGAAAATAAACTACTATTAAATAAGATATTAATCTGTATAGTTTAAGTTATGCTGATTTGAAATTAATACAGAAAATATTCCTAATAAAAGAAGAATAAGTACGAGTGCAGTCCATGAGAAACTATGCTTCTAAAATTACGTATTTAGCTCAACTCATTAAAATGGATGATAATATCAACTGTATCTGTTATAACCACTTGAAAATTATAACTTCAGACCAATCAATTTCCAAAATCCTTATTAGAAAAAGTGATTTCCACATAACTCCACAAATCATAACTTGAACATATGAAGGTGAAGTCATCACTTACATGAGTTTCAATTCATTAATATGTTAGGAAAATAGAAATCAAACTTCACAACCTATGGCAACAGTCGGAATTTCAAGATGTCTTAAAACAGATGAATGTGGAATAAATGAAATTTTTTTAAGAAAATCCATTGTCAATAGTAGGTGATAACATCTTGAGCGCAATAGATCTATGCATAATGCAATAAAACTCGCAATATTAGTTTCTCATACAAGTAGCACTAACAAAAAGCACTGATATCAGCTAAATAAATATCACGCCTTATAGTTAAGTTTAATTCCATAACTGCCTATTCAAAATATCCTCTTATTTCTTTTCCATAACCAACACACTACGCATAAGATAGCCACGAATCCCTATTCTTATGATATGGCTCTCACTGAATTGGGTATTAACTGCCCACCATAAAACTTGATGGTGGGAGTAACATGTTGAGGTAAGCCTTCAGCTGTCGCGATATCGTTTCCCTGCATCTGACTACAAGATCAGTCATGCTTCTGTGCACTCGGAAGTTCATGTCATATGGATGAGTATTCCAATAAGGCCACATACTTCTCGCCATGTCCGGTCATCAGAAGGATCAAGAGATCAATCATTCGATCATCTGCAATTTGATCGACTCCATACCAACTTGTCAAGCTGTTATTTAATCAAAAGGAAATCCGATCAAATAATGGTCTATTCCTACATTTTCACATCACTATAGCGAGATAGAAAAAGTACGATGAGGAAGAAAAGGGAAAACGGCACCGTATTTAAAGGGCTATTACCTACGTTAAGATATATGATATCTAAGCCACACAGCGTTATAAAATGTGATACAAAATGTGTGGATGGTTACTTATAGCTAACCTTTGTAATCAGAATTCCTCGTATTTTAAAGCATGAACTTATGACCATCACAGTTGAATCGTCTTTATTACTCTATTTCTTCATTCACTGAACACGATATTAAAGCCTAATAAGATCAGAACTATCTTAAGATATCTCCATTTAAAGAATAGCACAAAATCGACAAAATATAAAATACACAGATTCATTACTACTATTAGACCTAATAAGACTTTATACAGATGCACTTTTAACAGCCACAGAAAATAGGATGCAACATTCCCAATGCCTAACTTTATTAAAAATTGAATCCGAGTAATTATTGAAAGTATTGTCATCTCCCCAAATTTTCCCCGACTTTGATTCAAATTTCCTACCTAACATTGATGGATGCACTATTCGTCGTGACTCTCGGTGGTAGTACGTGTGGGAGAGGTGGAATATTAGGTGGCGGTTGGAAGTGAGGATGAAATGGAGGAAACGGCGGGAGAGCTGAAATGTCTTATATATAGAAATTTAAAACTATGCATAAAAAATACGGTTTTTATCCATAACATTTAAACTGACTAGATATTGGTCTAAATCCTGGTGGTGGTGGTGCAAAAGGAGGTGGAGGAGGAAATGGAAATGGTGGTGGAAGAAATAAAGGTGGCGGTGGTACAGGAGGCTGTTGCTAAATATGGGATTAAGTATGAAACCACTTAGATGCACAATAACTGTTTCAGGATGACATTTTAATTTCAGTGTTCAGATATCGAAATTACCTTAAAAGTATTTATGAATTTACAACTTACTACATTTCTCGGACAATTTTAACTTGCCTGGAATTTTAAATTAACAATATACCTGTTGCTGTTGTTGTTGAACTCTCTGATGTTCAGCAACTAGACGCTCCTGCTCCAACCTCAGCTCATGATCACGCCATTCTTTTGGCTTCTCCCATTGCGAAACCTATTAATGAGTGTTACGCTAAAATACAGTAATCAATTTAACTAATTCAATTAAGAACCTCTGTATCCCTGTTATAGAAATATTTGCGACCTGATGAGCTGGTTTGCTCAGACCAAGGACCAAATTCCTTCACATCTTTATCTTTACGGGACTGGAATATATGAACATTGCCTTGTATCAACTGTAATATATTCAAAATACTATTTTATAGAGAAAATAATATGAATTCTATGATTCTTTCCCAACAAGTCAATATACATTAAATAATCATTAATTCAATTAACAAACCATTACGTTTGAGGAATGATAGTCTTTGTATCCAGATGTCCCGTTTGTAACAAATAATACGTGGTTTACTTTATTCCTAAAAAATAACACGGTACCAAACACAATCCAATACTATATTTCTTAGTAAAAGTTAGGGTGCACTCAATAAATTCTAATTTAAATTAATAGAAATAAATAAATCACATCTTGAAGGAATGAATGGCACAAATATAATTACTTCGAAATAATGTAACACTATCTCAGTGAAATAGTGACTGTTAAAGAAATGTTTTAAATTATTCTGCTAACCGCACACCAATGACGGCGAAGCGTATTTTTATGAATGCTTGAAATTATAGCGCGTTTCTTGTAGAGCATAAAATGTTTTCATATAAATATGATGAAAAAATGCTTCATTGTAATAAATATAATTCGGAAGACTTTTAAAGCAAAAAACGTTGTTTTGAATTAAAGTTTTCAAAAAGGTAATAATGGAGTCAATTTAATAACGGAAAATATTTATTTATTGTGTTTGGATTTATTAATGACATATGCATAACATTCGACACAACAATGAGATTATAAAGTTAAAAATTGAGGATTTTCACAAAGCCACAATAAATCATATTAACTGTTATGCTTGGATAATTTTTCTTGGTTTCTAATAATGTATTTAAATATTCAAATATGGTAGAATGACTTATTTTTCCATTTCTCGGTATAAAAATAATATATTTGTGAAGTCACTATTAAAGTAATTCTATGAATAACCATATATAAATCCACAATTTAGGAACTCAAAAATGATGTTTTTAGAGTATTTCAGAACTTTATCGAAAATTTCAAAAGTAAAGCAGGCGATAAAGTCATACAGTGTATTAAAGCCATATTAATATTTGCCTAAAAGCTCATGCAGCCTGTTTTCACATTTTCTACTTCTAAATTATTATAATAAATAAATAATTGGCATTTTCATTTTTTAAGTAAAAAGTATATATTAATGTAACTTGCTGACACTTTTTTAAGAATATTTGTTTTCCCCATTTTCGTTAATATTTAATTTCAATAAATATTGATGTAGGAAAATCGATTTATAGAATATCCACATAGTCTATATTATTCTATTAACTAGATATGTAAACACTAAGGAAATTTTAATCTCATACTGGATGCTGTTGTTGAAATTCCTAGTCAAAAATTTTTCACTTTTTCGTGATGAGAGCTAACAATCTTTAAAGAATTGGTGTGACCTTCACTATCATAAATTTTTTCTGATCTTAATAAATTTGTTTTGATAACTTTTGCAGTTAATAGGATTGAACGAGATTAAATGTATCAATATGAATTGAATATCTACAAATGGACATCCGACCAGTCTAATTTTGGCACAAATAGAGCCATATTTCTTGCTTGCTCCACCCTGTGCTATTCGTTATCACCTGTCAACAGATTATGGTGTTAGCAGTCCTTTAATGAACCGAACTTGATAAATAGGCCTTGAAGTGGTGAGAGCGCAGACACATTATCGGATGTCGGTTAGATGAAAGTGCTACAAGCTGATACAAGGTGTGCGTTCTCACTGCTTAGCTCAGTATTTATTCTACATTCATCTCGAAAAGTGTACTGTAATCGACATGGCCGTCTCATTCAAATTTTTTCGACCTTGGGAAGATCCTCAACCTACAAGAATTCCTATCTCTGCAGCTATAATAATGCCGCTGTTCTCAATTTATGATCACCAACTGTACCCAACAACCTCGACATCTCCACCAGATTCCCATTTCAATAAAGCTTTCAGGCAAATTAAACGCCAATGCATTCGATGCGATTGCCCATATTGTATTCTAAGGTAAGCTTATTGACAAATACATTCAGATTATCATTTTATAATTACATTTTTCCACTTAAAACAATATTTGACGTTGAAACATGTTTTTTTTAAGTGATAGGAAAATTTTATCGATATCTGAATTATAATTCAGGTCTTTATTTATGAAAGAAATTCTTTCTTTACAGTCCTAGCATTAGCTTATAAGATTTATTTTAGAAAAAGAGGCGACAGCAACAATAATATAAGAATCCATGCTTGCCATTTTCAGGATTGCAGTAAAACCTATAAAAAAACAAGTCATTTAAAAGCACATCTCAGGTAAAATTCCTTTATAATAATATGTACATTAATGCTAATCTATATCTATGTTGTGCATAACAAATAATTATGGCGTTAATGTTATTAGTTTTTGCGAAATTTAATTCATTTCTGAGCATAAAAGTTTGTTACGAATTCTAGATCTCATATTGGCTCAAGACCGTTTGAATGCCGTTGGTTGCGTTGTGGAAAACGGTTTGCACGTTCCGATCAGCTACAGCGACATGTACGTGCTCATACTGGCGAGAAGAACCATTTCTGCTCTGAATGTGGGCGTAGCTTCGCAAGATCCGATCACTTAAAACAACATATCCTCAGTCAACATCCCGTCATAATTGTTGATTGATTACTTAGCGATAAAGAAATATGATGTGATCTCTTTGTTAGAAGGATTTTAATTATAGGTGATACGTAGGGAAACATAGAAGACCGTCTATATTTTTATAGATGACTAGAAAGTTCTAAAACTACTTTATAGAGGATATTTACTAAAATACAAACCACATTTTTGAATTCTAATTAATTCTCTTATTATTATATTGCCATCACTTGAGCACTTGCCAAAGAACATCAATACAACAAATGCGTGTGCAGACAAGGCACCACCCGCTGATTCAATGAATATTCTACGGCTGAATAGAAAACTTTGTCTGGTCCATTAACCAAATAGGCGTAATTCAAGTGGAGGTAGTAGTCGGCGTATAAAAATCCAGTGAAATGAAGCAAGCTTAATAGATCTTGTGTAAGTCCTGCACAATTTATGCTGCATAGTCAAGTTTATTTTGGAGATGATATCCGAATCTTATAGCCACTCATTCACCTCCACTATTTTCATTGATTTTTTAAACCAGAAAAATCACAATTTTCAACTGCTGACATTCCGCCATAATTCATAGAAAGATGGATTTTTTCACTATTTGGCATATTTAAAGCGTGACTATCATTATCTGTCTCCATTGTAAATAAAATAACTCAACACTATGAAATGTCCATCAAATTTCTTTCTCAAAGTTTTAATTATTGATTTGTTTATACTTGAGATTATGTAATTCATCTCCTTGATTTTTATTAATTTTACTAATTTTCTTGGACATTTAACGTAAGTAATGTATTTCATATTTTTAACCAAGAACAGAGTATCCTAATATTTTAGAAATTTTACTTTGTAGTATGACTCGTATATACCATATTTTAGTTTTCTTGGCTTCTATGCATATTTGCTGATTCTCTAGTTACCCTTTTTACTATCAAGGAAAACATTTTAAAATTGTGAGTTGGTTTTCTGTTTAGTAATAGTATTAAAAATACCCTAGTATTGTCTGGTAGTGAGTACATCAGTTAACATTTTTGATACACAAAATAATCTGCGCTGCGTTTGATTTGACAGGAATACTGATTGTGAGACGGTGAAATGCACTTCATGTTATATAACTAATGACATGTAGAACTCCTTTTGAAAGGAAATTATGCACATAATCACTGCTATCCTACATTTCGAAAAAAACCTTGTCGGATCTTTTAATCAAATAATGGGCATAAATAAAAACACTAAAAATAAAATACAGCTAATTCATGATCATACTTAAGCGACAAACAAACTAAACCCTTCATTATGATAGTTGACATATTTTACGAATAATTAACGTGCAAATGCTAAGGGGTGGCTCTAAGAGTAAATATATCTTATTCCTTTATTTTGACCTGTAATTAGTGTTTAAAACTTTATTATAATGATTATTGTTGTTAATATTATAATTATGACTTCCAGTTTAGAAAAGCTTAATTCACAAGCTATAACAGTAGTTTAAGTGAAATACAAGTTTAAAATTGCAGAAGAAAAGCAACTATTATGGGTAAATATATTTTCACCAGAACACATCTGTATTTGACTGATTTATAGAAATAGAATAAACTGTTTTAAAGTGATTAAATTCGAATATAAATCGGATAGAATGTTTTTTAGTTCAGAAGTATTAGTAGAAACTAACAGCTCAACTTATTACCGGCATAATTTTTCAGAAGCTAGTTTTCAATAATAATTTTTCAAATTATATTAAAAATTGAAAATAGTTCCCTAAGCCGACACCTTGGATATTGGTAAACTTGTATTTACTGCTTTCCTCCTGAACTTATTAACAACTCAAATAACGACTTTTAAATTCGTTATATTATTTCCTTATTCACATAATTTTGCTTATTTTCCATAATCAATTGAAAACTGTTGTCTTATATGCTTAGACAATATTGCCACAGTATAGAACAGAAAATTTGCAATTTATGCGTTGGTCATAAATATATTACCACTGTTTCACATGTCAAAATATATTTTTATAAACATTTAAATGCAATCAATACAAAGTTTTCATTGTTTAGTCTTCCAAAACCTTACATCTAAACCCAAATTATAAAAGTCATCAAAGTATTTCCTTATAATAATCTAAAGGGTATAATTTAAACATTTTGTAACCACTAGTTATTAAATAAATATTAATTTAGGCTACGTCTCACTCAACTTTGAGATTTCTCTGGGCTGTCACGAATAGCTCTGTGCTTTGAGTTGACAAGTTGACACAAGCCTATTAACCAATGCAGAATGCCTCCCCCGGGAAGTCGTTTCTTGGCAGCCCAGTTGTCTTCATTGCGTCTCGTCGAGCCGTCGCCGTTCCCCTTTCTCCCACACTCCCACATTCCCAATTCTACCTCTAGTTTTCGCTTCTGGGAGTCACAATTATTTCGTGTTGAATCATCGCGCATCCAACGACTACTTCAAGCCCCACGATCCTTTTCAAATATGAATCAATTTCCATTATCTGGACATGGTGGTAGTAGGCGGGGCGCAATCTCTGAAGGTATGGACTTAGGTGGCGGTGCTTCCCAAACTTCTAATGAGAAAGAACGTCAAAAAGGTATGAATAGAAATATTTATCCAGAAGAATTTTTCTATGGTTTAAAAAAAAAATGATAACCACTTAAAAACTATCTATTACTCTGTCTATTTCAACTATTCTTAGCTTTATGTTGTCTAGATTTTTTCTCAGAAGATCAATGCCGTTTTCGACTTCGTCTCGCACTTCCACATATTGCACTTATTACAACAACTTTACTCTATGTTTGCCTTGGAGGTTTGTCAGCTACTCATATTAATCATCTCAATAAGAAGCGAAATTTTGTAATAACCAAGTAATAAGACTTAATTTATCTTGAAATTTCCACTCATAGTTAGATAATAAGACATTATTAGTAGCTTCCCTCCGTTTATTAATATTTATGTGCAATGACTGAGGAAACAGATTAAACCCTCATTTTGGCCGAACTAGTCTTTCTCTGTAGTCGTCACTTTGAGAATGACGGCAAATTAATACGATTGCTGGATGTAGGTGCAAAGTGATGGTTTTAGTAGCCGACATCCAAATATCCGTCTGCGATGTCCTACAACCACTTCTTACAGTTCTGCACGGTGCGTGAAGCACTGTGCGTGATTCTACTCTGGCCATTTCCTAACTACAACTGGACATTAATTCATGCTCAGGTCGAGTGGTATTCTGACGGAGATGATAATTGCAATAAAGGGACGAAAAGAGAGATCTAACCCTCCCATTGATGCTGCAATTCTCGCTACACCACTGAGCTACATATGGGGAACATTTCATGGAGAGGAGAGTCGTATGCGCCTATGAATCAGACCGTCCAGTGTCCCCAGTTCACTGTTCTAGCAATTACGCTCTTTCTGCTATTTCTGAGCACGCACTAGAAATAAACGGCATCAATGAGAAGACTACCTCGTCGGGTCCAGTTTCCTTTGTGCCTCCTTGCATTGAATAGTCGCAATAATTCAGTGGGTAATACTACTGGTCATCAGTTGAAGACAATTTGCCAAGAAGCGAACGTTGACTTAATCCCCCACAAATCTGAGCATTAGGTTTCCGATTGACACCGATTATCCACAGAAGCACCGGAATAGAAGAGCGTCAGTCTGCTGGCCCTTTTCTCCCACCAGCAAGTTGGAGCTGCAGAAAATATTTTCTGTTTATATCTAGGTGCATGTATGCAATAAACTATAAGCTCATAGTTCGGCGAGTTAGTTCAGATCAATAGTGTTCTGCCGTAGATCAAATAGGTTCGAAATGACGTGGTTCACAGTAAAGCGTTGAAATGTGATAAATGTACGTGGTAGAGTCTGTGCATTATTTAGAATCATCTAGTAAGTCGTTGTCATTGATTTATATGGGAATTCTAATGGACGTACTTTTAGCAGTAATTTTTGCTTCAATCGAACAGCCATATGAACTGCAACATCGAAACTTCCATATGCGAGAGATTCGAAAGGCTGAGGTTAGCGTTAGTTTCCTAACATAATTACTTGTTGCTTGACGTTTTCTACTTAGCGTATTCCTCAGATGTTTTTAAGCCTAGAAAAATCTCTACTTTCTCACAGGATCTGATGGAATAGATATTCCTAGCTAAATTAATTAAGTCTAAAATGATGTGCACGACAAATGCTTCGTTCTCTTAAAGGAGGACGAGTTGAGTGAGCAGATGACTTTTGTCCATAGTCGTGTTATAGGAGGCAATTTTCGACTATGATGCCACGTCCGATCCTCACAACCAAACTGCTCTGCTTTTAATCGATCACCTCACATTGGTCACATTCATGGCTTTTGAAGCCGGAGTCAAGCCTTGTGGTGAGCAGAACTCATAGTAATGTTTTTACAAATATAGTTCCATACACAACTGCATTGAAATATAGCACATATTTGCCAGCAGTTGTATGATCTACACGGTAATGCATTTGACTTTACATAAAAGCCTCATTTTAAATGTCTAAGAAGTCCGGTGCAGTGTGGAGGAGTCCTTTGTGGCGTTTATTGGACCAAAAGTAGTAGTACTCACAAAATGCGGTTTACATAGGCAAGCGCGTCCGTGCGACTCTCAAGACAAATCGCAAAGCACGCCGATAGATACTAATACTTATAAGGGAAGTATAAACAAACGATGTGCCATGCCAGAACAATCTAATAATGAATAACGCATTCAAATACAGTATTTAATACGAAGCAATATTCGATACAGTGCCGGGCGAGAAGGGTGAACAATGCTCGAATGGCAATTATTTTTAATAGACTGATTAAGAGGCGCAGAAGACAGCCGTTGAGCGCTTCAAGGAGATATGAGATCAACGAGGAGATTAACGACAGCAGCTGTATCGCTCCCAACTTTGTGTCCGCTCCTTTCCTTGTCCATCTGTTTAAAGACTACATCAAGCAGTTGTCCGGTGAGATGGGTTGTTGCAGTCGATGACGGGCAACGTACGGCACCTTCGTCATCAAAAGTGGATTGCTTAGTGTAGCTCTGTGTTGACTGCAGTACGGACTGGGGATTGTAAGAAATCTCTATTCTCGTCGTAACACTTTCGACTTGGGCATGCTGATCCCTGAAATCAGTAGCGCATACGTATTTGGGGAGGACTCCTGCATTGCGAGAGTAGCTACAGGCAGATTAGTGGCCGTCATCTTGCAAGTTGAAAGGTCGATTCTAGCGGTGGTTTCTAGTCCTGCGAACTGAAGCTGGATGTTTAAGATTTCGTTTGGAGCATCTGTCACAATTGCGTTGTTGGCGATTGTGTAGGAAATATTATTCTCTACAATCGATAGGGCATGACGTTTTAGACAGCGGGAAAGGAGGTCGTTTCCTGTTCTATTGCATATTAATCCATCATCTGCCTTGTGACAACGTTTCTGGGTATCATCCAATATGCAGTTCTGGACTTTTGAGTTCTCGCATCGTAGCAAGGTTGCAGCTGCCGTTTTGCTATCGTCCAGAGCGCTTGTATCGTTTCTTGATTCGATGAATCATTTGCTCGGAGATGAACCTGATTCATGGATGTTTGATATTCTAACGGAAACGTTGGGGGAAACGGCTTTTCCTCCCAGGGCCGGACGAGATGTAAACACCTTGTTTGATGTGTCATTACTTAGGTTTTTTAGGCGGATATCTGTCACCAAATTCCATGTACAATGCGTTGCACGAATAGAAGTTGAATCAGGAGTAGCTACAGCATATAGGCTAATGGAAAGACAAGCGCTAGGACACAGTAAGCGTCCACAAATGAAACAGGAACATGCTTCTTCACCTCAAGTCGTCGCAGCGTATTTGTTATACGCTGCTAACTTGGTGAGTGTAGCATCTGATTGCAGAACAGAACATGTGTCTCTGTTAAATGATCCCATGCCAAGACAGCGACGAATTGTAGTACTGTATAAATCAATCAGCCTGGTATTAAAGCCATCGATTGGCGTGCAAATAAATCGTGGTATTGCAAAGATCGGAACTCTTCCAGCGGGGCGATGTTAATGGTACTGTAGGAGGATGCAACCTTCGACATTTAACTGAATCGTCAATATAGTGGTGTTTTCGTATAAGCAGTCTATCGTTCCAGTCCTGTAGTAAAAACACTTGTCCTCCTTTGCAGTGGATGTCGCAATATGAGCACAGGCAGCACAGGCTGAAAATCGTGTGGTCGTGACTATTGCTAAGCTAGGGTATATGTTTCTTTGTAGGAGGCGTTCTTTTCCATAACTGTTGCTAATGGCGTGTCTTCCTAGCATAGTGGTCATGAATTTTCTTGCGTATATGTAGGAATAGTAGCTTCGCGAGTAAAGTGCATGCGAAGGCTAGTCCTAGGGCTACTGAGCTCTGAGCTATGTGAGTATAGATGCATCCAGGGTTCCGTACAGAATCTAGGCATAATAAGCAGTCTGTTAACTCGCATATGTGTCGTCAAAGACGTGATTGTTTGATTCCACCGAAACTCTCCTTGATGAAGTGCTATTATCTGTAGTATTTGATCTGCTAATAAAGAATCGGATGTTGGCGAGAGCACTTGCTTTTCGAATAGTTTATTGATGTGTGTGCATTTGTGCGTCACAATACATACGACGAAGGAGTATTCGTCACATGATCTGTCGTAGGTGCTCACCAGAATTCCATTCGTCACGCAAATGAATGAACCGTTGCAGTTAGACGTGGTGTTCACAGCCTTGATAGGTGAAGTGAAGACGGTCTGGATTCCCGTGTCCCATGCTATAATCGCTTTGTCAGCAGTGGGTGTTCGAATGAACGCCGTCTCAACATATGGCGAATTACAAAAAAGTGTCCCATTAGAATTGCAGGAAAGTCGAGCACAGTAGTTGTTTGTTCCTATTGCTTCTCCATCAGCAAAACATCGAAGAATTCGCTGTCCATTTGTAGCTAAGATCAAGCTGAAAAATGCAAACCTTAGTAAAGTTATATAACTGTACAGTGTGGGCGATTTTCTTAACAGGTCGTTGACATCCATTACTTGGTCGGAAACAATCTGTGGAAGTAAGTGACTGTAAATGATGTTGGGTTCGATCCGCAGTCATTGTTGTCCCAGGAATTTGACAGTTACGGCTGTAAAAGGGTGGTACGTAACCAGGTGATCAAGCTGGTTACTCCCTTTTATACGTAGCGGAACCCATGGAATTTAGGTATGGGTTGGAGAGAGTGCACTCAAGGGTTAAAGATATTTATTAGGGCATAAAATAAATGGTACAGAGGATTACATAAGGCAAGAGGGTCAGAGGCTCAGGACACCCGCAACTGCCCCGATTACTCCGCCCAGAGCCTTTTATAGGCCTACTGGAATCAGAGACACAGAGGAGATGCGGAGAATCGTGACACGGCTCTGCACCCAAGCGGGGCATTGACATATTGGTCCACATGGATTCTTGTCAGTTTCCGGATTTGTTACTTGTCGAAGGTGTTCTTGGCACTAAGCCTTTTGCCAACTTGTTGGATTGTTTGATTGGTAAATGACGAATCCACTTTGTCGGCAATGTTCCGAACATACGGTAAGCCCTTTATCGCGTTCACTCGTTGTGGACACTGGGGTGAGAAAAGAGAGTATTGAAACTAGCGTGATGATTATATTCTTCTTCGGCTGAGGTTTAGACCGTAGGTAAGAGTGTTTTCTCGCAGTTGCTGTTCTTTCTGACGGATTTTCTGTATTCTTCTGAGTAACGGTATCTGAAACTTTAGAAGGGCGTTCTTCTGGTATGAAGATATCTGTGGTCGGAGAGAAACGTTCTTCCAGTTTGTATGGTGAGGTTATCTTCAGTGGGCAGAACATTGCTATGGATCCGAAAGTTCGTCTTCGACTTGAAAATTGCACTTCTGCAGCTTGTATGGCAGAGTCCGAGCTGGTTAGAATCCTCGTAATCCTAGCCATTCCCTATTTTCTCCTCTGCATAAATTAGACTCGTCTGCCAAGACTATTTCACCAACGTCTGGCAATCGCTTAATAGCTCATCGTGGCTGCTGAAGTTCCTTCAGGTGCTTTTCTCGAAAGCTGCTAACGTATTCCTCATGAAAAACTTCGCATATTTTGTTCAGCCAACGTTAAACGTAGGTCCAGTTATTCTTGATGTTGTCTTGAGCAGAAGATATAGAATCGCGAGCTTCCTCTATTTCGGGTAATTCTGGGAGCGCTACGGTTGACAGGAAGTCGATCAGTCGGAGTGCTAAATTATCCTCACATAACATATGTAAGTGGACGTGTATTAACTACTGTTTCAGTTTCAATGAGGAGAATTGAGAATTCTTCTAGATTGAGAAGTATTTTCCCAACTACCCATCCTAGTAATTCCTTTGCTATGCCAATCAATCTTTGACATGCTCCTCCAACCCAGGGTGAATGAGCTGGAATAAATCGCCATTGAATATCTTGTGTTGAACAGTGACGGCTTAGTGAAATAGCCAAGTTAGTGGGCTCTTTCCAATTAGTGACTACTTGTCTTGCTCCTTTGAAGTTGGTCCCATTATCACTGTAGATGATTGACGGTCTCTCTTTTCTGGCTATGAAGCGTCTGAAGCACCTCAGGAACTTTTCGGTGAAAAGGTTGGTAGCAGGTTCAAGGTTGACGGCTCTAGTTGAAAGGTGTGTGAAAAGAACTATCCATGCCTTAGTTATCAATGTATTGAGAGAACGTACCGAGAACGCACCGGAATAATCGATCTCTGTGTTGGAAAATGGGCGTTCCGTTGATGTGCATGATTGAGGAAGGTCTGGTAGGGTTTGCAGTAAGAACGGCTTGGTCTTTGCTTTTCTACAGACGAGACATGTGTTTAGCGCTCGTCGAATTGCACTGTGTCCTGATGGGATTCAATAGAGCTCTGAGTTCATTCAGAGTGTGAGAAGTTCCAGAACGGTGGTTGGTATTGTGGGTGTCCAGGATGATTAGATGTGTGGCGATGTCTGTCTTCGATAAATATAGAGGATCTTGTGTATCGGCATGAAGTGTACTGTTGCGTAGTCGTCCTCTTGATCGCCATAGGCCGTCTGAATTAACGTAAAGTCAGAGTGTGATTTTTCCTACCTCCGATGGTGGGGACCGTGTCTGGATATTGTCTAGTATTAGGTGTACAGCGGTCCTGCAAAACATTGTCTTCGATGGCGAATTGACGTTACTAAGTGGCTTTCCCGTGAAAACTTTTTCTGCTTGTGAACTACTGTTCAGGATGAACTGCAGTACATTAACCGTGGTGGCTAGATATCTGGACCATTCGTTGAAGCGTGATGGATCCAGTTCTAAAATAAACAGTGCGCGTTCCTCATTTTTCCGTGATCTGTCCGACCTGATAGATGGGACAATAACTGCTTCCTCAGGTTTCTGATCGGTTAGGTCTGGGTCAAGTTTTTCCGCTATAGTTAGTTGGTTTTTCTCGATTGACCGGTTCGTCTCCATCAGGCTGAGAAATGTTGGATCGTGCCACCAAAGACTGAAAGTACCGAGTTTGGTAGTAGGTAGATCATGCATTGCATGTCCACTGGATTCTGATCTGTTGAGACGTAGTTGAAGCGGAAGTCATACTTGAGGATTTCGTTTATTCTCATTTCTATGAGGAAGGATATGACATTATATTGTTGGTAATCCAGGTTAATACTGCCTTGCCGTCCGTCCATACGTAAGTCGTGCTTGTGAATTCAGTGCTAGTTTGTATTTTGATGAATTTGGCAAGACGATAACCTATGACTGCTGCTAGCAGTTCTAGTCGTGGAATTATTGATCTATTTATTGGAGCTAGCCGGGATTAGCTGTAGAGAAGTCGAAGCGTTTCTATTGCTTGTGGTGTCTTCAGATAGGTGCATACTGCGAAACCGTTACAGGATGCATCGACGAATATGTGAGTGTCCTTTGGATCTTTACTAATCAGCGATAATCGTGGTGTCTTGATGATGATGTTCGGGGTTTGCTTAATTTTGCTCAGAAAGCCGAGGTCTTCTGATGTCAAAGGTTCATCCAGACACGGTTGTTTTTCCAGAGTGTTCGCACAAACAGTAGGAATTGGAGAGTCGCAGGTGAGGCAAGATCTAGAGGGTCAAAAACTGAAGAGGTCTGTTGCAAAAGAATTCTCTTCGTTGTGTTCTTTACTGTAACAGCGGAAACAGAGAATAAAAGGTGATCGCTGGCCGGATCCCACCTTACTCCAAGAAATGTACACTCTTCGATGGAAACCTTCCATTAAGCATTGAGTTGACGAGTGAGCGATAGTTCTGCTCGTAAATCCATTGATGCAGTGAAGAATTTATGCTTGGCGTAACTGAGCTTTATCTGTACCTTCTCTGCACATTGTCCTCCGAGAAGAATATTATCGACATAAACAGACCGGAGAATTTTTTCGTCGGTGGGTGACTGGTTGTTTTCCAAGTGGACGCGCAGTACTGCTGAAAGAAAAAGTGGAAAAGATATGACACCGGAGTTTGCTCTGCGAAACAGTATCGCTCTAAGGTTTGCCGCTGTAAATGGTTTCGTTCAATCCTTCGCCACAAGAAGTCGTAGGAAGTCTCGATAAGGTTTATTCACTGCTAACTGGTTGAAAACGGTTTTCATATCCGCTGCGACAACTGCGACAACTGTGACAAGCTGTCTGAATCGTATCATGATGGATACGATGTCTGGAAGTGTTATCGGTCCTCTGTAAAGTAGGTCGTTGATTGACAGTGATTCTTTTGTCTTTGCGCTCGCATAATGCACAATGCGATATTTCGTTTCTTGTACGGTCGTTTTGATTTTTAGATGATGAGGCAAATATGTGCAACAGCTTGCATTCGAACTATCTATTTCGTTTTCTGGTACTGCTTCAACGATCTCGGTGTCGATCCACTCTTATATGATGTACTGAATCTCTGCTACAGTTAGTGACTTTCTGTCCATGTTTTTCTTGAGCTCTAGAAACTGTCGAATTGGCAGTCGTTTGTTAGATGGTACGATGGTCTCGGGATGGCGAAAGGGTAGACTTAGCGAAAGTCGTCACTTTCAAATCGACGTGTTTCTTTGAAACGCTCCCATGCCGCTTCATCTTCATCAGTTTGCACTTCTTCTTTTACTCCAATAGATTTTATACACAACCATTCTGCGATGTTTGTGTTGGTGTCTTTATCATTCATGCCAGGTAAAAGCTGGACACAGTTGATTGAAACGTCTGATGATGGTGGTGGGGAATGGCCGGCAACTAGGTTTCCCACTTTTGACTGGTTCACTTGGAACCCCTCAAACAGAACGATTGACTTTTCGTGTGACGAAATTCCAGAAAGAATCGTTGCCCATAATTATTTAAGGACTCCGTGACTCATAAATAGCTTCTGAAGGAGCGCTTTGGGCGAACGGTTATTGTCCCACTTAGAGTCAATTAGGGGATTTTCCCTCCTTTTAAACCTTGCGCAATCCTCTTCTGGGATATTAGGCGGTCAGGCTAGATGTATTTGAGTTCTACTGCAGCACAACGCATCGTCTAGATGCCTTTATTCGCACTAAAAAAGGGAGAGCGGTCAGGAGACTTCGCCCTCTCTTATAGCAACTATACAAAGATCGGGTTACGTATAGATTAAAACAGATGTTAAGTTCCATTAGACAGTATAATACTATATTAAACAAAAGAAGAAAAATAAAAGGTAGTCCCTGCTGTGCAAGACACTCTGAACGTCAAAAGGAGAGAATAGGCAGGGATGAAGAGAGGAAATAAAGAAGCCCGGTGACGAGGGGTAACATCGGTCAATCGGTAAGGGGAGCTCTGAAGTAGCTGCCACCTATAACCTGGAGATCGACGTTCCTCTGACAGCATGAGTCGTTAGTAATATAAGATAGCAAGACTGTAAAGATGTGTGGGAGTTTCCTGAGCATATTGAATTAACAATAACGAGCCGAATAAATTATTACAACAATAAGGAATAAACTGGGGAGAAGTGAATGAATATAAATATAAATTACTAGCAGAAAACTGGGCACAACTAAACTAGGGAACTCCTTGTGTACTGACTACGTTGGGCTATGTAGACGCTGATGACGGGCCAAAGAACTTCTGATAGAAACAGTGTGGACAATGGACGATGGTGAGAGCTGCTTGACTAGTAGAGGAAAACGTTCTCGCTTCTGATCTTTATTAAGGCAACATTAAAAGACAATCTGAGGAATGACCTTTGAGCTCTCTCAAAGGGGCAAACCTCCGTTCTCTCCGTCTACAATACACAACACTGCCCCAAGCGCCCCGCGATCTTGCCTCTCCATGGGCGGGCTGACCTTTGGGGTTATTACATACTAAATAATTGTAATAGAGTATTGAGAGGGTTAGTGTCGCGGTGGACCACAACACCTTCTGTTCTGCTGACCTTATTCCCTATTATTGTGGGATAGTATACTCTTCGTATCGGCTATATACATCTTTATACAGTGCGCATCTTAAGAGGTGTCATGGTTTTATACATAATCGGATGCATTTAGCCACTATAAATATGCAGTTCTTCACGACTAGGAAGATTGTATTAATTAGGACAAATATTGTTAATAGGCCCCAGAAATACGTCCCTATTGTCAGAGCTATGGTAGAGACTGCTAGGGTTAGAGCAATTTTCCAGTGATTTTCTAATGTTATTAGTAGCGGTGATAAGTCTGGCAAATCATCGGACATGTGCCATTGTGTGTTACTTCGAGCTTCCTCAACTCTCTGTCGTTCTCGGAATGAAATCTGAAGATGCCTCCACAATTAGGGAAAGGTTCTATTTCCGCAAGTGGTCGTGCAACGTTCGAAAATTATAGCCGAATTAAAATGCAGCTTCAATGCTTGTTCGGTACGTTTTGGACCACATCGAATTACAAATGTTCTCTCGGTGCAATGTGCTTCTACAAGCGATGACGTAGCTGTTGTGCATAGTGCAGTAGCTTTTGCTCCCTCAAGACATTTGTAGCGTCCTTGAACTGGCGATAACTGTACTGAGCAAGTTGGGTTTCGGATCAGTATAGATTGTTTGACCACGTATATCGATTTTATTGCCACAGTCATCTCTATTCGGACCATTTCGGCTACCAATGCTGGATTTTTCTCATAGAGGTGTAGGTTTGGCGTGGTTATTGGAAGAGTTGTCTCGTAGTCTTGATGAAGAGTTGCTAATGACGAACTTGGACACTCACAATCCACATCGATTTCGTTGTTCGAGCCTGAACAAATTTCCTCACTGGAACAGGTGGAAATTTATCTCGTGCTTGACTCCTTGAGGCGCATCGAACCACGGTTGTATAGTGTGCAAGCACTATCACCGTGAATTGTGTAGACTTCGTAAACGTGTGATTCATTAGTGGATCCTGTGGAGTCGTGATCGATATGACTTTCATCGTGGTGTCAGTTATGTCGTTATTCACTTCATAAGGTCGGATCCTTATATTCTTTTGTGTTCGATGATTGCCCATAACATAAAGTATGGAGACGTCTACCTCGCTCGTCCAGCTGGCACATCCGAAGAATTCGTATGGGTTGGCGCTTTGAGGGACGTGTGCCACCTTGTAAACATGCAGGCCGCTTCTGGTAGGGCACATCCACAAAACCATCCTGCTCAGGTTTCGCTGCATCTGACATTGCCAGGGTAATCATGCGCGTCGCTGAGTTCTGGAATTTGTTGATTGATGCTGATTGTGGAACAGGTGTCATTGCGACACGATACAGCCGTAGAACATTTTTTGGTCGAGACAACTCTGGGCACTGTGTCTCGCGTGTAATATTTTGTGACCTTTTGACAAGTAAATCTTGTTGGATAGACTCTCAGTTCTATATATCCCACAAAGGTGTTTTTATGTCTTAGTTGAAGGCAAATAGACTTATGAACACTGTTAGAGAGTAGCTCTTCACTATACTCTACATAGAAAGTGCTAGCCCTTTGCGGGTCTTTCTCAGTACAACTAACATTTGTATTTCCGCGAACATGCCTGGTTTGGCGGGATTCTACCGAACTCGGCAAACTAAGGAGACTCAAAATCATTATCGTGGTTTTCCCAAAGTGTTGACCCATGGATAGTTGCCGGATGTTGAATAAGCTAGTTGAAGATGTACTCCGCACCTTCCTAGGATTTTCAGTGTCGAGAGGAGTTTGACATGAGGAAAGAGGCTCTACGTTATCACTGTTTCCTTGATGTAAATTGCTGCTTACCTTGTGAAGCTACAGACGTTGTTCGTTGGGATTTTTTCTAGGAATCTTTGACCTTCTTAACCAAATTCGAAGCTTTATTATCACATGCACAACCAACATCAAGAGAACCACCAGAAGATATACAAATATAAATAGCGATGCGATTGCTCCCTCTGGCCAACGTGTGGGGTTTGCAATTAATGAGCGTGATAGAAATTCTGATGCCCCACCACAGAAGTCTCTCGCAGCGTAGGTAATCGATTGAGTTAGTTACTCGTTCTCTACGAACTTGTGCAACTTTATCGGTATCAGCCTCTGGTTCGGATAATGTGGTTGCAGGAACCTAATGTCTGAGGTTATGCCTTCGATAGTTTCTCATTGACTTTGTACACATAGTTCCGCCGTTCTCTGGATGTCATGTACGTGGAATCCTCCCTCTATGCAATTTATAAGATTGACAGTTTCAGAGGTACACTGTTGTACAATGCATATAAAGAATAGGACATATATAGTGTCCTACGAAATGTAATCCGACGACTGACGGATACTTGGTTGATTTTAGTTTTTCTGTACCGTTCTTACTCTCAGTGAGAGGGTGCAACATGCTGTTGGATTGCATGTTTCATCGTACTCTCCTTCAAGATTGCTGTCCCCTAGATCACTTGGTAGAACTGAAACAGAGCGTGCGGCTCTGATCTCCATATGGTACAGCTTGTTGATCGGTCTGTGTAAAATCCTACCATTTGGCGCCTTTATTTTCGCGGATCTGATCTCCCCATCAACACTTTGTATAAGCTCTGCAGTTAGACCGTATATCCAATTCCCTTGTGGGATGGACTCTTTTGTTCAATCAACGCAATTTCTCCCACTTCAGGAAGCATTCGCTTTCCATGGCGATTTCTTCGAATTCGAATCTCGTGATTTTCGCCAAGATTATATAAGTAGGTGGTGCTCCATGATTCCCAGAATTTGTCTAGCATCTTGCCAATATTTCTGATAGCTTGTCGCGCTTGTGCTAATGTACTGATCAGTTGAATCTCGAACTCAGCATCTTCGTCCTTTTCCGTCGAAGAAGGTATACTGTTTCGGATTTGTTGCGAAAGGAAATCAATAGGCCGAATGGATTGTGATAAAATCCCGCTCGGGTCAGCTTGTGTTATTGGTCTGGTGTTAGGATTGCTTCAATCATTGTGGTTATTGTATGCATTTCTACAGCTGACAGTTTTCTTCGTCCGACCATTTTTGTATACGCTCTCTTGACGCTTTGGACTAGCCTTTTCAGATGCCTCCCATCCACAGCGAGTTTGGTGGATTAGACATCCATCTAATTCTATCGTTGGCCATGAACGTTTCAAGAGTGGAATCTCTTGCGAGACGTGCTTCTTTAATGTTGTTCATCACTCTTTCAGTCAGCCTAAAATTGGTTCCCTGATCACTTCTGATTATGCTGGGTACGCCTCGACGCGCAATAAATCTGTGAAAGGCTCTGATAAACGCCTCTGCTGATAAATTTTCTACGCATTCGAGATGAACAGCTCTTGTTGTGAGATATGTGAAAAGACAGATGTAACACTTGGGATTTTCCTTGGACTCAAACGATCGTAAGAAATCCATTCCTGTGTTCTGAAACGGTTTCGCTCGAACTACCCTCTCTTGTGGTTATGGTCCAGCTGCCAGATACTTGAATGGAAGACCATTGAACCTTTTGCACGTTACGCAGGTTTTCACGACGTTTGATACCAATCGGCTAATTCTTGGGATCCAATATTTCTGAGCTAGCACCGTGATAAGGTGTTGCTTTCCAGAATGACCATGTTTGATGTGATTATAGTTTGTAACTAGGCGAGACATGAGCGAAATGTTGGGATAAATACTGGATTCTTTGAGTCGTGAGCTAGATCAGCCAGCTGTAGTCTGCCGCGATATCTTAGTAGTCCTTCCGGATCTCTGAACACCTCTCTATTTTTGAATCGTTCTTTCACTTCTAACAAGGTGATGTGCATTGATTCTCCCCTGATGATTAGCTTTTCTGCAGCGTTCATTAAATCTGCTGAGATTTTTGTCACATCGGTAATTGTCGTGGATAAATTAAACGATATTTTTCTACCTTGAAGGTGTTTTGCACATCGTATGATGAATAACAACACTGTAGCTGTCACTCTTACTAGGCGAAGAAAACAGCTGGATTTGTGTACTGGAATTCACGAGTTAGCGGGTGCTTCGACATCACAGGCTATTTGAGTATGTGTAACTAATTCGGTGTCGAAATCATCTTTCTCAAGGTGGTCAGCATGTAGTTCAACGATGGCTTCAATGTTTTCGATGGGCCAACCGTCAGGGGATTGAGAACGCCACTTTGGTCCGTTTAACCATAGTGTCGAAGGTATTTCCTCGCCTGTACATCCTCTTGTACCGATATCAGCTGGGTTCAAATGAGACGGAATATAATGGAATAGTATAGTTCTGTTTAAACTTTGGAGTTTCGTGCATATTCTCTTTATTCGACGTATTTGGTTCCTTACAAATACTGGAAGGTTTCTGGCCGACTTCAACCAGCAAAGGGCTACTTTACCGTCCCCCACCATGTGAATATTGTCAATATTTTTCTTCAGTGCGTTGACTATGAAATGGGCTATACGTGTGCCAGGTAGTAATGCGATTAGCTCTAGTCGTGGAATTGTTACATTTCCCTTCATTGGTGTCAATTTTGCTTTTCCACTTACTATCATTGATGTTTCGTTGATTTGCGGGAGAGAGATGTATGCACAGCAGGCTACATTAATTTAGAAGCATCCACAAATACCCATAATTCTGAAGATGTTTCTGGAACTGACGGACCTATACACCGTGGGATAGAGATGACAGTGCCATCTACTGATTGACACATGGAGTTCCATTCGCCAATAACGTTATCATCAATTGGGGTATGCCAAATGAGTTCTCGTGTGAAAAGATCTCTCAGGAACATCTTCTCTTTTATCAGCAATGGTACAGCTACGCCAATTGGGTCGAAAACGCTATGAATTTGGCTAATCAGTAGTCGTTTAGTGAGACGCGTCTGTTGTAGGAGATTTGCCTTTAGTGTCAGTATATCTCCAGTCGGGTCGTAACCAATACCCAAAAGTTTTTGGAATCCTTGTTTTGCTTTATCAGCATCTGCTATACTTTATTCACTTCTACGTCACTTGAGACAAAGTCACGAAGGTTTATCTTGACGTCTTGCAAATACTCCTTTGATTATCTATATGTTCTAAGTGCCATTTTCCGGTTCTCTGCCTCTAGGACCATAGTGTCTACGTATAAGTTATTGAGTATTTCAGGTGCCAACGGAGTACCGATATCGGTCATTCGTTTGATTATTGTCATGTGTGAGATGCTCGGACTGGCATTGATGCCGAAGGGTACTCTTGTCGGTACTCTTGTGAACCGATATATTCTTCTGTTGGTTCTATCCATTGGTCTTGTGGGATTATTAGCCCATAAGAACCGGGTAAGGTCCCAGTCTTCTAGGGCTAGGCGTATTTGAACAAAGGCAGCTTATATGTCTGCGATTAACATTATGTTTCCCCATCTTGCACTAATGATGATCTGATAAATTTTGTTAATAAAACTAACGCCTTCATAAATGCAATCATTAAGAGAGGGGGACGTTCGACTTCGCTGTGAAGCGTCAAACGCAATTCGTAACGGGGTTGCTTTTCCTTCTTTCCATACCCCTCTGTGTGGTAGATGGAAAATGGCTGCTCTTCCTGGCATACCATCGCCAGTCTTTTCGATGATCCCTTCCGCAATGTACGCTTGTATGATTCTCTCGTACCATAATATTTGTTCAGGTTTATTTTTGAGACTTTCGAGAAGGTTATGTGGCCTTTTATATGCCATGTTGAAGTTTTTCTTTAAGATCTACGATCGATTCTTTCAGTGGAAAGGGGGCAACCACTCCTTCAGGAGTGAATTCTATTTCCTGCAGTATTTTTCCATATATTTAAATGCTTCATCATCCTTGCTTCCGGGGTCTTCCGTTATTCCTAACCCTTCCAGCGTATACAGATTCCTTAGTTCGTTACGAACATCTGAGTTCTGTTCCTTTATTACCGTTAAGCTGTGGATAGTGTTATTGCTAGTATCGTTGCTTGCTTGGTTCCAGCATTTTGCTGGACCCTTGAACGGCATATCCAACGATTGTTGCTGGATGACGAGCCCCGAAGGGAGTATCGTGCCCGCTTGTGTAACTTTTACAAAGGTCGTCCATAGGTTGGTCCCTATAATAATGGCTTTATAGATTCGCCTGTCACTCTAGAGTTGGACAAGGCCTAATTGCCATCCTCTATGTACTTTAAGTCTTGCGGCGAGAGTACTGCTGTCTCAAAGGGGTTTGCAAGCACTGGTTTGGTGGATAGCTGCATGTCAATGGTTTTTCCTATATTTGTTCGGAATTGTGCTGTGACAAGATGAGATGTGAAGTTTTCTTTTATGCCTCCTATTCCGGAGAACGTGCAGTTCATGTGTGCCGTCTGTTCCATGCCCGATCTACTAGCTAGCGCTTCTTCCACTAGACTCAACTGTGATCCATTATCAAAGAGATTATAGTGCGGTCATATTGTCCAGTGACATTGTTGAGTGTATCTACCTCCGCCGTCATTAGAACATAGTGTCTCCTCATCAGAGTGTTGTCTGTGGCTTGTGAGTAACTAGCTCTTCCTACTGGCTGCTCATTAGTTAAATTATGTACTCTGTTAGTATTATGGTTGTATACTCTTCTCTGTCCCATGTTCTGCTTGTCTCGGGGAGCAGCATGGTACCTATCGTAAGACCGCTGATTGTTTCCGTGAGTTTCACTTATTCGTTGATTTTGATCTGTGTGACCCTTAAGTGGTGTCGTAAGGTTAGTTTCCAGACACAGTAGACGGCTGTGATTTTTTCCACAGATGTTGCAATTGGGACGATTGCAATTGTTGCTGGTGTGGTCTGCGGAGAAGCATCTCCAGCAGTAGTTCCTACTTTTAATGCATTGCCTACGGTCGGATGGGGTTCTGAATGTTAGACATTCGAGGTTTCTGTGAGAATTTGCTCTAGTCGTTGTTGTTTGCTGTTGTTGCCTGCCATGCGGGACTGTTGTATAGTTGAGCACAATCTCAAACTTGGGTAATAAAACCTTTATATATAACAATAAACAATCAACAATATAACGAGAAATAATAAGGGTAGTAACAGAAAATGCTAAAGCATGTACGCTATAGAAATGTGCGTGGTTTTTATATGGATGGTTTTGTTGTGTTCCGCCCCTCGATACCTACGCGCTTTCTCAGTAAAATGACATCTAAAGAACAACAGGAGGGAGATCATCCCTTCGATATGCATTATAGTACAACTGATGATTCAATGCAGTGACGAGTTCACTATGTATATTATAGTAATTACGAGGATAGTGCGGAATTCACTATAGTTTCTGTGCCCTCGTCTTTGGCAGCATTGACAGTATTTTCCGTTAGCCGCTGGTGGTAATTGACCTCCTATGCCCAGCTTGGCACTTACTGTTGTCATGTTGGGTTTCTCGATGCGCTTCTCGAACAATTCTCTGACCGTAATAAGACCATCAATTTTCTCCATGCTATGTTTTGCCATCCACGGTATCTCTTTTTGTCTTTGCATTTCTAAGAATAGGTCCTTCTGATTTTGATTGTGGGAACCCGTCAAATATGAATTCCTTCCGGAGTGGGTCACTTTGGTCAATGATGTCGTAGCCCAATGATTTCAGTTGTTGCAAGTGAGCTTGAAGTTCCTCAAACACGTATCTGCAACTTGCAGTGGATTGGTCGGCCGGAGCTATCGAGTGTATGAGCTGTATAACATTCGCTAGGTTGTCTTTGTTGGCAAACTTTCGTACTATTATTCCAATGGCGTGCTCATAGTTTTCAGGGACAAGCTTGATTCCCTGAATGGCACTGGCTGCGCTGTCTGTCCACTGATTTGTCACATAAATGAATTTCTCCATTGTTGAGGAACTCGCGTTTAAGTATCCCATCTGGTTAATACCGCCCAAATCCATCGAATTTGTCTCGATCGCCGTTGAAATGGGGGATTCTAACTTCTGGGTATTGCATTCTGTTGTATGTGTTGTTTTGAGTGCAATTGTTACTACTGTTACTAGTTTTATGAGTTCGTTCATACTCCATTGTTTATCAGATGTTCCTCCGCTGACCTTATGAGTAGTGTTATCTTCCCATATGCGGGTCGGTAAACCTGATTTGATGTCTTGACACTTTTTGGGGTGTCCTTCCTGTGTGTGGGTGACAGGTATTTTTCTATGTCAGCCTCATCCGCTGTCATGAGTGGATTTACAGTAGTGTTGTGGTCAGTGTTGTGATGAGGGACGTTGGGTGAGTGTTCTCCTGAGGAAGATCTATGTTTGGTCTCCTGCCTATGCGACAGTGGTTGTACTTGGAAACCCATACTGTCTACGACTTCCAGCATTAGTTTTAGTGAACAATCGAATGTACTGCTTCGCTTAGCTTGTCGGGTATGGAAACTCCGTTAGTGTCTTTTCTACATCCAGCTGTACTTTCTCTTGTAGTTGAGGATTATTAGTTATTGCGTTATTAACGCTTCGTCTGTACTGATTCCCTTGTTTTGCCAATGCGTCTCCAAGTGAAGACATTGCTATGCGATGTTTTTTGTAATCCGATGCGAGTTCTGTCGCGTATAATCTGCTCTCCTCTACATTATCCGGGAAGTGAACTGGGGAGTTCACGCATTTCCGGACATCCTCCAGGAGTACATAGAATTGTTGTATACGGAAGCCAGTTCTATTTGCTCCACTATCATAATGATAGTGTGAATCTATATTGATTCTGTGAAATTTATATGACACTCGCCTTACCTCAGGGAGGATTTATCGAGTGTTTTGCCACGCGGGACTTTGGGCTCAATGGGCCGATGCACCACTTTGTCCTGGTTGGGACAAATGGTTAATAAGATTGCGTGTGTTGCCGTTACCCTTTGGGATTTAGGCTAGTTTAGTGTACTGTAGTGCTATTTTCTACACAACCGTTAACTAGGATTTATTCGGTGTCAACCAACTATCATAAGCAGACTTGGCGCGGGCCGACCCGCTCCAAGTTTACACAAAGCACAGTAAGCGAGATATAGATGCACACCTGTTACAAGTAGGTTAAAGAGAACTGAGACGAAAGAAAATAAGCGGTAGCAGGACACTGCTAAGCGGGACATATGCACTGAACTTTCCTATGGGAAAAATAGACTTGGCAGCTGTATTGGCTGTATTTGTCATGTGAACACATGTGTCTCTGACGAGCTTTGACTCTTCTTCATGGATACCCTCAAATTCTTGTGGGTTAGAGTTCATGACTTTATCTATGTCTTTTATTGGCCTTTTCTCGCGGGGATGCGAACACCAAGCTAGACCATTTATCCAAGATGTCTATGTAGTCTCTTTTGCAGAACAGCCTCTTGTTCCTATGTCGGCCAGATTCATTTGAGAGGGGATGTAATGAAAGGAAAGCTTGACATTTAACCTTTGTAAAATCTCGCACAGGTTTTTTATGCAATTGACTTGGTTTCGCACAAAGACTGGGAAACTTCTGGAAAATATCAACCAGAATAGTGCGACTTTACTACCTCCCACTATATAGACGTTATTTATATTCGTTTGTAACGAGTTGACAGTAGAGTAGGAGAGACGGACGCCCATTAAAAGTGCTATGAGTGTTAAGCGAGGAATTCAAACATTTTCCTTCCTTGGAGTCAATTGTCCTTTTCCACTGACAAGTTTTGAACTTTTGTTCATATTTGAGTGCGATAAGTAGGCGCAACAGGCGTAAACGAGTTTTGAAGCGCCTACAAAAACCAATACGCCTGGTGCTTCTTCGGGGAAAAAGGTCCGATATGTCTGGGGATGGATATGACCGTACCGTGAAGCGGCCTGCTTATGGTGTTCCATTCCGAGATGAGATCGGGGTCTAAAGGCTCATTCCACTTAAGATGTTTACTAAAAAGTTCTCTGGGGAATAGCTTGTGCTTCATCAGCAGGGACACTGTTAGTCCGATTGGATGGAAGACACTATGCATCATGCTAATGACCTTTCTCTTTGTTATTGAGCTAAATTGAGAAAAGTCCAATTTGATTGCGATATTATCGGTATTGGTATCATAGTTTATCCCTAATAATTTGCAGGGACCTGTGTTTGCTCTATCGGTTTCTGGAATCCTATTGTTCACGCTACTGTTATTTGATATGAAATCGCGTAGATTCTTGCGAATTGCTTGAAAGTACTTTTTTGATTCGTGGTGCTTTGCGATTGCCTCTCCAGGACTTTCAGCTTCTAGCATGACGTTGTCTACATAGAGGTTTTTGAGAATCTCTGTAGCTAGCGGAGTTCCGATATCTATCATTCGTTTGCTGATGGTCGTATTGAGTATGCTTGGACTAGCATTAATGCCAAAGGGTATAAGTGTGAATCGATATATAGCCAAGTTATCTTTTGTGACTGGTTTGTTTGGGTCTTTCACCCACAAGAAACGCGCCAGGTCACGATGTTCAGTAGCTAACCGAATCTGGGTCAAGGCTGCTTGAACATCTGCTGTTAGTAGAATTTTGGCCCCACCTAGCACTAATGAGCAACTCATGAATTTTGTTTATGAAACTGTGACCTTTGAAGATGCAATCGATAAGGAATGGCGATGATCGTGATTTTTGTGATGCATCGAATACTAAGCGTAACGCTGTTGCTTTTCCTGCCTTCCAAACACCTCTATGAGGTGGACAAAATGTGCCTGCTCTGTTATGAATGTTCTCACAGGCGATTTCCGTTATTCCCTCTTCGAGGTAGACGTGTAGAACTTTCAAATCCCAGGCGGGTTGCTCAGGTTTGTTTTTTAAGCTTTCGAGCAAACTGATAAGTCGTCGGTATGCGATATTAAAATTATCTTTAAGTTCTATTATGGAGTCCTTGAGAGGGAAGGCAGCTATTACTCCCTCCGACGAGAATTTTATTTGTTTCGAATATTTTTCCATAAATTGGAAGGTTTCTTCGTCTTTCTTTTCTGGATCTTCTGTGATACCAAGACCCTATAGGGTTTAAAGGTTTTTTTAACGCGTTTTTGATATCTGTATTCTGCTCTTTGATGACGGTTAGAGCCTGACAATATTGTCATTCGATTGTTAGTCTTCTGCCGTTGGTGATTTGCTACATCCTTGGACGGCATAAGCAAATATCGTTGGTTGGATAATCAACCCGGACGGAAGTATCACAGACGCTTGGGTGACCCTTAAGAAGTCTGTCCACAAATCTACTCCAATGATTACTGGCGGTTTTATCCTTTCACCTGATATTTTTGGATTGATCAACACGAAGTTGCCCTCTTCTAGATAGCTCATGTCTTTAGGCGCAAGGGTGGCGGTTTCAAATCGGTTAGTAGGTATAGGCTTTGTGGATAGCTGTATTTCGATTGTTCTACCACTGCCTGTTCTGAACTCCACTTTTACCGTGTTGGACAGGAATGATTCTTTATTTCTTCCCATATCGAAGAGAGTTCGTTCGGTGCAGAATCTTTTTGGTGCACTTATACTTCGGGTAAAATTTTCTTCTACAAAACTTCTCTGTGAGCCACTATCAGAGAATATAATAGTTCTCTCGTATTGCTTCTTACTGTTGTTGAACAAACCAACTTCCGCTGTCATCAGGACATTTTGTTGTCAGAGTTGCCTGGTACTACCGGGATGTGTATATCCCGATTGTTCTTCCATTTGTTGTTCCTTCGGATGCTCTAATACGTTGTTATACTGGTTGACTGCTCCTTTTTGCTGAGCGTATGACTTTTCTCTTTGGGGAAGACTGTAGTTGTTGCGAGTTTGTCTTTGTGGACTGTTGTCCCATGAATTCTGAGGTCTTTGCCTCCCTACAGTGTCATTTCTTTGTCCCCCTGACGTATGGTTTAGACACAATAAGCGGCTGTGTTCCTTTCCGTATATGGAGCAGTTAGATCGATGGCATTGATTACTGGAATGCTAGTATGAGAAGCATTTCCGGCAAACTTTCCTATTCTTAAGACTGCTTCGCCGCTCAGAAGGAGAGCGGAACGTCCGCCATTCAATGTCTGTGTGACCCTGCTTTTGGCAGAACCTGCAACGCCGTCTGTCTGGATTGGACGACCTTTGTTTATTGTAATCAGTGCTGGTATTTGGGTTGTGCCGATTTCGACCTGCGTTTCTCGAATAATTCTTGCACTGTTACGAGTTCGTCAATCTTTCCTAGAATTTGACTGACTGTCCATCTTATTTCCTTTTGCGTTTGTATTTTTAAGAATACATTTTCTTGACTATTGACGCGAATCGTTCAAATATGGTTTCCTTCCATAAGGGGTCGCAATCCCTCATGATGTTGCAACCAATGGATTTTAAATGTTGTAAGTGCGAGTATATTTTCTGAAATAGATCACGACAACTTTCTGGAGATCTGTTCGCAGGCTCAATTGATTTGATGAGTTGAACAATGCTTGTTTGGTTACTGTCCCTATTGTCAAAACGCTGTAGAATTATGTCCAGCGCGAGTTCGTAGTTCTGTGGTATCATCTTAATGCCTTTTATAGCATTCGCCGCTCTCCCAGTCAAGTGGCTGGTCAGGTTTAGGAATTTTTCGATAGACGTAAACTGTTGGTTAAGGTGAACCATTTGATTGAACATTGCCCAGAACTCGTCGAAACTATCCTGACTGCCGTTGAATTGAGGTGTTTTCATCTCTGCGAACTGAATTTGGTTTCTTGCATTGTTTTGTCCATTTCTTGTCAAGGCTGTTAACACTTGAATGAGGTCATGTGTAGACCACTGTTTTTCACCTGTGCTTTCTCTCTTCTGTGAGTTGGTACGAATTGCCCATTATTGTTGAGGGAACTATTGTCCTCCAACTCTTGTTCATATGACGTGTCGGATTGTTGGTTTCCGAATCGTTCTCCACCCGCATTTGTTATATTAGGTGGAGGCGTGCTTAAATGGTGTTCAATTTCGGCGCCATCTGTTGTCATGTAAGGGTTACAGACTGTATCGTCATCGACTTCTTGCTTGGGGACAAGAATCTCGCCTTTCTTGTCTTGATAGTTTGAGTGATGAGACCGTAAGCTAGGCTTTACCTCACCCAATGCCTGTTCTAGTGCATCCTTCTTCAGTTCTAATGCACAATTCAAATGGGCTACTTCAGTAAGTCTCTCGCTGTATGGAATTTGTGACAATATCTCCTCAACCATGTTTTCAATTTTCTCGTGGTTCTGAGGAGTCGAACTTATTGCTTCATTTACACTGGTTTTAAACAGTTCTCCTTTCTGTTTAAATATTTCACTCAATGATGTCATAGCTGTGCTATATTTCTTATATTCCAACATGCATTCTGTCGCATATCGGTGGGCGCCTTCTGTATTTTCTGGAAGCTGGATTGCGACATCTACGTACTTGCGGACGTCTATGAGAAGAGAACCGAGAGCTCTCTAAGATACCTTCAACTCAATTCGTTCTACTATCGTGATGCGCGTGGGCGTCGCTGTTTCGTGAGCTGTGTGATGGGATATTTAGGGTTTTACTCTAATAATTAGGAGGCGCGATTTTGCGCTTTGACTTGTTCATGATTTATGAGGTACCAGCAGATAAGGTGTAAGTGCTAGGCAAGAGAATTTCTTGCTGAGTTTAGGTATTGATCTGCCACGCGGGTCTTTGGATTTTTCCGTGGCCCATGCACCACTTTCTCCCACTTAGGGTCAAATAGGGGACTTCCCTTCCTTTTAAACTTTAGGCAACCCTCTTTTGGCGTTTTACGCGGTCAGGCTAGATGTATTTGAGTTCTACTGCGGCACAACGCGTCGCCTAGATGCCTTTATTCGACGAAAAAAGAGAAAGAGGTCAGGAGACTTCGCCCTCTCTTATATCAACTATACAACGATTGAGTTAGGTATAAATTAAAACAGATGTTAAGTTCTATTAGACAGTATAATACTATATTAAACAAAAGAAGAACAATAAAAGGTAGTCTCTGCTGTGCCGGACATAATTTATTATTCCTACTAATGTATAACTTCAATGCCCGTTATTTCCCCAGGGAATGCCTAGAATTTTTCATTTTTCATGAAGGAACGTAAAATAACATCAGAAATTAGTGTTTGTGATTGAAACGGGTTTTTACCAACTTCATCACATCCCGTAGTGCCTCGGTGAAGTGGAAGGTGGTTTGAGCAGAAAAATCAACGTACTCTCGTACGCTGTCCTAAAACAACGATGGTAATCCTAATTCTCCAGGAAGTAATTTGAGATAAAAAGTGTGGAGTAAAACTAGGGCAATTTTTATGTGTAATTTAGATTTCCACAACGCCACATTCGCTTCGAAATGGAATTTGGCGTCATCTCTGTTCTTCACCACTACAGTTCTTACATCAATCGGTTAGAACATTGCCGGATATTAAGCACAAAGTAGACGACTTTTTGACCACCAAATATAATATTTGTTTGATCACATTTACGACTAGGCTAGGGACAGGCCACTTTTTATTTCTTACCCACTCGATAAAGCCCATTTCAGAAAAATGATTAGTCGTGAGAAGATTTGGTAGATTTTAAATGATTAATATATGTCTAGTGAAATATATTGCGGGCTCTTTTTCGGAGTAATTTCTAAATCACATAGTACTGCTTTATAGGATATGGCCACTTGATTCCGATTTCACCTCTTGGACAGATATTCTGTATGTGTTACGCCATTTTCGGGTAAGCGCGGTATCTCCTCATCATTTATCCCTTATCTGATCTCCTTCTCTTGCTTCCACATATTATGTGTCAATCGACACTGTCATCCTCTATAGTAAGCAAAATTAGGTGCAGAGTACGCCAGAAGTTCTGATACAATTGCTAGGTGGCATAATTCCAAGAAGACGACAACATTCGGCATGGAAATTCCCCAGACATAAGATGTCACATCCCAGAACCACTTCTTTACACGTCCTAAGTTTCTCTTTCCGCTGTTCGACAAGTGTGTAGAAGCGTCGCGAACCCACTCACGACGGTTCGCAGCTAGTCTTGGCTGGTTTCGTCCCAAGCTCCCACTAAAGCGACCTCAAGACAGTCCACACTAGCGTGGTTTGTTCTCCAAGACTGACCACATTGCGAAGTCTTTCGGATTTTGACACGACGAATCTAGTGGTCAAATGTCTTTGCCAAAAGACTCTTTCTTCGCGTTCTCGTCACTTCTGACTTTCATTTTCTCTATGAACGGAAGGCTTCGACAGAACTTATACGGGTAAAACGCCCTTCAAATCTGACGAGTATTCTCATTGATGTTGGATTAATGTTGACGTCAGAAGCGTGCTTCCTCATCGACCTCCCGTTATCCCGGAGGATCTCTTCTTGATCATTTTTCGGACGCGAAAAGTGTTCATGGACTTGGGTCTTCACTTCTAGAACAATCCTCTTCTGTACCAGGTTCTTGGCACTTCATGGACGACAGAATCGGATGGAGCTCAGAATGTGGTTCTAGGATGCTTTAAGCAATATACTCGCATTGGCACAGATAGATGACTCGTCAAATATGCTAATTTAACTGCACTTACATTTCAGTATCAGTACTATTGGCGCACCCTCCATGTACAAACATTTCTAAACCAAGTCTTTCTTCCTTTTCTTTGAATGGACAACAAAAGTTGAAGTCGGATTTTAGAATTCCTCTGACTTTGATAACTATAGCTGATGTTGCCAAATTCCTCGCCGATCTTCTTGGAGGAACTGGAGAAGATCCCTTGGCGGAGGTAAAACAGAGTTATCAAGCAAGCACAGAACCATGTGAATGATTCATATGCAGTACGATGACTTAGTAATTTAATAAAAACACGACTAGTTGAGAATGAAGAAATAAGAGCAAGTTGATCGTGAAGAAGTGGCGCTGACTACTAGCATTGTTGGGAAGAAGAATAAAAATAAGTCAGCGTGCTCAGTAATGACGTGATCTGTGTAAAAATTCGGCGGCTACAGCATGAATCAAATGAGCAAATCGTGTCAGAAATATTCCAGACCTATATAAGTACTGAGAAAATGGTAGCACAAAGGGATCGCTGGTATTAGTGACAATACATCTACTTCTTCAGGTTTCTGGCTCTCGCCGTTTGAGCGCTCTGCTTTGTCTCTTCGGATACATGACAATAGCCGCCTGGATATTTACATTCTATGAACAATCATGGTCGTTTTTAGACTCCTTTTACTTCTGTCTTATATCACTGGTAAGTTTAAACCTCTATAGTCGTACAGGTTTTTTCTCAATCACTTAGGAATTAGATCAGTTGGTGGCAGGAAACAGCTGCAATTGCCCGTTGATAGAAAAACTACTATTTTTGTGTTCTTTGCAAATTTATACAGATTTGTATATGGTTTATTGCACAATTCAGATATTAAAGCAGATAGTACTTTCGTAAAAAATTTAAGCAAAATAAAACTTGGTGGTCCTTAATCCACTTTAATAGTAAATCGCGGCACATTGTCAAGTCGAACAACTGCTGATGACGAACACAGATTTCCAAAATCGTTGAGCCTTCTAAGAAGCTTATCACCGATTTTCTTAATCCTGGATGACACATGAAAACACGAAGAGTAGTGTTCTTCAAAGATGGATCAACGTTAGGGAAGGCATTCGGGTGACTTAGGTGGGGATGCTAACGGCATTTGTGGAGCTACAGGCTGGGAGCAATTAATGGAAGTTCCACAAGATTTCGCATCACAAGGGACAAAATATAACCGAATTTCGAAAGAGGTCATTATAAAGTTTCTTGTACACAGATAAACGCTAAACTAATGACTTGCTTAGCTATGCGCTTTGTTCTCGAGAAATAGGACCAATTTAAAGACCACAAATAAAAAATTGTCCCGTAAATAATTAACGCATAACTTCATGGTATCGTCAAAAATCTTTCCAATAAAAGCATAATTCTGTCTAGAAAATATAAAATAACACTACTTATTCGGCTTAGATCAAAACAAACTGCAACACATTCAGATGACTGTGGGATTTGGCGATCTCTACCCTCAAGGTAGTATGGAGTACATGTTGGCATCCATTGGTAGGTTTCTGAAAGAAATGAGAAGTTCTTTTCTTTAAAAAAAGTGATTCAGTTTCCATAAGTATTTCACATACATCCACACACAACTAGGACACTATTAGCATACTTAGAATGACGCCCAGGATTCCAGGTAACAAACTGCACCGAATGCACCAAGTACACTCAATTGTAACTCGCCTCTAGATGATCTATTTTGTATTCTAATTAAAGATACGCATTCAGCATCAAATTGTGGTTCTTTTCGATGTAATTTCTTTGGTTTTATGCGAAGTCTACTTTCGATGTAATTTCTTTGGTTTTATGCGAAGTCTACTTTCGATGTAATTTCTTTGGTTTTATGCGAAGTCTACTTTCGATGTAATTTCTTTGGTTTTATGCGAAGTCTACTTTCGATGAAAAAGAGAATATCTCACATTCAAGGGATTATTAAGAAAAGACAAGTAGAGCACAAAGCGCGTAAAGCATTCAATAGTATGGTAATTGTCACTCGTAGTGGGGATGGTTTTCTGAAGGGCTTCTGAAGCTTGAGAAACTGGAAAGTTCCGAAGCATAAAAGGTGAAACACAGGAATAAAGTGGTAGGTGGAATGAAACCATCGGCCAAGACACTGCCAGTGATCTTCTTCTATTGTTCCTCACTTTTGTCATAGTCGTGTGATGGCCTAGTGGTGTAGGTCATAGGAAGGGGAAAGAGAAGCGCAGGATCGGTTCCGTCTATGCGTCAAGAGGCGTTCTGGAATCCTGCGTTTTCGTTATTGCCGAACTCGTACGATGGAAAACTGCACAGCAATTGTCAACTGAAATAAATAATTGTGTGAGAGGATTGTCGGCCAGATTTGACGATTTCGGCTGAGTCTTTCACTTGGCAGGTAACGAAATTCCCTCGCATAGGTATGGAAGCTCTCTGTGACGAGTGCAAAACGATAAGCCAAGAGCGTAGAAATAGAGCAGTTTAATCGGCCAACACACATAGCTGACTGGGTCCAATTTTATAAAGAAATATATAAAAATTCATATAATACTAATCCTTCACGTAGACAAACAGCTGAAATCGTGGCTTAGTGGTAGTCGGCGAGGCGCGGGGTGTGGTGGTCGACGGGTCGATCCCAGCCGCTTCCCTTTTGATCTTCTCGTATTGAGTAATAGCTAATCATTTATTGTGCGTATTTGCAAACCAGGCTGAGGTACGGAATAGGTTGACGTGGGGGTTTCGGCTATTCGTGAAACAAACCGCAGACCACTTAGCCATTGGTAAGTTTCGATGCACTTGGACGGTCAGTTTGGAAGACTTCGAGCAATGTAAGTTTATTGGTGAGCTTTTCCCTTTATTTATCAGGGCTTTCGTGAGCCGAGGCTTTTGCCTTAGCGCTCAACTCCATCCTCTTCTTAGGGAGAGGTTTGGCAAAATTTTGGACGCTTCTGAGGCGTTTGGCACCTAGGTGCTGAACTGCTTCCGGAGTTTTCTGGCACCATGGTGTCAATAATTAGAATATAAAGGGAGGTCATGCCAAATTTTTCAACATTGTAAAGTACACTGATCAGTTATATTAATTTATGTATAGATAGAACCTTAGCTACCTCTAGGCTAAGGTCTCCAAAAACAGGAAGGATACTATGCCGATCCTTAAAGGGTATAGGGTAGTATTCCCTCCAAAAGACCATATCCTACCTTCCCTTTCCGGAAGGTAGTTCTGGTCGTGTCCAGCCACCCGTTGTGAGTGGCTTTCGAAGGGCTTTTGAAGCCCGAAGAAACTAGAAGATTCAAATACATAAAAATGGAGAATAGGAATAAGGTGACAGCTGGTAGCAGATCATCGGCAAAGTAACTGCCACTGATGTTCTTCTATCGTTCCTCGATCGTTAGTGCTAAGTGCTGTTATGGCCCTGTGGTGTAGGTCATAGGAAATTGGGAAAGCAGGGCAGGATCGATTCCTCTCTGTGACTAGGAGGCGTTTCCATTTCTTTCTCCTTCTTCTTGCCGAACTCGTCCGATCGAATGCTCCGCAACAATTGCCATCCAAAATAGCTGTTTGTGACTGAGGATAGTTAGTTAAACATGGCAAAGTGTTTCAGTTGACAGGTAAACAAATTCCCTCGCATAAGAACAGTCTCTCTGTGACGAGTGCAAAACGATAAGCCAAGAGCGTAGAAATAGAGCAGTTTAATCGGCCAACACACATAGCTGACTGGGTCCAATTTTATAAAGAAATATATAAAAATTCATATAATACTAATCCTTCACGTAGACAAACAGCTGAAATCGTGGCTTAGTGGTAGTCGGCGAGGCGCGGGGTGTGGTGGTCGACGGGTCGATCCCAGCCGCTTCCCTTTTGATCTTCTCGTATTGAGTAATAGCTAATCATTTATTGTGCGTATTTGCAAACCAGGCTGAGGTACGGAATAGGTTGACGTGGGGGTTTCGGCTATTCGTGAAACAAACCGCAGACCACTTAGCCATTGGTAAGTTTCGATGCACTTGGACGGTCAGTTTGGAAGACTTCGAGCAATGTAAGTTTATTGGTGAGCTTTTCCCTTTATTTATCAGGGCTTTCGTGAGCCGAGGCTTTTGCCTTAGCGCTCAACTCCATCCTCTTCTTAGGGAGAGGTTTGGCAAAATTTTGGACGCTTCTGAGGCGTTTGGCACCTAGGTGCTGAACTGCTTCCGGAGTTTTCTGGCACCATGGTGTCAATAATTAGAATATAAAGGGAGGTCATGCCAAATTTTTCAACATTGTAAAGTACACTGATCAGTTATATTAATTTATGTATAGATAGAACCTTAGCTACCTCTAGGCTAAGGTCTCCAAAAACAGGAAGGATACTATGCCGATCCTTAAAGGGTATAGGGTAGTATTCCCTCCAAAAGACCATATCCTACCTTCCCTTTCCGGAAGGTAGTTCTGGTCGTGTCCAGCCACCCGTTGTGAGTGGCTTTCGAAGGGCTTTTGAAGCCCGAAGAAACTAGAAGATTCAAATACATAAAAATGGAGAATAGGAATAAGGTGACAGCTGGTAGCAGATCATCGGCAAAGTAACTGCCACTGATGTTCTTCTATCGTTCCTCGATCGTTAGTGCTAAGTGCTGTTATGGCCCTGTGGTGTAGGTCATAGGAAATTGGGAAAGCAGGGCAGGATCGATTCCTCTCTGTGACTAGGAGGCGTTTCCATTTCTTTCTCCTTCTTCTTGCCGAACTCGTCCGATCGAATGCTCCGCAACAATTGCCATCCAAAATAGCTGTTTGTGACTGAGGATAGTTAGTTAAACATGGCAAAGTGTTTCAGTTGACAGGTAAACAAATTCCCTCGCATAAGAACAGTCTCTCTGTGACGAGTGCAAAACGATAAGCCAAGAGCGTAGAAATAGAGCAGTTTAATCGGCCAACACACATAGCTGACTGGGTCCAATTTTATAAAGAAATATATAAAAATTCATATAATACTAATCCTTCACGTAGACAAACAGCTGAAATCGTGGCTTAGTGGTAGTCGGCGAGGCGCGGGGTGTGGTGGTCGACGGGTCGATCCCAGCCGCTTCCCTTTTGATCTTCTCGTATTGAGTAATAGCTAATCATTTATTGTGCGTATTTGCAAACCAGGCTGAGGTACGGAATAGGTTGACGTGGGGGTTTCGGCTATTCGTGAAACAAACCGCAGACCACTTAGCCATTGGTAAGTTTCGATGCACTTGGACGGTCAGTTTGGAAGACTTCGAGCAGTGTAAGTTTATTGGTGAGTTTTTCCCTTTATTTATCAGGGCTTTCGTGAGCCGAGGCTTTTGCCTTAGCGCTCAACTCCATCCTCTCCTTCGGGAGAAGAGTGGGATAATTTTGGTCGCTTCTGAGGCGTTTGGCACCTAGGTGCTGAACTGCTTCAAGAGCTCATCGTCGCTAAGGTGACGATGCCAACCATGCTAGGAACAATGAACTGCTTTGTGTATTATGCTTTATAGCCATCCTCATGCCGTTTTCTTGCGCAAACCAGTGTAAGGTACGGAACAGGGAATATGTATAAAGCGACGAAAGTTGACCGCATTGTGGTTCGAACCCACCATCTTTTTTGCACTGGGGTTACCTGGCCTGCAAATTTTACCTCGGTCGCCGACGGGCTTCCGAGAGACCATACGGACTGGCGCCAGTCCGTTGGTGGTGGGTTCGAAAAGAGGGATCCCGTAGGGATCCCTATAGGATCCGTAGGATCCTATAAAAGACATTCTTAAGGGATCCGAAGGATCCCTATAGGATCCGTAGGATCCTATAAAAGACATTCTTAAGGGATCCGAAGGATCCCTATAGGATCCGTAGGATCCTATAAAAGACATTCTTAAGGGATCCGAAGGATCCCTATAGGATCCGTAGGATCCTATAAAAGACATTCTTAAGGGATCCGAAGGATCCCTATAGGATCCGTAGGATCCTATAAAAGACATTCTTTAAGGGATCCGAAGGATCCCTATAGGATCCTACGGATCCTATATAAAGGGATCCCTACGGGATCCCTCTTTTCGAACCCACCACCAACGGACTGGCGCCAGTCCGTATGGTCTCTCGGAAGCCCGTCGGCGACCGAGGTAAAATTTGCAGGCCAGGTAACCCCAGTGCAAAAAAAGATGGTGGGTTCGAACCACAATGCGGTCAACTTTCGTCGCTTTATACATATTCCCTGTTCCGTACCTTACACTGGTTTGCGCAAGAAAACGGCATGAGGATGGCTATAAAGCATAATACACAAAGCAGTTCATTGTTCCTAGCATGGTTGGCATCGTCACCTTAGCGACGATGAGCTCTTGAAGCAGTTCAGCACCTAGGTGCCAAACGCCTCAGAAGCGACCAAAATTATCCCACTCTTCTCCCGAAGGAGAGGATGGAGTTGAGCGCTAAGGCAAAAGCCTCGGCTCACGAAAGCCCTGATAAATAAAGGGAAAAACTCACCAATAAACTTACACTGCTCGAAGTCTTCCAAACTGACCGTCCAAGTGCATCGAAACTTACCAATGGCTAAGTGGTCTGCGGTTTGTTTCACGAATAGCCGAAACCCCCACGTCAACCTATTCCGTACCTCAGCCTGGTTTGCAAATACGCACAATAAATGATTAGCTATTACTCAATACGAGAAGATCAAAAGGGAAGCGGCTGGGATCGACCCGTCGACCACCACACCCCGCGCCTCGCCGACTACCACTAAGCCACGATTTCAGCTGTTTGTCTACGTGAAGGATTAGTATTATATGAATTTTTATATATTTCTTTATAAAATTGGACCCAGTCAGCTATGTGTGTTGGCCGATTAAACTGCTCTATTTCTACGCTCTTGGCTTATCGTTTTGCACTCGTCACAGAGAGACTGTTCTTATGCGAGGGAATTTGTTTACCTGTCAACTGAAACACTTTGCCATGTTTAACTAACTATCCTCAGTCACAAACAGCTATTTTGGATGGCAATTGTTGCGGAGCATTCGATCGGACGAGTTCGGCAAGAAGAAGGAGAAAGAAATGGAAACGCCTCCTAGTCACAGAGAGGAATCGATCCTGCCCTGCTTTCCCAATTTCCTATGACCTACACCACAGGGCCATAACAGCACTTAGCACTAACGATCGAGGAACGATAGAAGAACATCAGTGGCAGTTACTTTGCCGATGATCTGCTACCAGCTGTCACCTTATTCCTATTCTCCATTTTTATGTATTTGAATCTTCTAGTTTCTTCGGGCTTCAAAAGCCCTTCGAAAGCCACTCACAACGGGTGGCTGGACACGACCAGAACTACCTTCCGGAAAGGGAAGGTAGGATATGGTCTTTTGGAGGGAATACTACCCTATACCCTTTAAGGATCGGCATAGTATCCTTCCTGTTTTTGGAGACCTTAGCCTAGAGGTAGCTAAGGTTCTATCTATACATAAATTAATATAACTGATCAGTGTACTTTACAATGTTGAAAAATTTGGCATGACCTCCCTTTATATTCTAATTATTGACACCATGGTGCCAGAAAACTCCGGAAGCAGTTCAGCACCTAGGTGCCAAACGCCTCAGAAGCGTCCAAAATTTTGCCAAACCTCTCCCTAAGAAGAGGATGGAGTTGAGCGCTAAGGCAAAAGCCTCGGCTCACGAAAGCCCTGATAAATAAAGGGAAAAACTCACCAATAAACTTACACTGCTCGAAGTCTTCCAAACTGACCGTCCAAGTGCATCGAAACTTACCAATGGCTAAGTGGTCTGCGGTTTGTTTCACGAATAGCCGAAACCCCCACGTCAACCTATTCCGTACCTCAGCCTGGTTTGCAAATACGCACAATAAATGATTAGCTATTACTCAATACGAGAAGATCAAAAGGGAAGCGGCTGGGATCGACCCGTCGACCACCACACCCCGCGCCTCGCCGACTACCACTAAGCCACGATTTCAGCTGTTTGTCTACGTGAAGGATTAGTATTATATGAATTTTTATATATTTCTTTATAAAATTGGACCCAGTCAGCTATGTGTGTTGGCCGATTAAACTGCTCTATTTCTACGCTCTTGGCTTATCGTTTTGCACTCGTCACAGAGAGCTTCCATACCTATGCGAGGGAATTTCGTTACCTGCCAAGTGAAAGACTCAGCCGAAATCGTCAAATCTGGCCGACAATCCTCTCACACAATTATTTATTTCAGTTGACAATTGCTGTGCAGTTTTCCATCGTACGAGTTCGGCAATAACGAAAACGCAGGATTCCAGAACGCCTCTTGACGCATAGACGGAACCGATCCTGCGCTTCTCTTTCCCCTTCCTATGACCTACACCACTAGGCCATCACACGACTATGACAAAAGTGAGGAACAATAGAAGAAGATCACTGGCAGTGTCTTGGCCGATGGTTTCATTCCACCTACCACTTTATTCCTGTGTTTCACCTTTTATGCTTCGGAACTTTCCAGTTTCTCAAGCTTCAGAAGCCCTTCAGAAAACCATCCCCACTACGAGTGACAATTACCATACTATTGAATGCTTTACGCGCTTTGTGCTCTACTTGTCTTTTCTTAATAATCCCTTGAATGTGAGATATTCTCTTTTTCATCGAAAGTAGACTTCGCATAAAACCAAAGAAATTACATCGAAAAGAACCACAATTTGATGCTGAATGCGTATCTTTAATTAGAATACAAAATAGATCATCTAGAGGCGAGTTACAATTGAGTGTACTTGGGGCATTCGGTGCAGTTTGTTACCTGGAATCCTGGGGTCACTTTAGTTAAATAGTATTTTTGTGTAGCAGGAAACTACTCGTTATAAGATAGGATAATGGTTGTCATATTACTCAATGTGCTGTGTAAAATTTCGTTCAGTTAAAGAAAATTTCAGTTTTTCTTTTCGTTGGTCTTGTTCTTACAACTTTGGCTGTGGATATTATGGGCTCAACTTGTATAGAGAGAATACATTCATGGGGACGAGGACTGGATGCAATGGGATTTATCAGAGCCCTCAAAGGCGTTAAAGCTGGCAGTAAAAAGTTTGCCAACTATGAATATTATTTTGACTCAATTCTCACTTGTTATTTTATTTAAAATATATATTTAATTCTTATTTATGTTTTACTTTTTTGATTATTATTTTCATCCATAGTTTAATAACAGTTTTTCATAAATTCTTTAATTCACCATTTTTTCTTAGTTTCTCACTTCTCTATCCTCTCTTTATCTTTGACCCCCTCTTTTCCAGTGCCCCGCCCTTCCCGCGCTGGTTTGCGTTCGTACCCAAGGACGCGGCAGCCATCCCTTACATTGATGACTCCGATGCGCGTTTGTCTTCTCGCTAGACCTTCGCCTCTTAGGGTTCTTCTTCGTCCTGTCAACGACCCCTCAACGGCCTTCAGTGGACCTCTAGAACCTATTGGACCATTTCTCGATGCCCTTGATATTCTGGGTCCTGAGATTTCCTTAGTATGTTCAGGACCAGATTCTATCAGACAGTTGATCATACCTCAAGCTATTAGAGAAGAGGTTCAGATCCCTAACGTATTACTCAACTATTTCGATTTATCTCGACTGTTTTCTGAACCTCTCTCAGAGGATTTTGAGAAAGAATGTGAAGAAATAGAATTACGTTTGCAAAATGTCACTGAAGGTTTGTTATTGATATTTATCAGTATTATTTATTTCACTCATTCCTTTTGTAATATTTATTTGCCTCTTTTAAGCAAAAATTAGTCTATAATATACGTTTATGATAATTATTAGCGGTCAAATGATAAATTTTTCACTTAAAGAAAATTACAGTTGTGAAGCATCAGTCAATTTTCCCAAATTTTAGTTGACAGCATTTTATTATAGTTATTAAATTTTACATTACGTTGGGTATCCTGTTTTTTTAAAATCAGGCAGACAATGATTTATATGTAAGATAATGCGATAAATATGCAAAACTGGATTTTTGCAATATAAAGTCTGATTCTTTCGTCATATAATTGGCACAGTTCGGGGAAAGCAATCTATTCGCAGAGAAAAACGGGTCGACAATTATACCAACACTTTTATTTTTTATGAACAGGAAGAAGTGTATATACATTACTTAAAATTAGTTACATGTTCATATTAATAGGTCTACAATTCCTTAAAATTTTACAATTTTCAGCAGATTTTCCATTCTCATGAAAAAAGTAATACGAATCTAATTCATGTTTTAACAAAACTTAAATATTGGCTAAATATTAATTAACTTTCTATTTAACTATTATTGATATAACAATGGGGATATCACTCGAAAATGTTGCAAATTTTAGTTGCTTCAAATTTTATATAACTTCAGATATAATTATCAAATGACGCTATGGTAAATTTAATACAAAATTATATATCTTGAGTAAATATTAAAAAATAAAATATATATATATACATAAATCAAGAATTTTCATTTTAGTTATTACTTGCATTATTTGCATCAATCACACAAAGGATTTGCTAACTACATTTTGCACGTATAAAAAAAAAGATAAAAACGGTAACCGTAATTTTCTCCGGTGATTATGAGACATGGATTAATTTATACTTTCCCCTAACAGATCTGACGTACCAATGTCCTGTTTTTAACGTAGGAAGTTCGCAATGAATGTTATTTGACAAACAAGCAGTGTCAACAGTAGGTGTCAGGGAACGACTGACCTCCATTGTGAGCGTGCAGTATGTGTGTGGCCATTGGGGGTGTAGGGCTCGATTAAATTTCTAAAAAGAAATACCGATCATACAACACACTATCAGCAAAAATTTAACCCATCTAAAAGAAATTTTTTTGGCTATATTTTTATCCATTATCCCTACCACTTCTATAATTTACAAACTTTATGTTAAACTAATATCCTTTCAATTCCTTTTTCGGTAAACTGATTTATATCTTCACTAATATTACTTATAATTACACTTTCTTTTTACCCTTCTTTGCTTCTATACGTTCTAATACCATAATTTCTTACAGTTATCTATTTTACTGCTTATTCTCAAAACATTCTTCGCTCTTTTTTTCTTAACTGATCTATCAAGTCCCATCTCTCGTTGACCTTGCCATTGAAGGATTGACCACGTTCCGCATTCTGTAGCCAATTCAGTGATCTTACTTTATTGGAATGTATCTACAGTAACGATAATATATATTTAGTTATGAATAAAAAAAGTTGAGAGTGAATTCCACATTCACATTATTATACATAAAACGCAATTTTAGTATATTAGAGCAATTCCATTTGTGATGATCATGTTCAATATCAAACTAACTCGAAATTAATTAACTAAGTAGATATAATTTCATATAAGCAGTTTATCGATGTCACATCAATCCCTAAGCGTATTTACCTATCTAGTCGATTTGGACCCGCCTTAACTCAATCATATGGATAGGCGAGGATTAAATATTAGGCTTATGACTGAAAAGCAGCGCAATACTAAAAGTAGGTAAATAAAGGATCGAAATGTATAGAAAATAAATCAATATCCCTACGAGAATCAACAGTATGATTCTACGTCAAAAGCATAAACTATTTCTACATTTCAAAACATTTCAGTTATGTAATTCAATAACTTTTCCAAAGTATTTAAATTTTTGAAAATAGTAGTTAGTAATACCAAATATGAAATTAGTTTTAGCTAAGAGTCAATTTCTAAAAATTACTACTTTGTCATTTCAAATGAATCTATCACAATTAGTGCGAAGGGTATATTGTTTGCTTTCCATTTAATATTTACAGAGGAACTTTCCAATACGTTGGAAACTGTCAGCCTTGAAGTGGAAACTGCCGTATGGTGAGGAAATTTATCTCATTACTCTTTAGTATAAATGAGCATGCATGAACCAATAAAAATAATATCCTAGATTTTAATAGGCACTATAATTTAAATAACAACACCCTAAGAAAATAAAACAGAATACTAAACCATATGTTCAAATTAATACTTCTGTAAAGTTTTGTTGCAGTCAAAGTTCTTAAGGTAAAATGTGTCTAGAACTACGTGAGTTATACTCTACCTTATATTTCTTTTAATATATTGAAAAAATCATAAATTGCAGTGATCGTGAAACACGTATTGATGGTGATGTTGTTGTAAGAGCTAGGGGATTACCATGGCAAGCATCTGATAGCCATGTGGCGCAATTCTTCGCTGGATTAGAGATAGCACCGTAAGGCTGGCCCAGAATTTGGCATGGAATTCTACTAGTAGAATAAAATTTATTCCAAGAAAAGCTTTCTCTTCAGAGGTGGAATCGCACTGTGTCTTTCTGCTGAAGGTAGAAGAAATGGAGAAGCTCTTGTCAGATTCAAAACACCGGAAATGAGAGAGTTGGCACTTAAGAGGCATCGACACTTCCTTCTGTCTAGGTATTAAAATAGAAGAACTTCTTTGATATTTATTATTCCTTTCAATTCTCAGCTTTTTGGCACAATCTCTCGTTCACTTTATTTATTCAATATAATTATTCTTACCTTCCTTATTTTATTTAACGTGTATATAACAGTAAGTACTGTTTATATTGTCGTATATACAACTACTTTAAAAAAAAAAAGAATTTGTCAGATACATCGAAGTGTACAAGGCCACAGCAGAGGAATTTCTTCATGTAGCTGCTGGTAAGTTTGAATCAATTTATTACTTCTCCAGTAGGGTTGCATTTAAAACATAATCTTATTATTGTGATCAAAAATATAGAAAAGAGTATTATCATTTCTATGGATGTTTTCCTTAATTCTTAAGACAGGTCCACCATATCCTTTGTGTATGGAATACTGACTATCCACTTAATGTTGAATACATAAATGCTTTTTCAATATTATACTGCCCAGTATTATTTTAAATTAGTTAAATAATGTAATAATTCCATTGCTGCTAAAATCCTTTGGTGCTTGCTATTCTTTACTTTTACTTCTAGAGTATAAGAAGTTCAAGAGACCTCAAAACATACTCTAACTTTTTTTGCAGGTGTTTCTTAAACTTGTATAAAAAAAGTTATAATACAAAGCTTTCTAATCTTATATAATGCGTATACCCTTTAAAATTGTGAAAGTCTACTACATATTTTTTGTACCACGTAACATTTGGCAGTAAAACGAAGCATTTTATATCTCTAAATGATCTACATTTAGTGCTGCTTAATATTTTTATATTTTGAAAATGGAAAGGATAGATTATCTTAAAGTAAACGTTAATGATCCCGCACTGTTATAGTTAGTGAAGCAACGTACAAATCGCTTCCTTAGTTAATGTGTTTTTTACTGGTTTGAGAAAATATATTATCCAAAATTCGATAATTAAGGCTTAAAATTCCGATAATCCATAGTTGTTTATTGTCAGTGGTATATGATACCTCGATTCCTCACCAACTAAATCATACTAACTTGTCTTTCGAACAACTGATCTCCGTTCATTGCTTATTATCTTCTAAGTATCTATAAGTACTTTGCTCGTTTTTATAAGATTTTATTTTGAATTTCATTAAAAATCACTTCAGTGGTACCTTTTCTGCTATAGAAAACCTGTACATGTTTATAGTTCTTCATGAAAAACTACTTGTTAAAACAAATTTTACTAACTTATAATTGAAATTAAATCTATTACTTAGCAAGTAACCTTAAATTATATTTCACCGAAATATGGGATGCATGATATGTAAGTAATAAATATTTTTATCGCTTGAACTCCTTCATACTGGGAGAAGTATCTCTCAGTCGGTGACCTACGAACTGGGTACGCGTTTCGGTTCTTAACGCAGTTTTTACTGTTCGCTGCACACAGTTCGAGGTTTTCCTCACCCTTACTTGTGACGCCTTTTCAAAATGCTCTATTCCATCAACATGCGCATTTTCATAAGTTTTTATGATCATATTTTGGTATTCACAAATCTATAAAATAAAATAAACATTACACTCGATGTCATAGACAATCACAGAATGCTAAGTGAGCTTACACTATTATATTCATCTAAACGAGGGCACATTGCATGCCACTTGTGGACAGATAAATAAGCACAATAGGGGGTGTCTACCTTTGCATTCACAACTGTACATACAAATATCTGCATTCATATCCATTGTGTCATCAGTTTGCTTACCAAATGGGTACGTGCTCTATATTTATATCTTATTTGTTTTAATTTGTTAAAAATTCATGCATACATTTGTACATTTCATTTGCGTTTAATAATACCGGATTAAAACGCGTTATGTTGTGATAATTTTCCCACTTACCCATCACTACTCAGAACTTCAAACGCACTTTTATTCCTGTTTCCTCATTTAATATACATTCTTGTTTTACGCCCTATCTCTCTTCCCTCTCTCCTTTCTTTCTCTTTTCCATACCCATATCCTAAACGTTCCTCCATTTGGTTGAATACAGCTGTGATCAATTTGGCTGTCGATTACCATTTGCGACGTGTCAGCCCCCCTACGTCTCTAACGATGCTTTCTGCACTCTCCCTATTTGTTGCGCTGTTTTCAACATGTCTATCCTTTTTACGTCTCTCCTTAAGTATAGAATCGCTAAAATTAGAGAACATACGGAAAGGTTCTGTATTCGTGCCACATTACTTTACATTTAATAAAGTCACTAGTTTTCGTTATCGAAATGAGTATTTAAAATAAACCGTTTCCTCATTCATCCATGGATTATCTATCCATCCCATTGACCTATCCATCTATCTCTTGATTCCTCAATTCCTCAATTCCTCCAAGCACCTATCCATTCATCTATCCCCTCATCTATCTATCCATCTATCTATTCATATACACATTCATCCATTTATTCAGCCATTCAGCCATTCATTATTCTCCTTTTCTCTTCTATTTATCAATCTCCTATCTCCTTGATTTTCTCTCGCTATCTCATTTTTTAAGCGTTAAAAGCACCAACGTTTATCATTCATCATGCATCTCTACAATGCTTCAATGAACTATGAGAAAATGCAGTCGTTTATGTGTAGTTTTGAACTTCTTCCCTGTCTCACTTTACCACTTTTATCATCTTTTCCTATTATTACTTACATCGCACACTGAACATATACGTTTGTTTTCGTATAACGACATTTTGAATGTATCTATAAACCAAAATTTTCATATAATATTAAACCTTTTCATGTAAATGTGCTATAAAATCCGAAGCTAGAGAAAATGAGCAATGTATAATTGTGAGTTAATTATCTTACATTCTTTTTTGTTTAGGATCATCTTCAGAAGCTGTTAGCTTCGTGTCAACAGGTGCCGCAATGATCGTTCGCATGCGAGGCCTTCCATATGATTGTTCTGAGAAGCAGATTGTAAGTTTTTAACCAGATTCACATATTAAATCTATATAACTTCAATGCGATTTATAATTGATTAAAATAGTTTGTTATTTGTTTTAATAGCTTACTTGGCTATATTGTTATATTGCATTAATTTATACTTCTTATAATGTTCTAGGGGATTGTATATTATTTGAAATTCATATCACCACCTCAGAATAATATTTACCAGTTATCTAACGCAGTTATTGACAGTATGAATGGTAATGTGGTATAGGAAAAATTTCGTGTTAAATTTTCGTCTACAAATTGCACGTAGTGATCAACGCCTGAGATATTCTTAGATTCGTGAGAACTGTAGTGAGTTTCAGAATTAGTAGTTCCAAAACAAAGAAATAATTTAAACCCATATTAAAACGTAAGATACAACGTTTTTCAATATTTTAAAATCGTTCAGGTAGTTTGTACTAGGTTTCTGTGTGGCAGAAAAACAAATTTCGATAGAGGGAAAGTGGATTTCCGCATGGAAACAGATTCGTGATTTTCACACCATAGAATTCAAATATGTATTTGGTTTAACAGGGGAATATCTTATAAATTAATGAAGTCAATTTAGATTTCTTCATATTGTAATTGCCTTTATTTCAAGTCCAGTGCTTTTAATTACTATGTGCTCGCTTATTGCCCTCAACACGTCAAAATTTGATCACCTGCTTTACATTCTACTTTTCGGCTAAACATTGTATGGGCAAATATATTTTTCAAAAATAACGTATTTGATGATTTGTTACTAGTTAATCGTATTTATAATATATAATATTTAAACTATTGTATGGTTGAAGAATTAATAGCTATCTGAGTTCAATCAAAATTAAATCGATATGGTTGGACATTTAAATATATTAACCAACTTCACTCATATATTGTTATCATATTTTTGATTACAATAAGTCAAATGATATAACAATGGAATTATAAAAAGGTGGATAATATTCTATTACTAAACAAAATAGGAAAATAATACTTGAATATGATATCTACTCGTGATCTTCATTTCATCTACTATTTGAAACATGTCCTAATCACTCCACTAGTCCGATATTTTCTCTGCGTTATTATTAGGAATAAATATTTAAATGTTTCGTATTTGAAAAGCAAAGCTGAACCACATTTAAGTTCCCTAGAAACGAACTGAAAACGCGTTCGTCTGATTCGTATTCAAAAGCGCGCGGTACCCATCTAAATCAGTGTTTTGACGCTATTGATTATATTCGTCGGAAGGTTTCTGCCAAATTTATGAAACTTATATTCATCGTTAATGCATGTATCTCTGAGCACCACTTTTTTTCTGAACGTTTGCGTAATTTTTCAAGTTTTCAATAATATGTGAATGTGAACACAGTCAATAATGATCGAAAAATTATTCTTTTTACATATTTGTTTCCAGAAGTATTTCCACTATAATTGGAAGATTGTAATGTTGTTATATTTTATAATTATTTTCTACATACACCTCCTTACGATTACGTCTACTGCTAGTGTGAAAATACCTTTTAGAGGGACTTCTTCGCCCGCGAGCCAGATAGTTGCGAAATGATGGAGAGCGTATTGTTCGTAACAAGGAGTGACGGACGGCCAACCGGTGTGAAAATTTCTCGTAGTTTAGTTTCTTTTGTTCATTGTTACTTGTGCCTATAGATCATTTTATGATGATTATGTGAGTCTAAGCTTACTGTAAAGATCGATTTTAAGACATACCAAAAATTAGTGTATAAAAGTTATAATTCACGAAGTCATTTTGAACTTACTAGTTTTGAAGGAAATAATGATATTGTTCATGGAAATAACTTTTTTAATTTACAGGGGACGCATTCGTACAGTTTTCTGATGAGGAACAAGGTCAGCGTGCTCTCTCCAAACATCGACAAACAATTGGAAATAGGTACATCGAGCTGTTCAGAAGCACAAGTGCAGAAGTGCAGCAGGTACGATGTTTATTTATTTATTTACTAGTATTAAAAGCTACAATTTCTAAATTTCTACACAGATGTTTGGTAAATGTTCCTTCTCTATTGTTTTAGTTAATTTGTTCGTTTTAAATTTAATCGTTTGTACTAACTAACACATAGTACAGAAGTGCGATTAGATAATATATTTTATAAAAAATTGGCATAAAATGAAACTCACATGCACTATCATTATATCCATTCTGTATTATCATCAGCAGCTGTCAGTTGCCGTAATAAAATAATATTACCAGTCAAAAACTATCAATGAAGAAAATTTCTATCTCCTTTTGAATAACTAGAAATGAAAGGATAGTAGGATTTTTATGGATAATATAAGAAAATTGTATGATATAGTATATAACAGAGTATTTTCGAAATACAATGACTATTTTCAAACGTGCGTTAAGAATATAGATATGTACAGAATGATGTAAAATTTAAACATATTGAAGAGAGTCGATCTTAAAGTTTTATTGTAGAAGTAATTTCTCTTAATTGTCTTTAGATGTTTCAATTTATTCGAAATAATTTTCAAATACCTGGCTTCATAATTCTATGCCCGAAGACCATGTATTATTTCTAAATTTTAAAGTAATGATTATCAAATTGTGTTATCTAGTATAGGAGACGTTGATAAGCTCGGAGATAAAAGTTGTCTTTTTCTAAACCAACAAATTTAGCATCATAAATGATCGTCTATTTAGCATGTCCGCGATTTGCTCCCACAGTTATGTTGAACGTTATGTACTTTAAATCTAAATCATTGCTCAAATATGTTTGCAATCACCTTATTCTTATAAATAACATCTTGCGCCGAAAAATGATAAGGAATTGGAAAGTTCATAATTTCTTATGTCTTAATTGTTCATCGTCAATATAATAAAAACTACTGATACTCATATTTTGCACAATCGTTATTAATCTGCGATCATATGTTCTAAATAATTTTTAAAAAACTCTACTGACATTTAAAAAATTAGCAATAAGTTGACGATCACAAGTTAGTTTCAAAAGTCTAACCTATATGTAATTACTAAAGTGATGAAGAATGTATTCATTCGCACATTCGATATTAAGTACTAAGTAGACAACGTGGTTAATTTAGATTTATTTATTGAGATATTTATTGTCTGTAAAACACTTCATGCATGGACTTAAATTAATCGCTAGAATCGAGATTTTTATGGTAAGAATGTAACTCAAATTGTCTGTTTAATCAAAAATTAATTTGGCTTTACTAGAATAACATTATTAGAGTTTAGGTAAAAGACCTCATTTTATCAGAATTTCTTACAGTGGTGTCAGCATAGTAGACAACCGTGAAACCAGTTTTCTATGCTAGATTGTGTAGTTTTTTGGGTCGTTCGAAGACAATCTTAAAAATAGGTCAACCACCTATGAGGCCAAGCCCAAACAGTTTTCGCTAGGAAAGGGACCATTTTTATATGCTACACGTATTACTAAATTACATTTAAAAAGTTATTATTTTACTGGACTGTTGGGAACAGTTATATTTTATAGTCATATTGGTTGTATAAAAGTGTCAAAGATGTTAGGGAGTTTAAAAACAATTACTTATTCTTAAGTGGACTATATTAATGCGTAATTATTAGTTACGAGTATTGACTTTGATTTGTAACAATCTATTAATATTTATTATCTGTTAATCGCCAATTTGAAGCTAAGGTAGTTTATTCCTCACTACGAAACTAGTTAATACATAACTACGGAGAAACCACAGCAATGTGATGAAAATTAGGAAAATGTGGTGGTCAAACAGGAAGCTGTTCTAACAACAGGTTCTACTAGTAATACATAACCAGTTTTGCACGTAACATCGATAATATTATTATTAATAATTTAATAGTAAATCATAAAAGTTTTTAATCTTGTTTTAAATCTGCTCATTTGCTGACCCATTTATATCCTAGTAATTTTTAAACCTATTTTAGGTAGTAAAGCGTTCTGGGGAGCCATCACTGCCATCTGCTTGTCGAAGAGACTGTGTTCGTCTTCGTGGACTTCCCTATGAGGCTAGAGTTGAACATGTTGTGGAATTTTTGGGAGAGCATGCCAGAAATATACAATTCCAAGGCGTTCATATGGTATTTAATAGCCAAGGTGAGTGAAACTAAGGAGGTAGATGAGAAATTTACACCTACTTACGTATGCTTGAGATAAAAATATTCAAGGACATCCTTCTGGCGAAGCATTTATCCAAATGAACAATGAACAAGCTGCTGCGGCAGCAGCTACAGGTGCTCATAACAAATTCATGATTATAGGAAAAAAGCAACGTTACATAGAGGTGTGTGGTTTCTTCTTGTATTTATTTTTATTTTTATTTGTGATGGTAACTTTTTTTATATATTGAATATTTTTTAAATTGATATTTATTCAAGGTTTTCCAATGCTCTCCCGATGATATGCACTTAGTGATGGCTCCTCCTACAGCTCCACCTGCAGTTCCACCTCCACCTCTTATTCTTCCACAAAGACCAGCATTTGTACCAAGTAAAAAAAGCAAATAACATAATAGAAACAGTATTAGAGACTCATAATATGAATAGCACAGATTCTATAAATATTTATGATAGACTGGACGTTTAGTCTGGTAGGCTAATCTTATATATTTCACATTTCCAAATAATAAAGATAGATAGATAGCTACAAATGCGTAGTGATATATTAAACAGAATTTATCATACGCTTTCACATATGATCTATACATCATAAAGAAACTAGGCTACCGTTGATTAGTTATATATTATTCTTTCTAAGCCTTTAGAGAGTTAGTTATAATGATGATCACAGTCAATGCATTATTGGCGTACCTATTTATAGTTCAGTAAACAGTTATTCTGAATATAGAAGTTTTCATATCACTTATCAGATCTTATTTTAAAAACTCGCCTTGTACCTATATCGAACCATATAAGGCTATTTCAGACATTCCCACTATGGTTCCGATGTCTGCACCAATGTTTTGGCCGTATCCATCACCTCCAGTGTCACCAAATATGATTTTGCCTGGTCAGGTGGGATCTATATTAAGTTTAAATAAAATTATAGGCCATGTTTAATCGGGAATGTATATTTATAAACATTACATATTCACATCATCTCTAAGTAGTGGAAAATAGAGTGGTTTTAATTTTAAAGCATGCTATTTTTTTTACTGATATATTGTTGTTCTTTGAACTTTACCACTAGAATAGTCATTTTTCTGTCTAGAAAATTTTTATATGCTAATTGACTCAAACAAAACAAGCATAACAACACTTAATTGAAAATAATCTCATATATAAAGACAAGGAATTGAAAGTTTTGGGTGTTATTTATATGAAACTTTGAGAAAACCTATTAATGATATTTACTGATAAAGTTATTCATAGCTATATAAAAAAAATTTTCTCTTCCTAGCATATTATCTGATCTGCTTAGATGAACCAGCTGGTTGTCTATGGAATCGGACCCAATGTCGGCCTACCTGATTTGATTGCCCACTTCCAAACACCAGATGTCGTCGTAGAAAATGTAGTTTTACTTATTTTATTTTGCAATACGCCGCTGAAATTTATTTATGAATTTCACACTATATGGAATGTGAATTCCATATCTTCTCTATAATTTCTAGAGTGGAACAAACGAGATTTACTTATTACTCTAATCCTATTAAATAAAAACAAACTTAGTTTGCGCTAGCTACAATTTGAAAATACATTTTAGACAAAAGTACTCTACTTTAATAATATGGCTAATAACTATTATCGCTGTTTTAGGTAATGTTTACTCGGGTGGCTCAAGGTAACATACCAGGGGAAGCAGTCGTCACAATACGTACGCGTACTCCATCTGATCCACCGGTTGTGCCTATCGATCCACAATTTTTAGCTAAGGTAAATTTTTATATATTTTTCTTTCATTATCTAAAATCTTATTTCGTGTCTAGATATTTTATAGCGGTATTTATTTGATATTCCCTTCTACGTCTATCTTTAAACCTCTAAATTTCTATTTTTTACACTTCAGTAATAAGAAAAACAGCTATACTATCTGGAATCTAATGATATTTTAAGGTTCCGATAGACCCGCAATTCGTATCTGGTGCTGTGCCAATATCTATTCCACAGACCCTACCTCATCAACCCATCTACACTCTCATTCAGTCTTAAATACTAAATTTTTCTCGTGATATTATTACTTCACGAAGTTAATGTTAATGCCCATATTAAACAAGCTGCAGAGCTCAGTACTGTCTTTTCATATCGCATTTTTCCTTCATTCTTGAGTGTTGCTACAGAATATTTTAGGAGTTAATCGTAGCTGCTCAACTTCCATACATTTTCACTCTCGGTTAAATCTGCAATTTGTGATTATTTTTGTTGTAACTGATAGATATTTAAACTTACAACTGTTTTTGTTATTTATTTTTCATTGTATTTCTTCTCTTGCCTCTAGCACAGCTTTTTTTCGAAATTGATTTCACTTTAGTGTTGTAGATCGCGTCTTTTCTTTTTCTATTCAGCTCTCAATTTTCTGAGGTTGAATTACCCCAGTCCTCTACATCTTTATTTTCATCTTCATTGTTAGAGGGTGTACTCTTAATTCCTGTGATTATGAGTGATACTGTTCACTTTTAGTTGCCTTTATCCGCGCATAATACTGCGCCGCAATTACGATTTACGTGTGAAATTTAAGTATAAAATAATAAATGACTGCTGAAATAATATCATTGAGGTAACAATAGTTAAGTTTAGACTAGTTTTCTAACATTCGTAATGCTAATGTTGTTAGGTAATTTATTAACTTATACTTTTACCATCTCGATGCCCTCATGGTCCATATCTGTAGTATCTGAGTTCGATAAGTTTACTAACATACATTACTGGTCTATTTAATAAGCCACACGGCACATTTCATTTTTCTACTTTGAACTATTTAACTAGTTCAGGTTTGAAAAAAGGCTTTCAATAATATCTCATTGATGTTCTGATCACTCACATATACCTAACTTATTTACAATTAGTCACAAACTGGTGGTATTCCGGCCAAAAACAATGGTGAGGCATTGATATTGGTATTGCCCAAGTTATACTGATGGATCACACTTAAACAGTGGGACTATGAAAAATGGAAAGCGGCATAAACCTTATAGACATTAATAGAGGTGTTACCACTAAATTAAATCCACCAATGTCTTCGAATAAATGAGAAAATAAATAGGTAGATACACTAAGAGAATAACAAGTAATACTAATATAAATAAATACAATTCAAAATGATTCCTACGTATTACGTACAAACTATATTATTTTTGGTACACAAACCTATTGAACTGGCGTGAATTACTAATACAAAAACGTTTAAGCATCATAGCACCTATTTTATATTCACTAGAATAATTTTAATTGCTTAAGTACTGTTAGTAAAAGAACAAAAAAAGAGAAAATTAAAAACATTTGCACTAATCCTTAAGCGTTTGCATGATAAAGTTGAGCATACTTGCATCTAAGTGGGCAGCACCATCCGATGATCGAATTCCGTGACGTTCCGAAGGAAAGAGCTAAAACAATTTATTTATTGTATTATAGTATTTCGCTGTTTTATATTATGCACCCATTAATAAACTTAATACCATTAAATATACGCTGTCAGACACTTAAAAATTTCCATTAAAACAAATTAAGTTAATTAAATGACATCATATAAATGTTGTTATATCTTAAATCTATAACGTTGAATCGCAATCTTTACCACTGTATTAATTACAAAGAAACAGACTCCTTTCTAAGGGCGTTAATTTATATTCTTTAATAGTTATTGCTACTTGAACAATTCTGAATAAAATAGTTGTGTAGTCATTTTCTTACTTGCAACTGATACGGTTTTCCAGCTCTAATCATCTGTTCAATGAGTATCTCAGTGTGGCGGAAATGCACGTTCTCATCCATTAAACCATGAATTAGTAACAGACGACCTGGCCTAAAACAGCATCTCATCCACTATTATAATACGGAATCTGTTTATCAAATAAATCACATTTTGAGAGTGAGCAATATTTGTAAACATTCAACCATATTTTTTCTTAGTCCTTCTCGACTATTTGAAAGTTTCTATGGAATTTATTTAATATGACTATGTTATGAATATATAGATTCGAAAAGAAAAATGCTATTTTTAATATGTAGGATATCTTATAGATACGTTGCATTGAAAAGTACTCACTGGTCAGGTAATTTATCGACATGACGAATTAACGATGATTCATCATATGATAATGATGAATCAAATCCTAAATACCGTTCTGTATATGCTGTGTCATACAATCGCCAATCTGTCACTGCGCCTCCTGCGATGGCAGCGCGGTACACCTTAGTAGTTTATATAGGTATAGTTCTCAGAAACAAACATCTTTATACAGATTTTCGAACACACCTGTGGATATTTGGCTAGAGCAAGAAGAGACATAAACCCTCCATAAGACCAACCCTGGATGACAACCCGTGAAAGGTCTAACAAATCACCAGTTAATCGAGCAACTTCTTGTAAACCTTCCACTTGGTCTTCAATTTCAGCATGTCCCTAAAATGATAATACCACCTTTTTTTCTTAAAAATAATCTGAGATAACTCAATTTAAAATATTGTGTGGAAATTTCAGAAAGACTATATATGAAGCTCACCAATTTATTAAAAATGGGAAATTCAAATTTAGTGCCTCTATTACTTGATCCACGTCCATCAACCATCACAACAGCAAATCCAAGTTTTGTGTACTTTTGAAATGGAATCCATCTGAAAAAAAATATAAACATGAAATGCTTTGTCTTGCTCTTTTACGACTAATCAGCAGCAAGCAGTACTTACGCGCAATAGTCATTTCTGACGATTTGAATTCCCGGTCCTCCATACACGTAGTGTAACACTGGATAACACTTGCCACTCTCGTAGTTACTAGGTCGCAAAACCAACGCACTATGGGACCGACCGCTGTTCCTAAAAGAGACTATAAGAAAGCACATGATATTTTCAATCAGATAATAATAACGATAATAAGATAATAAATACTTGCTTTGATTTAAATTCCACTATAAATGGCACTTCAGAGTGAACAACAGAGGGTATAGAATTACCAGGAAGAGCAATCTAAAGGTTAAAAATATTAACTTAATTCAGGGAAATAAACTAAAAACAACTTGATGTTCCGATCAATCTTACTTGTGCAAGTAGCCTAGCATCAGGCAGAAGACAGGCAGAGTCAAAAATAAGACCATAAAAGCGACAATGCGGAGGTTGGCTCAGTGATGTCATCCAGCTAGCAAATCCCACATCAGGCAAAAGACTTAAACGATGATGTGCTCTCTCACCCCTGGAAGGGGATTCTATTCTTTATTTTCTGTAAAGTTATCAGGTAAGTTATAATAAATATTTTACGATAAGGATAATAATACCTAAAAGCAATTCAACATAAATTAGATGAGAGGTATTTTCAGCTTTTTTATAAAACTTAACTGTATTGTACAAAATACAAAAAATGTATGGCAAAAATCATATAAGTATAATATGATTTTGATGTATTGATAAGAAAAGGATTGTAGAATAGATTTAGTTTTACTCATCTTCAATGTAAATATGAATTAAATTGATGGAAATCTCACCTATATGATAGACCTTGTTCAGTAAGCATCCGAGAGTACGGTTCTTTGGAACTATAGGATGCAACACACCTATATGATTAGAAATGGAATATGATCGGAATCTTGAGCAAATTAAAAATACTGGAAAACTTACACATTCCACTCAGTTGGATGATGGACATTTGCTAAAAAATACACAAGACTCTTAGTGGTATCAATTGCGACACCTGTCGATTTGCATACCGAATATGAACCAGCAGTGATTGGCCGCTCAAAAATAGAAACAACATCTTGGCTAAAAATTCAAATTTTTATTATGTTAAAAGGCCCTTATATATTTATGTAGAGATATGTTGAATGAGAGGAAATCTACATACAAACCTGGAATTAATATTAGCTCCAGATATATATAGATGACAGTCTGATTTCTGCTCACTAGCGTATATGAACTGTACAACATCACTTCCAGCCACGTCAAGTGGAACAATAATATTATGTGCCTATAAAGACTTATAGATAACAAATTCTCTTATTTAATTACCTTTAAATTATTTAAGTACTAAACTAACGTTGATCCAGGCACATTGTCCCTGAGGATCTGCAAAATCGTCGCGTATAATAGTAGCTTCGCGAATAGGACCCGTAACTTCAAAACCCTCAAAATCTGATTCGGGAATTAGGATTAACGAAGACCGACACTGCAGACGCTCCATGGCTTGAACCCAAATACTGCAGACAGAACTTTTTTCTACAGTAATAATAATAATAATTGAATACAAAATGGTTCTAAAAAGACATCAATAATACATAGTAAAATAACTCACGTCTTTCCATCATTTAAAAATCCTGCCCGTGCAATATATTCAATCCAGGGAAATCGCTTTGTAAGTGGAATTTTCAAACCCGAATCAACTACCTATAAATGGAAAGTAATGATTAATCATTAACTAGGTCAATTGTTCAGTCTAACTTATCTCTATAATTTTAAATTGACTAATTTCCGTTTTCTAACAACCAATCATTTCGTATAACCAACAGTTAGCACAAGTAAAATGCGCACCTTAAGTCCAGTTACATTTATAATTCTCAGTTCTGACGTTGCATTCGGTGATCCAGCTACAGGATAACGCATAGGTGGAACTGGCTCTTTACCAGGACATACAAACATTAAAGACTTTACATTGGTCTCATCCACCCGTTCATATAGTAGTCTGAATTAATATCACTATTACTAGTTATACATTGGCCAGGAATCTAAATTTTTAAAACCTAGTTTTAGTTGGACTCCACCACACAGCTTCGAATCTATCCAATTCTTCTTGTGTTATAAATGCTGGCACTCCATTTGATATGTTTTCGTTGGCACTCTCTGTTCGGTAAACCAACTGCCCATCCATTTCGAGATGTACCTTTAAATTAATATATATTTATTAACTATTAGTAAATAAAACAAGGTTATCATTTCCACAACTTTTGAATCTTATATGTAAATAATGGAGTTTGAGTTTTTTTTACCTGTTTATTGAGCACATACGAAACAAGTTTTGGTTCACTAGGACAAAACTGCGTATCAAAAACAAAACTAGAACCACCAGATGTTGAAAATGAATTAATACCAGCTACAGGACGCACATTTCCATCAGAAAATCTGGAATACTCTTAATACTGATTTTTAATAAGTACAAATTAAGAGGATAACTATATCGAGATATAGGAATGGAACTGTACTATAAATACGATTATTAAAATAAATTAAATCGTGAATAAGACAAAGATTTCATTAGGATATACCGAAATACTTGTTCTCCCGTGGTCAATAATAAAGTATTTGTTTTTGTATCAATTGCATAGTCTGTCACTCCACTAACGACGGATGACCTCTGCCGCTCACACATCAATGAGAACTCATGACTGGGAGTTGCAGTTCTAGATTTGTAAATAATGTTATAGATAAAGTGCATTCAATGTAATTACCAGTGTTAATTGTATTAATATAATCTTTCGTTTTATAAAAAAAACACACTTAAATTGATCTGGATTAAAGAGCGGTTGTAGCAGTATTGGTGATGTTAAATCAGTGCTGATCTCAGCTGCTAATAATGTTTGATTAGATGAGCTAGCAGGAGTACCCAATGCATACCTAAAGAATTGAATTTTTAAAAACCTATAAAATAAGTAAATATATTTCCCTCACAGTCTACATCCATTTCTAGTCTTAACGAGTGACATTCTTGAAAATGGTAGGGCAAGTGAAGAGCGCATTTCTGCTCGTAGCTGTCGAGCATGCGCTACAAGCTGATTCCATGGCAAATTTGGTGTTGGGGACCGCTCCAATGGAGGCATCTATGGAAACTTTCCTTATAACATCTAAGATGTTACCATTAATATAGACCTACTGTCACACCATTATGAGGATACAAAAATACACATATCCAACGATAATCAGACTAATAATAAGAACATGATATAAATGGTAAATAAATGGGTTATGTCGATCTAAACTATCTAGTATAACTAAGCCGTTTATATAAAACGGTAGCTTTTCTCAAATCCTGAATTATTTTAAAAAATACTGAAGAAATCGTAGGTAATGTTCCCGGATATACCTCTAATAAAAACATGAACATCGCAAATTTATACAGATTCAGATACTACTTAAAATACGAATCAGGTGGTTTAAATTCATCATCTCGTAAATCTCTTTGTTTTTCAATCCACAAATTATATCGTCCTTTACCACGATCCCATTCACGTTCTGGATAGTTATTTCTTTCAATCTGAAATGCACAATGTATACCATTCTTATTAAATAACTAGCCTGTCTGATCCTTCTATGATACCCACCTAGTGAAAAATTTGTTAAATATACTCCCACATTGCAACACATGATGGCAACTTAATTTTGAAAAATTATGCGAAATAAATTGAACTACCTTTTTCGGTTTATCTTCTTCAGGAAGAGGAATATCTAGATACGTAGGCTCCGTGATACGTGGTGTTTCTTTAGGCTCTTAATTACTCGGATATAACAACTTTTTGGATAAAACTTCATTTTAAGTTTTTAACTTTGAAGACTTAATTCGGTTGTAAGAACTATCAGTACCTGGTAGTCCCAAACGTTGTCGTAGTCGGGCCATTTTATCTTTCTTTGCTTGTTCTCTCATCTCATTGATACTTCTTTGTTTTGCTCTGTTTTGCTCCGTTTTTTTACTCATATCTATTAAAGACTGCATCTCCTCTTGCCGTTTCTCCTCATTAGTTGAAAACTTCATGTGAGAAACACCATAAACACGCTGTTCTGAAACGTAACTATCAATTGATAAAATCAGAATTTATATATTAACTTACAAAACTATTGGTTTATAAATATTAGTCCACGTTGTAAATTATGATAGAAAATAAGCATTGAACCCCACCGTCATCAGCCACAAAGTGCTCGATTAATCCATCAGAATTTGATGTTGAAGGCTCCTGTTCATTTTTTTCAATTTTTTCCTTCTTCATTTCAAAATTGACCATAAATTCGACTGGAGTATTATCACTCGTAGTTAATACAATATTCCCTTCAGCAAGCTTATCGTACAGTTCAGATTTTTCCTGTTGTGAAGTTATTTGCACATCTCATAACCAATAATCTATTTATTACTTAATTTTTATAAAATATAACATTATTTTCCTCCTGATAAAATAACACAGAATTATATTGCTCACAAACTACTATACGGAATAACTCTATATATACTTACTTGCATCTTTTTAGCCACTTTTAAAAGGCGATCTTCTTCCTCTTGTCGAAGAGCGATTTCATGCTCATTTATTCTTCGCTTTCGCTCCAATGCCTCATTCTTCATAACCACTTTCTCTTCTTTTTTCACAGCAAGAACTCCCTTAATATATGCGAATAAGTCAGAAATTTAAGACCCTTTATTGAGTAAAAACTTCTAATTTTTAAACCGTATTGGTAATATTTTGAGTAATTAATAACTCACCTTCTTACCTGCACGGTATTCGGAACCAAGACTACTTTTAATAACCTCACTTTTCTTCTTAATTAATTCACTTTTCAAGTCAAAAATGGAGGAAACTTCATTAGTATACAGCCTTTTTGGTTCGTGCTTCTCACTCGACATGCTAAAAGAATTCGAATCCTTAGAATAAACATTTTTTGACATGCTAAAGTTACTTTAGTATAGAACAGTTGAGTAACCGCTCAATCATAAACCTAGAAAACCTGTAAAAATAAGTAATTAATAGGTATAAATATATATATATGGCTTCCAAAAACAGGAACAACGTGGAAGAATGATAATAAAATAGTAAAAACTCATTTTATATGTACACTTGTCTTAAATTCAGAATATTACTGAAACATTTATTTCCGGTATAGAGATAGGGCACATTAGAAAATACTATATTTAAAATCTACATAGCTAAGTGTTAACTGTATATTACAATTCACTTATAAAGAAAAATACTTAGATAACAAATTATATAATCTCGCCTCTTGCGATATTTTACCATCTTTTAATTTAATATAAAAAAGCAAACGAATGGTTATTATTAACTATGCTACATACAACGAATGAGTATTCTGCTATGCCTTTACCAACTTTCTAATTCCAATCATTTACGATGTTTGCCTTTAGAATATTGATCGCCAGTATATCTCTGAATTTTCAGATAACTAGGAACTATTCATTATGCTTAATTTAGAAGATAAAATATGCAAAACAAATATTTGCTTCTCACTAATTAAATATATTTTCATAATCAATGCTTAGGGTATAATATTCCACTGTTAAATACTATAGAAAATACTTTGAAAATTTAATTTAATTATAATGAAGTATGTTAAAATTAATCTGTGCTCGCAGATTTAGACCCATTGTATAAAGAATATAAATTGAGAGTTAAGTAGTTTCTAACATTTTTAATTTCGGTAAAACTAGGATATAATTATAAAAAGTACATATTTTATATAAATCAGCAACTCAGGTATCGATCTAGATAGTGTTTGCCAGATAATTTCGACATTGTGTGCTCGATAGCGCTTTCATGCTCCGATACATTAAAGGTAATTACCGTAACAATATACAGACAGTCAGAGATTCAACGGGCAACCGCGTTCATGGTGCGGTTTTGATGCGTCGTTAGACTTGGAGAAGTAATGTATGGCTTACAAGTGTATATTTCAATGATTTTGCCTATATGTGACTCATATTTATTGGAAATAAATAATAATATTAATTTACACCATATGCTTCACTGGATATTTGCCAGCCACTATTTTTAGTAACTTCTTTGCAGTAAATTTTAAATATTCTATGCTGCTCCCTATTACTATAATTTTTGTTGTGTTTAAAATGAAAATATGACCAAAATAATTCTGTTTATAGTTTATAAGCTCATATGATTTAGTGTTGGCTTCAAAATCAATGGCCAGCCGGGAGCGAGATGAGTATTATGGTGGAGCTAGTGGTGGAACTGGCCGGGGTGGTAGTTACGGCGGGGTATGTTTCTATTTCTCTGTTAAAAATCTTTTTTTCAATACTTGTTTTGACCATTATTAGATCATTGTGGTCAATTGACTAAGTTTCGAATTAATTTAAGATAGTTTTAGTATGATACGTACGATCCCTATGCCGCAGGAGCAGGATATGGTCCACCAGGTGGGGGATACGGACCGGGTAGGGGTGGAGGTATGAGCTAGACGTGTTTGGATGTAATGGGGCTGGGGTTTAATTATTGAACCATGAAATTGAGAAGTAGACTGAAATTACTCATTGGTGAACGGTACCACCAGTGTCAAAACTGTTGGCAAATAGGTTTCAATGTGCACTGTAATGTTTACATCCATGTAAGTATTTATAGGATATGGTGGTGGCTATGGTGGTGCAGCAGGTGCTGCCGGTGCATACAGTGGTGGTCCAGGAGGCTACGGAGGACCAGGCGGCTTTGATGCACAAAGTCCACTTGATGCAGAAATCCAGGTTACTTCAAGTAATAAGGATTGGTTAGAATGCCTATTCAATGTAAATAACTTATTCTTATGTAGGTTGTGATACGTGAGATTCACAGCGAGATGGCCTTATTTGAAGCAGCTGGAGATTATGGAGAACAATTTAAAAATGCTAGGCGTCTTCTAGCCGCTGGTCAGTTTAGTTCAATATTTTTAAACCAATTTATCATTACGTTTAACAGATAAAGCATTATAGAATCCGATAAACTTGAAAACAATATTGATCCTGAATGGTTGGAAGTTGATATCCCTAAACCTATCAAAGTCACGAAAAAAGTCCTAATTCCAAATTTTCGTCACCCTCATGTAAGTTGTGTTCTTACTGTTTTGAAATATGCGCTCTGATTTAGAAAAAATCAAGAAATTTTAAATATGTCCTCTCAGGGTTGTATTGCATGTATTAACCCTATTAAGGACACTAGAAGTGTACTAGGTAATTAATCTTAATACTTTTTCAAAGTATTTAAATTTTTTCCATAGTAAATTCGTATATACACTAAAGAGAAGATCATCGTTTATATCCTGAATTAGATAGTATATCTATTACATTTTTGTCATATTGTGGTTATTTATATTGGAACCCCTTATTTTTTTAGTTTAATACATATATATATATATATATATGATGCTTTAAATAGTGGGCTTGCATAAACTATATTTAAAATATAGCCAGAGCGCTTGCAAACAATTTGTGGTTAAGACTACTTTTTAAATTACCTGTATAAAAAATAAGCAATATTAGAATGACAAATCTCACGTAAAAGGAAGTAAAAAAATGTGTTGGATACTAGAACTTAATATCTTTATATTTCTTTTAATTAGAATATAGCCTTAGTCTAATTCTTGTATTCCTGTATCCCTTCTTTCAGTTTAATTTTGTTGGCAAAATTCTTGGACCAAAAGGTGCCTCCCTTCAAGCTATGGCTAAGCAATACAAGTGCCATATATATGTACTAGGCAGAGGATCTACTAAAGATAGAAATAAGGTAAATTAAAGAAAACAATTAAGTTTTTGATTGTTAGAATGAACTATTTTTTATCAGGAGCAAGAACTTTTAAGCTCGGGGGATCCGCAGTATGCTCACTATGGAGGTCCTCTTCATGTTAAAGTTTGTTTTTTTTCTCATATTTTATACTGGGCATAAGTTGAAAAAACTATTTAGTTTAACTCATTAATCAATAAAAAAAACTGAAATCTAGGTGGAAACAATTGCTCCTGCTCACGTAGCGTATGAAAGAGTCTCTGGTGTTCTCGAGGAATTAAGTCGTATTTTACAGCCGGTATTTATATAGTCTATTTAAAGTAGTTTCTAACTTTTATGCGTAAATAGTAGTTATAGGTGCGCGAAGATACAACACCTGCTCACTTGAAAGAGGGTGAAAATGGTGGAAGTGGAGAAAATAAAGATGGTGAAGGTAAGGTGTAGTTCCATAATTTTTTTTAGGTACTGTTTATAAGCTATACTAACATAAGCAGATAAAGATAAATCCGTTGGTGGTGGTTTCGGAGGTCGTGGTGGGCGCGGTGGAATGCGAGGTGGAGGCCCAATGAGAGGTGGCCGCGGAGGTGTACCAGGTGGAAGGGGAGGGTCAGTATTTGTGAAATAAATATACTTTATTCTAATATTGGCTCATTTGTCATCTGCACTTATTTGATGACGTCACGATTGGATACTCCTTAGATCGGACAGTTGGGTCATGAAGTGGGTGGAGGTGTTCCCTTTATAGTTTTCGCCCGTACTGAGCGGATGCCATGAATATCATCGCAACCAAAGCAGCATTCCTGCGTCTCCAATCCACTGAATCTGTTTCACGTATCTCTGTCGGTCATCAATGTTATCCTGTTATGGTCTCGTCTCTTGTCTAGGTGCTTCATCATGGGACGTATAGTCACGGTGTGTTTTAAGAGTTTTGTGACTTTTGAAAAATATTGTGGGAAATCCTTTGTTCCAAACATATTTGAATCATATATCCATGTTCAGGCTCCGTACACCGCTACGATATAAAAGTAGAAAAAATTAATTTAAAAAGATGCGGGAAGCTTCATCTAGACTGGTGGACGAGCAAAAATACGTATAAAATATAAATTTCGTGTTCATTTTGTTGTTAATTAACTGTATTAACCAACATGTGTTTTGTAACGGATCTCCCGATCTTCATTAATTTTAATTTATGACAACTTTTTTTGTTTGAGACCGTAGAATGAGTTAATAAACATGTTGTATTGCATTACCTGTTAAAATGCATAATATTCAAATGTTTGCAGAGTCATCAAGGTGAGTTAAATCAAAATTAAAATAATGATAAAAATCTAGTTGGGTTAGGTTTAAATAAGGGGGTATTATATAAATCTTAAATTAAAATGTTAAAGAATTCGAAAAATTCTTATCACTTGGAAGTAGTAGCAAAGTGGATACCTTAATAGCTTTCAGTGAAGGTACATCCATCGGAAATGATCCTGCTGACGACAGAAACCGCTTGGGGAAAAGCAAGGAAATGTTATGGAATTATATCATTTAAAAGGCTGTATGATTCAAAATGGATAGAACTAAAGATTAAAATTCCGTAACCTATTTATAGGTACAACATAATATTAAATGCGCAGTCTTCCCTAGTATACTATACTTATATAGTTTTTCAGTATAAACCTGCTTTTTTATAATAAAGCCTTAAACTGAAATTATTTTTTACAGGAGCGAGGACTATGATGTGGAAAAGACACAACTGGATGTACTAACTGCAGTAAGTATTTTATTAGACGTTTAATCAATTCATAGCTTAGAATATAGGAAAATTAATCCAATTATTTAATATTTATCCATTTATTTATATGCTAGATGTAAGTGTATTCTAAAATATCAGTAATATCGCGTGAAAAATGAACAAAATATTTCAATTACATGTTAATCGCAGTGAATAAAAGTGTTCTATTGAGGTAAAGAATTTTTAAATTATTTGTTAAACATAGTGAGCTAACATATTTCAGTGAAGTTAAAAAACAACAACCATATTTAGGAAATGAGATTCTGGTGTTTGCTAGATGACTATCAAGTGGCACAAGCTGCAACTTTTTGCACAGTCCCTAGCCATAGACTGTGGTGCTGACCTGCAGTGATCAAATGTTTTGTAGTTCTTTGTGATTGAACTAAGAAGTCATAATTGCAAGCTAATTATTACAGGTATTCCTTCAAGTTAGATTATTTATTTTTCTAACAGATATAATTTATATTTAAATTTGAGCATTATATGTTTATTATGTAGGTCTATTTGTTTATTTTAGTTAAGCAAATCGTATATTACACCTGGAACTACCAGTTAGCAAAGCTGTATTTCATAGTGTATTGTGTACAGGTGGGTTATAGTTTTACATCTCGTAATGTCGATTGTTGTATTAATGAGTAAATATTTAAATGTAAACAATGAGGGGAAATGTACAAAATTTCATAGTTTTTCGTAATTATTTAATATATTGTCTTTACTCCATATGGATAAGAACTAAAATCATATTTAACGTTTAAAACTGAATCATGCTAACACTAAGGACTAATGTATTTCTATTCCGGCATATTTATCTAGTTCCGTAATTTTATAGTTATAGTAGAGAAGTACTGGGTTACCTGCATAGTTCTGGAGTGGTTTCTAGCCATGCCTTACATCCTGGTCTTCGATCAACACATTTCATTTGACGAATTCGGTTAAGCTCATTTTCACTTACTGTAAGTTTTAGCAATACTTAAAATTTACCAAATAATACAATTTTATAAGTCATTAGTTTATTCATAAAATTGTTATTATTTAGATAATATTTACCTTGATTTCTTTTCCACTGTTGCAGAACTTCATCAAGAACTACTTTTACTCCAGCCCATGTTTCTTTAGCAGTCGGAATCAGCTGGTTTTGATCCAGTACGAAGCCATTCCATTCTAAATTACTAGCATATTTCTTCTATAAAAATAGGTCTTATCTTTATTTTTTGCATATAATACTTTGATACCATATGGGAAATTAGATATAATTAAGCATTACAAACAATTGAATCATGTCACCTAGTCTCGAAGAGAATTCAACGCTAGTTTAATTCTCTCCAAAAATAATTACCTATGATACCTTCGTATGTTGGTCTGAGCTCGATTGTATATGAGTATTTGACCTTCAACTTTTCTTTCGCCCAATCGGTTGAACCTCCGGAGAATGCGTCTGAGTTGAATTAATTTAATTCAGATTTTTTCCCATTGTTTTTTACATATATATTTTTAATGTAACTTCTCCTTACCATTATTCCACCATCTACCCTCCTATAAGAGTTAAATTGTACAAGATTTTCACTCCTCATATTTGTTCTTTTATGCTTACAAATAATCTCCGGTCCAGTCCCGTGTCTATAATGTGTTCCATACATTTTGGATAGTTCTGCAACAGCTTTTGCAGCTACTCGTCTCTAAAATTAAAATAAGTGTATAACCAAAAATCGAGGCTGATATAGCTTAGGCTTAATATTTTTAAAGCTTAAAATTTATTTGGGTGGGGGGAATGGGATAGATGGTTTTATTTTGTGTAAACTAGTTCACAGTAAATATTCAAAGTATTTTGTTTTTAGAAAATTACGCCAACAACTAAGTTAAATTTTCATGATTTTTATACTGAGTCATTTTTATGATACATTATATAAAAGTATTTATTGAATAAGTAATGAACCATACTTGTAATCTGCACATTTGATTTTTTAAGTGAAATACATAGGTAGATAGTTTTTGGTAGTTGCCATTGAAAACATTGTTTTAGAACTTTTTAGAATAGATAGTAATTGCGTTTGATTACAATACATTGTAAATAAATATCCAATTTTATAGAAGATAATTATTTATATGTACTAGCACCACCTCTCAATAAATTGTGCTTGAAGCGAATGATAGTCATCCTCTTGTGGAAAGAAATTGGACTATGAATAAAGTAATTTGTTAATATTTCTTCGGTATACTTTGAAAGCAGTTAACATGTCTAAAGCTAATGTATATATTATACTTGTAATTTTTCTTTTGTGTCGGCCTTATTCGTAATTAGTGGGTCTTATTTGGAAAGCGAGAGGAAGAATTAAACTGACATATGGGGGATTTATTGAATAAAAAATATAGTGCGAACTTAGGTTTACCTACCATAATAAAAAATTGTTCTATGCGCGGGTTTTTTCTTGGACTTGATTGGATTATAACAAGTTAATTGACCAACAAGTCAAGTCACAGCCTGGTAATTCTTTTTAAACGATATTGTTCTTGTTAAGTCTTTCTTGTTCTAGTCTTATGTGTAGAAGGATTTAGTGTATTCTCATTTTTCCTGTGGTTTAAATATTAAAGTAATATACATAAAAAGTTGCTCTATATTGTATATATTGAGTTATATGCTTAGGTATATACGTCATCTTCATATACTTATTTATCAAAGCAAGACATGTTCTCTAGGAAATATTAGAGAAAGCATTGTGATAAAATTAGTAATGCATGATCATCAAGCTGTTTGCTCCATTTTAATGTTTTTAATTTCGGGAACTAAGCTATGCTTGGTAAAAACGACATTTCGCTACCCACCGTCTCTTCGATATCTGGAGCATAAGTAAATTTCCTGTGAGAATATGAATATATCCATAGCTGAGAATAGGCGTGAAGAGTGATATATGCCTCGATGCGGCCACGTAATGAGAGTAAGAAATCAGAAAAAGCCCTAAAATAATTCTACTATATTTTTCCTTACCTAATCCTGCTAAACTAAAAGTATTACTAAAACGAGATACAAAATTATATCTGCTATTGCTTTATCTATTTTCATCTTCCTTTGTACTCACTTCGATTCAGGCTCGCTAAATGCGCTCGTCCCATGATATATTTCAGAACAAGGGTATCGTGATGCTCCAATTTCTGGCAAATGTATTGAAGTTTTTATCTTTGATTTTTAATTAATAAATTATGGATTTTTATAAATAATATTTGTTAGTGTTTTATACCAGCAAATCTAAAGTCGAAATTTCTATTGAGATCAACTCCTTGGCAACACGCATTACTTATTCCATCAAAAGCACAGGCTTTTGGAGATCGCGATTTTCGCCACATTCGTGCCTGATGTAGAAATGAGGTAAGATAAATGAAGGAAATAACTTTTTGAGAAGAATTAAAATTATCTGAATTAAATTTCGTAATCTTAAAATTAAGTAGTTATAGAAAAATGTAGTGTCGCACCCTTGGATTAGTCCTATCTGTTCTGGTAAACTCATATCCATCTGGGTTCAGTACTGGAAACACATATATAACAAGGTTCTCCAAGTAATCTCTTATTTGAGGATCATCCTCGCGGCTGTTCACAATCTATAAAATCTTTTATCCAGCTATCTAATTATTTAATTTATTAAATTGACTTACCAGATTGATGAAATACATGCCAGTATGTACTGCAGCCCATTCTCGTGCATGAACGCCAGCATCTATTACAATGGCCTTCTTATTGGAATGATCCTTTCCAAACTAAATGACCATAAAAATTAATTTAGATTAATACAATTAAATTGGAAAAAGTGTTGCAAATTTGTGTTTTAAGATTAGAAACAACTGAGATGCTAATATAAAAAATCATGTTCACCTTTAGACCGAGAATGCTTCTACCCTCACTTGTTGTTCCAATGTCAATCACCTCAGCAATTTCAGGTATTCTCTCAGCAATACGTTTCATCCAGTTGCAGATAGTATTATACGAATAATATTCGCCCATTCTTAATTAGTGTAGTTTGCATAAGCCTACTAGGTTAATCTAACAAACTTTTCAAAATGCAACTGCAGCTTATTAATTGATAGATAGTCCCGCCGTCCAACTGCGTATTTTATTATTTTAAGTGTTGTTTACTTATAATGATATGGTATACATTTAACTACAAAATTCAAGATGAGTAGCGTTTCAGTTACAGAATAACGTGCTAAAGCCGCCTTACCACATCACTAACAATAATTCTTTCAGATATATTCAGTTCCATATCTTCAAAGAACTAAATTCTATGTAGAACTCGTATTCTACTAAGAGTTTAAATTGATAGAAATTTTACTTTAAGTTGCTGATAAGTAATCCGCTGTCATCATGGAGACGTATGAGATCTTTGTTCCGTAAATTTTTTGAGTTAACTTTCAAAGAACCCTCTTTTTCAATAAGAAGTCTGAAAAATTAAGTTTTATAAGGTAAAATAATATATATAAATGATTGAAGGAACTGTAAATCCTTTGTGTTTCTAAATTAACTATTTAAAGCTGTTTACAAAGAAAAATAATGAGGGCAGGGAGACATATCACGGACTTCCGTAAATCTTCTATGGCTACATGATAAGGATAACTGTTCTTCTTTAGAAATTTCTTAAATTCAGCTATATATAGTGGTGATACCATGATATCAACAGTACTATTCACAACGCTCGGTGCATGCCAGAAATCGGCCTCCTATAATGTTACTCACTCTTCAGTAAATTTTCTCAAAATTTTCTATGTAAATCGGTTCAGAAATATTCGTAGTAAGAAAAGAATAGGAAACAACTTTCTAAAATATTCTTACTTCACTTTGTGCTGTTTCATACAGTTGGACGATTTTTAACAACTGGTCATTGGTAGTAGGCACAACGCGATATACTTTGAATATACTGAAATTATTGATTTATCACCCAGAATATGTCAAATATTGATTAGTTAATATATTATTATCGTATTTATAAGGTACTGAATCTCATTTGTAGGGATGTAATTTATTTAGGTTTTTAATGTCATGTGTAATGAAGACTATGAGGTTTAATCTTTAAGTGAACACACTGAGATTACTTATAGCTTTTCGTTCGATTATAAATAATTGATTTTAAGTTATTAATAAGACGTTTTAGAACACTAAGACTGACTTACTAAGAAAACTTACCCGTCATGTTTTTGAACACTATCTAGTTCTCCAAAAGATAGGGGCAAGTATGCACAAAGAACCCATAGTATCATCTGAATATAGTTTCCTATGTTGTTGAAAAGTAGACTGAAATGTTACATCCAGTAGTAAAGATGACAAATCGGTTGTAATGTGATGTGAAACCATACGCAGAAGTGAGACCGACATAGAGAGGCGTCATAAACCAGATGAAAATGGAATATTCGGGACGAGATCCAGGAGAAAATGGTGAAAATATGGAAAATAATAACTATATAGAACTAAAAGGACTTAGCAGCAGTTTAAGGTTCATGGCATATTCTCTCGAGATGGGAAGCTATGGCGGTATATTGCTTATGAAAACCCGTTTCTGTGTTACAATAAGCGCTCTATTCATCATAATGGCAGTTTTAACACAAGCTATTTATTGATAAATAATCAAATTAAGCAATGTACAACTAGAAATAATGTTTGACAAGTTATATTTTTAATATTTAAAACGAGCATTATTATAAGTGCATAAGTGCTCAGTTAATTGTGGACTAATAATAAGGCAATCCTTAAAACAAGTTTCGATGGCCTAAAAGGACGACCGTCCTTTTGTGCGATAAATCGGTATTTCATCCAGAAGTGTCCCATACAACCTTTTTCTGATGTTAATTTTAGTTACTAATATGGCTCAAATAATCTTTTGTAAAGTGTTCGTGGTCATAATCTATTTGATGCTACAGCTATAGTGTCATAAAGCCATCGAGACGAGATGCAATACAATGTATTTATAGGGGATATAAACAGATCCCAAAGTTTCTGAACCTTTCAAAGCAGTACATAAAAGCTGAAAATCAATTAGATTAGAGTTAATAAAACAAATTATTATAAAAGCTATGCTGGTAAGAACTTGTTATATTAAAGGACTAAGTAAAGTAGATCAAATTTTTACAATAGAACTTAGGTCTGCCATCCTCATCACCAAAGTACCATGCGAAGCATGCCCAAATAGAATGTATGCGGATAGCAAGTTTTCGGGTCTCACTTGAAATTCCGTGCTATAAGATTTTACAACCTAATATTGATTTCTTTGCGGATATTAGTCAACAAAGAGAGATCTCATATAATAATATATCATCCATTCAGTTAGGTGTTAGTTCACTGCTAGCATATAACCACTGATTGCATCGATAAGAACTACGCATTATTTTCTGAGGTTTCAAAGAGATTTAAAAAAGGTGTTAACTGTGAAGCACAAAACATAAATTAAAACTTGGAAATTGTTGGTTAATAATGTGGTTAGAATAGGTGTAGTGATCTCGTGTCGCAAAGTGAAGAAATTTTAATACTTAAGAATCTTGCCATACCACATAAAGATACGTATTATTTAGGTTGTAATAAAGTAATTATTGTGGTTCACGCAATTTAATGGTTTGTAAATTTTCCTTAGGTCTTTCTTTAGAATTGTCTTATTATTATACCGCTCTTATAGGATATCCTTACTAATTTTGTGTTCTAATCGTGCTCGAGTTGTATAATGAATAAATAGCAATGTCTGAGTATCTATAACGGTTTTTTTCCTGTTAGTAAACTGAGTACGCCCACCTACTTATTTCGATTAACGTACAAAAGATCGATTTTCATTATCGACGAAATCTAAGGTATTCGTAATATCTTGTTTTATCTTAAGGAGAGTGATGTTCGCTGCCATCATATAACACGTCAATGTATTTTAAGGGTTTTGTTGTTTGAGGTAACTGGCAAACTTACTGCAAAGACCACCATGGAACTAATTAGAACAGAATCCACTACAATTCATGGAGCATTGACTTAGAAACATTTTGGAAGACGAATTAGACGAAACTATAGCAACATGACCCTGGATTTAAAAAAGTGTAGTCATTAAATATATAAATCCTATTAATGAAATAATGTGGGTGAACACATGCGCTCAATTGTCTATCCCAACCACTCTTCTGAGGAAGCTACACGCATAAGGGATCAGTTGTGACAAACGTCCGATCAAAAATATAGTCGATAAATTTACATCAGCAGTAGGTGTCACTGAAGACCAGTTGATTGAAGGAAAACGGACTGGAGCGACAAGGTTTATCAACAAGGCATGCCACAAGACAGCAAACGATTCACCAAAGGTTCTCAGAATTAATTGTGACTCAAGAGCAAATAAAATCATTATTCCTGAATACTTTCTTGCTGAAGATGTAGTCATCAAACGTACAGTAACCCAACACATATTGTTAGTCAGCAACCCATAAGGTTGGATCAAATCACAAATACTTTTAACAAATTCTAAAAGAATGTAGTGGGTTAGGACGAAAAACGTGTAATAACTACACAAAAAATAACTATGTAATTAACATCCTTCTTAAAATTATAGTTTCCATGGCATGATTTGAAAACCACAGTCTCATAAATCAACACCATTCTCGTCCCCCTCTTCACATGACATTGGTTAAAATTATCTTTCTTTATTATAAATTGAATTTATATAACTCCCTAGTTATATAAATATTAGAGAGAATAATCATTAGTTCCTCAACACATTGTGAATTGTGAAACTACTTAAAGCTATTAAAACGTTGGTTAAAATAAACAAAATCATAATTACTCAAATATCTATAAATTACAACAATATAGTTAACGAGAGCAATTGTTTTAATTATTACTCCTATTCTAGTTATTTTATAAAAAACATCTCATTTCTTTCCATTTTCATGTTCAAGCCGAATTTATTGATCAAGCTGACTATTTTTCGCTCTATTGAGTAAGGCGAAGAATAAACGCGTTGCGTCAAATCGTTCAATGTCCCTTTATATTTTTGGTTCTTTCAAAGACTGATGCCATCTTTAATCAAACTTATTTAGCAGGTATTTTCGTGATATAAATTTTACTATGGGAAACGTAAATATAAGCTAGATTGTAATGGAGATATAGTGAAAATCTTATTTGAGAAGTAATCATTTTATAAATACATTATTAAATATGAATTACCTATTTGTTTTATATTATTTTGACGTATTATTGAGTTAGTTATACGTCGATTATTTTTTTTGTTACTTTTGAAAATTAACAAAGTATTTCAATAGTAAATTCAGCATTGCCATGACAGACGATGAGCGCGTAGAACGTCGTTCTATGGTTGGTGCTCCGCCTACTTCAGCAAGAAGAGTCTCTTCTCTCAAAATATCACGTTAGTGTGTTGTTTTTAAACATGCACTTTATATTTTTAAATATTAATAATTCTGCTCTGATTACTTTATATTAATTCGGATTTCAGGGTCAACTCCTCGTTCTGCTGCCAAATTTGGCAAGAGAAAGAAAGATGATGAATCAGAAGATGACAGTAGCAGTGATAAACATGAGAACGAGAGTGAAGCTGGTGATCAAATTGAAGAGGATTCAGGAGATGATCATGACGGTAATGAAGTACCTGGACGACCCAAGCGGAAGGCAAGTATCATATTCATATTGATGACTTGATTATTGGTTTAAAAAAATTTGAAACAGTCCTAAATATATTATTGCATATTATATTAAATACGTGTGAATTTTGGAGATTTCTTTTTGTGAAATAAAATATATTGGTTGGTTGAATGCTCAATTCTGTTTTATAGTTGCTTACATGATTTTATAATATTTCTGAATATTCCATTTTTAGCGCAGAAGACCTCATCTCACTGACTCAGCTGCACGAACAAAACGACGGAATGCTAAGAAAGCAGCTATGGAAGAAGCCCATGGTGGAGAGGAAACTGCGGTTGAGGTGAAGTCACCAACACCGCCACCAGTACAGGAGAGCCCTGAGCCCGTTATAAAAACCCCTAGTATTGGGAAGTATGTGAAATTCTGATATTTTTTGTATCATATAATACAGTCATCTTGTTAAGGATACTTATATGTGATTTATTATATTGCGGATATACAAGCAGGTATCTTACATCTTTGCTATTACTTATTGATTTAGGTACTCTCCTTTGCAATTAATGTGCGATCATATTCTTCGTAAAGTCATGTCTAAAGATCCAGAAGAATATTTTGCTTTCCCAGTAACGCCAGCGATGGCACCAGATTACCACACTATCATATCGCAGCCAATGGATTTCTCTAAGATAAGGTTAGCTTGAGTGCAATTGACTGCATATAGAAAAGTGGCAGTATTCACATTATTTTTAATATGGGAATATTCGTTTTAGGCAAAAGATCGAAGATGACGCGTATAATAATATTCCGGAAATGCGCGTTGATTCAGAGCTAATTGTATCAAATGCACTCACTTACAATAATCCGAATACAGTGAGTTACTTATTTCTACATGTTTAATTTAGACTTTGTATGTAAAACTCTTGTTTTTGGCAATAAACGAAGTATCTTTATTCTTAAATATTAATAACTAGTTTTATCACTTTTAAGTACTGGAAAGTAAATGTTTAGCTGTGATTTAAGGTATATCATATCGCCGCAACTCGCCTTTCCTCTATTACACGGTATTACTTTTCGGAACAGTACCTCAGATACATATTTCATACTTTACCATTTGCAAATCAGGTTAGTTATTGTGTTTCATAATAACATCATAATTCAAGATTGGATTATAAATGAAACTGAAAATTTTGGAATTGCGTATAAGAAGAATATAATCAGGTTTCTCTGGAGAAGGCCGGTCTTGCACCTTTGGTTCCAATTTACCAAAGTCAAAAAACAGATAATAAGAGGCGGCAAGCCCTGGTAGATGACATGCGTGGTGATGAGTGTTTGAAGGCTGCAGATATTTCAGTGCGGTCGCGTCTATCCATTAGACTGCCTAATGCAAAAATGGCTTTTTTAGATAATAAGGTAAGGCTTTTTTCTAGTAAATTTCCATATAGGTTGTCTTCAGAAGATTAATAATGTTCATTTGTTTCAAAATCTTATTTTGGAAATGTGTTTTTATGCAATATTTGGAATTCTAGGATGGTGCTACGGTATTAAATGTAGTAGGCGAAGGTGAGATGAAAGGACTTCGTTTAGCTGATATAGTTGGGCCCCTAGAAGAAGGTACTCCAGGTATGCTAAGCCTGGGAGATCATCGGTAAGGGAATAATGTTAAGTCTCAAAGTTTTTAATCCAAAAGGATGAATTAAAACAACCATGTTAATTGAATAATTTATTAGAATCAATAGATTAAAGGGAATTAAAACCTAATTTAAGTCCGCATAATTCCTTTTAAAATATCTTCATATAACATTATTTTAATTTTATTTCTTTTTTCATATTAAGTCAATGTTGAATACAGTCGATCTAGAGTTGAGTCTGTGAAGCTTATATTGTACAGTAAATATCCTTTTCGCTCATAAATCTGGAGTTTAAGACTATATTTAGAGTCAAATAAAAATTGATGTTATGTATTTTATTGGGTGCAAAAGTGTTTTTAGACTTTCTGGTCAGTCTACCATTTCTTATCTAAATTACGGGCCATTCTGCTCTTTTGCCCCCCAGTACGATTCAACATGGGCTACACTAACAAAACGCGACTCTGACCTTCTTTTGAGGTGATATCTCCATAGCTAGTTTAATATATATTTTCTTCGAGATATAGTCAATTTATTAATTTTTCCATAATATTTCAGAACCTATGGTGATCGTTCAACTGTTTCCGATGTAATGTCACTACGCAATATGGTTACTGATGCAGGAGCTCATTTCATAAAGGTTATTAATTATCATTCTTAACGGAAAGTGATGTCTTACAAGGGAACTCGGAAGTATTAATAAAATTCATTATAAAATATTTTGATGATCGTTCAACAAAGAACAAGATTCCTACTTTTTCTATAGGAAAAGCTCATTTATGATGCTCTAGGTTGGCATAGTTTATATTCTTGATCCTATTTGATTCACTAATAAAACTATCAAAATTTACTATGTGAAGATTATCGTATACATAATATCTCTACAGGTTGTTGATGATTTGTTAGATACACTTACTGATGGAGAACATTCACGTACTATCCAGTGTTTGGAGAATAAGAATGATAAGGTAATCTTTTCAGCAGTAATTGTATTTTATTTATAAGTTTAAAAAAAATTTCCATGCACATCTATATAGTATTTAGATCCATGTAATTTCCAATAATATTCCCGACTTACCACTGGATTGGTAATTTCCTCTATAGCTTCAATTAGGTGTACTGAAATTATGTTAGTATATCCATGACACTTTCAGAATAGTTTTTGAAAACTAAAAACAGAAGGAAAGTTATTATTTTGAAATGTTTGAAAATCTAGCCACATAGGTAAAATTCTGGATTCTCTTAAGAATCAACCTTTGTTATTTTTATTTAAATTTAATTGGTAATTTCATATTGTGTCAGACAATATTTTAAGAAAGTGTTTATAAACATACTATTCTTTGTATTAATTTTTATCTAAAACTAATTTACATGAGTGCATTAAAGGTAGAACCAAAAGAAAATGTGGAAGATATAGCGGAACTCATAAACGAGCTGGAGTCTTTAGAAAATCTAGGGGTAGATGTTGGCTTTCTGGAGGATGTAAGGCTGAAATTAGGACTAGCTAAACCCACCGATCTACAGGTATCGTGTACAATGTTATGTCATAGTAAGACCTTAATAATTATATTAGTTTGTTAGGGCCAGTTATTCACTACTACAAATATTGTTAATCTTTATCAGGCTCAGTTGGATGCCAATGGTCGAGCAGTATTAGATTTGGCCCGTATGCAACATCAACGCCTTTCTCAGCCGCCTCCTATAACACTGACAAAAGTTGCACAGCCATCACTACTGGAAACACAGTTGGCTGCTAATGTCCAGCAACAATTAGCTAATCAGGTACTCTTTCACTTTAACTTATCAGTGAAGTATATAGCGCATTTTTCTCTTTTTTTACAAAATATATTGTTTTAATAAGTGAAATACTTTTTTTAAAGAATAATTTATGTTCTCTTATCATACTAAATTGTTGTGTTAGATTATGAAGTTCTACTTATAGGTGGCTATGCATGCCCAACCAAACCAGATTGTGACAGCACCTGCAATTCACGATGCTATAGGCATTCACGATGAGTTTGATATGGATATTCTAGGAGAATTTTTTGTTACTTAATGGAATTCCACTTTTCCAGCCGATTATTAATGTGAATTTTTTATGTACAATGCTTAAAGCATCTCAGCTTTTTATAATAGTGAAAATATTAAATGGCTTTGTATTTAGTACCATAATTTCCTGTATCGTGATAATTTGTATATACATACACTTACTTCCATTTCATAATAAAACGTAACGCATCAATACATAATTATCGTGTTTGTGGTCAGCCCTATTCTATTTAATCACTATTGCAAAATCGTTCATTGTTTATTCTTTAATGTATTTGAATTAAATTATGCACGGATAATTGTAGGAGGTCTAGGTTCTGTGTATTTTTTTACAGATAATTCTTAAATTCATTAATTAATTTCTGTCATATTTAAAAATACAATCTTGTATTACTATGGATGTTGTTACTACACAAACGAAGGCTATGGATATTACCCAACAGACCCAAAGTGGATATGCAAAGAAAATCAACATAGATCAATTTTTAAAGAATTTTACAAACTGTGGATCAAAGGCAAGTATAGTATAATATGTTGTCTGTCGTTTTGTCACCCATTGTATTCAGGTTGGTAGCAAGTCAGTAGAAGAACTTGATCAGAAGTTTGTTACCAATGTTCAGATGATCTTGTATCAGTTAGGAGATGAACGAAGACAAGTTAGTATTAATGTTCTTAGCATATACGTGTTATTATCATGTTTTAAGAATCTAATATTAGTAGTGGTATTAAATACTATTTTCTGTGCAAGAAAATTCTTTATTTAGGCTAAAGTGTTCAACCACATTCGTACCATTGGTGAAAACGATGAGGGGAGAACATTATCTGATTTTGTTAACTCATGGTTAGCAGTATTATGTTGCGTTTTAAGCTAGACTATTTTTAGCGGTTTATACTTGGTCTTGAAATAGAAATAGACTAAATAATTAATATATCATTGTAGGTTTAATCTCATACGTCTACTAAATAATAGTGAACAAGAAAAACTTCGTCTCTCAATCCTTAAGCTTATCCTTCTAGTTTTGGAGGACTGTAATATATCCTGCCACTTGTTCGTTTCTATATACAATCATGTTAATAGACAGGTAATATATGGATCCTTATAAGATTCCTCTTTCAGCTTATTTTCAAACCATTTTAGATGTCTGAGTGTCACCCATCATCTATTATTTCTATATTCGACTATGTTCGTGAAAAGTTGAAGACAAATAACAATGTATCAAAAAGGTTGGATTATTTTATAATAACGTAGTTATTAACAAGGAAATGTTGCGAGCCACTGACAAACAATGTTTTCTTAATCATATGTGATAAATATTCATAGTAAAAATGTTTGACTGTTTTGAGTATAAGTATTTTGAATGTACATATTTGGTTTTTAGCTAAGTTTAGCTCGTTTTTCTTAGAGAGCTGATTTACAAATGTTATATTTTCAAAATGCATATACATATTTAATATGCATATAAAAGTTTTAAATTCATAATTTAGGTGGAAAGACTGTGTTCTTGTTCTGGTCTGTCACATTAAAGATACTCTTAACGTGCGTCAGAGATTAATTTTCAAGTATTTATTCTGTGAAGTATAACTACCAAACATACTTAGGAGTGTAGATCCTAAATCTCACCTTTTTCATTTAAAATTTCAGCTTAATGTAGATGATATTATTGTCAATGGACTTGACTATATCCGTGATATAGTATATGAATGGCTTGAGCAATCGGCATCATCTCAGATGTTTAGCCATGTGTTGGCAATAATAAAGTAAGTTGTCTTTAACATTTTGTTGTAAATGAGGATCAATTACTATAAAAACTTAACGTATGTTATTCCTTAATATAGTTATTTGTTTATTTAGCAAATTTACTTATAGGGGTGCTGATATACCTGAGCTGATTGATAAATACTTGGTGGATCGGTTATTTGGTAGTATAGAAGATAAAACTCAACAACTACCTCTTACATGGAAGGCAATTTGCATTCTGAGTTCCATAGATCAAAAAATGTGAGTTTAATATTCAGACTAGAAAATTATGCCTAGAATATGGTTTGTGGCTTATTAGATTTTCTTAAATATAAACTATTGTAGAATGAGGACGAGATTAGCATATTTAGTTTAATTCTTCGTCTTCTTCGAGTACTTACTCATGTGTGGCCACATAATAGGGGTATGCCTTCACCAGGTCTAGTTAAATGTGTGAGCCTTATGACTACAACCTTCGGTGCGCATCCAATTGTGGCTAAAACCTATATTAATTTATTCAAGGTAGGTTTTTTTCTGCGATGTATCTCAAATAATTTCTATACATTACTTAGGAATACGTTTTATGCTATCTATATCATTTAAAACCTCTATAGGATTTTATTTTTAGCAAGATCATGCAATGATATTATCCAGTGAGTTCGGTTTTCTCGTCATGATTGCTATGTGTGGAATAGAAAGATATAAGGTGAGATTCTTTTGGAAAGGCAAAGTGTACAGTGATGGAATTGGATGATTGTAAATTTTTAACGACTTTAACTTCAGCCAGCTGATTATCGGAAATGCATTTTAATCTTTGCATTTATGCATCTAAATATTTTTGTGCTTAGAATTGTCAAGATATGAATTTGGCTATCCCTGTTGTGATTTTTTCTCAGTTGAAGTTGTTTTTCATTCTTGATCTTTGGATTAATTACAGAGTGTCACATTAACTGAGATGAAAAGGGTATTCGTCAAACTATGGAAATTTCGAGATGAACTGTCTGAATTTGGATGGTTATCCGGAACTGAAGTAGGTGTAACTATGAAGATGGTAGAAGAACAGGTTAGAAGGCTCATTTTTTCCATTTTTCTTGTATATTTATGCATTTACGTTTTATTGTGACTATTCCATACTCATGAAAAGGAAGTAGTTTTGGTTGTATAGACTGAAAATCTACTGTCTCGTCTATCTGATGATTCATCATGGAAGTTTTTTGGCTATCCATTAATCAGTTTGGCTCAATCATTGCTAGACTCTCCTTCATCAAAAGATGTAATTGTTGTGGATGGTAGAGTTGCAAGCGGTTGCTCATTATGGATATTTGCTAGTGAAGTTCTTGTTAAGGTACGACTTATTTTTATACTTACGTATAAAACATACATTCTACATTTTCTAGTTTTTATATTGTAACTTTTTTCAGAAGAAGCTAGTTGCTTCATTTTTTTAATAGTAATAATATATATCTTTGTCTAAAACATCACTTATATCTGAGCATAGGCTTTGCGATATTTTTTAAGCGTTCAAAATTTAGTGGACAATTCCAGTACTGGCTATAAAACAGTGTAGTACTGATTTATCAGAGAGACTATGGATACGAAGACAAAAGGCGTTATTGAGTTAATATTTTATTGGAAATTCTTTTAAGTGAATGCCTATCAATGCTATGAATCTTTGAATTTTACCAAAGCGTTTTAAAAGGGTTCTTTAAACTTCTCTAGTTGCAGTGCTTAATCCTTTTAAGATATCCAAAAATTTTGAATACAACTAAACTTTACTGTAACCACTTTGAAAGAGTTATTTTTTCTATTGGTGCGATCCATAATCTTCATTAAACTGTTTGTGGTTATTCTTTTGTTTAAACAATATATATTCGATATGATAGACTTATATTCTATAAAATATTGCAATTTATACATTTGCTTCACAGTTAACCAATTGTAATTCCATATTTTTCCACTATATCATAAATCTAACACTTAGAATTTAATTGTAATTAAATACCTATTCATTCTTACTTATCTACACAATTGTTCTTTATTATTTATGTTTCATAGTAAACCTCAGGTGGACTATAGTATTCTTTATAGAAATAAGGAATTTCTTTGTAGGGTGACGTTAAATCAGTCCTTCATATTTTAGATGAGGTTCGGCAGTGGGAACATTTAAATTGACTATAATTAATTTATATGGATTTCAATAGCATCGATCTGCGGGTCTAATGGCATATTTATACCAATAATTCAAGATATAAGCTTCATTTGGATTCTGATTATACTGACTTTAGCGATCAGTTCATGGTGTATTTTGCCGAAAACATCCAATTATGCGTTGATATAAATTTTTCTGTTCGGCTATTTTGAAGCATCTTTCTTTCCTTGTTTAGTATCTATGATAGCTCATAATTATTTTTAAAGAATCCTTTCCGTAAATGGCTTTCAGTGTTTAAAATAAGTATTAATTATGAAAAATATTGACTAAAATGTTTTAAAGGGCTAATAAGGAAAATAATTTAGCCTGAATTAAATAGTTATTAGACGTCTTCTTTTACCAAATTATGATACAACATAGTACAACAAATTTAGTAAAAATAGTTGGCTTTCGTTTGAAGCGAAAATTCGATTGCCCGCTAAATTTCGAATGTCATTATACATATTTATAATAAATTAGTTTAGAATAAGATTATTTTAGTGATATACCTCATTAAATAAGGTTTTGATTAACGTTTCGCAAAAATGTTTTTTCGGGCACTGGTGGTCCAGCCAACTGGAATTTCATCTCATCTTCTATATATCATCCAGTCAATTTCTGCCGCAGCTAACACAAGTTGTGCTTTAGTAATAATTGGTATGTTAAAAGCTGAGTTGTTTTATAAGAAAACGGCATCAAACAGAAACTTATAATTCTTATCTACATATTTAGTCATATTACTATTAGTTAAGACAATCGAATTTTGCAGTTTCTCAAATGGATTTATTAGTGTAATATGAGTCATTTGGATCTGATTTTTGGAGCCTTTAAAATATTTATTATTTTAAATAATTTGTTTAATACTTTCCTTTTAAAGATGTGCTGGTAGAAGTCATGAAAAAATGTGCAGTTGATGTGCTTAACAACTGCAGTCTAATTGAAGGTCTGTTCGATTATGTTTGCAAGATGCGCAGTGATGTGGCAGTGTCACTGATTCGGTAGGAAGAAAATGCCATATATTACCACTTATTTATTATTTAAATTTAATTCAGCTTGCATAGTACATTAATGTCAAGCAATTAATATATATATATATATATATATATATATATATAAGACTTTAAACATGGAACAATTATGGTACACAAGTGACTACATTGTTGATAATATGTATATATTTTAGAAATTCCTGTTACAGATGTCTACTACCAATAATAAATAATAGAATACAACTTCGAGATGCGCTGTTCAAAAGCTTAAAGGTGGGATGAATATTTCTCATTGTCTGTTCAGTATTAGTTATAACAGTTATCCAGAAAGATTTGCTGGGAAATTCTACTGTTAATTCGGCAGTTCCTATCCTTCTTCTATTATTGAGAAGTGTTAGTCAACGGAAAGCAGGCATCACTCATTGTAACATATCACAGTCTTTTGCCACATTTTCTTCTCAGGTATTCTTTCTTTTCAAAAGATTTATTTTGGTGGATTTTATACCACCAGAAATTCTGTACCTTTACATATGCTATTAAATTATTTACATGACGAAACAACAACTTAATTGTATACCTTTAGTCATTAGCCGATATGGGATTGAAGCGGACAATAGACAAGTCCATTGGTTTAGAAATTGTGGGTATTCTCAAACGGTGTCTTTCACAACCGTCTTCAACGAGGTTAATCTGATGAATAGTTTAATTGGTTATTTGTTCGTCGTTTTTATCCCGTTTTTCTATTGACAGCTTACTATTCTTAACATAGTTGAAGAACGTTATTTATACGAAGTTCTATATATAGTTTAGAAAAAATTATTATAGAGCGGTGCTATATCAGGGTATTGCGGAGGCTGCCTTACGGACCCTTTCTATAGTTGAACCATGTCTTGATCTATTATTGACACATGCAACTACAGGTACTTAAGAACTATATATGCAGTGCGTTCCAAAATGATAGCACACTTTGTTTTTTTGCCTTTTTTCTGTTCTCTGTGGTCAGATTGATCCAATTTTTTTAGAGGTGGGGTGTAAGAGCCTTGAAAATCTCCAGTTTAAATTTAATCGTTTTTCATAAAAAAATTACCACTTTTATGCTAATTTTTCTCAAAACTACCACTTTTCATCGTTTCAAAATGATAGTACACTTTATTAAAATATGTGTTTATGACAAAAAAACAACAACAATCAATGTACATAATAATTAACTAATAATCAGTACAATTTCCACTTCTATTAAGAACCTGAAAAATTGGTTCAGGCATACTGTTAACTAAGTTTTTGACGACACTTTTGTCTACTTCGTTCCATGCTTTGCTAATGGCACTTTGGAGGTCATTGACGGTCTCAAACTGACGGTTATCGTCATGAATCCGACGCATGAGAGTAGCCCAAAGATTCTCCATCGGATTTAGGTCCGGAGAGCGCGATGGCCAGTCCATAGTGGCTATGTCATTGTCTTCCAACCAGGTCTTGGTCCTTCGACTGGCGTCAGTGATGGCATTATCTTGTTGGAAAGTAAAGCTAACACGTGGAAATCGTTGGAGATACTAGACTAATCGATGTCCTAAGATATCCTGGTAGTCAGCGCTGTTCATCTTCGCCGAGTCGAACGCCAAGTCGACTAGTCCCATACCACTGAATGCACCCCAAATCGTAACACTTCCTCTACTGAAATTTCGCGTTGAAAAATGCCGGGGTTCCTTATGTAAATCCCTCCAATACTAGTGACAACCATCAGGACCATCTAGCTTGAACTTTTCTCATCGCTGAAGATCGCATAAATTCGAAATAATGAGTTTATAGTCTTATTTTGAAGACTAGGACTTTTCCCCAGTCGCATCTCATGAATGTTTTGGTCCAGCAAAGCCTTTCACCATTATGCCCTGGTGTCAGTTGTGGACACTTCTTCATCCGTGATCGGACAATATTGGGACACTTGTTCAGCATTATCCACACTGTAGATTCTGAAGCATCAATGGCACATGTCCTACGGGTTCCAACGATGCTAGTCGTCCTATTCGACGCTGTACGCAAAATTGTCCCTTTTTCACAGTCATTCAACTTGCTAGGTCGTCCACTACTCTTCTTTGTATCATATTATTCTTAGTGACGCAGGAAATTCATGATAGCCTTCCTGAAGCGCTTGAGGACATCGGCAATCTGCTTCACCGTGTAGCCGGTAGTTGGCAGTTCTTTGATTTAACCTCTTTCGTGTAGACTCAACGTAGAAGCACGACCCATTGTTATGATGGTCCAGGATTAGTCAATTTGCGCTTTTTTTCGTTAAATAACGCCAGAATATATGAAGTGTGCTATCATTTTGAAACGATGAAAAGTGGTAGTTTTGAGAAAAATTAGCATAAAAGTGGTAATTTTTTTTATGAAAAACGATGAAATTTAAACTGGAGATTTTCAAGGCTCTTACACCCCACCTCTAAAAAAATTGGATCAATCTGACCACAGAGAACAGAAAAAAGGCAAAAAAACAAAGTGTGCTATCATTTTGGAATGCACTGTATAATCATCTATAGTACATTTCCCTTTATTTAGTGCCTTCTTCTTGGAAACCTGAGAGTATGGTTTTATCATCGAGGTCAATTACGCAGCTAAACGAACCAATCCCACAATTAGTTCAGGTAGTGGGATAATTATTTTAACTACTTGATGAATAAAATATGATTCATTTTTTAGGCCATCGAATGTCTGTTATGTGAAGCTATTTCTATGGCTGATAAGGGTGTAACGCAGACAAATGGTGGAGATCTACTTATTTTAAAGGCGACAAATATACTTGAAGAATGGGTACAAAAAGCAGGCTGTCAAGATGTACATGATCTAGGTACCTTTTTAAACTATCGATAGAATTCACTTCCTATAATGCTCATTGTTGATAATACCCATTTATCGCATAGTACTGTTTATTATTGTTTAAGGTATCGACAAGCTGTCTGAGTGGAATCCTTCTTCAGAAATTGGACGATCGAATTTCGTCTTTGCTTATATGATGATTAATTTATATGACGCTTTAATGGGATATGTATGGAGACGACTTAATGCTTTGGAAAAGTTATTATTCTTAATTTTGTTTAGCAGTAATGAAAAATCGTATCTCTGTATCTAATTCACATTAAATATAGGAAGGAAATCGTAGCTAATGTAGATGAGAGGTCATTGGTAATTTTTTTTAAATGTGAATACTAGTGCATTTCAACCATACTACTTAATCTATAAACGAGGTGTTGTAAATCGTGAAGTAATATTTAGGTTATATAGGTGGATTTTACAGGGTGGTAGATTGTGATAGACTCATTATACTTATGAAGCGTCGCCGCGAACTGAATGATGTTTTGGTAGAAAAAACAATTAAAAAAAAAGAGACGAAAGGTAACATAATTTTTTTAAACAGATTTTTATTTCTTTAGTTATATTTAACTATAGCAAATATTGTATTTTTCGGATTGATAGCTTTGATATTGGACATGTACTACGCCTTTCCATCTACATTATAGGAATAATTTTTTAACACTTGGATGGAATAATTATTTCTGAAATACTACTGTGATAACTTAACATTATGGCATCGGAAATCTCTTAATTAGTGTATTTCTTAAAATACTTTATTGTTTTCATATAATATCCACTTATAATAAGAATTAACTTTGGCCATACAACAATAAAGATTTCTTGGTCGAATATTAGCGCGTGAGTCTAAGATCATCAATGTTCATTTTATAATCAGAGTTTATTGTAACAATTTAGGCTTATATACAGATATTGACATCACTTCTTATAGTTGTAAGCTGCAGCAACTACTTAGGTAGACAGTAATATTCACAGGAAAAAATAAGTATGTAAAATACTTGGTATTTTTATGGTTATATATCAAGAGCTGAAATAGGATAGCTATAATTTTCAGTTACGGAAGCATTAACGGTCGACATACATCAAGGAGATGTAGTGACAAGTGCCTTTACTATCTCACAGATACTCAACAGAATTATTCCAAAGTAAATTGTCATTTACCCATACAGGATATTTGACGTAAATGCACAAATTTCGTTCATTATGATTTTATCAAATTTGTGTTTCACTTTTAGAAATGCAACATCAATTCATGGACTTGATGAAGTTAAATCGGACCTTCTTTCGTGGGCAATTGATAGAGTACATACGTTGAGTCAAATGATCCTTCAAACCTACCACCCATTGCATTCAATTATTAGTGGGACTCAAAATTTGATTTCGGTGGCTAGGTTAGTTATTAATTGTAATTTTAAAGATATTTTAGTATTCTATGTGTGATTTTAGTTCATTGCTAAATTTCTATGTTGGCATTGATTGTGTAGAATGGATTTGTTCAATCGATACTCCAAATCAATGTAAGACTAAGGTCTGTTTATGTTATAGTTACTTTCTCAACATTTATTCTACTCTGACAATTTTGTATCACTCATTAATTTGTTAATTAAGGCATTGGAGGCATATGCTAACATAGTGTATTATTTGTCAACAAAGTACAAGCATCAACCTATGCGAGTAGTGCAAATTTGTGAGTTGTTATTTTCTGTTTAAATTTTATGATTTTATTTTTTCTAATTTTCCTCAGGGCAGCATGGTGATTCGAATATAACACAGTCTTCTGCTGGTCAATTATCCGCAAATGGGTCACTGGTTAGACACTGTCACCTAGTTTTAACTAAGCTGTATCCTGCATTACTAGTATTAGACCGGAAAGATGGAGAAGAAAAGAAAACTGCGGTAGAGTTGGAGAAACAAGCTAAAGCCATGATAAAAGTTAGTGATGTGCATTTACTAGTATTTACCGCATACCATGTCGTCCAATATTTTATATAAATATAATAGTGCCACTTTTAGATTGTTTCTTCATTAATGGCTCTTAATTATAACCCAAAAGGCTGGAATACCGCGTTCAAATTTGTCATGAAAATGTTGGAGGTTAATACATTTGGTAAGTACAGTGTTTGCTTTCTGTAGGTCATACTACGAAGTGTGTTAATTTTATAGATTGACGATATAATATAGTTATGCTTTTAAAAGTATTTAATGTTACTACGACGGATTGGAAAGCAAGACTACGCATATGATTGGTGAAAAATAATCAGAATATAAAGTTAATAGAGTATATTGGCATAATGAATTAATTATATGAAGGCCATAAAACTGACCTTATATGAAATAAAATACAGAATTTGATATTTTATGCTATAAACTATACTTCATGTTTAACAGTATTAGTTTGGAAACTCACTGCATAGTTTTGTTCCATGGTTATACTAACATATGTTTTATTCAAGAGAAATTTTTTATCTAGACGAAATATGAATGACATTGTATCGATATTAGTATTTTTACGATATTAACTCTAGATATTTCAACTAATGATTCAACAGTGAATCAGGGAAAAATGTGTCGCTATTAGGTTGCTCAGTACGCACAAGTCATTTAAAGTTAGGTCTAGTAATGCACTGATTAGTAAAAGGCATGTTTAGTAGATATCTATATAGCCAATATTTTAAGTTTGTGTTTATCAAGAGCTATCCTATTTTATATTAATAACTATAGGAATTAAATGTTTAATTTGCCATCATTCCACTTGTTTTTATGCATAATATTATCCTCAAATTAGTTTTTTTTCCAGCAAATAGCGGCAATTTGCGCTGTCTACTCAAATTTGTATGTAATCTAGCTTTAAAATGTGACGATGTTGATGGTGCAGTAGAAAAAACATTGAAAACGTTAGCTGACGAAGTAGTACAAGTACTAAGTGATGAGGTTTGTTAGAATTTCGATAATTTGTTCTAATATTATCTATGGATATAGTTATAATATAAAATTATTTGACTACAAAATAAGTGCTGACGCCAATAGGATAGTGAGTCTATAGCATAGTGGATCAGATTATTTCTTCAGCATGCTAAACTGTGACAGTTTACTCTGCAAATAATATATATAACTAAGTGCTGTTCTTATCTATGAAATTTGTCAGGGCGATGAACAGAAGTATGCATTCATCGAACATACGTCGCAGTATGTGACAAGTGACTTTATTATGACAACAACGGAGAAAACACTAAGTTCTATTCGGTTGGCCGTAGCATTTGCTGCTGATTTTTTCGTTAGAGATCAGAGATGTTCGTATAATTTTCTGAATTTAGTCACACATTTATATTTGTTTAAACACATCAAACAAGTAGAGAATTACAGGGGGAAAAACGGAATATTTGTATTTCAGTAGACTCTTTCTTCTCTTCGGTGTTATCCAAATGTGAACAGTGTTGTGACCTTGTCTCTCGCTTACTCCCTCTTCACACTCAGTTCCATATTCATAAGGAGCGATTCGTTCAGATGCTCACCTCATTGTTTACGTCTGTAGAGCAACCTGTTGACATGGTTTGCATTTATTAATCTATGTTATTATGATATCATCAAATATGTTTCTAATTGTAGTTGTTAATTTGCACTAAGACCCTATCGGAAATCACAGAATGGACATCCATTACTAAATTGGCTGAGCTGCTTAATAAGAAGGTAGAATTACATATCTCTATTTGATTGTATATTTCCTTATAAAAGTAGTTTTTGTTCAAGATGCAAGCAATTATGGCAGTAGCGGATGAATATGTTGGAATTTTAAACCCTGAAGATCAAAAACGGGGAAATCAGAAAAGAAGGTATGAATATGATGTTTTTAGCGTTTTATTATTTCAGTTTTAACTTAGTGAAAAATTTTAAATGCTCTCGTATTGTTTATATATATATATATATATCAGATATGCAAAATCGCGGCGTGATGAAACAATTTACGTTAAGTACGTACGAGCCAGAGAATCTTTTCAAAGTCGCGTGCTGCTCCTTTGCGCTGCCTTAAAGGATGATCGACTTAATTTACAAGTCAAAGTAATTTATTTCTTTATCTATCTTGTAGCTGGATTTTTATTTGAAAAAAGCGTAAGTTTTACTTCAACGAGCTGAGAATGGAAATTGTACGTTTCAGAATAATTCTATCGGTATGCGCGATTTCCGTATTGATATGCGGATATTGAAAGATAATATGACACGTATCGATGAAGAAGAACCACCAGGAAGGAAGAGAAGAAGAAAAGGAAATGTGGATAAACCAAACGAGGTCGAAAACTTAGCAAATAAGGATGATGATGAAAACTCACGAAATATTAGCAATCATCGTACGTTCATGAACTCAGAATACACAAGAGAAGGAATAGAAAATGAAATGAGTATTGTTTACTAATGAATTTAATTAAAAATATTGCAGCAAATTAGTTATTTTATTATAGTTAGCCGTTCTTTGTTTGAGACATTCTCATCAGTAACAGTTTATTTTTAATTACTATATAAGATCTCGAAATTTATAAGTGTAGCACTTAATATTCATCACCTTATCTCGGGAATACTCGATTCCATTAGGCTTCTCTGTTGCACATGATATTATACATACTTCATTATTGAAATTGGAACAGATCATATAAATTTTGTTCATGACGTATCAAGACATGGAACTATGCGGTCTTCTCTTGCTTGTCTGATAACCATAGCTATGTTTCCTGACCTAAAATTAAATAATTATTAAATAATTATTGCGATGTGTTTTGGTGTGCATGTTTCACTATTTACATTCGTTTGTATTGTATATTATGGTGTAAGAGATTTTCCTGTTGAAGTTTACCTGTTCTGGAGCTACAGTAATCTCTAGTCGTGGAATGGGAGCAGAACCTACCCTCGGTCGAGGGTGTGGAACAACGGAGTCTGCAGAATCACCAAGTAGAGGGACAGTAGCTACAGCAGTAAGCTGGAAAGGATTCTCCTACACTGAGGTTTTCCAGAATAGTTTATTTGACTATTGTTTTGTTATAAACCTGTGCTTTAAATGTGGTTGCCACCTATTACTGTAAATCTTTATGTGATATATACTAGTTCGATTGCATATGAACTATAAAAGTCACTTGACGTGAGTTATGGTATGAATATTTGCAGATGTTTAACTATAATTGAGCGAACGGGTGCACCGATATTGACAAACCATAAGCAAATAAAGTACCTACCCTATGTAAAAAAAATTATAACGAATAATAGAATTATTACAATACTTTTAGTAACAAACTAATTTCTCACACCTTTTGTAGGTCTTCAAATATGGCAACACATGTTTTCTTTTTGGGTTTAATGGGTTGCAGCATGTAGTGAGCTATCATATGCATGCACTCCGTCCTGCCTACATATTCAGCCCATTCGAGAGCACAAAATCCGCGCGAAAAGTCTCGAAGATTGGGATCTGCTCCTAAATCAGTGGTAAATTAGACTAGGATAGATTCATTAAACTTATTTGAACTGACAGTATTTTTTGAATTAACTTAATACTTATATGTCACTGTAGCTACGATATGATCAGTATTTTTATAATAACTCTTATTTTATCTTTTACTTGAATTAATAAAAAATGATGGGGTAAATTTTTTAAAATTAAGAAATATGTTAAAATTGTTTTGCAGTGACTAGCTGAAGGATAACTTTAAACACTAGATTATATACTTACCTGCTCTGAGCAGAACTCTAGCACAAGATATCCTTCCTTGGATGGCTGCTTTCATTAGAGCACTCTGTCCGATATTATTCACTTGGTCTATATTAAGTGTAGGAAATCGTTCCAAAAGTAATTCTACGATAGATGTATAGCCTGAATAATAGTATATTGTATTTTGTTACTACTTTCCTATTGTTCTGAATACGAGTTATTTTCAGAACTCAAATAAGCATCTCGCGTGATTGGGTTGGATTAGCAAAGTTAAAGGGGAACAGTCAGTTGTACGAGCGAACTACAGTAAAAGTATCATCACGTTCAAATAACTTATCAATTGAGTAATGATTTTTTTTCTACTGATTTCAGTTCTCGTTTAGTGTTTAATGCATTCCTAGCCATAATGAAGTTTGAATAGTATGAACTGAACTTATTACTTCATAAAAATGTGTTTTTTTAAATTATATTCTAAAATATTTGCTTTTGCTATGAATTAGGGTTATTACCGATTTTAAACTTAATATATCGTCTTTCTATATCTTATGGGCACATAGAGCTAATGTGAATGGAGTACGGATGACTTCTAGAAAAAAAAGATAATAGAATTTATGTGCTACGGAAATGGCAGCAAATGATTTTCCATGTAGATTAGAAGATTTACAGAATTTCTGTATACTATGAAAGAAGGATTGTTATTCTATCTTCCAGAAGTTTTGCGAGTAAAAAATTAGTTGTTTAATAGCAAATCTATTGAAAAAAAATAGTTAATAATTTTATGATTTAAACATTTTTGAGTAGTGGTCTTATAGCATGAACAATAATCTAGTAATTGTATAAATGTAAACTATATTTGTAATAACTACAGTTATTGACATTAATTAACCATATTCCAGCTTTAACGAGCAGCTTACCTGCTTGTGTAGCAAGAATGAGAGGTGTATTTCCTTCCTGATCTTGCATATTCGGATTAACTCCTTCTTTTTTAGATTCATCATCGATTGCGCGGATATCACCTTTGATACAGAATTCAAGCAGGTTTTGGGGAGGCTGAAGGAAACATCTAGTATTAATTGAAACTAGCATAAACAAAATTGGTTAGTTAAATCTAAAGTTTAGGATTTTTTCTTATTAGTTTTATTTTAATGGTGAATTATATAGATATAAAAATAACTCATCAGGAGTTTGTCTCATTCATACTGTTTAGCTTTTAATTGATATCTCTTATCTTCTGTATCGTTTCACAGTTTTCTTGTATGTTTACTACAACACTGTCTGCATTGCTGAATCTCAGTGATACCGTACAGACACTCCTAATTTTCTCGCGTTTTCTTGCTTTGCAGTTTTATATATTATCCAAACATTATTTATCCCCATTTATTCCTCACTATCACACATTAACACATTTCTCATGCTATATTTCTAATAACTTACCTTCACCCGCGGGATATTGATGTCCATCATTTGAGGTAGGGTGGCGCGCCGCAACCGACTCGTAACTATAGGGATAATGTTTCGATTAGCCTCCGGATTAACTGCTTCCCGTTAATCTGATCCCTCAGACATGAAAATGCGTAATTCTTTGCATTCACAAGTCTCATTATGGGAGGGGATTCACCATATTTTATCTACCTTTTAATACTTATTTAACTGTATTTAGTGATACTAGTTTTAGTTATTTTCGCTAATGATTTTTTTTCGCTTTTCTTTTCTTTCTGAATGTATTTCCTATTTATTTGCTAATATTTCAAATTAAATCCAGCACATAATACCATTGTTAAATCTACAGTGGCGGCCATATACTTAAGGCACACTCGAGCATTGATTTTAAAACACTATAAAACTTGATGAAACCAAAGTTTTATTAACAACAGCAATAACAATAAGTTAGTACATAACTAATACTTCGTAGGATATCCGAAATTCTTGATAACTGCAGCACAACGTCGTGGCATAGAGTCTACAAGGTTAGGACAACGTTGGACTGAAATCTGAGTCCAAGCTTTCTTGATAACTGCTTCTCATGCTTTAATATTGGATGGCTTTTGCCTCTGTACCTCCTTTTCTGCATCGTTCCACAGGTGTTCTATGGGATTCAAGTCTGGACTCTGGGACGGCCATTCCATCTTGGTGATTTTCTTCCGATGGAGCCAATATTTCGTGATGTTTCTTGAGCGTTTTGGATCGTTATCCTGTTTAAATATCCAATTTCGGCTCAACTTTTGACTTCTAGCATAAGCTAGAAAGTTGTCTTTTAGTATTCTTAAGTAGTAATGCTGTCCGTTATACTCTCTATGATATGAAGACGTCCCTGTCCATTTCTTTTGAAAACCACCCATACTATCACTGATTCACCGCCATATTTAACAATAGAAATTGTACATTTTGGCATATATTCCTCTCCAGGACTACGACGGACATATTTCTTCCCATCTGATCCAAAGCAGTTGAACTTTAACTCATCAGAAAATACCACTCTAGTCCAATCCACTGCTGACCATGTCAGGTGTTCTCGAGCAAATGCAACTCGGGCCTTTCGGTTCTTCAAGGAAACAAGGGGTTTCTTCCTGGCTATTCGTCCATTTAATCAGCTTCTATCCAAGGTAATAGAACTGACCTGACACTCAGTGAGCATTCTGGATAGGCTTTCACTTCGTCGTAGATGTCCCTGGCAATTAATTGACGGTTGTTCTCGCATTGCCGACGAATTGTTCCATCGATCCTTTTGGTGATATTCCGATTTCTTCGAGTACGGGGGACATTTTCCAGTATCCCAGACTTAGTAATATGCTTAGTAGCGTTTTGAACTGAACACCGAGAGAGTTCCAACTTCTTCGCAATCTGTACCTCACTCAAGTTTTGCTCAAGTAAAGCCTTAATCATTACTCGCTGATTTGGCGTGATATTCTTTCCTTTACTCATCTAGAAACAGACCTACATGGATATGAAAACACTTAACTACAATAATCTTAATATTGAACATAGAAAAGCTCATGTGAGAAGGAATTAAATCACTTACATTAAGGGCGCCTTAACTATATGACCGCCACTGTAAATTCTAAGCATATTTCTAACTGTTTGAAAAAATCGTTCTATTCTTTAGTATTATATAAATTATATGATATTTAATTATTTCTAATAAGGATCTATTCTTCAGTATAAAATGAATACACTACTAACACAGTATCTTCAGAATTCAACCCATGTCAAAATATTTTCTTCTAAATTAGTTATCTCCTGGAACCATGAAATCCCATGCGAGAGGCCTTTTTACAAAATAAATACATTTTAACAATATCTTCTTAGAGATCTTAATTATATAGAATATTTTCATGTCCGTTAATTTTAAAACTTAACTTCATTTTCAGTGTTAATTATTGTCCATGGGAGATCGTATTCAACGTCATGAACGCATTCTTCGGTATATTCAACACAGAGAACGGGTATATCATGAGAAATAAGAGAAAAACAAGACCAATAACGAAATTGAGAGAGATTGTAAAGAAAGAAGATATGAAGAGAATTGCCTTTTTAATTATCTAGCAATTATAATTTAGGCACTTGTTTGTTTAACAAATGAAAAAAGTTGGTAAACAAAAAATGTGTTAATCGTCTGTGGGTCTTTCAGTGCATTCGTTTTCATTCCATTTACTGATACTTGCTTTAAGAGCAGGCTTCTCCTTTTATCTAACCGACTCTAAAACTTCTGAAGTTTGCAGCGTTTTTCATAACGATCAGTATCTTTCTGTAGTTGAACTTATTCACTATAAATAGGTTATAGCCGACCATCCCCAGATTCACTTTTATGCTTTACAGAAGTTAAGTACATAGCTGTTTCTCTCACATCCAAATAGCGTATATTTTAATCTATAATAAAAAGGAAATTTTTTTTTCCAGTCGTTCTCTGTTCACTTCTTGTCAATAATTTTTTGTTTATCAGATTAATTTCCCTTCTTAAAACATAGGAATCTGAAAACCACATATTTCATGGAAAACAGCGAGATTTACCTTTGACTTCTTGATTTCTATATGTATGTATAGTGTGTCCAGTTGCATCCTAATTTTTCAGCATGGCTAATTATTTATGAACCGCACTGGTAAGTTTAATGATAGGAAATAGAGGTATAGTAGGATTAAATCTGACAACTTTTGTCCACATGAGGAAATGCTAAGGTGGATTTTCCTAAACAGGAAAAATTCATGATTTATAATGAATGTACTGCATAATAAAACCACAGTTCTATTTACATCCTAATGGATTTCTAGCAAAGTGAAATATCGGCATGCCCATTTTAACTTTTCCAATAATGTATATACAGTAGTCGCAACTATACAAAATAAATGCCATTTGTTTTAACTGTTTTTTTTATTAGTTTTTTTTCCGTTCTGATGGTAAAGAGGAATCTCCTTTACCAGCAAACACTCTAAATACTAGCTTTTCCCTCATATATTTATTAACTATTATTTTTTAAACATGTTTTTTCTGTTGCGAATGTTTACCAAATCGCCAAACATGTATATACTTTAATGAAGTTAGGTTGTAAAAAAATTTTTAAATAGATGACTCAAATAAACATTGAAAAGAAGTTATATCAGTACCATAAACAGTGATCTGTTTGAAACAAGTTTCATCTAAACGCTTTCATGTTTGGCGAGATCGGTGAATTCCTAACTCTTTAAGATAGATAATATGTTCCATGGAATGTAATAAAATCTATTTCTGAGTGAATAATTACTAAGCAATTAATAAGTGGCTTGATATTCACATGCACTATAACCTTAGCTTAGCTAAATTGGGCGTTTTTTTTAGCTACTATTCTATATAATATTATGAGATTTTAAAAATTACTGTCTTTTAACCGCTAAACGATGGTGATTTAGTATTTTCATACTCTCCTTCGTTCCGCTTTTCATCTATAAATAGAAAACTGATAAGGACCTATAGTGTGTATATTAAAATAGATTAAAGAAAGGTGGTACACGAAATTTTTTTAAAGTTGTTGCATATTCAGGTCCTCGATATGCAAAGTGTTGTGAAGACTCAAATGATCCGAAGTAAATCTATGCCGCCTGAAAGAAAGAGAATTAAACAGGTAAACCATATTTTTAAGAAGCGATTAAGGTTAAACGTGTTTCATACAACGTTCCGTGTTAAAATTGGTATTTTTAGTTTTTTTTTTCAGCTAAGTTTCTGACATTTGGATATTACAGATTGAGAACCAACGTCGAATTGATGAAGAAAATGAAAGACTGATGCGATCACTAAGTAATATTACTCGAAGACCCAGTGTCTATAGTGCAAAATCCTCACTGAATAAAAAAACATGATATTCTAAATTGTCTTTGTATAGAATATATATTTGAACGAATCATAATCAAAAAGCGTTAAATTATTCAAAGAATTTAAGTCTTGGATTAAATAATTATATGTGGACATGAAGGAAGAACACAAAATGAATTTGGGACATGTCAGTTTAGACTTTGTTGCCTCGTACACACATTTTATAGAAGTAAATTTTCGTTTTGCGAAGTGTTAATGATGAAATAAATTAATATTCATTATGATACCGTTTACCCATAGTTTTTTTTAATCAAAATTTACTTTACCACTATTCGAAACAAAAACATTACTTGATGTTACTTAAAGATAAACCACAGCGAGATTCCATTGGATAGATTTAGTTTCAACGTAGATCGCTGAAAATAAAATATCAACGAGCACATTATAAAATGACATCTACTTATTTGATAGTAGTTCTTAAGCTATTTGTGCTATTTGCTATAACATATGAAAATTATAAGGCTTAGTTCCGAACTTATTAGTTGTATGTAATACACATCTCCGTATAGAAAGTTTTAAGAGAAACCCCTAACTTTTGCAATACTAGTGTCATAATTAAACTCCCAGAAAGTCTTTTTTTTTAATAATTGCTTGTTTAAATAAATGTAAATGAGTCAATACTGATTATATAGATGGAACTTACGTACTAACACGGAACATTTATAACTAAAGGACATTTACGTAAAGTCAAATATCTCGTAGATTTAAATGGTCTCAAATAGAATGTTCACTGCACCATCTCTATACGCTATCTTTTTAAATATTACTGTGAAATACATTCTATGATTGTTGAATTCATTTGCATCTTGCTCATATCTTTATTTTCTTCTAGAATTAAAGTATAGGTCTTGAAATTTCTGCTATATCATGGTTTTTGGCTTTGAATCTTTTATGTTGTTTGGTTACAAGATAGTATATTGTGTAGCAATCAAATAACAGACGTGTATGAACAATATTATAATTTCGTATAAACTACCATTGTGATTGTATAGTATTTTCATAAGATTATAAGTTTATCATAATTAAATTAAAATGGCGAATCATTTTCGTTCTCGGAATTTGTTTTTGCACTATAAGCATATTCATTTCAGTTCGTAATAATCCTATAAGCAGAGAATCCTATTTTTCAACAAATATTCAAAATGGTAAGTTATTAAATATAAAAGAGATTAATAAATTTTATGTGGTTGGTAAAGGATATTTATTTATTTATTTTAGACTATCAGTAAGAATAACAAGATGATGGCTCATTTGAACTTCAGAATGAAAGTCATTCTGCAGGATGCTCGGACATTTGTCGGTTATTTTAAAGGTAATGTATAGTTAACTTATCAATATTCTTTTATGGGTGTTTTTCTATATTATTTATTTACTGTCATTGATTTTTATTCTTTAGCATTCGATAAACACATGAATATTTTACTTGCTGATTGTGAGGAATTTCGTCAGATTAAACCTAAACCAGGAAAGAAGGTGGGATTTTAAACCCTATTGTTGAGGCAAAGTGGATGTTAACATATTTATAAACTAGGAAAATAAATTTATTTCGTTATCAGTCTAATGTTTAGGTTGTTTACAGTAATAAACAGCTGTTATTGCATTATCAGGTATTTATAAAAAAAATGCATATAAATAAGAAATGGGTTGCACTTATAGATGGCTGATGGAGAGGAGAAGCGTACGCTGGGACTTGTGCTTCTTAGAGGTGAACACATTGTCTCGATGACTGTTGATGGTCCTCCTCCTAAAGATGAAGATGGGGTTAGATTGCCAAAAGCTGGAGGATTAACGGGACCTGGACAAGCAAAACCTGCTGGCCGAGGAATGCCAGTAATGCCTCCAGGCATGCCAACCGCTGCTCCAGGATTGGCAGGCGCTGTTAGAGGAGTTGGTCAGTTTTTGCTTACTCATTTTAAATGATAAAATAACGTATTATTGAGGAGATTGCTTTAAAGTTTAAATATTTCTTGTTCTGTAGGTGGACCGGGAATGGGAATGATGCAGCCTGGATATGGTGCACCTGGAATGCCTCCTATGGCAGGTATTCCACCTCGTCCATTCTAATCTGCGTCGTACGTGGGCTTCTCATAAGTATGATCTGCATCCTGGAATAATTCTTTAAAACTGTATATTCATTTATTTTGGCTTCAAATGATTTGTAGGATTTTTGAGTTATTGGATCTTCTTATACCTTTTTTTGTTCATTCCATTTTATCCCGTCTATATATTAGCTATTTTATTTTGATTTTTGTTCATGGTTAATTCCGTAAATGAAGTTTCTGTAATAATTTCAATATCTTCTTATACCGTCTCATCGGATAGCCCAGGCTCTAAATCTTAGGTTGGGAGGAATCGATTTTACTATTTTCACTAATTTAGTAAGATCACGGGTTCGGTTAGTTGCTGATATAGAAGGATGCCACCTAAGAAGAAGGGAGAAGCTGAACTGAGGCCAGCTCTTTTGGGAAGACTTGGGACAAATTTAAGGGTGGGTGAAGGAATTTGGAAATATTGGGAGTTTTAAGACTTTCGTGACTTTGGGGTTTGTATTCTTCAGATTGGTATTCTTGGGTTACCGAACGTTGGCAAAAGTACATTTTTTAATGTATTGACTAAGTCTGAAGCGCAAGCGGAGAATTTCCCATTTTGCACCATCGACCCAAATGAGAGTAGGGTAAGTATATAGTTATATTATTAACATTTATAATGTTTATGATAATATATGTCCAGAATAATTTTTGGGGAAGCAAAATATTCTATTAAAATTACTGATTAAAGGTTTTTTTCCTAAGAATGTTATTTAATACTACTGATCGGAAAATTACTGCATTGAAGTTAGCTTCTGGACTATGAGTCAAGAATTATATCGAAAATGAATATTTCATGAAGCAATATTAAAGCTGGCAACTGCAAATGCTGGTTTGGGGATATGGAAACAGAAATTAATAAAGTTCTTGATTAGGATGCAAAAAAAATCATTACTTATATTCCTACGAAATTTTTTTTATACAGGATTAAAACTAGGAAAATGGAAAGGTATTAATTTATGCGAAGTATGTAAAAAAAGGTTTCAGTTAAATGCTTTTTGATGTATTTGAAATTGTTTTTTACTGGCTTTTTATATGAATTAAATATATTCCCTTTGATTTAAGAGGAGTTTGCCACATAAAGTTATTAAACTACTCAGGTAGCATACAACGACCTTCGTTTTGACTGGCTTGTTGAACATTATAAGCCAGTTAGTAAAGTTCCTGCTTTTCTGAATGTTACTGATATTGCTGGGCTGGTAAAAGGTACTGTTTCTTGGTTTAGAAATTTTCTTTTGTTATATATTGTTAATGAATTGTGCAAATAAAATGTTTTATAAGAGTCAGTTTTCATCTTGAAATTTCGGTTATTACGTTTTAGTGGCTAAATAGAAATAAGTCACACTAGAAAAGTAGGACTAAATATGAGAAACAGAAATAAGGGAAAACAAAATATGTTAATATAAGGTTTGTGAATTGTAGCACCTATAAGTTCTAAAGTCCTGAATTTTTTGAAAATTAAGTTTTAAACTATTTATAACCTTTTCTAGTGGCTTGTCCGGTGTAGTTATTAAATAAACATATTCAGCATATTAAAAGTAACAATGGTATCGAAATAGCATACACCTTTGATTATGTGACATTTCTAGGTGCTTCTGAAGGACAAGGACTTGGAAATGCCTTTTTGTCACATGTCTCGGCCTGCGATGCATTGTTCCACTTATGTAGAGCGTTTGATGATGACGATGTAACTCATGTTGAGGGTATGTAAATTCCAAAAGGACTTTATCTAAGTCTTTCAAATTATAAATTCAATAATTCTAGGGGAAGTAAATCCCGTTCGTGACTTGGATATCATTAGTGATGAGCTGTTCGCTAAAGATATGCAGTACCTTAACGGAGCACTAGATAAAGTCGAGAAACTTGTCACTAGAGCTGGAGATAAATCACTAAAGGTATGTTTCTATTACTATCAAGGGGAATATAGATATTTCAGCATCGTATGTATTAATTATAATATACTATTTTTATGTTTTGTCTATATGTAGTGTTTAGGGTGAATACGATACTCTAGTACGCGTAAAGAAGGATCTTGAAGAAAAGAAACCTATTCGGCTAGATAACTGGAATGAGAAGGAAATTGAAGTATATTAATCCTGTCCTTTATTTTTTAAAATTTTTATAGTAATAATATCAATGGTTCCTAGTTATGTAATTATCATTTCGTGGACTAGTAATAAGCTTATTTATTTGTGATAAATAACTAATTTATGCTCATTATTATTCAATATTATAGTATCTAAATAAGCACCTGTTTTTGACCGCAAAGCCAATTGTCTACTTGGTTAACTTGTCTGAAAAGGATTATATTAGAAAGGTATCAGTATTTATACTTCTTGGTACAACACTACTTTTTCATTAACAATTTGTATTTAGAAAAACAAATGGTTACCTAAGATCAAAGAGTGGATAGACAAAAATGATCCTGGAGCCGTTTTAATTCCATTTTCTGGTGCTTTCGAAAACAAAGTACTTGATATGCCTGAAGATGAGCGTGCCAAGTTTTTCAAGGAGAATGCAGTTACTTCCAACTTGGATAAGGTATTTAGTAGATGTTAAATTTTCACTGATATTATAGACTTTATTAAAATGATTAGCATTTATTAAAATTATGGACCGGAAGAGATTTTTTTGTTATATTCCGTTCTTGGTTTACAATTGGTTGTCTATAATAAGATTCAAATAATTAACCAATAAATTAGGAGTTATAAAATTAAGAATAAATGATACTTTACTAAAGTTTAATTATATATATAATATACGATAGAATTTGTCGAATTTTTAAAACTTATGAATGTGAGGATTAATGGAAAGTGATTTTTTGTCCTTCACTGAATAGAGCCCATATATGACTTCTATGAATCTTGTAAATATTCTTTAAAAGGAATGAGTGATTATAAGAAAGTTTATCTCGATACTATAGTAAATTTGTGTTCACATTATAAGTAGGAATAAAACAAGTAAATGTATTTATTGAGAAGTGAATATAATGCAAGTAATACGTGACTATTTAGTAATCCAATTGATTTAGATTGTTCATACTGGTTACAAGGCCTTACAGTTGGAATATTTTTTTACTGCAGGAAAAGACGAAGTAAAAGCATGGACCATACAGGTGAATTCCAAATATTAAAAAAAAAAGAAGTTTACTATATGGTCAAGTTGTTTTATTTAGAAAGGTACTCTGGCTCCGAAAGCAGCAGGTAGGATTCATACAGACTTCGAAAAAGGATTCATAATGGCAGAGGTTATGAAAGTAACTGATCTTATGGAATATGGAGAGGAAGCTAAGGTGGTTCCTGCATAAGTGTCTTAACATTATATTTACTATTATTATTGGAGTTGAAATCGGTGGCGCGTATTTAGTTACCTGGTCTTGTAGGTTTGTTTACAAACTATTTTTGCTTATATATACTATAAAACGTCTAAAATGTTATCGATCAGTCTTACCGCAGTGACTGAGGACTTATTGCGTAACCACAACTTACAATCTTCCATCTATTGCTTTGATAAGGCAAAACAAAAAGGTTTTCTACAACATTTTATGAGTTTTTATTTAACTAATGGCAACGTCAGAAGGCACTGAGAATAAAGAGACTACGATTAAAATCAGAATTATATAGGTTTCAACTTTAAACAATAATATTTTTATATTATAATTTATAGATTTAACTGTATTTCTAATTAGTGGTACAAACTTCATATTAGGCAAGTATTTATATCATAAGGATTTTTCAAGGAGTTTTTCTTTAAGAAATTAAAATTAAAATATGCAGTGGTATTATATAAAATAATAGTGGACTTTTTAAAAGTCCTATTTATCTTAAAAGATTCAATTCACTGGTGTATTGTAAATAAGCGAATATCTAAATGTAAAGACGAAATAAGAAAATTAATATGGATGTATTACTACTGCGTATTGCTTATGCTTAAATACCCATAATTACCTAATCATAATGTTGGATAAAGTTATCTGATGGATAAGGTAAAGTTTTTTATTCCTTTTTCAGACAATTCTTTAAACTTTTATTATATTATATTAATCAGCCTGGAATTAAATGACTAGAATTATCACCTTTCATCGTACTAAAGACACGAATATGCAGGTAAACAAATCACATTAGGCTTTCTAAGAACTGGATAAATAATGTTACTGTGTTTCATATTTTAAGTTTTAGTGAATGGTATTTCATTATATCATTGCATCAATTAAGGACCTATTATTGTCGTATTAATATATATTTGCGGGCTAACGTCTAGTTCCCACTTTTCGCAGTATCAAAAGTACATACACTGGAAGCAAATTTTTCAGGACTGCAGTTGTATCTGATGGAGAGACATGTTGTAACCGATGCATCTGATCAATACACTGGACAAAGTAGGCAAAGCTTTTCACATGGTTAATAACCACGCGCTCCATATCAAAATAACAGGAAAATGTTATATTCAAGGAAGGAAGAAAGAATTGACGTGATAGTATGTATGCTTAATTAAGGTCCAGAAAATCTACAGAAGCAAATGGGACACTAATTTTATAATTTAACTGGACAAAACTTGAAATTTACGGTAAATAATGCTTGTGGGTGATTATATTGGGACGAAGTTGTAATTGGCTATCTTATTTTATATTGGATACATATGACTAGATGTTTCTATGTTTTGCTTATATAAACTGAGCAATATGATTAACAATCAAAGAACATCGTGTAATAACAACTAATATAGGTTCTCTAGGTAGTAGTGTATAAATGATAATTCTTAAATATAACAAATAGCTTAAGATATCTCCGTATAACTGGGTACTGCATATTTTAAGGGATTTGTTTAGTTTTTATTGGTGCTACTTTTATAAAGTAATGTACTAATAAGTGCAATCTATTGTATCAGTCACTTGCACACATTTGTGTGTAAAGTAAAATCTAAGCCTTATGGAAATGACCATAACGCTATATCCCCATAAGACATGATTTATCGGAGCTTCAGTCTCTGTGCAATAGTACACGACAGGTCCATAATATTTCAAGAAAAAATTATCTAAAAGTTTGATGGACACAACATAAGTTTTTCAGCATGTAATATGTTCCTTGTGAGCATAGATAGAAACGAGTGTTACATTTTTTGTTTTATGACTATCCTCATCTACTGTTGATGAGAGTTCGGCAAATTACGAATATATATTTAATTAAAATTGAAGTACATTCATCCGGGTATTATGCACTCGATATTAGATTAAAAGCAAAAATATGTGTAGTATGTAAGGTTAAAATTTGTGTCAATAAATAATACGCGGACTGTAAGAGTGCGCAAATAGGGTCGTTCAGGTCGTCCATAGATTTCAGGTACATGTATGACCCAATTTTGGGTTTACACGAGGTTCTAGGATGTTTTTAGATATCTGAAATATTGTAGGATTTAGATTACCTAATACAATGCCTTCAGCCCCAAAATCATTTTAATTCGTGCGAAATTTAATTTAATAATAAAGTGGAGTTATTTAATTTTTTCTGCTCAATATATTCATTATTCTTTATCAGGTCAAAGCGGCTGGAAAATATCGTCAGCAAGGGAAGACGTATGTCGTCGAAGACGGAGACATAATTTTGTTTAAGTTTAATGCTGGTGCCGGTCTCACTGCGGGGAAAAAGAAGTAGTACTATGGTTGCTATATTTCAATAAACGTTAATCATTGTTTTAAGCAGTATTTTGTTACCCTTTTTCAAGTGTTTCGCTATTATTAATGCTTGAGTTTCTGGACGTTTGCTAATCTTGACTCGCAATTTTGGGGAAATTGCGAGTCAACATGGACGTTGGATAGCGTACAAGTTCCAGAGATATCCAACAATCTATTAGATGAATGGGATCCAACACTAGTAGGCTGCTTGGTACAAACAACACTAGGAGTACAGAAATGAAGAGACGTAGACAGAGCGTGTCTGCTCCCAGAAATAGTGTAGGGGTGATGTTATAGGAATAAGAGAGATAATGCGGTAACGAGATAGTCCTTTGTGTGACAGATCGACGATGGTGTGTGCAACCAGAGAGACGGGATAGGGCGGGACCTATGCCGAAGCATTGTGCGCTAGACGGACGCGAGAGTAACTAGAGACTATTAAATGCCTAGAGGTCCCAGACCATGAAGGTCTGTCGGGGCGGGGTGGATGCGGGCGGTCCATCAGTTGCCCCTCCCACAACCATGGCTGAGCCGCCCATTCTGCCGAAGCTATCTCATCAAGTTCAGAAGGTGATACTTATCCCTCATGCAACTCAACAGGCTCAACCTAGCCAGCAAGTATATCTGCTTCAGCCCAATACTGGGCAACAACAAGTGAGTAGTATTTGCAGGTGTATTGATTGTTTTGCGGTACACCACTAAATTTTAGCAACGAGGAAATATAATACGAGCACGTGATTTCATATTTTTCAGTAGAAATTTGACTTTTAATGCATAATATCCTTAGTTATATCTTCTGTGAATAAGTATTTCCAGCTTACATTTATACCAGTTCAAATTCCGGCTGAAAACACACAAAAAAAACAAATGACCGTTCTTAGTCCGATGCAACCAAGCAGCAGTAATTCGCATATGAATGTTGTACAAGTTAGTTTGGGGGTATATTGTAGTATCCAGTCGTATGTAGAATTTTATCACTAATTTTAAGATGGAGACAATAGACTCTGGTCGTGCTGGAGGTACGCCAATAAATTCGCAACCAGCTCAATCACAACAGAGAATTACCCTTGGTGCATAGTAAATTACTTTTTTTTACTTTTTAAAGAATAAAATATCTGAAACTAGTGAAGCTACCTATTAAATGTTATATTTTAGTATTTAATTATATTACTAATGTTGATGATTTTCCAGTGTTTAAGAATAGATGCAACATTGTTCGTATTCAGTTTTACATGTGTTGGCAAAATAAAAAATTTGGGATAAATATAGATTTGCAGGTAATCTACATTTTCAACAGGATCCGAATGATCCACAGAAGTGGATCATCACCAATGATACAGGTTCTCAACAGTCACAACATGGCCATCAGATTTCGTCGCGTATGAGTGGTGGTGCAGAGTCACCAACTATGATGGCTGGAGAATATGATATGGGAATGGATGACGTGAGTTTATATGTCTTGTTTTTTTAGTTCCAAACGAACAAATCTATTCATATATATATATATAATTCGGTCTTTGCAGAATCAAGTTCCTAAACGTTGCGCATGTACATGTCCGAACTGTCAAAACTCAAATGTTCCTAGGACGTGGGTTTTTTTTTCTGCTCAGGAATTTGGGAATCATAATCCATTTTGGTTACTAGCACTTTAACCATAATTTTTTATTTCTATATGCTTTTTACCAGTTGCGGTTCTAGGGGAGATGGGAAGCAAAGACTACACATATGCCACATATGTCAGAAAACGTATGGGAAAACATCACACTTGAGGCTAGTAACATCGATTTCTCGCTTTTCTTCGTAGTTATCTTCATCTTATTTAAGACTTCGAGTTATAATTTCTAGACGGTTTAAATTCTTGAAACCTTTTAGCAAGAAGTTTACAAAAAGTATATAAGCTGTTTTATTTAGAGCTCATCTTCGTGGTCACGCGGGTAATAAACCGTTTGCTTGTGATTGGCAGCATTGTACAAAACGGTTCACCAGGTTAGAACATTAGCATTTAGTGTAAATTCTTTACTATATATATATATATAAACACTGATATACTTTAGAAGTGATGAGCTCCAACGTCATCGTCGTACACACACAGGCGAAAAGCGTTTTGCGTGCGGTCACTGTGGGAAAAAATTTATGCGTTCCGATCACCTAACGAAGCACGAAAGGACACATACAAGTAGCCGTATGACAATGAGCCAGCCTATCAGACTTAATCACAATTGATTGATTCATATTATTTGTGCTAAATACTTCTATGAATGCGTTTGCTGTGCTTCTAACTTCTGTATTTTTGCAGAATCTTTATAAAACTTGTGCCTTTATCATTTCTTGGGCCGCTTTGTTCGGTAGGTTACTTCTTACTGTTGTGCGGAATAGCGAGACCAAGTACAATCACTTACCCCGGTCTTCAGTGTCAGTCTACCGTAGGTGGTTTGTATCGTTTAAGATGCCGTTACAATTAGCTAGTTTTACATCCTATTCTAAGTTTTGTTATTGCCTAAATGACGTAGTTATACCATTTTTTAAGCTTCATAGGTATTATCGATTCGTGACTTCAGTTTTTTCCACGTATGTGTCTGTATTCTCTATAGCAATTTATTATCGATGCTGTAGATAGTAAGACCATGCAGTGCATGATTTCATTGCTTAGCTGAACTATTATTGTATATTGTTGTTTCGCTAATGCGTAGTTGGTAACCGCCAAAGTTAGTTTGCATATCACTAGTAGCATTTATTTATTTAACATTTTATTTATGATTTGATCACATTATATGTTATTGTAATAAATCTTAAATAGCTAAAAGAGCATTATTATTTCATGGGGAAAGTGGGTTCTAATCGTGGTAATATACCAATATAAATTTATCATTTAAATGTACTGGCTTAATGTATTTATTGATAGGTTACTACGTTGGAATACGCAATCTCAATTACAGCATCAATAAATCGCTTTTCCGTTTCACGCTGTTGCGCTATAATCATGGTCTAATAAAAGTTAATTAGAATCTTAATTACCATCAGTGTCAATTTTAGCATTAATTTTACCGTATAGATATCTCTATATAAATTTATAACTTACTAGTGGAAAACTTATTGGCATTGATATTGTTTGGTTAAGCGAGGGATTTCATGTCTACTTCGATAAACACAGTAAGCTATGTTGTGAACTCTTAATTTATTGGTAATTATTTTCAGGAATAACATATGTCGTGGTTAACTAAGGTTTCTAATGTCGCTGGGAAAGCAGAACATTTTTTAAATAATCTGGATCAATCCACGAAAAATGTACTTCGAAAAGTGCAGAATGATAGTTCTGAGATAAGGAGCAAGTCGTATACCAATTTAACCGAGGACGTATGTTATAGTAAATTATTTTTCCTATTTCATTAAATATTTTCACATTTCATGTGAATTGCGTTTTTAGGTTAAACCAGATTTGTGAAATGATTCCATGCATTGTTCTCATACCTAATATAATTTATGTAGAGAAGTATAATTTCTAAGGATAGATACGTATATAGGAGAGAACAGAATAACATTAAATTAGTCATAATTACTAACATACTTTATATTTATAAAAATTAGGACCAAGAGCTGCTTACGGAAGAATTGGGTCGAAGTGGTCCATCGTTACCGTCACGTACTCACTCAGAGCTTGCAGGCGGTATTGCTTCGGGTCGGCGAAGAGTTAGTGATAAGTATGTTAAATTACCTCCTCTTTTATATTTTTATCACTGGAAGTTTTAGCGTAATATTTGGATAATTAACTATATATTATTGCTGTAGCAGTTTATAGAATTGGCTTATAATAGTTATTAAAATATGTTTTCATTTCAGTTTTGCTCCATCCACTTCAAGCGTTACTGAACGTGATCGTCGAGACAATGAGCTCATTTCCATATTGAACGATGACTCTACCTCATATGTCCATGAGAGTGATGTGGTTAAAGGGCATAGCAGGCAGTCTAGCGTTCATAGTGTAATATCAGCACAAACGATGCAGAGCTTAGTATCAGGTAAGATATGATGAGCTATTTAGAATATTTGTTGACTGAAGTACTTGTTAATCTATGAGTAGTTTTTCAGATCATGCGGATGTTGATTTGTTCAAATCGCAGATATTAGCTAAAGATTCACAGATTTCTATAATGCGCACGAAATTGGCGGTATTATTTTATTTTACGATGGATTTTTAAACAAAAGTAATCAGATCTCATAATATATAACAATCATGGTCAGGAATTGGAAAGAAAACTGGAAATACGTAGCCAACGTTTTTATGAGTTGAAAGCGGAGAAGGAGTTAATTGAACAACGTGTTCTACAACAAGAAAATACTGGCATCATCGAGGAATTAAAATTGGCTAGGTATAAATCACTTGATATAGGCTTAATGTTTATTGAAACATTTGATTATAATTTATTAATAGCATATTCTTTCTAAGGTAGTGTATATTAGTTTACTTTAGGGAAAAAGCTCAAGAACAAAGAAATAGTCTTTTGGATGAATGTAATCGAGTAAAAAAAAGAACTGTTTTATTGGAGGAAGAAGTTCGCGCAATGGCAGATCAGGTAAACATAATATTTTGTAATCTCAGCTACTTTTAAATTAAGAGGGCTGTTAACAGCTCCTCTTCAATTTAGTCTATTTACATTTCTTTTTTGCTTGACGAACTATTTTGTTTATTCTCTTATTATTGGATGGTAAATAATCACATGTAAGTTTCTAACAATGTTTATATTCCTGTTTATAGCTGAGTCTCGCAAAGTTTAACCTTAATGAAAATAAAAAAGAGTTTGATCAGTACAAAGAAAAAGCACAGAAGATTCTTCAAGCCAAGGAAAAACTTATTGATTCCTTAAAAGCGGAGGTATGTTGATTTTCCTTATTACTCTTTATCGTTTTATACTTATTTATTGGACGAAAAATTTATGGTGTTAATAGGCTCTTTACTATAATACACATGCTTTTTAATGTATAGACGATCCACATCGCATTAGGTGATAATGTTAAATAACCCCAAGTATAACGTTTCCATGGAGTTACTAATTTTGGTTTTCTGTTATTTTAGCACTTTATTGTAAGTTTGTCATATTTATTAATAAAATATTTAGCTTACCAGAGAATAACGTTTATTGCTGGTTGTTGTAAGTTCTTCATTCTCATTCAAAATATTAATGACTCAATTATCTAGCTTAGTATTCTAGTGATGGAATTAGAATAATAATACATTTGAAAAGATATTAAGCGTTTACCCGTTAAAAAAAACAAATTGTGTTGAAACATCAATCATAAAATGTTATATTTGATCGTTTCTTTTTAGGAAAATATTGTTGGTGGTTCTGATCGTCCAGGACATCTCTTACAGGCGGAGCTGGAAGAAATGAAAGTAGAAAGGTTCTCTTCTAAAAGTACATGTATTTTTAATATTTCTATTTTATAGAATAATTTGTTTGAAACTAGTTCTTCTTCTTCTCATACTTCACATAGTTTTGTAGTTACGAAATTTATTGATTCTTAATGTAATTATACAGAGATCTAGCACGTGGCGATCTTGAGTCTGCCCAGCTGATGATGTACAATCTGCGTTCTGAGGTAGAAGAATTGGAAAATCAATTAAGAGATGAACAGAATCGACGAAGTGAACAGAAGAGGCAATATATGGAGGAAAAACATAGCTGGCAAGCTACAGTCAGTCTACTGAATGAAAAAGTAGATTGTTCAAGGTTGCTTTGGAATTATTATTATTATTATTATTATTATTATTATTATTATTATTATTATTATTAGTAGTAGTAGTAGTAGTAGTAGCTATATTTTGTGGCTTTTTTGTATGTTTTGTATTATGGTATTACTGACGACTATAGTGTTAAGTAGTGTTGCTTTTAATATAGATTTAAATGTATAGTGAGCATATTATTGATCTCATAGGTAGTATGCAATATTTAAATGTATATAGTTTTACTGATTCAACTATTAGTTTGTTAGGATCGAAGGCGAATTTATAAAGCAAGAAATGAGACGACAAAACGACAACTTTGTGAAAAAAATGGAGGAGAAAGAAGCCGAGCTTCGTCAGAGTGTTGAAGATGAAAGAGCTAAGTATGTACGTTAGTTAATAATTTTAAATATTACTTACTGATATTAACCCGATAATGTGCATATTTAAAAAATGCTTATTTCATGGCATCAGTTTTAGTTAAGTTATTACATATAAGACGTATATATTGACAGTTCTCTAACGCTTTTAGCAGTATTCATTTTAATACAGGGGTATTATAGTTAAATAAATCAATTGAGTCAAGCTTTGGTTTTATTAGACCATTTTAAGGAATATTGGTATTATGCCACGTCTGAAATTTTAAAATCCTTCAAGGCGTCGTGAAGAAGAATATCGATTTGCTGATTCTCACTCAACCGGAGAAAAATTGATGCAAAAACAAATAGAATTGGAGGAAGCGTTACACAACAATCAGATACTAACACTTCGGCTGGAACGAATTCAGGTTTTTTAAATTGTAATATTAAAACAGTTTAATTGAAGTAGTCATTCACAACTGTGAAATTTTAGGTTTTCTTTTAATTGCTTTTACTCCTCTTTTCAACTTATATAATTCTAGAAATCCTCCTGCGAAACAGTGATCCCAATCGATCCTCCATCAACGATTTTTCCGGTTCATCAGTTAACTACCAAGAAAGCAGTTACTGTAATAGATACAATTACGTTTAAAATAATATTGATGCTTCGCAATTATCCTATGGCTCGAATGTTCATTTTTGTTTATTTTGTCATATTGCATCTCTGGGTGTTTTTTATTATTCTTACGTATACGCCAGAGATTCATGAATATAATACTTATGTTTCCAATACTAAGTAGGTATAGGTGACCATGTATACTATTATAACTTCAAAATTATTTTAATATCCGACTGTCAAGACTACGCTTTTTTGATAGAGCCTTTTGCAAGTTTGTGATGCCTTCTCATAAACTGCTAATTCTATTGCATATATCTTCGGCTTGCTTAACTGGCATTTAAAATGAAGGTTATTCTAGTATTTTACAAATATAGCAAATTATTACGTATATATTGTTATAGATTTTTCAAATTATCTGTCTATGGTTGTGATGGGGACGGTGAAAAAGGTATTTATATAGAAATATGAAAAGTAGTTAAGCACTAACCTTTCATTCTTGAGTGGCGTGTTGATTAGATGTTTTAATGGCATTGAGTCTGTTATCATATTTCGAATCCATTTTCAATACTTTTCTACATTGCGTCACTTAAATAAATGGTTTCTATGAATATATATGACAGTTCTCTATTAGTTGGGTTGAGCCCATTATATTTGTGCTTCATTTTTATCAATATAACTATATAAATTAATGTAGCGCCTTCGTTGCATTTATTAAGAATAGCCAAGATCAAGAAATCTAAACAGAATGTCTACTAAAGTACCTGCTTCACTGAAACCTATTTCTCACTACATCAAAATAGCCAATGAAAACGCCAACAGGGACCCTGTTGTCTATTATTGGTGTTAGTAGCATTACTAAAAAGAAACTTAAAATTAATATAGATTTCAATAAATTGTGTCTTCAGGTTTATTCTATGCTGTACAATGTGCAATGCAGTTGGATAAGAATTCTCCTGAGGCACTCCAGTTTTTGACTGGTTTGTTAGGAACATTAGAATCAGTTAAAAAACAACTTTCTGGCACAGAAGCTATCAATAACGAAGTAAGAACTTGACTACTGCATTCTAAAATGTTATCTTCCAAGTAATATGATAAGTAAAATTTAATATTTTAGACGAGACGTAAGACCTTATGTAATAAGATATAATTAATTTTTCTGTTGGATTTCTTTCATATAGATAATTGCGCAAGCCCATTTGGAGAGTTTTGCTTTGAAATTATTCGATTTCGCGGATGCAAAGGAAAAGGCAGGACAGATTGACAAAAGCGTGGTACATGCTTTTTATACAGCTGGACATGTTATGGATGTGTTATCACTATTTGGAGAGGTATGACATATAATCGTAACCTTGATATTCTCATAATCTAAAGTACTTGACATTGGAGTTAGTCATAATTAGTTCATATAAAATTTATTTAACGGTTATGAGTGGGAAACTGTGTGTGAGTATAATACTCTAAAATTTATAACATCATATTTGAGTAGCTGAGACAACGATTATGCTTAAGGTAGATGAACCTATCTCTAGCTCAAAAAAGTATGCTAAGTGGAAAAGCACCCAAATTTTTGCATCACTTCGCCAAAATACAGCCTTGGATTCAGCTAATAAACTGCAAGGTGAGTCTCCAATCCTAGATTTCAAATTATGCAACCTATATATTCAAAAGTACCTACTAAATTATGTTAAAATCTGTACAGCATTCTTTGAAGAACTTGTTATATACCAGTAAAACTTTTGTTCTTGGTAATTTGGGTATAAATCTGACGGACCCATCTTCTCTCGTTCCTACGTCGTCATCTTCGCATAGTTTTTCATCAGCTGAGCACAATCATCCAAATTCTTCCATGGAGAATACATCTATACCTCCTACTCATACCTTTGGTGAACGTAAATCGGCAGAAATTGGATACAACACATCACTTATTCAAGGTTAATTTAATATACGTTTACGTTTTCAGTCAGTATACTTTTATCGACATGCGTAAATATTGCTAAAATCTTTTTAAACAGCTTTTTAGATCCGTCTGGATCAAAACAAAAGCCAACAGTGGAAGCCTTTAATGAGGCTCGCAAATTCACCAAATACGCATTGAGCGCAATTGACTATGAAGATACAAATGCTGTTGTAGATAATCTGAAGAAAGCTCTCGCTTTTATGGAAAACTTCTAGTAGCTCTGCCTTCACAAATTAATATTATATTCATTATTTTAACATGATCTGTACATTACTCATCAGTTATTTAAAAAAATTATCTTATTATTTAAGATTTCTTTTCTATAGAGAGTAAATTATTTGCAACTTTTGGAATCGCAATCAATTGGTAAGAATTTTTCTGGCATACTTGGCTGATAATTAAGTACTATCTAAGCTAAATTATTCGTAAATGCTAAGTATATAATTTTTGTATGGTCTTTGTTAAACTGAAATGTGTAGAAGTGGTAAATCAGAACTAGTTTTTGTTTCAGTTTCTGTACTTTCTAATACTATTATTATATCAAATCAATAAACTTCTAAAGCAATTTGATTAGAATTTAGAAAGTTTTATGGTACTACCATACTAAACCTGACTAATATTTTTGTCGTAATTGAAAAAATTACTAATCATGTAAGATCTATTATTATAGCAAATAATGGTAGAAGAAGTGAAGAAGAAGAGGGGTGGGCTAAGGTTGTAAGTTTTAATTTTAATATCTGTGGTTTCAATGAATTCATTTTTAAAGGAGTTTGATTCATAAACTGGTTTTCTTTTATTTATTAGAGATTTCCAGAGTATCAAGGAAATCTACACAGAAAATGCTAGGTAAGTGGAGGAAGTTGGATAGTGTCGATAAATCTGATACTGAGATTCAAGATAAAGACAGTGAGGTTGGTAGGTGATTTGATTTATATTCACGTAATTTCTTTTGCATAAAGGGGAAGAATAGATGTTGAGTGATAGGATTTATGCCAAAAAAGTGTGACATCATAATTTCATATATCATGTGATTATCTATAAGTATAATTAGTTCTTAATTAGGCTGCCTAAAATGTTAGTGAAAATAGATTGTAGTAAGAATTTTATTTGCAATGTTTATTCACTTTACTCATTTTTAAATATTCGTTTATTTGAGAAATGATGTACAACTTTCTCAAATACAGTGAAAATTATTCTGAAAATAGTCATAAGTTCTAAAATCTCCAGTCTTTTATATTATTATGTTATTACTGAGTTTAATATTGAAAATATTGCAGCCATCACAGCACATATTGGGTCTCAGTTTAAATGCAGCTATTAATCTCGATCCTTCCCTTGATGGTTTACCTCTGCCTGCTTTTTTTCGAACTGCCTTAGACTATGTAGAACTCAATGGTATATCTTATGTTGATTTATAATGATTAAAACTAAAATACTTATTGGTTTAATTCTCATTTCTATAATTATTCAATTGTAAATCTTTCACGAGATACATAAGTCTTATAAAAATATAACCATGTTTAAGGTTTGACCATGGAAGGCATTTATCGTGTGTCGAGTCCAAAATCGAGATTAGACGAGTTGGAGCGAAAATCAAATAAAGGAGAACAACTACATTTTCTTGATGCTCATGAAGCTGCAGGATTGATTAAAAGGTTGAACTTGTTAAATTAAAATATGTTATTGAAACCTCTTTTTCGCATTAGGAACGATTAATTTTCTTCATTTCTAATTAAATTTTTATTTACACATTTATTATCTTGATCATCCCTTTAACAGTTTAGTATTTACTCTTTATTAACTAGATTTCTTCGGCAGTTGCCTGAGCCTTTACTGTCACCTGATTTTGAACAACTTATTGAGCAATGCAATTGTAACTGGAACACTATATGCCAATGTGGAATAAGTATAGAAGTCAGGAAGAAGCTGAAAAAATTGGATAGATCTCACTACCATCTCCTTGGCTATATGTTTCTACATGCACAGAAGGTTATCAATATGGTGGGAAAACACTGTATTCTTTTTTTTTATTAATATAAATATTTTTTAAAGTCTAAATTAGTATATTTCCTTTTTATTAAAAAAAATAGTTTAGGAAGCCGAAAATAAGATGGGTATACCCGCCCTGGGCTTGTTATTGCAAACTGTTTTGGGCATGAGTCGGACACTCGTCTGTTACTTTCTGATCAATTCAAGTGATATTTTAGTGGAGAGAAGTCCTGAAGTTCGTATCATAATAATTTTTGCCTTTTTCATTTGTGTACAGCGCTTATCGAAAATTTGTATACTCCATTTTATGCGTTATTTTGCAAATATTTTGAATATTTAACTCTAAAATTTTATTTCGTAAATACGAACATCTCATTTTTATATCTTACCGAAGATATTTTCATAAGTGCTCGTTAGAACAGAAGCTAAGTGGTTTTAATGAGTAATCGTTGATATAAATTCAATGTGATATTAACCAATCTTTCGCAGTCTTCGAGATATTTCTGGAATTATCATTCAACTGAAAAATCCAGTCGCCAATCATCTCTTTTCTGGTATTTTAAAGTATAGCTTCTTTGAGCTTTTTATAATATATTTACAGTGCTAAAATGAATTGAACATGATACTATGACGCTTCCTTCGTTGCGCTTTACTCTTCACTTTAAATTTTCTATTAATAGTACTTCTTACATACTACATCCCAACTAGTAAAATTTCAGCAAAAAATATCGTTCCTTCATTACTTTTTCATCGACCCACCTGTCTTCGCAAATTTTTGGCTTCCTGGCTTTTAAAGGAAAAATTATTTTTAAATCAGCTACCAAAAGTCTAAATCTCTTCAATAGTGTTGCAATATTTAAAATACTTTTGATACCATGTTTTGTGAGTACATCCTACGCAAACTTCGCAGCACTGAGTCGTATATTTTCGTATCTGGATTATGCGTTTATCATAAGGAATCCTTTTTTCGCAATCTTTCTATTTTCTGTTTGGATCCAATTGTTCTAGTTTTGCAATAAGCCTTTTAAATTTTCTAGCATTGATAGCTTCATCGTAAATGATTTTCTAGTGGAGCATCGATAACATGACAGCGTTAGTTATGGTTTTTAATTCCATGATATTACCTAAGTAATCAGTATCATATACACTTCATAAAAACCGAAGTACTATCAGTAGTGCACAATATCCGCATAAAATCCTCAACTATAATTAAATATTTTAGAACAGTGCAGAAATAGGTAAGAATATTTTTTAAACATGTGATGCAAATAGATGTAAATTTGACCATATCACTTGTACTGCTAATGATGTAGTAAACAAAGCACCTTATTTAATATGCGTATTTAGAAGTGATATGCACAAGAAACGAAAGTTCCAAATTTTTACTGGCACTGTATTTAGGGTATTTAATCTATATTTATTAAGGAATTAGTCATCGGTCTTTATGCAATAAGCTGCTTATATGCTTACAAAAAAGCCTATTTACCTACAATCTTTATATCTTTCAGTGATTTGTTATTAATTAATTAATTTCAATAAGTTGAAAATTGTGCCAACAATAGAAAAATGGATCAAATTTTACGTTACTAATTATAGTAATGCACTATTTTCACACTACTACTTTAAACGAAAATATAGTTCTTTTTTAATTTTAGGCGTGTTATCTCTTCGATGGTTTGAGCATAGTTCCGTGAGTTCAAATACTTATAATTATTTTTAAATGGTGAGAGTATATCTTATGAGATATGAGTGAGTATAATAGAGAACACTTATTAGCAGCAATAAGGCAATAAATACAGATGCCACTCCATGTTATCTTTTAATTTGATTATCTAGTTCAATTTCAATCATACCATCGTCAATCGTTGAGTTTCGATGTTTGGGAGATTTTTCCACTACTTCGGCTGCGACCATTTTTCGTTTTTTCTAAAAGAATATTAATATGATCAATTTTTATACTATCTATTATAGTCAGCCTATGCATGATCATTTATATAGGTCTGTCTTCAAATTATAAATGCTTCTTATTTCAAACCTAGTTGCTAATGTCTTAATTGGTTTAGATCATACCTTCATAAATAACCCGACAGCTACAAGTGTGATTAAAGATATTATTGCGAACACTCCAAAAGTCGTTGGCATAAGGTACTCTTTATCTATAACAAGATTTTAGGAATCTTTATATGATGTATACTATCATAGATTTAAAATTGTGCTATATCAATAGAAATTAGTTTTCCAACCTTGTTTCAATGAGTTTTTAGAGTTGTCAGTTTTTCCTAGATCATAGATCTCACGATGGGGTTCTTCTTTGAAAAATGTCTCATTCATATTTGCTCCCACTGTTATACTGGACTGAAAAGTACCATGTTTTTATCATATAACTGGATCTACATCCGACTGTCTTAATCCTACCTTTCTAGATAGCCTTGATAAATAGTCATATTAAACAGTACTTATATTTTTGTAAGAAATAAAGAAACTCGAAAAGTACCATTTCCAGTAGGTTCACGGTTTCCTCTTTATCTCTGGAGTCTTCAATCAATTTTGTCATTACAGTCGTAGTTGGTACAGTTGTCGTGTCTGCTTTCTCATCGTAGGGCTGATTATATTTTCATATGGGTTTACGTTGATTTAGCAAGTATTAGAGGCTTTTAATATTCATTATTAGAACCTGTAATTGGCTAATGTTAAGGCCTAACAACGATTGCTCCCTCAAGATATAAGGACGATCACATAAAGTATCGTTCCCATTGATGAGGAGGAAGTCTTTGCCACTTATAGCTGCATCCCGGTATCGATCCTCGATGGCAAAAATTACTATAAAAAACTAATGTTCTTTATAATTCACTAGTTAATTGAATGCTATACGAACTTACGGTTGGCAATTTCAGAGCTGCATATAAAATTATTACCCGATATGTCCAACTCTTCTAATGCAGATAGATGTTTTACAATCTGAAATCAATTCTAGCATTCATCTAGCACTTCGAATTTTTTTTTCATATTTTGTAGTTTATGTTCATACATTTGCATTGAAGGATTTCAGTCTGTTCTTTTCGATGTGCAGTATCTTTAATGTTTCCTGTTGACTCGAAAATGTGTCAGGATCAATCAGTGTTATATTACATCGAGATACATCCAGGACCTAGAATACACGAATTTTTTCTTTGTAGCGTGATTTTAATCAAGCTATATATTTGAACTAGACTGTGATAAACAAACTAGGTCTAATTAATTTAAAGTTCTTTTTTGTAGGTCCATGAAGTGAATTTGCAATTTAATTTGTTAATAACCACGTTAAGCTTCATTAAATTCAAGAAAGGTCTCATCTTGAATATTCAAAATGTTCTCTATCTACAATTATAAATGTTAGAAAGTAGTGCTTTAATAAGATATGAGGACGTAGTCTATTCAACTTTCTTCAAAGCAAGTTGGAGATGAAAAATTTATGTGTAAATATTCGTCTGTAGAAGATCGTGAAGAGTAACCGAAAATGTCTATGTATAATAATCGCCAAGACTAAGCAATTTTTCATCCAATTTGGTTGTGGAACTATCAACTACGGTTTTATTTTGGTATAAGGAGGAATGTTTGATATATAAGATTCTTCCAATGTTTCTGGGAATGAATTATCATTAATATTGCTTATTGCCTACAAGAAGGAAATTACACAAAGCATAGTAGGTAGAAGAGGATTGACCTTACTGACTTTTAAGATAACAAATTGATCATTTATTTTCATTAATCTTTACCTAGATATAAAATATAATGTAAATATGTGCTTTAATGTGGCGAAGACAAATCACGCTTTATGTGGCAGATTATTGACTCCATCTTTATTAAAACCAAAGACTGAAGTTACAAAGTTTTAAGATTATTATGTACATTGTTTATAGATATGTCTTGTTTTGAAGAATTCTTTTGCTGGTCAAAGTGATTTTTCAATCAATTTGAATATTATTATATTCATACTAATTTTCCTAGATGAGAAAACCAAATAGCCCACCTCTAGTTTTGGATAATCCTTGAAATATTTAGGAAGCAATTCTAAGAAATTACACTCAGAGATAGTTAGTGAGAGTAGGTTTTTAAGACCAGTTGAGACAAGCTAAATTAAAATGTATTGCTATGAAATACGTATAAATGTTGTTTAAACCATAAAAATTGCAAAGCTGGTTATCTAAAGAGTACTTTCTACTTAGACTTACTGTGGATATCGGGTTGTGTCGTAAATTAAGAACCTTAAGTTTCGCTGCCAGTGGAGCAAATATCCCTTCTGGTAAATTGCTTATTTCATTCCATCCAAGGTCAATTTCTTCTAGATTCTCTAAACCTACCCAGAAATCTTTTTCAAGAGTCCTGAGTGATTTTATATTTAGTAACAATATAAATAAAAAGAGTTCCTTAAATAACTAGTCGATATTAATTAATGCTAATTTTACAAAATTTGCCACAATTTCCAATCAAATTGGCTTAATTTATCAGCAATTTTTGTACCTTATGTAGTTTCCTGCTAATGAAAGACGTTTAAGGTTTGATAATCCATCGAAAGCATAAGCTGATATATTTTCGATGAGGTTAACTCGTAGATCAAGCTAAAATTAGTGAGAGAAATCTTTTATTAAGAAGTAATCTGAGAAAACATTCTCTTTAAAGCCGGTACTATGTTGTATACCATAAATACACTTTGAATCTTATCCAGTTTGCGACTTATCAATAATTTTCTGTTCCTTTGATTGTAATTTATACCACCCCCCCCCCCCAACAATATTTGGATGAATTTTCTATATTTTCAATGTTCAATTAATAAGCATAATACTTAAGCCTTGGTTTAATCAGATTTTTATATGAAGTAGTAATTACTGCTGAAATTATAACAATACCTGCTCTAAATTTTTAAGTGAGGAAAATTCTCCTCGTTCTAATTTAGGTATACTACATCCACTAAGTTTTAATGTTTTGAGCTCCGGAACAGATGTAAATAATGATGTGGGAGGTTCAAATACGCCGTCCGCTCGTGATAAGTCGAGATTCTAAAGTGGATAAGAGTAACCCTATTTCTTCTCCTGTCTTTAATTTTGTATTCTTTAATAAAAACAATTATTCTCACCTTAAGCAACTTAAGCTTTCCTATTTCTGCTAATATCGTCTCATTTATATAGTTGTGTTCTCCGAGTATAATCGTCTCCAATTTCTTGAGCGGTTCAAAAGAATTCTCTTCTATATAGTTTACGAAGTTTCCAGAAAGATCAAGATATCGGAGCTAAACTGTATTTACTTTCATTACTCGAATATTACTTATGTCACTTGGATGAAAATTGTGATTATGCTATTTATTAATCATTTATTTAAACTAAAAAATACTTCTTTTCCTAATTCAAGACCTTGTTAAAGTAAGTACAGTTGTAAATTAACGTCAATTCTGACTATTTAAGCAATGCTATATAAATTCACTACTCAGTTCTATTATGTTACGTAGTCTATTAGGATTATCAAATTTCCATGGCGGAAAGTTAGGTGATTTGCCGCTTAAATATAATGGGAATATTAATTTATCCGACTAATTAAATAATCGAATGTTTTTTTAAACTAATTACCTTTAGTTTATTACGAAATATCTCAGCAGGAATGTTCTCCAGTTTGTTACTTGACAATGTTAATGTTTCCAATTCATCTAGTTTTGCTATTGCAGATGGAATAGTCTAAAGAACAAAAGCAGTCTCATTGAATTGAATATGGCCTAACAGAAGCAAATGTCGTTCATCAGTACGTAGAATCACCTTCAGATTGCATGCATGAATAGTGAGATTCTTCAAAATGGACTCTAAACCAGTGAAAACTGTTTCTGGTACTACTAAAGAGCCAACGTTGGTACATTCTCGAATGTCTAGTCCTGATAGGTGAGGAGCCAACAGGGCAAAATCGGGAATCCCTGAGGATGAGAACTCCATGTGCTGAATAGTGATCTGTAAATAGACTTTTCAGCTTAGCACTGTGCATTTTTCTAAAAGTATTACTATATATAGTTAGTTAGTTGAACATATTGGAGTACTTAGACTGTATCAATTTTTAGTGCTTAGGTTTAATCAGCTGATTTTAGGTCCATTACCTGAACAGTTGTTAGATTCGCTAACTTTACTGCTTCTGTAGCTTTTTTTAAATGGTCAAGATTCGATCCATATAAGCACGTTATTGTAACTTTATCAAAGCTTTCAACCTGAAAATTTTATTGTGCATAATTAAAGTTCTATCAATTAAAATTATGCTCAAACACTTGCAAAGACCTTGCAAAAGCATAGTAGCAGATTGTTGAGAGCATCCGGTGTGAGACTTAATTCATTCTCGAGCACATCTAAATCGGGGCATCCAGGAATTTGTTTAGCGAAGAGGCATGATGCCAGAAATAAGATCACCAAAGTCCAGCGCATAAGTTAGAATAGAATATTGATTACTTGAGAAATAGTTGATCGATATGAGAATAGCCGGTTAATGGCAGGAAAGCGCTGCAGGTTCGTGTTTCGCAGTGCCCCCATTGGACTTGACACGCCCACATTCTAATCTCATTCTTGTGCAGAGAAATGGAGAAAGGAGTTGGGAAAGATGGTTTTATCTGAGATGTAATGATTTGTATCTAGCTATTAGTATTAGCTATAAACAAGGATTAAAACAATTTTTAAAAACTAATCAAGCATATCCCAGATACATTCCTCCGAAGCCTTCACATGAGGTGGAAGAATGGCTGTGTGAAGATAAACCATTAATGGAAGAGGAGCTAAGAAAACAGAATTATTTACTCGCAAATCTTCATCAGCAGGTTGGCTAATTATAAATATTCCGCAAGCTGTTGAGCATGGTAGTTCAATTATACAACTTCTACCGCTAAAGTTTGCTCTGAATACTAACATTGAACTACTCATCTTTATTCATTAATTACATGTAGTTTGATGAGAGGCGTGTACTGTATCGATTTTTATAATACTTTTAAATATAATACTGTATGAGCTCTAAAACATGTATTTACAAAGTACAATAATGCTATATTCTTGTAGCGAAATATTAATGTTAGTGTTTTGCATATAAATTTTTTACAATCATATATATAACTAACTGATTTTCAACTATCAAGTGAATCATCATACTGTTACGAAATGTTCTTTTCATTTTAATTGTTAGGTAGGCGAACTTATTAGGTGGCTTGTCTGTTTATAATAGATGCTATAAATTGTACTCAATTATTCAATATCGAATAAATGAGTGCACATTTTAAAACTAATCATTGCTATCTTGTATACGAAAAAAATGGACTCAACAGATATTAACAACAAGTCTGCCTTATACTCTATAATTCTGTAATTATTTTTAATTAAAGGTTAAGTATTAAATTTATCCTGAACTATTTAAACACGACTGTTATTAGTACTTTTTGGTGTTAATCGCAGATTATTTTGAATATATACGACTAAAAAGTTATTACATTAAATCACTATGGGTTTCGCAACCTATCATATACAAATTTAAATTATTTTAAATTTACTTAAATCTCGTTTATAATCAGTACACACTAGGGCTTAACGCAATAGTATAATATTAATAGCGAAAATAGTTCTATTTTGATTACATGAAGTTTAAAGTTAATCTGTACGCTTTTTTGTAATTTAACATAGTGTTAAATAAGGTTAGTTAATATCAAAAACCCGTAGAATCCTTCTTCATAACCCGATTTAGACTATATATTTTGAATAGGATCTCCCACCGGTTTCATTCTACCCGCACATCATAAATGGGAGCGACAGCATATGAATAACCACGTGTACTCGAACACTTGTCTGCGTATACAAACCGTATTATTAGATGATTCAAGACAAAACTAAACATAATTTTGAGAGCTTAGTGATGTTTAAAAAGCTTTCTAATGTATGCAGAGGTTTTGAAAAATAGTAGAAGAAAAAAGATATTTTATTAAAACACTACTAGAAAAATTTCATTAACTTCGCCAAATTTTGTATTAAGGAATATTCACCGGTGTACTAGTTTTTATTGATTAATATAAGTTATCCACCTTAATATGTCAAGACTCCGATTGTATTTAAAATAGTGCTTAAGTTCACACAATGTTTCATAGTATATAACAAAGTATGTCATATGTAGCGGGAACAACTTTACATGTCAGATTTCCGTTCTACGTGATGCAGATTGCAACGCATCAACCTTGGAAGGTCAAGTTTGGAGAGTGCAGACAGCTATTACCGCGCTCAAAAGAAGACTAAAGGTGATCACACTTAGTGTTCTTAACATGATGTTTCAACGTGATGAGTTTTTATTGACAATGGCAGTACAGTTCATAATTAGATGAACATAGTATGAAGGGATAATGTTTTAAAAAAGATAAGGATAGGCCTTCCTCATTTCACTAAGCGCAATTTTAACCATCCACCTATTCTTTAAATTTTATGATTGTTAGTATTTCTAATAGTTTTTAAGACTGTTGCTGAGCCAACACTATCTCTATATAATTCTCTATCCAACTCAGTGCCTTGTTGTGAGATGTATGAAGAAAAACAACTTATGGCAGTACATTGTATGCTGAGGTAAGGTGATTTCTGTTCTCAGCACATTTTCAAGCTATGTTATAGCTCTTTTCTTCCTTTCTTTAAAGAAAATCAAAAATTTATACGACCCTTGTTCTTGATAAAGCGTTGGAAATAAGTATTTCTTGCACACGGTGGTATTGTTTGTATATTCCCTTTATAACTTTGCAAAAATAAATGTATAAGTACTTGTCTTATGAACTAGAAATATTTATGTATGCATAAACACATCCGTCTATTCCCATCAATAAGCGTATGAGATAAACTAATAATATATGGAACCATAAACTAAGAATGTCTTTAAACTGTAGTATTTAAATATTGTGTTTATAAAAACGTATATGTTAAGAGTATGGTTTTAAATTTATTTATTATCTAGGGCTTTATCATGCATTATATAGTTTTTTAATTGTATCTCGAATACTTCCTAATCATCGCCTTATTTCCCTTTATCTTATTTAATCAACTGAATATATTTTAGACAGGATATAATAAATGAGAAACGCCGAATCGCTCGTCTTTGCTGGAAGTTGACCTATGAAAAACATACTAAAGAAGTTGATTATGAAGACGGAATGGAACCAACTAATGATTGGGAGAAAAGCTGTTGTTTGGCGGAAGTAACGCGAAGATACCTTATTAATGAGATAAGCAAACTACGAACGGAATGTGCTGTGCTTCGTGCGAAAATTGAAATGTATTCACAAGGAAAGCTATGTAGCACACAATTTTAATTATAAATGAATAGCATAAATTACTTCTCACTATAATATTTTGTTCTGTAGTGAAATCTATATATCACTTATTAATATTTTAATATATTTTGCTATCATTTCGCTATTTGTTGTATTTGTTTTATTTTAAAACCTTGTAATCATATCATTTACCGGAACCGTTAAATACTTCGATTATATTAATGTATTTGACTTAATTTTCACTTTTAATTTGATTATGCTCAAAATGTAGTTATCTTTTCTATAATCTATATTTTATCATCTACGTTGTTTACATTGCATAATAAAATGAAATATGTACAGATGAAATCCTTTTATATGGTATTTCCAACGTTGATTATCATAATTTAGTATTTGCTCTAACATTCTATATCCATGTTCAAAATTTTACATAGATGTCTCTTTTCAACAAACCAAAGAGAAAGATAAATTCAAGAAAGAAAGTGAATGAAGATAGTGATGATGGTAAGCATTTTTTTTACTTGCTATTTTTATGGTTATATATAGTTCTATGGGTTTTTCTTGTTTGGATTTCTATTAATCTACAGAGGGAACACCATGCATTAGAGACATTCGTGAGTTACAAAGGAGTCGTGAGAGAAGAAACGGCTTAACGGAAATTGAATGTGCTGTTGGAAAGGAAAAGGTACAAATATTATAAGATGTATAAGCATACAGTATCTCTTTGTGATGCTTTCTGACATTCTAATTTACTACAAAATTTCTATGATAAATGTTCAGAGATATAATGTATAAGATTCCATTAAAATTTATTGGAATTTCTCTTTTAAATTACATGAGTATTTTATTCTCGTTTTTAAAAGATGATTGGCTATGACAATGATTGATTTGCGTACATCGCATGTCATAATTTTCAGCCTATAGCTAAATCGTTGAGATGAATGGCATGATTTAAAATAAGCTTTTTTTGCGACATTAAATTAATTTCTATAGGCTGCTGCTCTTGAAGATGGTATTCAAATGGCTGGTGGTACGATGGCTTTATCGGGAAAACAGAAAGCACGATTAGAGGCAGCAGGCATTGAGGCTGGCATACGGTTAGTAGAATACGAGCTTTTATGGTAAAAATGACCATAACTTAATAGTATAACCGTTATTTATGGCAGAGAGCAATTCGAAAAAGAAACTATGTTGCGTGACGAACATGAAGAGTTACGCAAATTCATTGACCAAGGACTGAAAAAAGAGAGGGGAGAGGTGGTAAACGAGATGAAAGATGAGAAATATAATGGCAAGGTGAGAGCATTTGTGAAAAATTGTATCTGACATAACTATGAATTTTGTTTCACTAGAAGTATCTAGAAGTATTATAATTTAAGAATACCGATGTTCTCTTGCGTGCTGCTAGTAAGCTGAAAGACTATCGAAGTGAAGGTGGTAACGAACTTTTATCGGAGCATATGTTAGCTGGTATTCCAGAAGTAGATCTGGGTATCAGGTAATTTTTCTTATATTCTCTTCATACTCTTATTACTATAGTATATCACAGTTGAATAGCTTCTTTAATGCATTTTATATAAATGTATTTCGCCTCTAACAAAATGTCGTGAATTTACTGAATTGTATATTTTATTGAGTAATTGGAAACATGTGAAATTTTCCTGAAGACTATTGAGATACCTTCTTAGGAAAAATTAAGATTTATTTATCGCTGCTAATAGTTCTGTACACTTGATACTAGTTTATTTAGAAAAGTGTAAGCGCGGTAGTAGCAACGTTGTTAGGATATTATTATAGCTATCTTAATATATTTAATCCTGTTCAAGCAATTATGTCCATTAAATGTAGTGCTGCTTACAGTGCACGTATAAACAATATTCTGGAGACCGAAAAGAAGAAGAAAGAACTCTTAGAAAAGGCATTAACGAAGGGCGGTAGTAATATTCAATCAAGGAAAGAAGCCAACGAGGTTCATTTAATAGTTGTTTTTTCAGTTAGATGTTTATAGTTGGTCTATATTTGGTAATTTATGAATGTTTAAAAATGTACATCTACTAGTCAAGATAACTGATGCAAGTGTTATTTTCAGATCCCCCCCTCGAAAATTGCTCGACGGTGAAATGTCAATACAAGCTACTTAAAATCTCAGCAGTGTTGTAAATAACATTGTGACCTAAATGTCAAACATATCGAATTCTTTCAGTCCAGTGTTATACAATAAATATGAGATATGAATATATTATATACTGTGGGTATCGAGGTCTTATTGTTGAGACAAAATATGACGCAAGAACGATTTTTTAACCGTATTGATCCAACCCGTGAATCATACCGTTTCTGCGAGTTGTACGTATTTCTCGGTGCCCCAAATTGCGCCACTGAAATTGTCACATATATCCCATATGGTTGGTTTCTCATTGATTGTTTATTTAATTTCTTTTAAGTATTGTTAAGCTGGAAATAAATATTTTCAGACGGAATACTTCTCTCAGGAACAAATTGGTGGTAAGTAACTGTAAGAAACTGGTCATTATTACTAGTAACGATCAAGCGTCAAATTAAATATTTGGAGGAACAAAGGGATGTGAAGTCCTACAATTCCTTGTTAGCATACATGAATATGTAAAAGTGCGTTTCAATCTTAACTGTATTACAGAGATCCGTGAATGTTTCAACATATTTAGTCAAGATGGCCTTGTGCATTCCGTTCCACAACTTAGATGTATATTACGAAGCCTCGGCTACTGTCCCACTGCCACAAAGACAGTCGAATATTTTAATAGCAAAAGTATGTGACATGGTATTAAAGGCATAAAATAAACTTGTAGATTGAGATAATTTTCTTGAAGTTGAGAATTAGTCGAATGCAGATAACACCATGAAACTATAATATTTGATATCAGAAGCTACTATGGATTTTGCATCGTTTTTGGAGATTGCTAAGAAAGAACATGATAATGGCGATGCTTTTACTGAAGTTATAAAAGCCCTAAAAGGACTAGATAGGTATGTGGAAAGCGACGATAAACACAATGTGAAAAGAAAAGTATGCACACAGACGTAAAGGAACAATTTTAATTTAGGGATAGTACTCGTATTATCGCAGCAAAAGAATTACGATCAATTCTAGCATCAATTGGTGAGAAAATGAGCGAACAGGAAATCGATCATGTACTCCAACAGGTATCCTCTTTCTGATGCTTGTTTTCATCAGTTTTCCTTCAAAAGGTGTTTTTATAACGGTTATCCTGAAATAAATTTGACATCATATTATAAATGTAGAAAACGGATGAACTATTTTAGCGGTAAGCCATATGATATATTTACAGATTGCTGTGGGCGGAATGGTGTCACACCAGAAGCTTATTCAGTTCATTTCGAATTGATATTGCATAGATTATATGTATATATGTATATATATATATATTGTATAACTAGCAAATATATGATTGTATCGTTCATTTGAATGCTTTTAATACTTATACTGGAATAGACATTAGGAAAAGTAAATAACAGCCTATTTGGAACTGGAAGTACTTGATTATCATGTAATTGCACGCTTTTTATATAGTGTTTCCAGCATGAATGATGATAAAGCTTATTTTTAAAATCCCTCGATTTTAATATTCTCCTAAAGAAGATTATGGAAGTAAACTAATTGCAATACGGATAATTTCTTCAAAACCTTGGCTTCAAGGCTAGAAGTGCTCATATAACTTAAGAAACTATTCAATTAAGAACGAGGCTTTTTCTTGTTGTATTTAAGGAAATAGTATTAATTTTGAGAATTTAATGGATTATTGAGGTGCTAGAACAATTTATATTTACTAGTTAGGGGTTTCTAGCATTGTTTTAAGTTGTTATTATCATCGATAAAGTGTATGAACTTCCCAATTCCTTGGTCGATTTATGCTTGTCGCATGCAAGTTCGTGCAAACATTAGTAATAGTGTAAGTATTCGGTTTAAATTACTAACTTCTGCACTGAATGAATGGCACTGTACATCCTCTATGTTACGAAAAGTGGGGTTTCGTAGTCTTTAAATTATATATATTTTGTAATACTTTTAGTAGGTATTTTATGCACCATATTATATGCTTTCAACTTACATTACTAAGTAGGAACAAGCGGAAATCTTCAAATGACTGTATTATTTGCATTTCTGAATTTTTGTGCATTTTCTTAGTATATGCACTATAGATCTACCAACTTTTATTTTTATTTCTGTCACATAGTTTATTGTGGTTGACTGTAACCCATCCAATGTACGGTATGATCTCCATTCTATCTACCACTGTGCGTTGTAGTCTAGGGCGCTTCCCGCCACTTTTCGTCAGTATGTAAACTCGGGATCTCAACACTGTCGTCTTGAAATAAATATTTTTACGGCAATCAATCGTTATAACGTAGTTAGATTATATATCTTTATTTTTATTGTTGTACAGGCTATGTAGGTTAATTGAGATCATTTTTTTACTCGTTTAAAATTATATGCTATGAAGTTATCACTGTTGTGTGCGAAACATTCATCACGGTGAAGTGAGACATTCCCAGATAAAGTATGGAAACTGAAAGTGAACTCGTATTGTTGACTTCCGATGAAAGATTCCCCGCATTCTTGCGACTTTTTCGAAACGAAATACTAACGTTGTTTGAATCGAGGACGAGTTTAGAATTGTTTGAGCCGTTCAGGGAGTTTTTTGGTTTGTTGCACTTTTTGTTATTATTTCAATTACTTTTATTTATCTTTAAACGAATTAAGAAGTAAATTATAGGATCGCGAGATGAAAATTATGCGGATTTAAATTATATTCTTGAAGTAATAGCTGACCCAGTAGCTGTTTTCCGCAAGTATAGGCCAGATATGGGTGTAAAAATGATTCACAAAAAGTAATTTTTTATTTTGGCTGTTAATAATAGTAAGAAAAGTTTGGTTAACTTATTAATTTTAAGATGGAAGTCTAAGGATGAAAAAGAGGAATATCTGAAGTTAAGGAACAGAGAAATAGAACGACTGGAAATTGAGGAGGCCCCTCGACTTAGGGTTGTTTATCATACTTTGCAATTACCAAATCCGTTCCAATTATAAATGTAGTACCATGCTGTATAGTTATAGATTTGAGAGGCCATGAAAAGTTTCGGCATGAATAAGCGACGTAATTTTACCTTCATAGATGTAAAAATGAACAGAAATAATCTGAAAATTTTTCTAATTTCAGTTCTTTGTTGAGCAATATTTCCTTGATGTGATACTTAATGATAAGGAAGCCATAGGAAAAGTGGATGAAATTATACATAAAGGTATTTCTTTGTATATTTTCCGTCTTCAAGCTAAAGGCTTATACTATTACTACAGAAGACAGGAATTTATGGTCACAAATTCATCTGAAAAATGTCAAACGAAATTCAGTGGCTCTGCAGGTTTTCTTTAAGCGTTTTTATCCCGAAAGTGATGGGAGAATGTTGGATCGGTGAGATACGTTAATTATTATATTTAAAAATAGTGCTTTGTTATTCTTTTAAGTATTGTTTTTGTAGATGTGCAGCTACTTTTGAACCGGAGTTCGTGATTTCGTACTTATCTAATCAGTATAAAATTTTCACTTCGATTAAACCATTAATTAAGAATGGAGGTGATTGATTATATTTTTTGTCTTCAATAACTAGATGGTTTGCAGTTTAAATTATTGAAACAGAAGGACACTAAACAGTTTTGTTTTAATTTGTTGAAATCATTTTATCATTAGTTCATTGATGTTAACCAGATTACCTCACTATTTGCTTTTATTTTTAAAATTAACGTATTTAATAGGAAGGTAATGACATGACTTTGTTTTACATATAGAGATTGATCATCGTTTCTGGGCTTGCTCTTTTCTTCGTCTGTTACCGACCCTTACTTATGAAACTGAAGATTGGTTCTTTGACATTATTGAGGCATGCAGTAAGGATCCTTATAACCGCGCTATGCTTGTCTACCTTCTTCCGGACTATGAAAATGTACTTGGTAGGTATTTTGATCATCTTACTCATCATCTAGAAACGTTAAATATCATAATTTAATTTCGATAACATTTTCTACATACTTGGATTACTTAAGAAAGCCCTAATGGTTTCATTTCAGAGGAACGTAATGTTAGTAATGATACCATGAAGAGGCGGAGACAGCGAATTATGTGTACTGAAAACGAGCACGAAAAAGCGATAGAATCTGAAAACTTAGTTACTGAGATGCGCAAAAAAGATGATGAATCATATAAAGAACTACGATGTGAGGGTACGGCCATGTTTTTATCGTATTATTTGAGGGTATTAGTAGCCTGTAAGTTATAAGCTTGTTTGTCTTTGTTGATAATTTAACATAATTAATACGCTAGCTTTTGTTATTTCATCCAATTCTAGAAGTATTATTTTTTCAGGTCTCAAAACAGATCTTGACGCCGATCCTCTTTCTCTTAGACCTTACCAGGAAGAGCTGGTTAGTTCTTAAAGTTTTATGTATTTTTTTGCAAATATGAAGTAGATCCTGGCATAATGAAGGAGATTGTAAGAACTATATCTGAAATTTTTAAAAATATAGATTAGTTTCCAGCATTATTTAATTTAATATCTGATTCTATTAGGTAGAAACGGCAGTACAAGGAAAAAATACCGTAGTATGTGCGCCAACAGGGGCAGGAAAGACAGAACTATGCATCTTCATTGCTATGAATCATCTTGAAAAAAAAAAAGAAACCAGAGTGAGTTTTCAGAATGTTGATAAAGATTTGTTAATGTTAAAACATAATTGTGCAATACAATAAATGGTGAGAAAGGGCATTGTAAACTTTGATAGTTTCACTGTTTCTCAGGTTGCTATGATAGTGCCGAAAGTTCCGTTGGTTGACCAACAAAGAAAACGTTTTGATTTATACGTTCGTGGTATGTATTATGTCGAAGGAGTCCACGGCATGGAAGGATCAAAAGGGATATCTAAACGAGACAGGATTCTAGCCTGTGATATTGTTGTTCTCACACCTCAGATTCTCATGTAAGCTAGTGAAAGATAGTTTTTCAATTTAGATTCAATAATAACCTATTATTCCAGTAATATGCTTAAATCTGTACGTGCAAATGAACGATTGTATATTTGCGACTTTTCTCTGTTGATATTCGATGAGGTTCATCACTGCACAAAAAATCATCCGTATAATGTAATAATGAATATGGTACACGAGTATAATGGACTTAAGCCTCAGGTATTTCTCATTTCACATTTTTCCATATTTGCCTCTTAAAAATTACAATATATCGCTTCTCAATGATATTTTTTAAAAAGCAACTAAAAATTCCTTTTTTCGTCTTATAAATATAATGTTATAACCTGATAATATTTTAGTACATTCATGGAGAAGTAGGAATAAAGAGATTAGTGTTGTCTTATAACTGTCATCTTTCTTCCGTTTCTCTCCTTTTATTCTTAACTTTGAGTTTTTCATATCTAAATTTACTGTTTTTAAATATTCATTCTATCCATACGTTAGGTGCTTGGATTAACTGCTTCTATGCTGCATTCGGGTGGTATTAATATAGATAGTGCAATGGATGAAATATATGAACTATTAGCGAACGTTGGCTGTAGTTCCCTAGCAACAGTTCAAAGACATTTAAAAAGTTTGGAAGAACACGTACCACGACCAGACGATGGTAGGTGAAATATTTGTTTGATTCAGCTCGTTCATATTAGCTAACTCTACTTAAACATACTTTAGCATAAAATTGTTTTTCTACTATTATTAGTTTTTTGGGTTGAATTAGATGGGTTAAAACTAACTATTGGGTTAACTGAATTTTAAGGGACAAATGCGTAAATATTGAAATAATAGTATTACAGATACTATTAAAGTGGAGCGTCCTAACGAAGATTCAGTGCCATATCGTGATAGTGTCGTGCGTATTATGAATCAAATTCAAAAAAGTATAAAGCCTGTTCTTAAAAAACTCGTTGAAAAGGCTGATTCTGGATTTAAACTTAGCGATGTAAGTTTTAGACTCTTTATGGAATCTATGTTGTTATCTTGCGTTATAACCATTTATTAGATGTTTTCATTCCCTGATCGTGTCTTTTGCACAAAAGAGTATGGTACTAGCTTAAAGCTAGTTTTAGGTGTTCTTATCATAGTTATAAAATGCTATGATTACTTATTTTCGATTTGAAAGAGCCTAAAGCACTTCTAGACTTATTTAATTAGGTTTTCCTAATCTGATTGTGCTAACTGACAAGTTAAGGATTTGCTATCTGGATTATTTATTGCTTCTAGAATGACGTTAAATTTGAAGATCCATTGGCGACTGAGAGGTATATACAGAAAATAGGAACATTAAGGTTTGGCCTGAAGAAAATCTCTCGGGGTGATTACAAATTTGAACCAAGTATCGCAGTCGAATATCTTGAAGTATGGATTGGGTGCTTATAACTTTAAGTTTCTTTTATTTCCTTATATCTTCTATGAGGCATCGATATAATATATAAATCAAATGAGTTTGTCTAGTTTCTTATAGATTAATGTCTTCATATGCAGTAACGTAATCAGGTACTATGCAAATCTCTGGCTATTAATGATCTGATGCCGTCTCGATATTCATACCAGTATTTGAATAGTAGTATGAAAGAACTTCGTGAACGATACGTAGTTCCATGTTCCATGCAGTATTTTGGTTTTTATCAGGGTAAGAAATATACTTCTTTGTTACAATGTTATATTATATTTTACTCTATTATCATCTAGCATTTTTTCACATGAGATGTTTCATTATTGTTTATTAAAGAAGTTCTCGAACTCGAGGAAAAAGCCATTAAGGAGGACACTTATCCTCATCCAATAGTTGATGAGTTAAAAGTCAGTGCATTTATAAGATTTGACCTTCATTGTTTTCTACTCATATGCCATACCTAGTAATTTGTTATATCACGTATAAACTAGGAGAGTGGCCATTCTGGCTTTACAACTTTAGTTGCAAATATTTCGCACGAGATTTTGTTTTTAGTGGGACTATTTAGAAGAGAAATTATTTATTTTAGTAGCTGAAATTTCTGGTACCTGACGTGTTATTACTAATGATATCATTTTCAGAAAGAGTTGTTAAATCAATTTGAGAAGGACCACCACTCTCGTGCAATCATCTTTGTTAGTCGTCGATCAACCGCATTCAAACTAATGACGTATCTTAACAATGACCGGATTTTGGGTGGATATAAGGACGTTGGATATGTCACTAGTTAGTCGTAAGATATTTCTGTCCACGTGTTTTATTGTTGTAACTGACACCCATTTTAAAGTAATTTGTAGATATCGAGTAATATTAATGTTTTAACATAAATAGTGAATCCTATACTGTGAACACCGCTACAAGTGCAGTATAGTAAATAGTCTTGATTTTTATTGTATTGTCCATTATTCATAAAAATGGTTTCCTGGACACCTGGCCTAGTGGAAATTGCTTTTTCTCATAGGTATTACAGTATTAGCTAATATCGTAATGAATTCTAGTTCAATTATTCAGAGTTTCAATTATATAGAATCTGATCATAATTTAAGGTACATCCGCAAAAAATAATTTGTATGGACAAACAAAAGAGGAGCAAGCTTCAGTTATTAATCAATTTAATAAAGGAGAATTAAAGATAAGTACCCTCCCTATAGATATTCGTCATTTCTAGATAATAGGTACAACTCTAATAGTTAAAGATAATCGGATTACTCGTTAAGCATAATTTACTATTTTAGGCTATCGTTGCCACCTCTGTAGTTGAAGAAGGTATAGATGTAAAAGCATGTAACTTAATCATTAAGTATAACAGCTCTAGCAGTGCTGTGCAACGAATTCAACGAAGAGGTATTTCCAGTTGGTATAATCTTATGCTATAGATTTTATATCCAGAGTTTGACAGGTCGAGCGCGTGCAAAAGGTAGTCGATCTGTGCTTCTGGTTCTTAATGATACTGTGTTAGCCACAGAGTATGATGCCATCATGGCGGAAAAAATGATGAAGAAATGCATTGGACGGATTCAGGAAGGTGGTCCGAGATATTTGCTTCGCCAGGTATAAGGAAATTACAAGGTTTATTTCTTCAAGCTACACAACTTACACGTTAAATAGTGTTAGTTAAATACTGAATTGGTAAGTTCTAAAAATCCATTGTTTGGGTGGAACACACAATGGCAGAACACCAGAAGAAACGCGAGAGGGATCGAGTTGAAGAGAACAGAAGAATGGAATTATTGAAAGACAAGCGGTATATTTAATAGTACTTTAAGAAACAGATCCGAATTCACATTATAATATCTAGGGAGGCTAACTTAGTGACGAAGTATTATCTCTCAGGTACGATATTTTGTGTGTGCTTGATAACTCCTACATTTGCGACAGTTCTTCTATTCGTAAGGTTGCTGGTACAAACTACGTAGTTGTGGACGAATCTATCTGGTCCAAACTTAAAATTGAGCCTAAGGATGGAAGCAAGAAAGTAAGTGCAACGCCAAACTGTCGACTTATTATACCTGTTTTTATGCTTGATTTAATTGTTAGCGCTATAATATGATTTATTTTATTGCAAATATATGGATGTCGTGACACAAGTACTTGGAGAGATCACTTGCTCAGGCACCGAAGGGAAACCGTGCAAGAAAACACTTGGACAAGTAATCAAATACGCGTCAGTTAAATATCAGATATTTACTATTTATTAAGAGTCTAAAATACACTTTCTACTTTATTGAATATTATAGGTGGAATATTTTGTAGGGGTGTTTATCTTCCACAGTTAGCAATAAATAATTTACTCTTCTGTGAGTGTAGTAACGATGGAGAGAAATCATTAGATGGCGCAACAAGCTGGGATGTCGTTCAGACGGAAATGTTCTACATACCACAAGCAAGTGTGGGAGATTTGGTTAGCGCTTCCTTGCTTTGTTTTACCATACAATTTCAATTTTATAGTGGTGATCTCGGTTCTAGTATTAAACATGTCATTTTGCCTAGAAGGTTTTTTTTGCAGCGCATGATGCTTAACGCTCTGGTCACCCACAATCGAGAAAACAAGATTGAACTGGATTTGTTATGTGAAAAGAATGCTTTCTGATTTATCATTGCTGTGTATCAGTGAAGCTTATGGAATAGTTATTATTAGGTGTTATTTGGGGAGTATATCTAATCAAAACATGAGATTTTACCTAAAAAAAATTCATCCCCAGTTACGAATGATCTTGGATTATCATGGTTATAAAAAGGTTTCTTTAGAGTTGCGGATCGAAGGTGTACACTAACGGCTACAAGGAAATCTAGAACTATATTACTCGGGTCTTTTGTTACTGCTTCTTAGAAGCGAGAAATAGATACTGGCAATTTTCGTGAGTTCCGCATGGACGAAACTTGAAAGTAGTTAAATTTAGTTTTTCTAACGCAGTGGTCACGCTCTCTGGTACAGAATACGTACGTAGCACGTTTAACCATCTCTACTCACATGTTAATAATTAAGCATACATAGACATCCTCATAACCTTCAGAAATAGAACACCTGGAACTTGAGGAAAGTAGGTTTCTATGATATGCTTTTTAAGTGCAAGATATTTATATTTCGAATTGTTTGCATGTAGGCATCTCATTAAGATCTTTATTTAAACAATTTTCAGAATGTGCCGTTTTTAGGTTGTAGGAAACATACCAACTAACAAGTGGTGTGGCGTATATGAGAGTACTGGATAAATATAAGATGAGGTGCTTACACTATTAAATAAGTCTGTTTTTAACGACTCTATATCGTTTTAGCATCAGATACTAATTGGAGTAGAAGAATGTTATGAGATCTTAATCAAGATGGTGCCATTGTGCTACTTGTCTTCCAGGATTCTCCAGTACTTCTACAACGTGAGGATCCTCTAGATTTAAAAGTGCTCTTCCGATTACATCGTTGCGATTGCAGCGGTCATGATTTATAACCTAAAACCCATTAAAATGGCTTCTCTTTACAAATGTAGAACGAATGATTGAGAACAAAAAGTGCTCAGGTAAAAGGCGTACTCTACATTAAATAGCGTTATTTCTTAGGATTACTGGCATTTGCGTAAATAGGCTCGTACATCTTCTCCAAATCAATAATTGTGAAAAACGACATCTAATGAATAATGTACTGAAAATAAGGCGCCAGCGTCAGTATATTACCGTTGGGAAGTTAATCTAATATAAGCAGTGAAAAAGCAGTAATTCTTAAGCTCACCCCTATATGAAAGTAGCCAGTAATGCATCAGCCAAAAGGGAGCATTTAATTGAGTTTCCGTCAATCTAATTTTATTATGGCAAGAATATAAGAGCGTATCCGTCCAGCATGAACTCCATTAGTAGTTAAAATTGGAATAATATTCAAATGATTACACACCTGAAGATCGATCACCGTGTTATCCAATTTCGAATCCGGAAGCTCGAATACAAATGATTCATTGTAGACTGGGTTAACGGTGGCCCTTCGCACGTGCGTTTTCTTCTTCAGTATTCGTTCGCCAGTATCTTTACGTAAGTATAGCTTCACATAAGGATCTAAAATGATTCTACTTACTATGAAAATCCGTAGATATTTAGTAGTAGACATGCTTATGTAATGCTTTTCTGCGTCGGTTTCCAATATTTAACGAATATGTAATTCAATACCTGCAGTGCCAACTTCATTTTTGCTAAGACCACGAGCCTTAAGGACGACAACAGTAAGATTATTAAATGCCGGCTGGTAGGTGAGTGATACGAGTAGCTCACCACGAGCTGTAACACAATCTGAAGCTCGCGGCTGTAGTGGTCGTTCTACCCTGAACATGAGATTACGTCAAATTCTTGTTAGACTAAATTAAATCAGCAAGAGGAGATTTGCTTATTACAGTAAGTGAAAAAAATCTTGTCAACAATGCTACTTTCGCTATTGTTAGTAATGTATGACTTAGTAATTGTTACATGATTTCGTTTTACCTCATTTCTTGATAAAGCATCAGTTCAGCATCGGCCAACCTATAGACACACTCTCCCACCACAGTATCGCGACTGTATCGATCAAAAGCCACCACCTGAACAATAATGCCTGTTCACTTTTAAACTACTCTTATGCGTTACAGCGACTAAACAACAATTATTATTATACCATTGATGAACATTGATTAGATCAAAAATTTCGTATAGTGGAACATCAAATATACAAACCTGGAAGTGTAAAGTGTTCATAGTTATCTGCTCATTTGTCACTCCATACATGGTAAACTGCTCATCGTATTTGGGGGTCGTTGTAGAACGGACGATGCGTGTTTTCACACGGTGCTCTCTATCTACATGTTATTCTTGTTTAGTGAGAGTGGTTTATATTGTGAAATGTACATTTCACAATATAAACCAATGTGTTCAAAACCCCAACTAGTTTATAGACCCGATTTTATCTAATTTCAGAATATATAATGTACCTCACAAATGAGTAAATATGGATTATCATGTTGGGATTTCTTTTAATTCAGTTTCAAAATAATAGCACACTTAATTGGAATACGTGTTTATGACAAGACAATAACAACTAATGTATATAACAATTAACCACTAGTCGGTACAACTACTACTACTATTAATAACTTGAAAAATTCGTTCAAGCACACTGTTAACTAAATCTCTAATGATACTTGTCTACTTCGCTCCATGCTTTGTTAATGACACATTGAAGTTCCTTGGCAGTCTCAAATTGACGGTTATGGGCATGAATCCGACGCACGAAAATTGCCCAAACGTTTTTCATCAGATTTAGACCAGGAGAGCCAGTTTATATTTGGGCGTTATTTAACAGAAAAAGCGCACATACTAATTCTAAGCCATAACAATGGGTGGTGCCCCTACATTGAGTCTACACGAAAGAGGACAAATTAAAGCACTGTCAACTGCCGGTTGCACGTTGAAGCAGATTGCCGATATTATCAAACGCTCCAAGAAGGCTATTACGAATTTCCTGCGTCTTCAGAAAGAATATGGCACAACGAATAGTGGACGATCTAGAAAGTTGAAGGACCGTGAAAAAAGAAATTCTGCGAACTGTGTCGAACAACACGACCAGCATCGTTGGAATTCATAGGACTTGTGGCATTGATGCCTCAAAAACTATGGTATGGAGAATTCTGGACAAGTGTCTCACTATTGTACGATCACGAATGAAGAAGTGTCCACAACTGACACAAGGGCATAATGGTGAAAGACTTTGTTGGGCCAGAATATTCATGAGATGCGACTGGGAAAATGTTCGACTTTTACGAATCTTCAAAAATAAGCCTATTAATTAATTATTTTGAATTTAGGCGACTTTCAGTGGCGAGAAGGAGTTCAATCTAGACGGTTCTAATGGTTTCCACTCCTATTGAAGGGATTTATGTAAGGAACCCTGACACTTTTCAACGCGAAATTTCAGTAGAGGAAGCGTTCTGGTTTGGGATGCATTCAGCGGTATGGGACTAGTCGACTTGGCGTTCGTCTCGGCGAAGATGAACAGTGCTGACTACCAGGATATCTTAGTACATCGATTAGTCTAGTATCTCCAACGTTTTTCAATCGATAGCTTCACTTTCCAACGAGATAATGCCATCATCCATGTCAATCGAAGCACCAAGACCTGGTTGGAGGACAATAACGTGGCCACTATGGACAGGCTCTCCTGATCTAAATCTGATGAAAAACTTTTGGACAATTTTCGTGCGTCGGATTCATGCCCATAACCGTCAATTTGAGACTGCCAAGGAACTTCAATGTGTCATTAACAAAGCATGGAGCGAAGTAGACAAGTATCATTAGAGATTTAGTTAACAGTGTGCTTGAACGAATTTTTCAAGTTATTAATAGTAGTAGTAGTTGTACCGACTAGTGGTTAATTGTTATATACATTAGTTGTTATTGTCTTGTCATAAACACGTATTCCAATTAAGTGTGCTATTATTTTGAAACTCACTATATCTGAGGCTAATTAAACAATGTTTTTTGGTCATAATGTACTCTATTTTCTACCTACATGCCATTAAATATTAGCATGTCTAGTAGTTCGTGTAAATTAATATACATAGCTAAAACTATCGATATTTCTAATAGCTAGATCTTTTATGAATAATTATTTTCCTATTTTTTCATTCTTATAAAATGATTAATAACAGTAAAGAATAACTATACCCACCTGGCAAAAGTTGAAGTTTGACATATGGGTCCAGAAGGCATTGACCGTCTCTTGAAACAACAAGCTCACATAGATTACGGCAATCGATGACTCCTACCTAAATAATCTAGGTGATAAAGGTAGTATAACACCTGTATGAAAACGCTTAAAAATTCTAGCCAGTGAAAAATGTACATTACATTACATTTTTATGAGGTACAAAACGTAAAACAAATTATACCTTAGCCATTTTTTTACAATACTATTGCTATATACAAAAAATTTACGATTTTATAATTGTTTCATTTTCATGTATACAATATCCTGTTAAAAACTAATCCACGATACAATATGAACTATACCATAAGACTATAAAATACGTTACCCCAATGTGATAACGAGAAAAAGAATTAATAGATGTAAGGAAATGCGTACCAACCTGAAGAGCAAGCGATACAGGATCGTAACTTAATGTGAAAGTTATAGTTCCTCTATCCGCTGGTAGCTCAGTTGGTGAAAGTTTCCTCGTCCTGTCCTCCAGTAAGGATTGAAAAGGAACCACCGGACTTGGACTAGAATCTGTCGATAAAGGACTCTGAAACAAATGCTTGAAAATAAACGCATCTGATCCATAAAGAAAAGAAATAATAAGCGCTGTATCACTTTTCTTCTTACGCAAAATAAAATTTCTTTGAAATAGACTACAGTATACCTTATACATCATTATATAACATTTGTATATGCATAATTAAAGCCATCATCTCCTATCCAAAAGAACGTTTCAAAATAAATTGCAGGAAGAATCCTCTCAAATACGGAATTTATTTATTTGAAGTTACGAATTCATAATAACTTATTAAAACTAGAAACTGAACTCAATTCAACTAGATAGCCATAAAGTAGTAGAAAAAATCTTAGCAAGAACTTATCATTAAGTTGTAGTAACAAAATTTATATCTCAAGGCAAAGTGAGGTTTATTTAGTTAAACTACTACTTACTTGAATTTTATGCAGTACAATCTTTTATTGACTCTTAGACTAATCGGAGAATAATATGACAGCACAACATTTCACAGGTACTTTTTGAACTTTAAGATATTTTAAATAATAAAGGCATATAACCATAATTCATATTTATCAACATCCACAAAATGCTGGCCAATTAATAAAAGTACTAATAAAACAATTAGAGCCAAACCATGTATCCACATTTAATTGTAACTGCATTGTTTTCAATCCAACTTTAGAGTAGCTAATTGGTAGTAGCTGCATGAATGACGCAACAATGACAGATAAATATTTGGTTCTTTACATACCTGAAGTGGAGATGGAGTCTGCTTGAGACCGCCGGGACCTTTATGTGCTCCATTTTTAATCGCTATTACCTGAAAATAAAAGAATCAGTTTAGACGAATTTTTGCTCTTATGAAAAACTAAAATGAAAAATACTTCCAAAGCAAGCTTATTAAGCAGAATAGATTTTTTTAGCATCTGCACTTATTTTGGAATAAATCGAATGTCTATGCATGATTATGTGAGCATTCAACACATTAGATATCCAAGGTACGATAGATAAAAGAGTTTATGTACAACATTAACAATTACTCTTCAATGCCAATAATAGAAACTATTATCAAATCACCTATTTACTAGAGTTCAGAAAAGGTCGTAGTAAGATGTTGAACAAAACAAGCATTAGAACAAATAAAATTGGCTATAATTCCTTAAAAAGCTTCTCAACCTTTCTGTTAAAAAGTAAGAAAATATAACATTTAGAACAATGGAACTTGTAATTCTTCACCGAGAACTTTTCTATACCCTGTACCACTTAAAATTAACACCAATATGCAATTTTTAAATAAAACTCTTTTATACCTAATTCATATGTTTTCCACTACAAATAGATTGACTGAAAGAAATGAAAAAGATTAAATCACACTAAAGGAAACTAGAAATTCCAAAATTGTTCTAGTCTGAATCATAAATTACCTATAAAATCGTAGCTTGCCTTATCATACATGAGTTTATGATAATGTCGGGGTAGTCTATGTATTCACAATAAAACGAACGAGATTTGTTCTCACTCATCAGCATGCTGTATTGAAACTAATGGATATAATCATAGTCATATAAATTTCAATGTATCGCCTCGTCACGCAGCGAAACGGTACACTGAATATGAAAGGAACTTAAGCTGCTAAGTTATTAGGCAATGTAAATAAATTGGATATTAAACAGTTGATGAACTGTTATATGAACTTAAATAATCTGCAAAAATATAACTCATATCTATGATAATATAGAACAAATATATTAGGCATAAAGAATGAGATGATAGAAAGACAATAAGATCCAATAGATCTTGAGAAGAATCTGCTTCTTTTTCTCTAATGCTATTATAAAAGCTCGCCTGAGGTAATAATCAATCTTCAAACATTGTTTATAACAGCAAGTATATTTTATAGTGATAGCTCATGTATTCCCTATATTGGGAAACTAAACGCATACCTACCGTTGCATGTAACATAATATACTGCTTGTAATAAACAAATAGTAGACGGCAAAGTGGTAAATTGTTTCTTTACATAATATAGTGATAACAAACCAAGATCTGTGTAGAATCGCTAATGTATCACTTAACATAATATATGTTAAGGTTAAAGTAAAAAGGTAGAATATAATAGATTTTATACAGATATTGTCCACGTCTACCTATTAAAGATTAAACTGGAAACGTGGTAGTTAAAGCATGCATAAACAACAAACCTGTTTAGGAGGTAGTAGAAGTGATGGATACTGTCGCCGTTTCTTTACTGCAAGAAGAATAGCAACAGCTACTATACCCATCACGGCAATAGCGCCACCTATCCCCAGGTACATCCATTCTAAATATAATTCCATTTCTAATGAAATTTTGATGCCAACAAGATTTCAAGATTTTAGTTTAGAATTAACTTAATTACATTAGAGATGTTTGTATATAAAAAAACCAGGTTGTTGCATAACGCTCACCGTGTCCTGGAGGATGGTTGATGGTAGTACCTTGTATGCTGGGCATGTGAAGAATGAGAGGCCTGGGGCAGATCGATGGTGCCGCTACGCGCACCGCATCGCAGAAGAGCCTCGGAGCTCGTGCAAATCACGTCATGAGCAGAGAATCTCCGGCAAGGCCATATTACTTTAAGTTCAATAACATCATAACCATATAATCATATTCAATGAATAAATATAAATGAAGCGTTGACCAGGTTTCTCAATAACTGGATGACGAACACCCTTTATAGTCTCTTATATTACCACTTCAAATTAACATTACAAAAATATTGCTTAGAGCCTTATATCAAAAACTAAATAAACTTTCAGAAATCAGTAATCAGACTTAAGAAATATGCCCAAAACATGAAGACAATGCGTATACAGTAAACAGTTAAAAGATAATTTGCCTAATCCAACACTAGAAACGTTATGAGTACAAAACAATATAAAAACTAGGTTCACATTTTATTTTATATGCTATACTGCAGTAACAACTACAAATTCTTGAAGCCTAATGTATAAATGTAATAAATCATGAGAACATAATGCAAATCATTCCCTACGTTTATGAAAATTCTGCTATGTAATACTGTGATTTAAACAGTTATTAATGTCAGTATAAAACAAGCTAGATGGGGATCAAGTCAGGAAACCTGTATAAATTATAAATTACTAAATGGTAATGAATACAGTGCTACCAACGGATATAAACAGAACCAACACTCTTCAACCTCCTATTCTTATTTGCGTACGCAGTAGAATTTCAACGACTCTGAGGCGTAGAAATAGTTCTGGTTCTTATCTGGTTCTTCACAATAATCATAGCCATTTGGAAGAAATCCTAATCACTGCAATATGATAAGTCGTACGTCACTCATCAAATAGAATTAAGTTAGTAACCGGAGAACATATATTTAAAGCCAAGTGGCATAGATTACTCATAATTACACAATAAAATACTTTTTGCGAACGGACTACATAAACTCATATCTTCACATCTAAATATAATGGAAAAATCGACAGGACGAAGTTAAATTGGTTGAAAGCGGACACTTGGCATGCATAGAAGCTGAATTGGGTGAATGTAGAATTGGCAAACAGTCGGATACTGTAACCCGTCATCAGTGAACAGCCAACCATGTCAGCCAAGCGTGGTAGTTAGATGACACAGATCACTATAGTCGAGTCTGAACGAGAAGCATCGATCCTAAAGCTCTTATAAGGAACATGTACATTCCTCTTTATAAAGCAATACTAATATGGTTTTCTAGGTGAAACACATAAACGTTACACAATATCGCAAATTTACTTTTAAAAAAAATGAGACGCTAACGCAAAAGTATGCAAATATAGCAGAAAAAATTATTTTAAAAAACAGGGTTTCCCTTAATCACTCTCTAACAGTTATCCCTAGCATGAGTGCTACATGCACATTGAAAAAAATTGTACAAGTACATGGTAATGTGTTTTAAATTTCGCACCAACTAACACTGAAACTAGGTAAATAGCATACAACGTTGCATTAATCAAGCACTATCCGTGATCCAGCAGAACCATTATGGATATTCTGATCATCAATAAACGGTATTTGGTCCCAGCATGATAATAACGTGGATACGGCAGGAACACGATATGAGTCCGTCTGAATTCACATGTAACACAGTTTACAGAAAGCGCACCGTATTGCAGCAGATAATTAGTACAAATGATATAATCCTATAAACAATCAACAAGCATGTATCTGAATAACTCAGCATCTTTTATCCGTGAAACTGATTTTTATATGCTATCATAATAACCGCCCATGCACTTCAAACAACCAACCACCACCCTGTGAAGAGCATAGAAAATCACAAATACAATCCACGACCACTGCATATCATACGTTAGCATAGACCTGCGATGCATTAGGTACAAAAACAAGTGTAAGTCCACCGAGCTGCGCAGTTGACTGCTCATAATAGTTCCGCATTGAATAGACTCACAATCTCATCTCCTTCCTCTTGTAAAGTTTCCCGTTCCTCAGCTTTCGAACTAGAACTGGCGAATAGACGTTCGACCTAATAAAAAAATAAAAGTGAGTTAGTAATAAGTTAATTTCCAAGTTGAGAGAATTCAAAATATTTGAATTACATTACTAACAAAACAGTGCTTTTTCTTTAATTTTCATATTTAATCGGCACTGATTTTGAAGCCTGATAGCTATATCTAAAAATTAAACATACCTTCTTCTCTTTTTTCTCCCCGACTCCTGTGTTATACCTGTATGAGCTTCGTAAGGGTATCCTAGTAACACCAGTATTTGGCATAATAGGATTCACATCTCTAGTTGAAACCGGCACATCCTCGTCTCCTACACTCTTACGAATGCGGCGGCGAGAAGGTGATTGCTTCAATGCTGAAATTATAACATTTTAATTACAGATTGGTATTCACATTTTGTACACTTCTAGTCACAGCCATTCACTAGAAGTGCTTTCCAATCAAGCCCATAACCCAATGAACGAAAATTAAATAAAAATGACTTCAAAATGTCCATTGGGAACAGTTACACACCATAACAGAAATAGCTGAAAATTTCAGCATATAGAATATCTCAAACTACACTATACATACAACACTTAAATATTTACAGGAATTTTATAAGGCCTCTGCAAAAACTGGCATTCCTAATTGACGTTTGGAAAAGACGAACCAGTTACGCATGAAACAAAAGATCAACAGTTAAGGACAAGTACATCTGTGGTACGATATGCAAATGAAATACAGTGCAATATCTAGTATATAACTATCACACAACATGATGCATTGATTCGATCTTTGATATCCCTTAGTTCTAATATTTTGTTTTAATATCCGATGAAAATTAATTCTATCACCACGCAGTGAAGAATTTTTGAGCTGTTTTAAAAAAACTATCAAAGACCATATCGAATACAAGAAGTGACAAATGGGATACCGAGGTATGAGTGGACGAGCGTGCGGAATTTTCCGTTCGCCTTGCGCCCGTCAGCTGGAACGAACGGCATACTGTATATTACCTACATACCACATTAGCAGCAGATCAATTCTTGCTTTGGTCAGAAAAATACCATGTAAATGAAATACAAAGGGAACACAGATAGAAAAGAATAGTAGATTTAATGCAAAACTAAGGCTATGAAGACCACTAGCGAACTTATCACATACTACTGATTGTTATAGACTAGCTTCAAATTATACAGGATGCGGATTAATTATTTCCCATATATACGGTTTAGAGCGTAGAATGTTATTTTCCCTTTAATAACTACAATTAAAAATCATATTTCCTTTAATTTTGAGGAAATAATAAAATCTACATAATACCTTTTTACCTAGATAACCACCATTTAGAGCCCCTAAAATACAAAATCCTGTTATAGATACAATCCCAAGAAGTAGTATCTCTGGTTCAAAAATTTAGTAGGTATATTGAATTTCAAGATAAAAGTTGATCAAACAAATTATGAAACTATAAAAAAAACCTAGGATCTGTAGTTTTATGATATCTTAAAATAAGTGCCCTAATCAAGCACGGCTCTATGAATTAAATACCTTAAAAATAATTTTATAAACAAAATAAGCTGTAAAGTATTTACGAAAATCACGTTTAAAACAAAGAGTATGAATATATTCGTTGTATCCCATGTATATATTTAAATATAAAATTTAGGTTAGTAATTAGTTATAAAGCTTTTTGAAAAAACAATGAGCCATAATTACCACGCACCCGGTATATTAAGAACATGTAACATATATTATCTAATAAGTTCACCTTTTATAACGACATGTAGTCAACTACTATTCGCACATGTATATGCGGCAAAATACGTTATACATAACTTAGTAGTGATGGAAAGTAGCTAAAAATTCATGTCAACATGCAAATAATAACACTACCTGGTCCTTTTTTAAACACGTGATCAGTCATGAAGGCCAAAAATCGCTGCGCATAAAAATTTGGATTGTGAACGGAGATTGAGTCCTAAAAAACAAGTAGATCAAATTCAATAAAAATTGAGTAGAGCCAAATAAATAACGAAAAAATGTCTTTTAACACACTCCATCGTGCAAAATAGCTTTCCAAGTATGTTCCATCTTTTTGAGCAATCGGTAGTTTTGTAAGATATCAATAATACCTAGAATTATCCAAATTACTGAAAGAACAGGATTATTTTAAAAAGATGAATCATAGGAAGCATTAATTACTAACCTAAAAACAGAATCAATCGATCGCCATTTGCATTTCTTGCAGGTACACCTCCTGGTGGAACCGAACTCTCAAATTCAGTTCTCTCCCAAACAGAAAATTTCGTTTGTAGTGGCTGTGTAAAATTCACACTAAGTTGGAAATTATGATATATTTTAACAAAATATGTCATAATTTTTCGGTAGATGCTGAGCACGTATATATATTATCTATAAGGAATATTTCTAGTAATACCTTATGACTTCGATCTGTATCTCTACTAGTACTTGGTTGATCATCAAGTAACTCGTCATAATCGCTCTCTTGCCTCTGAAAACGCCCCGGTTTACCGGAACAACCTCCAAGCTCCAAATTGTGGATGCCAACCAATAGAGAATAGTCCATAATCTTGAAACTTTCTAGTACCTAAACTTTTGAAATTTTAAGGTAATTTAGAGATCGACAAATCTAAAATACACATAATCTTAATATAGTTAATTATAGAAGAATTCTACAATCTTAATTGCAAAAGGTTTTACTTTTTTAAAGACTACTACTGAAGATGGTTTTATATTTAACGCCTTTTCCAAAAACGAAATCATTTTATTTTGATTTAAACAAATGTTAATAAAAAATGCTAATTATTTGACCCGAAATACTATTCTTATATTTTGTAATGGTAAGCAAGACAAACCAAACAATCGCGGCTTATTGTCCGAAGAAGACTATCATATGAAAGTGGATCTATCGAAAGGCCTTCTAAACGATGGTTTTCGATGAAGTCCAAGTCTTTTAATGTTGGATACATCTGTATAATTGTTTAAAGAGTTTAAACAAATGAGGTTTTCTATATATATTCTAAATATGTTTGCATATTATAGAGGACAGCGCAAAAAGAAATCTAGTCTTATAACACATTAACTAAAAATCTAACCTTAGCTCTTTCTGATTTTGAAGCCAAGCGTTTATAAGTAGATCCTTTCAGATCGTATTTTTCGTGCATAGTAATCGTTTGTGGTAAAAGATTATTCATAACAAGTAGACGAATATTCTTACCTAGGCTCTGAAAATTATAGAATTTCGACTTTAGCATACTTAGAGATTTCAGCTCATAAAAGTTGTCCACGTTCATATTGAATAGAAGACTAAGAAATTGGATAACATTTTCACAACTTATTCCTTTACAATTATATTCTATTAATTTTAAAATAATTGGTCAACATATGTAAATAAGGAACCTGATAACAAAACAATCCAAAAAACTTGGGTAATAATGTCTTCGGATTCTGTTGAAGATTCTAAAATATGGAATTATGTCATATAAAACTAAAATTGGATAAAAGTATAGATACTTTTTTCTAGACCTACCATATAATAACCTGGTAACAGTTTTTGAAGGAATTCTGCTTCTTTATGTTGCACTGTCTTAATAATAAACTGATCATCCTGTGATACATAAAAAATTGAACCAGATGCTCCCGCATTGGAAAGCTCCTTTAATGGCTCAGTGCATATCGAACGCTAAATAAAAATTTACCTTGCAAATTAAGTTTATATTTAATACAGCTATGTCAACTCTTGAAATATGCAAAATCTTATGATTTTATTATTAATCAAATTAATAACGCAAATTCACCAAAAAATCGGCAGGTTTAATATTGAATAATTCTCTGAAGTAACGGAAAGCAATTGGAGCATAGGTCTTGAAACGAAAATCACCAAATGAATGCGATGGAGTTGTAGCTGATCCAGCACTAAATAGTAGACTAATTATTCTTTAATCAACACCACTGTATAATTAAATACTCATTAAGTTTTTTTTAAAACTAGTTCCATACTAATAAAATTATAAATATCCTTAGTAGAAAATCAAACAAACGCTGGAAATGCAACATTTTCAATCTTCTCAAAATCTTGTAAAAGAAGATCTCTATCCGGACGAGATGCCAAACTACCGATTGAATTAGCTATCCCTAGTTGTATAGCGCTCATAAGCGCATTTGTTGGCACTTTTTTGTAGCTAACCTGAATCATACATATTTCTCTAGGAGTTTAAAGTTATTTAGAAGTAAGACGTTAGATATTTTGATCTGAGGAAGCTATAGATTATAGCAAAACAGGATATAGATTGTGAAGTATCAATTTTGAAGACGTCTATAAAAATTAAAAATAAGCTATAAATAAATAAATAATTATCTTACAAGTATGTGTATTCTTAATAAAACCTGAACTTTGCCTAAAATTTTTGAACTGGAGATTATCCATTTCAATACCAACCATTTTTATTATTGTTATGACAGTCTAGAAAACTAAAAAGCAATTCTTAGCATTAAATATATATATATGTAAACACACCTCTCCCTGCTCATCAATTCTTCGATGACCAAGTTTCTGCTTCTCACCAGTTTGCAGATCTCGTTCGCGGTCCCGTTCATCACCAGTAGCTGCTACTGGTGTAACTGCTTTAAACGTCACTACTGCCGAGGACATCTCGAAAGTAGGACGAAAAACCAGTATTCAAGCAAAATTTACCCTTGAAAAATACTCTATAAAAACACTGTAAACTCCCAATATAAAAACCATGTTACTATAGTACAGAAATTAACACGTTCGAAATTACAACACAATAAACATAATAGTTGCTTTGAAAATATAATTTTTCTACAAATATACAATTACATAGTGGAGGCAATAAATGTCATAAAAATGGTAAATAGACTATCTTTAGTGATTAATGAAACAATAACAACCTTAAAACCTAATACTAACTAACTATAATAAGTGCTTAAAGATTATCCATATTTAAAAATTAGTAATAAAAACAACTATTGAGCTTAATATCATGTATGCTAAAATTTGAGAAGACAACAGCTACTAACAAATTCATGCTACCAAAAAAACACAAAGTATTTCATAAATGTGTTAGAAAGAATACCCCTTTTGCATAGCTATTAAAAATGTATCAGAAATACAAAAACTATAAATCCAATTAGTTAATTAACGGGCATCAAATGTTTTAAAACAATCATTTTATTCGTTTTAAAAATACTTGTCTGATATAACAATAAAAGACCATAAGAGCGTAAAAAGTAGAGGCAGATATTCACAACGCAAGCCCAGCATTATTGATCTTTGATTGTTTTGCGGGCACCCTCTTATGCACGGCGAAATAGACGGAGATATCTCAATTTAAAATCAATTGGCATGGTAAAAGGTTTTACTAGATCTAGCTATTTATAATACAAAATGAACTTATTCTATCTATGCGGATATTAAATATCTATGTAAATATATTCTGTGATTCACTATATTATGTAGGTGTTAAAGCTAATGGTACCACACTTGCTTTTAAAAGTTCACAGTCATAGCATGGTCACCACAGTATAGTAGCTGTTTTGGAAGTGATCACCGAACCAATATTATAAAAAAAATCACTACCACTGTGAATTTCGAAATGCATTTGTTAATGTGATAACGCACTATCAAAATGTAGTAATGATGGGCTTAACGAAGTCAAATATATAAAAGGATAATGCGCCTATGAAATAACAAATTTAAAATGGTGGAATATATAACAGGTAGGAATTAGAAACTATTTGGCTCCCATATGATATCACTTGTGCAGAGTAAGGACTATGTTTGACAGAATCTACATGCTTCTTATTAATAAAACACCATTTTCAATCCCATCAATGCTAGTTTTAAAATTACGTCATTATTAGCATCGATTCAAATTTAACTCCGCCTTTTCTAAAGGAAGACGCTGAATGGATGGGCCCAGCCATAATTTATTGGACACAAGCCAAATAGGCGGACCAATCCGTCATGATTGGCTTATTCTATTTTTTGGCGCGCATGCGTAGCTAACCCAAGCACGTCAGTTGAGTGCTGTAGTCTAAATTTTCTCATTATTCATGCTTCACTGTTATTGATGTGTGATTTAATCTTGGGTTTTCCTTCATATTATGGGTTTTCTTTCCAGTAATATGATTTGGTGATTTTTCTTAATTTAGGTAAATATTAAAAAAATTTGTACTCATTTAAGTAGTAGAGTTTTTGGTTTCGATCGGTGTTTAAATTACGAGAATTCTTTAATATTATGATTATTTATCTATTTATTTTAATGATTAGAGAGGACATTTTTTTTGAACAACAGGATGGAAGCACGTTATGCTCTGGAGCTTCGCGACCGTGACCCTGCTACGGTTGAAGACCTCGTGTTGGATGGGTGCGAGGCGACAGAAATATCTGGAATCGATGATAAACTTGTAAATTTACAAGTGAGTTTTGTTAAAATTCTTGAAATTAGAGGTTTGGTAAAGCTTCTATTTTTATACATAGGAGTGGTATCAGTGAAGACTGCCTTCTTTAGAGCCTGAGTCTCATTAATGTCGGACTGCTTTCGCTAAAAGGACTACCTAAGCTTCTTCAGCTAACTAAGTTAGATCTTTCTGACAACAAAATTAGTGACGGGCTGGATATTGTTGCTAGCAATTGTCCTGAACTTTTACACCTTAATCTGGCTTCAAACAAGTAAGTATAAAGCATAATGTTTTCTTCATATTCATTCAGTAGATTACTTGAATTATTGTTTGATTTATCTTGTAGAATTACCAATCTGGACATCTTATCAGTCTTTAAAGACAGTCACCTGGCTGAATTGGATCTCTTCTCTAATCCTGTCAGTAATCCTGGAGATGAGGCGTACAGGTATGAATATTAATATATCATCTGGGTATGAGTTAATGGTTTTCATGAGGTTCAAATATCTTTTTTAGATCCAAGGTATTTGATCTCATTCCAAGCCTTCAAATCCTAGATGGCTGTGATGTTAATGGGGAGGAAGTTGAGGATTCTATTGATGGCGAGGCATGTTGAATATAATTTTTGATGGAAATTAAGTGACTTTTGTAAAAGGGTAACTTAAGAACAATGTATTAGGAAGCGGGTGAAGAAGAAGACAGTGGTGATGAGGATGAATCTGGTTCAGAGGTAGATGGACCAGGATTGAGCTATCTTGATAACAGCCAGTTGGTTAGTTTTTATATGGCTATGAATGACTTCGAAACGAAATAAGCTATATTATAAATACATTTTTAAGGATGAAGACGAAACTGAGGATTATGAGCCTACAGGAGATTTACCAAAAGGCAGTATTCCAGAGAGAAGAGGTACAAAGAGACGTAACGAAGCTAATGGGGGTCAGGCAGAACCAGAGGCAAAGAAGTCTGACGATTAAAACTGTATATCACATGTCCAGTACTTCTCCCTGTGTCTTATTGTTAGCATAATTACCGCTTTTAGTATATTTTTGGGATTCTATATTTATGATATAAGTATTTACTGTGTAGATTATTTGTTTAATGGTGTTATTTTTTACTCATTTTTCAAGCTGTGACGTATGTATTACTTCATGTAGTGCGCTATCACCGCTCTATGATCTATCTCACCTTACGTGTTTTATTTGATTGTCGAAGATCTTGTTTTTATATTGGAAAACTAGTATACGCTACAATAAATTTTAGATTTATAACGCTGTTATGAGTTTAACACGTTTATCGTTGGAGTATCCAGTATCCATAAAGAGCCAGTGTTTATTGATTCGTTATTTTTGGGTACTAGGGGCGTAAAGAAATTCATGAATATAACAAGACTTCCAGATAAGCATGGGTAGAACAAAGGCTTCTGAGGCTGATCCTTTGGGAAGAACGAAACGTGGTAGACCAAGCAAACAGAAGAAAGAGGAGAATGTTATTCGCACTGGGTTTGATGGGCATTCTAATGCACCCTGGTTAGTTATTTTGTTTTAAATAAATCCTTAATTATTCAGTTATCAGAAATAGTGAAAAACACTTCTGTCACGAATTATATTATGTTTCTTAGTTATTTTAATATCAATAATTCTACGATGCACAAGTATATACTATGTTATTTTCATGTAATTCATAGTAGCTCAATATATCAATAAATACTTGTTTAAAGAAATTCGTTCAGGCGTAAAACAGTATCGATATTCAAACAACCTGTGACGTTAGTTCATACTAGCTGTCGAGACACCAAAAAAGCAACGGATCAACAGCTAAAGAGGGGAATTACAACGAATCGTTCACAGGAAAAGCCTTATCCGGTTGGATATAGTTATAACTTCTAGATTTTTATAATGAATAAAAAATCCAACATTATTTCGAAATAATGTTAGTTTTATTATTTCCACAGATATTAGATATATCACAATTAACATTTTCATACTTTTACAATTCAATTGTTTTATTTTTCTATGTACTTATATTTGAACATATTAATAATTAATACAGTTATTGCATGTAATATATTACTCGATACAGGTTATGTGGGCAAAGTCACTAGAAGGTGTTCAAACTCTTATACCTACGATGGTAGCTGATAAGGTATTCTTTTCTGAATTTAAATTTCTAGGTATTTAATATAGATCGTATCGAAATTAGTTCAAGTAGTTTTGGCAGATTGTGCATACAATTTTCCAAATATAGGTTAATGTGGATATTGCCGAATATCTGACAGAGTCTCTTCATCTTGCGGGTAAACTAGAAAGAGCTAGTGCATCATTAAATGAACAAGCAACAGCAGCTACATTATTTACTTGCATACATAATCCAAATCAACTAGGGTAAGTTATTGTTATTTTACTTTTTTAAGTTTATAGTTTATTTTTGAAATACCGAGGACATTTATTTTATTTATTTCAACAAAATGCTCACAGTTCTCGTTCTTATTTACTTTAGTGCATTTGGTCAGAAGGCGGATAAGGATAAAATTGATGGCAATATTCTTCTTCATGTCAACCCTGAACAACCTATGATGACGGTCCGTAAGGTTGCTCTAATCTAAAACCTAAATTCGTCATCTCCAGTTATTATTTTAATGCAGAAATGCAACTGTACATTTTCAAATACATTTCAGCCAATTAATATCGTCCATGAAGATATATCTGCCCAAGAGAAAAGGGTTCTAGATGCAAGAAAGAGGTTGCAGGAAGTCCTCAAACATTTTGGATGAATTCTTGCGCTTGTCTCTGGTTCACTGCTTGTACATATGAAATTAACAATTGTATTATATTGTCAATTCGGCTGTGCCGATCAGACTGCCTAAAACAGAATATGACAAACATAAGAGAAGCGTTGCTGATTTTACATGCACAATATAAGAATTTCGTTATTTAAGCCCAGATTGTCCATTATTATAGGGTCTTCAGTATGAATGATGAGGGGTATTAGTGTAGTCCATAAATCTTTATTGGCAATGAGTAGCGTGAATATTTTTGTACATCATATATGAATCTATGGAAACAAATTAGTCATGTGTAAAACTTATCGTACAATTAAAAAGTGGTAAAACCTAACCATAATATGAGATCTTTGGAATAAATTATTTCCAGTTACTACATACAATATTAGCATAAAAAGTAAGAAAACACCGGTTAATCAAGTAATACCAGCAAATAAATTATAATAATCAGCTGGTATCTAAGTGAGAAATCACATACACGTATTTTGCCACTAATTCTGACGTGAACTGAGGTGTAGACTCGAATGTTAGTAAAAACTTACAAATATACCTTTTTCACTTTGTAATCTCTAGGCAATGTGTTCTGATTTATTGACGTCACTATGGCATTCTTGTCTCGCGATGGGGTATTTATGCCTGACCCATGTTGGCTAACAGACATGCCGTGTGGTGCCGCTTGTGGCATACCATGCGGCATTGTTAAGACTAGCGACGTTGTATCAATGCTCTGGAATAATGTTGCAATAGGTCAGAACAGTAGAGTATTTGACAAATTCATTAGTTTTCCCTACAAACCCCTTTTGGTGGTCCTCCATATACGTGCTCAATCTTAGCAGCTGTTGTCAATGAATCGTGCCTTGTCAGTCGAGCTCTGCCAAAACTATCGTAATCAGAGCCGCTGGTTGAGCTAGCAGAGTGATGAACTTCAGCCAAAACATGCGAACGCGTGATACGGTATGTAATCTATAATAAAATCTAAAAACATTAGTTCTTACATATACAATTAGCAAAAAATAAGTTGCGAAAGTTACTGACAACTGATCCTAACACCAGAGCTATAAAAGAAGAAATTCCACAAGCCAGATATAGACTCTCAGATGTATGTTGCCCTTTTTTTGGATTTACCACTCGTTCCGAATTTGGTTCTATAAATAAAAGTAATTAATACCGATGCAGTTTTTAGTTCAAGTATTTTAGCTATCAATAATCCTTACCATCATCGTTAACGTCACTATTAATGACAATTCCTTCAGGACACTGTTCTGACTGACCAAACACAATGTTCTGAATGAAATGGCCACCGCTCCATGATTCCCTGTTAACGCATCTAAAATATTCAACATCAAGTTAATATTTAATATAAATTACTATGCACATTGTGTATCAAACAAACCTGGCGATCATAAGATCCCAAGCGCAGTGCGGATCTTGCAGAGCTACACAACGGTTACATGTATCCTGTGAACTACAGTGATGAACATCAATCGAAGCTATTTCATCTGATGAAACAACAACTAATTGTCGAGGTGTAGTAAGCAAGTTTACCTAAATATTTGAAATATGTACCGGATTTAAAAGTGAATGCACTATATCAGTAGTTTATTTCAACTGTTTAGTTCGCAGCTCATTAATTAGATAAAGCGAAGAACTAACCACTGGAATAGTCTTCCCAAACACGATAACGGATTCAATAACGGTTGTATTACCACCCGTTTCAAGAACTTTTAGCACTCGACCATCAGATGTACCAATATAAAGAATGTCATAGCGTTGTCCATTTACCGAATCTACCTAAAAAAAATCGCTTCAGTGTGTATAACATACTAAAATACTCATAAATTTTAAAATTTAAGACCCACGCGTGGAAGAACAGCGATTTGAGTTAGATCTGCTCTATCTGAACCTTCTATTAACAGTGGTGCGCTGGTAGATTCAATAGCTTTGTACATTAGTGGAGTACGCACAATAAACGATATTGTATCTTCTGGAAGCTTAGTAGAATCAGGCACACAGGCACCAGGACGTGGCTTTGGAATCTCATTGCGGTTATAAGGGACCCATAAAGAGTTTACCGATCGCTGGAAAAATTTATATAAACTATTATACCACCATTAAATATTCATAAAGTAATTTCATGATATACATCTACCCTATATATATGCATTATATCACCAATAAATTATTCAGTATTAAGTTTATTTTTCCAAACCTGCTGTTTGAATGTTCCATAGTCAAATTCTTCTCGTATCTTCTTCATAGAGAAACAACACACAGCACTCATTCTCACTTCTGAGTCGGGTGTTGAGAAAACAGCATACACCATATGATCACCACCACCGAATGAAATAGGATCAGATACAGCTTCTAGAATATTTTGTTACATATAAAAACCAAAACCACAAAGTGAATATATTAAAATATACTTCACGCGAATATTATTTTTAAATAATATGACGCATCATTTCTTAGGTGAAATATGGATAAATGGTTTGCAAATAAATATTATGCATGAGAAAACTGTTTTAACGTAGAAATTAAATCGAGTTAGTTCCTTTGTTACCTAAATAAATAAAATCACTTTTAAAAAGGAAACTAATTTGCTAATTATAATAGAAGACGCACTTAGTTCATTGAAGTAAAACGGAGTAGCAGATGGAAGTGAGCAGTTGAGCCTCGCCTTAACAAAAGATGTCCAACGTTCGTGGGCAGGACGTGCACCGCCCTTATCATTTCGACATATACGAGCTACTCGTGCATATATCTAAAAATGCATCTTAATACTTTTAAATACTATATTTATGATTCCTTTCACCTTATTACCTGTCTTTCTTCGTTGTTATCTACTGCCTCAGCAGCTTTTTCGCGGTACCAGTAATATACGTGTTCCTTATGAACAAAAGAACCAACGAAGTTGGGAGCTGAAATACAAATATAGATATGTAATATTTTATGTGAGAAAATATGAGATTCTCCAAACAAACATAAACTAACTATCTAAAACTCTAGCATCATCTCGCTGTGTCCGAATCCCATTATCACGATCATTTTCACCAATTTTTTTGCGATATATAAGAGGATCATTCCCAATAAAATCCGAAACAGTTCCCGTATATATCTCATTAGTTTCAGGTAAATAAACAGCTGTAGAATTATCACGAGGATCATAAGGCGAAATGCCCTAAAATTAACGGCATAAATGATTTGAAACTTATAATTCAAATATTCCCCACTTGCCTGTCCATCAAACTGTCTTGTATTCTTGAGTGTAGCGTCTAATGATGAATATACATACTCGCGACATTTGGGTGAAAACGCGTGAGTACCACAGATAAGAGCTCTGCCTGACGTTTGACGCGCAAGTACGCGAATGTAATTTTGACAATCGTTCTTAAAAATGATTGATTTCATCAGAAAAATTCTTAAGTACTCTAGGAAAGTTCCTGTAACTACATAGTGGTTTAAAAAAAAACACTAACCTTAGATTTTCCTTTCATTAAACATTCTTCTATAATATCAGCCGGTGGTTTCCAATCGATTTTCTAAGATATAATATCTGTTCATATACAACATATAAAAAGTAAACAGTTTAACAATCATGTAAACCCAGATAGAAAAACTTACATGATGAACACTTAAGGTTGTAAGTGAAAGATTGTAGACAGCATTTCTAGAACAAATTTTTATAGTATAAATGTTGTAATAAATAATACTAGATCTAATACAATCTAAAAAAAAATAGATATAAATCAAAAATTCAAGTAAATAGCAATAAAATATGTATCGTTTCTCATTTTCGTAAAAACAAGTCTTCTTGAACAACATATACTATATTAAAGCATTGTAAATTTGGCTTTCCTAAAATTCAGTGCTTCCCGTATTTCTAATATATGTTGTTCCGTATATACAATTTATTGTACAACTATATAGTTCTCATTTAAACAACTTAAAGTTAAGAACTAATTTTTAAGTTAATAACACTAGATTGCATAGTTTAATTTTCCCATCCCGTTTATTGTACTTTTTCTAAATCAGTACAACAAAATCCAATCAAATACCCTCACTCTTTGATGTTATCTATTCAGGTTTCCCCTATTAGTAAGAGAGCTACTTGCCATTAGTTACCTATTTGACCTTCAACTATCCACTCCTCCACCCACATCCTAATTATCGAACAGCGATGACCTTGTATTTGGCGCAAGGAGTGTTGAGGTTACCGTAATTTTATCATGTATAGAAACACTCATTTAAAATTCTGAATATAAATTACGATTGTTAATTCACTCCTAAATGTAAGTTCCTCAACATTAAATTTTGCATTTTATTTGCCTAGGCTATAAATCAACTAAAGCTAACTTAATAGTAGCATTCCATGATTGAAATTGTGCGAGACCGATAACTTTAAACGTTAATGGAAATCTTGAGGAACTCCACGTCTGTTCTTGAATATTTAAGTTAAGTGTTTGTCCTAAGTAACGTGGCTTAAGCTAAGATTATTTAACCGTTTACATAATTAATAGCAAGCAGCAGATGCTTTCTGCATAAACATCGCCACGGATAGATTACCACCTCAGATGTCCCGAGCAGAAATTAGCATATGAATAAGACTTATAAATATAATGGCATATCCCATATGCACAAAATTTGTTCTTAACGCCCTTAACCCATTTGTTAAAATCCATTGCCTCAAAATAAAACAAGTTCCTACTTTGTGGAAAAGCGCAGTTTTAGTATAACAATTTCCACATATTAATTGGCCGTGGTATGCTAATAATTATAACCGTATTAGTAGATGAATTTATTAATATATTTACCTAGCTCCCACGAGTAGAGAATCGCCATCTGCTTCAAGTAATTTGAAATGGTCGCTTTCGTCAGTAGATTGATCTCCATGACCTCCAAATCGATATCCTAACCCAACTGAAAAAGGTGTATTGATATACTTAAGAATACATTTGAAATCATATAGAAATATCTTTATGACATGAAGTATCAGCTATCATTTCACTATATAGTTCGTGTTCTTATTTGCATATTACTCCAACTGTATGTGAACATTAATAGTTTATTCCACAATCACCGTTTATGACCTATAGTATTACCACAAAAATAGTTCCATTGTCTTAAGTAAAGAAAGCATTTTTTGCCATTCTTAAAACTATGGAAACCTTTTAGTTTCCATTTTCCAAAATTCCCATGATAATATAAGAGATCGATTAGTAGTACCCAATGTGACATGATGACTAAGATAGAAAATTATTGCGCGAAATCCTCAGGGAATTGACACAATACACAAGATTAGCACTCATTCACGCGTAACGGGACTAAGCAAATCCCATATGGTTGAAGGAAAACTGAAGCAAGGATAATTTCAGTATATGCGTCTCGTAATTATGAACTTTTAAACTCATGTAATTTCACAGTAAACTATCGTTCATATTTATAAATCTCTCATATAATGAAAAAAAAGATGTACATGTTCCTTGTTCATAAAATTATGCCTGGTCTTCCTATAATATTAAGATAGAAATTATATGACCAAAGCATTTAAATATTGAAATTAATACATAATTCATTTAATTAATACCACATAATGTTCATTGTTGGTTCACATTCTATAGTCGGACGTTAGTTGCAGCCAGATGCTACCACTTACCACATTTATAAAAATATAGAGCTGAATCAAAAAAACCAATGCAATACCCTCTATTCAAGCTCTACAGTTCAAATATTAGATTCAAATTATAGACTTTGTTCCACATACGTTTCATTTTTCCAAAATGCTCAAATTATTAAATACAGGCTTCAAAGTATACATTATCTAAACACCACAAAAAAAATAATGCCCGAATCATCGTTTAGCTAGTTTTACCCTCCCATGGACGTCTCACTGGATCGTACTCCGTATTCTTTTCACAGGCGTCAGAGAATTCCAGTTTTGATCGATTTCCAACACATACAAACATTTAATAACTAGTCAAACGATCAAGATGTGTTTGAAATGCTCTTCAATTAACCAGACAAAGAAAACCTGAAGCCACCTATTGGCAATTTACTGGGAAAGAATAATGAGATACTAATATTAAGAACCACTCTAAATTTGTTACTCCACCTATTCATAAAAATAAGTTCAGAAACATCAACAACCTAAAACCGATATTAAAACAGAATTATATGCATTATTTAAAAGTTAAATCACAATACTAATATCCTTAACATTTCAAAACTTCAGTATTTTTGTATTTTTAAATCAGCGGCTTTACTGCCCACAAGATGCATACTTTCAATTTGGGCAACGCTCCGTATCCTTCGCCGCTTTACAAATGCAATTATGTCTGGTTTGCGTGTCAATGAAAGACGTTAAAAGAATGAGAAGTTCCATAAAAGGTATTGTTTATATTAAAATTAAAATAGCAATCTAATAGCAAAATAAAAAGTCACTAACACTTTCTAAGTCGTGAATGTATTATTAAAAACTTGTTCTTGACCAAAGAATAGTTATTTTAGCTCTGACTAAGGATAAGTGCATAAGATCAAATATATTAACCATGGAATACCGTATGCCCCACTAAAATTTAATACCATCGGATATCACGAAAAATAACACAACTAAAGTACCTTACACAAAACTGACTCTGTGTGACCCCTCGCATAGTGTCAATTTCTCTACGCAAAGATCGACTTACAACACAAACGGTATTCCACTATTCACTACCCAAAAGCAAATATAAGTTCTTGTCTACAATAGGCAACATAATCATGCAACCGAGTCTGTTGCGTAATAACCTTATATTAAACCAATAATTAAAATGTGGTTTATGTCTGTACAGTTTCCTAGATTTTTCTGTGAGTAGGATGAAAACAATGTGATGAATTATTAGAGAACTCTAATAAAAATATTTAGCACTCTAGTTATCCATACAGCTTTAAATTGATAATCTAGTCATATTTAAATTTAGAACATTAGATTATATCAATAGCACACACTCGCATATACCCTCAATTTATAGAAACATGCAACAAGCAACTTTTATTTTATGTGAAATACTCTTGGTAAAACATGCACTGCTAAAAGTAAAACCTGCTTTTGTATTACAGTGATTTGCTAACAATATGAAATGGCATATGGCTCAAGCATACGTAAATGAAAACGTTCTATACACTGGTCCATATGGCAGTGGGGGAAAAGGAATGGCAACCTTTAAAGGAATATAAGTTAGTCGAGACTAGTTTTATTATAAATAACTTCTAAGATTTACTGATATGTTAATGGCAAAGGTAAATAATAGCGTATGCCTTTTCTTTCTTTTTTTACAAAGTTTAGAACAGCCAAATAAATAAAAGGTTTTAAGTATAAATAGGTGCATAAAAATGATATGAGCAATCCCTATGAAATAATATTGAAATACATTTACTGACTGTTAAACGATCAAATCAAATTAGTGCTCTAAGTCCAGATAGGCGAAGTATTCTTAGTCCTATATTACAACACATAGTTTAAAGGTTAAATCCGCGGGAATACTTAATATGAAGATACCCATTGTTTCTTTGATGATAGGTAAAGCTTTAGTAAATCATTAAGCCTTTAAAAAACTATCCTGTTAACTTCATTACCTAACTACCCGTATTTTCCACACACTAAATGACAGAAACGGCCATCTTTAGATTAATAACAACTTTCAAATTCGTCGACTAACTAGTTTTTAAGCATTACAGAAATAAAATGACGTATTAATACTATTGATATACACCTATATATATAAAGTTCTCAAATTTAATATAAAAGCCTATTTCCATTAGTTGTCTTTAGTTCTCATAAACAGTCTTGACATAGGTTGCCGGCATGTCCGTCACACAACTACAGAGATGCATATGAGATAAACTAGATGAAATGAGTAGATACAGTAGCACTCTTGTCGAGCGATCATCAACAGATTAGACAAAATGGAACCAAAGCATGCGCAAATGGTGTCGATGAACGTAAGCTTTTTGGTGGCCTTGGTATCTTAAGACGCCAATGTAAATTTAAAATGTAAACTTTACTAGACACGCTTCTAAAAATTGTCTTCATTTTAACATAGCCATTTAATTTAATGTCCTAATATATAATCAACTAATTTGTGATATGGGCCACTAAATTAATAACTAAAGCCTTGAAAAATAAGAAAAACTTACTAGAATTAACATTCTGCTTCGGCCGAATATTCAAATGAGAACATATATTAAACCTTAACAAGTTGAATAAAATATGTATAGTTAATATGCTTAGCATTTTATAGTAGAAACGTCTAGCAACTCATTGGTGAGATTGAATAGGTCACCTATAATAAACATTGATCATCAAAACATCAGTAGATGACTTCTAAAATATTACAGATGTGAAAAGTACGATAATTTGTTATCAAACATTACTATCGAGTCTCACGGTCGATAAAATGTTTTCAATACGCCGATAATGATAACAAGAACGACAACGCTTCAAGATTGAATTGGGAAAGTAAAAAAAACTCGTGATTATGCATAATGAGATACTTATTAGTAAAACATAAACAAAAGATAGATAACATAATAATAAGAAGAAGAAAGTAAATCAATTTACTGCAACCAACCATGGCTAGTTTTCAGTTGACCACTATTTATAATAAAATGTAAAATTGTTCCTCTTTGTTTCTTCAAGATAACTTTGAGTTATGACATCGTTAAAAGGTAATTGTCGAAGTAGTTACCAATAACCACTAACACGTACGAAATCCCACAGTGAATTATAAACAATGAACAAATCGATAAACGAACAGTTGGCAGGGTGTTGCGGCACAGTGCATCATCGCATTGCGATAGAGGAGAGGGGGCGTTCCCTAGCCAGCGGTCAGCGCATATGAGAGAGAATGGCAAAGACGAGACGCAGATAGGCAGAGGGTGAGTTGAAAAAGTAGGGGGAAATTCGGTGGTCAAGATGTGCCATTTCCAAGCAGTAAGAGGCAGCTTTGTGTAGATAAGTAGAGTTAAGAATACGGTTTTCATAGTCTTCTCGACTCGTCATCGTATTTAGCATTTGATTATTTTAATCTAAAGTATAAAAGCAAAGAGTGATATGACTTGCACTGATTGATAGATGTATCATGTATTTAGAAATACGGTACAATATAAGCGATTTATGATGTAGATATAATAAAATCCATAAATGCCTCGTTGTTCTATACATTAACTATTTATTGGTATTCGTTAATATATTCATTGTTTTGACGTTTATTTAATCATTTTTTTGCTTTGTTAACTTTTGTTGCGTAAGAACACTGGAAAGTATAAAATTCTGAGCAGCTGAGCTAGGATAACTTCGAGAATTACACAGCGTTTTATTTTAAACTATGGCAAAAGGAAATAGCTATGTATGCGGCATTCAAAAACCTATTATCTAAAAAATCTTTACTATCATTTATAAAGGCAATAATATGCCTTAAACGAAGCGAGAACACACTAACTGAAGGTCATCTGCCTAACAAAGCGCTGGCATCAACCTTTACATAACCTTTGGTTACTATCAAGTTTTAGGTACTATCATGAAGTTTCTTTATAACGTATAATAATACTTTAAATCCTAGGTTCTTCCACACCTCAATTTTTCCGGTCGTTGATTAACACTATAAAGATAAATATGGGCTAAATCTTACTGTATTTAATTAGACTAATCATACGAAAACAGTTGTTTTAAAAGTATATAGCCATCAGTTAAAAAATAGACACCTAAACGACTAAAAAACATTACTATTTAGTGGGTGCTCTTGCAAAATTAGTAAATATTAGATAATATAAGCAATTTTACTGATTGCTACTCTGCAAGCTACGTAGTGTAGTATATATTAACGGCAGTTTGTGCCTTTCTTGTTATACAACATAACTTCTAAATATTATACACATCTGAACAACACATTTTACTCGCAGATTTCAAGAAAATAATTAAATAATTCCATTGTAGTCAAGTGCATTAATCCCATTTTAGTATGATTTTTTTGAGTTGTTTTGTATGCTACATTAAAAAGATTTCCTTGCATAAGGCTTCAGCATGCTGTGCGTAATTTCGAAGAAGCTCATTCATCAAATTTCAAAAATCTATTATTAAATAGATGCTCTAATACTTCACTTTTCTTTTACAGTCACAGCGCAAAACTTTTTTACCTCTTAGATTTATATTACAAATCTATAATTAATATATTTTATGGCACAAAAGACTATGTTCTAAGATGAATTTATTAATTAAATCTGACATAAAATTATGAATTCAATAAAACGTACAATATTAGTAAAAATCGTGTTGTAGCGCAGATGTGAAGGTACAATTTTCCTGAATTTTGTTTCGTTAAAATCATACATCTCTTTTGCTTAATTTGCTGCTAAGCATTCCGTATTTCATTTATTATCAAAATTCATATTTTAACTTGTTTCCAGAGATTTTTAAACAATTATATATATATATATATATATATATATATATATATATAAAGGAAATCTAGGTAAAAAAGTTTCTTTAAAGATAAATAGTCTAGCAAAGTGTAGAATGCTATATTATAAACTTTACAGGAATTGTGAGGATGCTTTGACATAATCTTGATTTAAAAGTTCTCTAAATGAAGGGAATATCCAAGTTTTTATTTAAGGCTGACTATTCCTGTATTCCGAGAGAGAGAGAGAATGTCACTCATTCGGAAGAATTGCTAGATATGAAAAATAATAGGAACAATCTTTTTTTCCAGAAAACGCATTATCTTTTTTTGTTTTACCTTATGTATGGGTAATGGAATCTATCTAATCACTCTTTACTTGGATATTCACGTTTGCATAGCAACTAGACTTTCCATCGTACTCCCTATCCAACGTTACAGAAGAAATATGTGAAACTTTGTTGAAATACATTAAAAATATTAGTTAACAGTAATTGTGTGGAGTACACTTTATTTCTTAATTCCAGAAGTGCTAATAGCTACAAAAGTACTAATGATATGTTCTAATGTACTTTTCGTGATAATATTCTATGAAATTTTTGCGAACTATTTTTATAATAATCACTTACTTTTAATATTAATTATTTTACCAATCAAAAACATTAATCAACTTCAAGAAACTGCGACTCATTCCAATATTATGCTACTTTTGTACATATTTTAATAACTAAATTTTATGCTTTAATGTCACGATATGCTTATTACAACAGAATCTAATATATAAGAGTAGTAGGCAAAAAATCAACCATATAATATTGTAAGTGTTGCGATTTAGAATTACTCGAATTTTGCTCTCAGAAAAACCTTTTTGATCCTAAATTAAGCTTCGATTCCTAAAAACACGTACTGAAAAGGTATATTTCTTGAAACAAATAAAAAAGGAAGAAATTACTAAAAGGAATAATTTTAACTAAATTTTGTCAGAGAACAATGTGATACAGGTATATTCACGCCTCATTATTTGATGAAACGCAGTGGTTTACTAACGATTTTGTTTTAGTAGCTATTTAATGAGTTTTTTTCAATGTCTTCAGAGCGCATGATGAAGTCAACTTTATTTCCTGCGATGTTTGTATTGTCTAATCTCAGATTGACGCTACTTTGGCGTTCTCAGGTCACCCATAGATATAGGTCACGACGAAGTAGTTGAATTATTGAAATTCGTGAACGTAGTAGAGCGTCTTTATGGGCTGGTTTTCTCAAAGATTTGAATTACATTTTAAGTATTGAAAGTAAATTAGCAATAATGGATAGAATGTGTGTGACATAAGTGAAAAAAACAGCTAAGTACCACAACTGATATATGCAAAATTCATTTCATAAAACAAATGTTTTAAATAACTACTAAAAAAATTTGCAATGTGCCGTTTTTTGTAGTTATTATTTTATGAAAGATTTGAATATTTTTGAAAATTAAATGATATACTTTCCTTATAAATGAAGCAAATTGAAGATGAATTAAATAGCGCTGAAAAATTAGAATCTACCTAGGGTATTATATTAGGCTAGAAAAGTCATAAATCACGTTGACCCTTGTGAATGGTGGTCACCGCATGGTTTCTCTGCGGGCGATCATTTTATTCATCTGTCGAATGGTAGGGAGCAAAAGGTTAAATACAAAAAACGTAGCACAAAATTTTAAAAATCTAAAATAGCCATTGCTAGTGGTCATGAACAACAAATAGAATATACCCAGTTTAACAAAAATTATTAATTTCTACTGTTTTGAAATGTTTATCATATTGTAAAAACATTCGATTACTGAGCGGTGTATTACTGTGTAATACAACGAGAATTATGGTTTCTTCTATTTAACAAAAATTACAATATCTGCTTGAAATCCATCATATTTATGCATTTTATGATAAGCATATGAGGTCAATTAAAAACTAGACTAATCATAGGTGATTACACATTGTACTTTAAATTATCTGGAATAAATGCCCAATATGAAACCCATCTTTAAAAAGCACGCATTATTTATGTTCTATGTCAATTCTAAATCATAGGTCTTTCTATAGAATAAAAAGTATAGACTTAACCATACATCTTGAAGCATATGATATTTGAAAATGAGTCACCAAATATAGCGCTCTTGAGTAGCAAAGTATTAAGTAAATAGTAAATAGTGGAGTACGGACTACATATGGAACAATATACCTCCTACTATTTTTATCACTATCTTACTATCTGACCAGTTAGTTATCGTAATCGGATGTGCTTTATGCATCGCGACCGGTCCCTAAATTAGGGAGATACCAGCTCAAAACAGAAAGATATCTGTATAATGACATATCATGGGATTTAAAGGGGATTAGAGAGCTAACCTCAAATATCTAGAGGTATAAGCGAAAATAGAAGAAATTTAAGAATTTAGAAGCTCTCATTTTCTAATAGGGAAATATATGTAACGCTATTACGGGAATACTACATCTTTTCCCCTTATTGCGTTATCCCAAATTCCACTAAACCGAAAATGACCTTGAATTACCTTTTATAGCTACTGTAGAATACGATAATGTGACAGTAATCAATCATTACTCATCTACTTGTTTGCAGCATAAATTGTCATCATCATCATCATTTAAATTTGAAACGAATTCCACATAAACCAATTACTCTTACCAATAAAATTGTCAAAAAGTCAATTTTTTGGGCATCTCGTCCAATGCAAGAATATTTAAATACTAACATTAGGAATCAGTTGCTACGTAAATTACTATTCGGTGGTGAGTGGTTTCACTTATATCAGTTGCTTGTTTTGTTTGTAATAAACATTGGAAGTGGTTTTAGCCATGTGCTGTGATGTTTCTCATGATTAATTTATTCATATTTATAGTAACTATTTCGTTTCCTAGTCATGCTTCGTGAATTTGGTTTAACGTAAGTTATACTCACTAATGTTAATGTAATAAAGGAAAATGTCTTCTGCGTTCGACGATATTCTCAGTAGGGCCGAAAAGCTTACATCGATTGGGTATCAGTCAAAAATTTCCTGTGCATCAGCATCACAGGAAACTTCTATTGATGGAATAATATTTGATCAGGTTTGTTGAATGTATGTAATTTCCACATAATTCAGGTTATTTAAATATATATATATATAGTTTGATGCAAAATATTTATGTAAGCTTCTTAGAATAATCAGTATCTTCGTTCTGGCCTTGACAATGACCTAAATAATATTTTCCGATGTAGTGAACATCTTTGGAGGAAAAGTACTTCTTCCACCCCTATTCAGGTAGGCAGTATATTCTTTATTCGAGTTTTAAAAAAGTATAATTTAATGACATTGTGATGCTTACAGAAAAATTTTCTCTTTGGGGATAAAGGTGTTGTTTTTGGAGTTTCGGCTCCAACTCTGCAGGATAGTGTTGCAGTGGAATCTGTTAAAGATGATAACCTTCAAGTAAGAGCATTATTTTACAGGTTATATATTCTAATATTTTCTCATATAAATTTGCAAAAAGCTATCATGAATAACAAAACAGCTTTATTAAAAAATATTATGAAGAATGTAATTAGGTCAAAGAATAGTTATTTTAATGTTAGATGGAAGATGATATCGAACGTGTACGTCTAGAAGCAGAAAGGGCTTTCTTCAATCACGTTTTGATTTCAAAGCCACAACCTATAATTAGCCCTGCTAATAAAGCTCCACGGCAGGTTCGCACTATTTACTATAATATTGTTCAGCAATATGTATGTTAAAGTTTAACATGTTAATTTAATTCTATGTTAATTAGGCTATACAATTTTCATTATGTTTTAGCAATTAGTTTCTGGGAGATATGGTACTGTTAATCCTGCCGTTACCAGCCGTAGAGAGCTTATATTTGGTGACAAAATCAGGAAATATTTGAGGAGTGGGAGAAAGGTAGTAATAATACTAGTTTACTTTCAGCTTAAACACTTTTCAACTTTATATAACCGCTTTATAGAAGGACCTTAGTCAGTTGCTTGGTGATGCCGCAAAGGAGGGTGGTACAGATGGTGTGCTGGCAGGAGTATGGGCGGAGACTACTGCTATTATCAATCAGAAAGTACATAAAATTAATGACATTTAATGGTTATAAGATTAGATTAAATTATGTGTTAATTATCTTTTATTGTAGATAGTAGCGGATCGTGACGATCAAACTACAATTGCTTTGCTCGTGGAAAAAGCTTGTGACTATCTTCATAAACTGTAAGATAATGCTCATACTTTCTGGAATTATGAATACAATATTAAGTCGGTATTTTTCTTAGTTAGTTATTAAACATATTTAAAGAAGTAAAGCATTTTAATAGATTCGTAGAACATATGAACGCGCAAATAGAGAGAAATCTTGAACGGGCTGAGCGTGGTGGAGTACCAGGAACACGAGGTCTCGTAGGAGCATATCTTAAAGTGAGCTACCACTATTAAATGGTATCGCCTAATTGTTAAAAATTCATCGTTGTTAAGGTTGGTGTTGATGATCCAAATGCCGAAGATGGAACCATTCCTCATGATGGTCTTCCTGTATGGGAAGTAAGTTATCAATAGAAATTCATACTTTAATTTTAGTTACCCTATTTATATCTTTATACTAACAATAGTATACCAATTTACAGGTTACTTATCACTGCTTCCGTGCTGGAGATTTATCTGCTGCAAAGGATGCTCTAGGAATATTGGCTAATTTCCCTCAATCCGCTGTTCTTGTTGCATGTCTCAATCACCTTGCGAAAGAATTAAAGTATGTATACTTTAGTAATTCCTTTGTATTATATTTCCTAGTGCCCAAACTATGTCTAACCTTCTCTATACAATTAAAGATGCCAATCACCTGTGTTTATCATAGGTTGGATATTGATCTGAAGAAAAAGTTAAAGGTGGAGTGGCGTCACAATGCGAACTCTGCTCGTGATAAGTATAAGCGTGCTCTTTACGCAGCACTTCTTGGACTAGGTTAGTGATAGTTTATTAATATCAAATAATGCATTTTTATTAAGTTGAAGAGTTTATATGTACAGGGAATATTCCTGATTAATGTAAGACTATTATAATAATGTAATTTGATTTATTGCTTTAGATTCTCCTCTAGTGGATACAATGGAAAATTGGCTATGGTTCAAACTTATTGCCCTACGCATAGATCCACACACAACAGCGATTTTATACGGAGAGGTTCAGAAAAATATTTCCATCGATTATGGTAAGATTTAATGTTTATATAATTAATTTTCAATTAAAAATGTTTGACTTTAGGTGAGAGCTACTTCATGTCTGCAGGGACCTCTGAATTTCATTACTACTTTACTGCTCTTTGGTTATCCGGACAATTTGAAAGAGCAATTCAGGCAAGCTTGTTTAAATAGTTATGAAAATATATAAGAGACATAAATTATTGAAAATTATATCTTCTGCTATCTTCAAGATAAATAGGAGGCAAGTTTATGTTTATAGCTACTTTTTGACTGTGGGCATATTGCGGATGCTGTTCATGTGGCAATTCTGGCTCATGAGCTAGGTTATCTTAGAAATACGACAGAAGCATCGGCTGGAATGGGTATTTTTAATTTTTAGTTGAGATACTGAGTTAATGTTTTCTCTAAATATCAATTATAAAATTACAGTTGTCGTTGAATCACCTAATTTAACAAAATGTTCATTGAATGTTGCCCGTCTTCTTGTAGCTTATACAAAAGAATTTGAGCTAACAGACGTTGGAAGGGCTCTCGACTATTGGTTTCTTTTAAGGGTAGGTTTTAATTTTAAACATACTAGGAATATTATTTTTGTTTAACTTGTTGATTTAGGGCGTTACTTCTCCTTCTGGTAGTGATGTATTTGAAATGGCTGTTAGTCGTGCCGTTTATCTAACTGGACTGTCTTCTGAGATTCTTGGAACCATTGGACCTGATGGACGACGCAAGCCAGGCATGATTGACGAGTTCGTGTAGCCAATACAACTAACTCAAACTTGATTTTAAATATTCTTGTATTTCTAATTTTAATTCAGATACGTGGATGATCCATCCGAAATCATTTGTCGCGTCGCACAGGATACTGAGTTAGGTGGTGACTGTTCACAAGCAGTACGTCTATATATCCTAGCAAATGCACCCATCAAAGCCATTGATCTTTTATGTACAGAACTCAGTGATGCTTTAAGGTTGGGTTTTAATTTTAGTACTACCTATGAGTGGCATATGTACTTTTATTATTAAATCCAAGATATATAGTAATTCTGCAGAGGTGGTCGTTCGTGTATTAGTGATTTGCGAGCGTTGGCAGAGGAGTTCGTGGCAGGTAATTCTAACACTAAGCTTTAAAATATTACGATTTGAAATTAGTACTTTGTCTGATTTTTTAGAGGATTGCTACTACAATTTATTTGCAGCTCAGCGTGGTTGTCGTTCGAGTGACCTTTCAACCTTATGCATCCTTCTAGATATATGCACGTTATTCGCTTTATGCGATGCAGGTCAGGCGGAAAAAGCACTCCAGTAAGTACTAGGAATTCTTTAATTAGAGGGATTATTATCATCATGCTTTGGTTCAATAGGTATTGCAATTTATAATTGCAGTGTATCTCAACAACTCCGCCTAGTACCTGTGGATCCAGACTCAGTGGCCATAATCGTGGGCGAGTTCCATCTTGTACCCCAAAAGGTATTTCAAAAACTTAAATTGCAAGTAATGATTTGGTGACTTTAATTTAGTATGTTTAAATTTTCTTAATTTATGGTATTTCATAAAAGGAATTTTGTTAGGTTCGTGAGGTGATACCTGATTTGTGCCTCCGCTTGATGCGGTGTATGGCTGATGCCATTCATCTAGTAGATCGCGCAAATGTAAAATTCATTAAACAGGTTTGAATGTTCAACCGTTTATACTTTTTACACTAGGAATTAAGAAGTTTTTTTAATAAACGACAGTCATATCTACTAATGATGAATAACTTTCAAATTAGAATGTGCAATAGAAAAATTTGTCATTGGGGTTTTTTTTCAGGTTAAGGCTATTATACTATATATTGCAACTGTCAATTATAAGTGTCCACAACATATAAACTCAAAATTACTGCAGCTTCAGGCATCGATCTCTATTTAGTTCTTTTTATTCCTGTTTTTCTTAATTTGATATGTAACTATTTGTCATCAATACCATGAAAAATCAACCCATTCCTCACTACTCAATATAAATGTTTAGAATAGTCATTTGTTTTCATTGCACTCTTGAGATAAATATGAACGAGATTTTATGTCAGTTAATTTCTAATAATAATAATTTAATTGTACAAGTGGCTCCTAACAATTAACTAGGTTTTGTAAGAGTTATAACAGGTCTTCCTATTTTTGACTTAATTTGTGATTGTTTTATTTATTGTTTAATTATAGAAACAATAATGGAAAAATGATATAACCGTCAATTTTAAATATTATTTTTCTTCCTATTAGGGTTTTCTCGTATAATTTACAGGTTCGTTATGTTTTGTTCATTTGAAATTTAAAATGATATCTGTCGGTAGTTTATTTTTAATGTTTGTTATTTACCTTAATGAATCTTTCTTCTGACTGCATTTTCATGTTTGTTATTATAAGTACTAAACTTGTTCGATTTCCAACGTGAAGATGTCTTAATACGCTAATCGATTGCGTTGTATCTCTTCGTTCGTATAATTTAAAATAATTGTTCAGCGGATAGGTATGTTAGTGATATAAATTTTGATCTTTGGTCGGTTGTTGGCCAGTAGTTGTGTACAACGTAAGGTCAGTTGGTGTTAGTATGTTTGCTTTTTATAGTTTCTTTATATTTATGTGCAATGTATTTGTCAGTACATTAACTACATATTTTTATAAATTAGGGGACGTTTGAACTTTGATACACATGTTTGATGTTTATGTATATACTATGCATTTGTTTTTCATGCAGTCACTTAATAATTGAATAACTACCTGACAGATCTGCTGTGCAATATGTAATTTGTTTCAGTTACTTCAATAATCAGTAGAGAATGCTAAGTTTAACCCGGGTTGGAAACGTCCGACCCACCACAGCTTGGGTATTGTCAGCAAGGTTTGTTTTCTATTGGTCGTAATTTAGGTAATGAACAGTAGTATTTTAAATCGCGAATTTATTTCTTATTTGAAGTTTTAAGCTATAGATTATAGAAACCAATCTACTCGTCATGCGTTCGCCCTGGTTCTAGGTGGTGGGGTAGCAGGAAGCTCTGTAGCATATCATTTAACGAAGAGGAACATCAGGGATGTATTGCTGCTGGAAAGAGCCGGTTAGAGTGCAGAAATATGTGAAAGAAATTTAACAGCTTATTTATAAATTCTCCACATGAATAAACTATGAATAATTAAAAATTGCTACTTACAAAATTATTTTTATCGTCTATTAGACGCGTTTTTTCTTTTTTTTACTATATTATAATGCTTATATCTAATAGTTATATTTAAGGAGTCGCTACTCCTTCGGGTACATCATTTCACTCCCCTGGTTTGGTATCTGCTAGCCATCCAGCCCATCGATACAAACCAATTTTAGCCTACTCAGTTGAGCTATATAGCAAATTAGAGGAAGAAACTGGCGAGGTATACTTATTTGTTACTTATTTTGAATTTATCTATGGTTATTCCAATTTTATTGAGTTTAATATTAGCTTTTTGTGAGATGTTTTAATATTACAATACACTTCGAAGGAAGATTTTTATATTTTTCCTGCAAAATGACTATTTTCACCTATATAAATTCAGAAAATCAATTTTGAACGTACGGGGACGATTCGTTTAGCTACTAATCCTACTCGCTTGAACGAATTTAAACGCTATGTGGCAAGGGATTATTATAAGGTTATCGTTTTATCGGACTTGTATGCTTGTTTAAGAAAATGTAAATTTAATAAAATTCTACATGGTCTAGGAAGGTGATGTGTGTAAGACAACACTTCTCACTTCTGATGAAGTCTCTCAAATAGCACCTGTCCTGAACAGCAAAGAGGTTTGAAGTTTGTTGTTATTTCCTACGTAGATCAAATTCAGTTTAGTAAATTGAAATTTTTAAAAGTAATATTAATGTATTACTGTATACTTTAATCTTGACATAAATCGTGTACCTTTACTACTTCAGAACCGTTATTCTTTTATTGCCAGATTCTTGGTGCTTTGCATACTACGAATGACGGTACCGTTTCGGCTCAAGGTCTTACTAAAGCTTTTGTAACGGGTGCAAAAAATGGTGGAGCTGAGGTTATCAATGGAAAGCCAAAATTCATTCAGTATGATAAGGTAAAGCACTTCTAGTGCTATATAGAAGTATTTATTATAGCTCTCAGATTTATAGTAAGCACCTATATAAACTAAAAACAGAAAAATTGTTTTTATCGTATTGGTGGCCTCAGATATATTTTTCTGTCAATTACATAAGATTAATTGTGATAAGTTAACATGGTTACAGTTTTTATGAACCACCTGGTCGTTACAGAAGAAAGGTCATTGGCTGGTGGGTCTTGAAGATGGGACTCTTGTGTCTACTCGTAACCTGGTTAATGCCGGTGGCATCTGGGCTAACGACATTGCCCGTTTATCTGGTCGCGAGTTGCCTATTGTGGTTGTTGAACATCAGTATGCCACGTTCAAGGTTTGAAGTTACTTAATAATTAAGTGCCATATCAATGTTCGAAACAGTATTTTGGAATAATTGTGGGAATTCATCAAATCAATAATAGAAAGCACTTGTAATAATTAATGATAACATATATATTATATGCAGCCCATCACACCACCTCCCGATTTGCCGGCTATTATCGATCATGACAGTACATTTTATATACGAAGATGTGGAGACCAGTATCTATTTGGAGGGTTTGAACCTTTGGAGAAAGTTGTATTTCGGGAAGATTGGATTAAGAAAGGTGTACCCCCTGGTAAGTTATAAATTGTTTGTTACTGCTTTAAAATTCAGTTTCCTTTACGCTTAGTCCTGAAGATGTTTGTCTAGACTTGATTATCTACATAACATTATAATTAATATTTGCCAACAGAGGGATCTCGTGGAATCTCGGCTGACTTTTCTCGTTTGAATGGAGCGTACACTAGGGCCTGTGAGTTGATTCCAGGTTTAAAAGATGCAGAATTAGATGCAAAGGCTGCTGTTTTTAGCATGACTGCTGATGGATATCCTCTAGTGAGTTCGGTCATTCATTCCTTTATTGTTTTTTCCTTATGTTTATTTATTCGACTTATTTTCAAATAATTCGTCTATGAGGATCTTTTTTTTAAATTAAATAGTTTTCTATTGTTCTAAGTATGATGAATTTAGTTGGTGAGATAGCTGCGGTGTTATTCACCTAATAATATTTTGGAAGTAAAGACAATATGGATTCGTCTTTTATTTATTTATATAAATGAAATTTCATGGAAATTCTATAATGCTCTTTAGTTAGTTTTAATCTCTAAATCTTATCAGTTATATTTGAGGGTACTTATAAGTATTCTAAGATTTAAATTTATGTTGGGAATATTAAAGAACTACTTAGTATGGTATGATACTAATCATCATTAAAAGTGTTTCACATAAATAAAATATTGATGCATTTTTATAGGTCGGTCCATTCGATAAGAATTATTGGCTCTCGACAGGATTCCTCGATGGTGTTAGTAGCGGTGGAGGTATAGGAAAGTACCTAGCTGATTGGATGGTGGATGGAGAACCACCGCAAGAATTGTTCGACACTGATGCTAGTCGATACGATAGATGGGCTTCGAGAGAGTGAGTTGAGTTCTGCCCGTTTCAATTTTCGAAGTAATTTACTTTATTTTGTTATATTCTCAGTTTATTAAAGCAATGACATTTTTTTTGTATTTATATATTACGTATTATTTTCCAAACTAGTTCTAGTCTAGGATGATTTGGAATTAGTATAAATTTAGATTCATCGTTGAGAAAAGCCGTGAGACATATTCAATGTATTACAACTGGTCATATACTGATCGTCTTGGTGCTCGTCCCACAGACAGGGTCAGCGGTGTCTATGGTAGACTTAGACGTGATAAGGCACATTTTTCGTTTAGAAACGGATGGGAGGTGGGTAAATTCTTATTAGTTAATTATCCAGGAATATACAGATTTATTGCTGTAATTGGTCGAACATCCATTTTTTTCTGAAGGTTGCCCAAGTGTTTGACATTGATGAGGAGGGCCTGCTTTCGACATTGACTAGAGAATACGAGATGGTAACTAACAAGTGCGGTGTTATCGACATGTCATGGAAAGGAAAAATCGAGGTGAAAGGTCCTGATGCTGATGCATTCATGAATTATGCTATTGCTAGCCAGGTGTGTATTTTGAAATATAAAGTTGCTCAATTAAATTTATTTGTTTATAAAATATTTTTATAAAACATTTCTTATAATTCCTTATGTGGTTTTCACAATATATTTTTTAGAGAAATGTTAGGCCTAACGTGTCATATAGATAAAATTATGTTTAGTCTTTCAAATTAGCTGGAGTTCAGGTGCCTCCTCTGGGCAAGATTGGCTCTGGTTTGATGCTTACTCGTCAAGGGCGTGTCTTCGCTCCGTTAAAGATCTTCCACCACGATGACGCTCGTTCAGCATTCATTGTTCTCACGGAACCTGAACGGGAGAGTAGGGATCTTTACTGGTAATTTATTACTAAATACTTACTACAATTTTTAAATCTTGTAATTTAATGAAAAATTTTTTTACTAAGGCTTCGTCGTGCTGCTGCCGAGAAAAACTTAAGAGTTCAAGTGAATTGTGTCTCGGAATATCTGGCTTCCCTTGCATTGGTGGGACCGAATAGTAGACAGGTATTCTTCTAACTTATTTTCTTGTTTTTTCAATCGTTATCACGAATCCTTGTACGAACTTTCCAATATATATATATATATGTATTGAATTTCAGTTGCTTTCTGAACTCACCAAATCGGATGTGTCAGAAAATGGTTTTCCACAAAGATCTACTCGCTTGATGCGCTTAGGAACTGTGGCTGTTGTTTGCGCTCGCAGCTCTACATCAACTGGTCAGCTCAGCTATGAACTATTCCACAACAGAGCTGATTCGGCTAAGTTGTATCAGGTAAGTCTGTAGTCTGGGAAATTGACATAATCTATAAATTATTTTCTTTATGTAGGCTATAATGCGTGCTGGTGCACCATATGGAGTGGCTAACTTCGGACAAGCAACAATGAACATGATGCGGTTGGAAAATGGATACAAAATCTGGGGTCGGGAATTAACTCTCGATACCAATCCATATGAATGTGGTCTAGGAGGTATACTGTTTCTATTTAGCACTCAGTACTACCCGATAAAACTTTCTGTATATATTACAAAATAAACTAAGTAAGTACTTTAATGATGCATCGATTTTTAATTTATTATTTTTTTGGTATTTCTTTATAGGCTTAATCGATCTTAATAAAAAGGATTTCATTGGACGTAGTTCAGCTCTGGATTTGAGCAAGCAAAAATTTAATCGACGTTTGGCATTGCTAACTTTTAATCCAACTGAGAACTCTCATATATCTCTCGATTGGAAGAATATTCCATTTGGAAATGAAGTTGTTCGAAAAGAAGGACAGGAAGAGGTTAGAATGTCTTTGGATTTTTAAGAGTTTTGAAATTATAACTTCTATATTTTCCTTTCTTAAAAATCTAAAGATACTTTTTCAGCGAATAGGCCAGATCACCTCTGGATCTTACAGCGTTCGTCTTCAGCGACCGATTGCATTTGCATGGATTGGAAGTGATGTTAAGTCAGATGAAAAGGTATCATATATTTAACTATATGTGTATAATTTTAACTATTTTTATATTTTCCATGATAGTGTCTATTATGTTTGTATTTAAAATTTTAAAGAACTTAAGTTTTAGGAAAGATTTTTTTTGCACTCAATTATAGTACGAGTAACAATAACCATATTTCATGCTTCTCTATTTGTTAAAATTTGTATTATAGTATTTTATTGTAGTTGACTGTGGATATTGGTCTAGACAAACGACTCACCGCCAACATTCTCGAAAATCTCCCCCATCGTCCGATTCAGTAATTAGTTCGTTTTATAGGGCATGAGATTATTTGCAGCTTGTAATTTTCAACCCATAGATGTAAAAAAACTTTCTTAACTGCCTTGCTTAGTATTTTCATTTATCTATTTTCTTAACATTTTATGTAATATATGCAACGGCTGTTTTATCATAGTTTTGAATACTATTACCAGCAATATAAAATCTATTTCTTTACTAAATTATCTTTATTGATAGTTTATTATCCATTTCCAATTTAGTTCTAATGCCTTCAAATAGTTGATTTTCACGCTTATGGATTTTACTGTTGTACTTATTTGTTATGGTTTTGAGAATATTTTTGCTTAGGTAGTTATTAGTTGATATTGATTGCATTACTAAACGGAACTATAAAATAATTATTCGCTGTCTATGCCTTATTATATTTTAATACTTGTTTCCAGCAAGTATATAAATTCCTTTAGATGTTTTTTTCTAAATTCCTTATTCACTGAGGGTTTAGTGTGATTGTATTCTGATTTTGACCACAAAATTTTTTTTATTTTATTTGGAGGTTGGAAATTATGTCACGTCGGCGAAAAAGTATAGGGAATTTCCGGTGCCGTGGCATGGCAACAGATCGTACCATCTCCATTTATAATGATGAGCCCGTTCCACCTATTATCTCTTTCCGTCGCAATTTAGAACAGTTCCAGTTCAACATTGCATGTTTGGAAAAGAAATATGCACGAATGGAGAGGGAAGGAAGGCATACTGGAATTGAGGTGAAAAAATACTAATAACTTAATATATATTGTAGGGCAAAGTTATATTTTAGATATATGCAGTGCGTTTCAAAATGATAGCACACCTTGTTTTTTTGCCCTTTTTCTGTTCTCTGTGGTCAGATTGATCCAATTTTTTTAGAGGTGAGGTGTAAGAGCCTTGAAAATCTCCAGTTTAAATTTCATCGTTTTTCATAGAAAATTACCACTTTTATGCTAATTTTTACTCAAAACTACCACTTTTCATCGTTTCAAAATGATAGCATACTTTATTAAAATATGAGTTTGCGATAAAAAAATAACAATTAATGTACATAATAATTAACTAATAATCAGTACAACTATCATTTCTATTAATAACCTGGAAAATTCGTTCAGGCATACTGTTAACTAAGTTTTTGATGGCACTTTTGTCTACTTCGCTCCATGCTTTGCAAATGGCAGATTGAAGATACTTAGTGGTCTCAAACTGACGATTATCGGCATAAATCCGGAAGACGAGAATTGCCTACAGATTCTCCATCGGAGTTAGGTTCGGAGAGTGCAAGAGCCAGTCCAAAGTTTTCACGTCATTGTACTCCAGCCTAGTCTTGGTGCTTCGACTGGCGTGGATTGTGGCATTATCTTGTTGGAAAGTAAAGCTAACACGTGGAAATTGTTGGAGATACTAGACTAATCGATGTACTAAGATATCCTGGTAGTCAGCACTGTTCATCTTCGCCGAGTCGAACGCCAAGTCGACTAGTCCCATACCGCTGAATGCATCCCAAACCAGAACGCTTCCTCTACTGAAATTTCGCGTTGAAAAGTGTCAGGGTTCCTTACATAAATCCCTTCAATAGGAGTGGAAACCATTAGAACCGTCTAGATTGAACTCCTTCTCGCCACTGAAAGTCGCCTAAATTCAAAATAATTAATTAATAGGCTTATTTTTGAAGATTCGTAAAAGTCGAACATTTTCCCAGTCGCATCTCATGAATATTCTGGCCCAACAAAGTCTTTCACCATTATGCCCTTGTGTCAGTTGTGGACACTTCTTCATTCGTGATCGTACAATAGTGAGACACTTGTCCAGAATTCTCCATACCATAGTTTTTGAGGCATCAATGCCACAAGTCCTATGAATTCCAACGATGCTGGTCGTGTTGTTCGACACAGTTCGCAGAATTTCTTTTTTCACGGTCCTTCAACTTTCTAGATCGTCCACTATTCGTTGTGCCATATTCTTTCTGAAGACGCAGGAAATTCGTAATAGCCTTCTTGGAGCGTTTGATAATATCGGCAATCTGCTTCAACGTGCAATTGGCAGTTGGCAGTGCCTTAATTTGACCTCTTTCGTGTAGCCTCAATGTAGAAGCACGACTGATTGTTACGATGGCCCGGGATTAGTCAACTTGCGTTGTTTTTTTCGTTAAATAATGCCAAAATATGTGAAGTGAGCCATCATTTTGAAACGATGAAAAGTGGTGCTTTTGAGAAAATTAGCATAAAAGTGGTATTTTTATGAAAAAGGATGAAATTTAAACTAGAGATTTTCAAGGCTCTTAGACCTTACCTGTAAAAAAATTGGATCAATCTGACCACAGAGAACAGAAAAAAGGCAAAAAAACAAAGTGTGCTATCATTTTGGAATGCACTGTATCTCAGTAATTTTTGTGTACGTAGTTATTTTTACCATACAACTTTGGTAGTTAATATATATTTTGATTATTTAGGTATTAAGAAGTAATTTCAGCTTAATATGAGCACATTTGAGATGTACGTACCTGATACTATGTCAGAATCAGAAGCAATAGAGCACAAACGTAAATTAGAAAATTTTGGAGAACAGTTTGGGTAAGGGCATAGATATTTTAGTTAAATCATTGTTACTTTAATATTTAAATTCCATTTCAGTTTGGGCAAAATATCGGCTCCATGTAATGATTTGTTTGCTTTTGGGGACAAGCATAAAAAAAGAATCAAAGAATGCGAAAAATTAGATTTGGTTAGTTAAAAAATTTGGTATTGGATGCAATGTTAGGAATATACAAAGCTAATGCTAGTAAAAGTATATTTATTTGATGAAGATACAAATCTTTATTATCTCTTTCAAAGAGAAGTCTTCTTATCTTAAAGCAACATTTATTTCAATGAACTCGTTTAGAACAAGTTAAATTGCTAGATGTATAAATTATCGTTGACTTTGTATACCACTTATATGGTTTTAAAGATAAATGGTTGTAAAATTATGATAATAAAAGGTCAAATACTCAAATTTAGAATACAATAATTTCTAGAAATTTGACGCTTTATTCAAATCCAAGAATCCCGACTGGGTCGCTCCTGTTATGGGGGGACGGTTAGTCTCAACACCAGTGAGAAGGTCACCCAGAAGAGTTGAAAGAGTTATTGTGAGGGAAAGTGTAAAGGTAAAACAATAATGATGCTTAGAGCGTTTTGCTTTCATTTTATAGTTGCTTAATATTGTGCAAGTTGAATAACGCATTACTGGTAATTATGTTGAAACAGATTATTCCGTTAATTATTTATAGGAATACACGTTTGATAATGCAATGTCTTACTTGGATCATGTAATGAAGAAGCAAAGTATTCCTGAAACAATTTTTCAAAATCAAAGTAATTGTTTTCATATTTTTGTCTATGAATTCACTTACAATATGATATAATTTCCAGTGTATTCTTCCAGAAAAGCTCAATATCACTCAGGGTTTAACCTTAAATGACGGTCCATTAGTTAGTACACAGATAATGCACTGTTCAGCAGGGATACTTAGAGATGCTTCTGATTTTGGTACTTTTTCGTACAATTTACTCTAGATTCTTTCTTTTATATATACCTTACTTGTTAAATATTCATTTTGATCTTGTGTTGAACTATGTATAATAACAGCAATAAGAAATAATTAAATAAATTTAAATTTTCCTGGTAATGAAAATTTTTTTACAATTTTCATAAAACGCCGGTGGTTTGTTATCCTGTAAGCGTAGGTCGCTACAATCTTCTGTATCACCACTATCATCTCTTCAGGTAGGTAAATTTCTAAAATAACTGTTTAAAATTGCTTAAGAGTAACTAAAATATTTAACAGTTAATTGGTACGTTTCGATCGGGGCAGGCAAAGGATTTGAAAAGAGTTAATCAGACTCGGAATAGAGGAATTGGAAATAAACAAAACAAAAAAGGACGTTGGGACATACAGGATATGGCGTGTAACAAGTAAGTATTAACATATGAAAATAAATCAGATCAAAGACTCACTTAATATTTAATACGTTTTTAGTAGCATGATATGTACAGATGGTAGTACATTTAATGCTGATTTGTGCAACTATACGGACATTTTAAACATTCAACGAGATCCAGAGGTTCGACCTAATATATGGAATGATGTAGGTGTGATTATGTAATTTTTATACTTGAAAACATTTTAACATACTTTGAAGAATTATTGAATCTCAGAGATCATGTGGTGCCTTCATTTAAGGATGTTCGGTCTGTGCTGCATTCGTATCGCTTGGTATGGCGAACTCTTTCAAATCGAATTCCGAAAATGATTCTCGGAATATCACCTGATTTACTTCTGTTAGTTTCAGTAAAAAGATTCATTATTACAATTTTTATGCCATCTTATGAGATTAATAGCATATATAATTTGTAATTCATAAACATTTTAGAAGTAAGTCATCTGGACTAGGATCTCAGCGTGTAACGCTAATGGATAGCTTCTTAGACGTATGTGCAGAAACAGCCGTGGAAAATTCTACGTAAGTGTAATAAAATATTGCTATATTGAATCTAATACTATATAATTTTCACAGAAACTACTCATAGCATAAATTTTATCATTTAGGAAGAATACGGATTTCGTAGATGACGTAATGCGTAGTGAACGACGTGATTTAGCTGGGGCGAAAAGACGAAACAACTTACTTATTGCAGGCTATGCTGTGTAACAGTAAAATTTTGATAGTGTTTTAATTAACCAAACAAATCCACGATACGCTAAATATGCAAGAATTTTGAGAATCGCACTAATAGTGTGAAATATTCAATTCTCGATTAAATCATGTGGATGTTTCTAATATAGTGGTGGACAAGTTTGCAAGTCTATGGCATTTAAAATTTGAGATTAATGCAAATAGTACTCAAATGGTTTCTGCTAATACTACTTTTAGGAAATAATTTCTAGAAAAACTCATATTCATAACATTACGTATCACACTAAAATTTCTAGCATTTCGAAATTACCTACGTAAGTACAATTTCTGCACTTTTGACCGTTACTTATATATAAATATATATTATATAATAATGCACCATATCTGCAGTTAAGATAAATAGCTTATTATGTGGTTCACTATAAATTGTATAGACAGGAAATACATTGTTTTCACTATTGATTTCATCAGCACTAAGTTATCGTATGTCATTGGTTATTGCATTATTTATGTAAAAAACATTAAGTGGCTATTGGAAATAAAACAATTTACATATATAACTAGTAAAATATATTTGGGTCAATTATCCATTTTCTATGAAAACTATTATACTGATGATGGATTATATTGTGAAGATTAGGTTTCTTGATTGTTGATCATTATGGTTCATTTGCGTATCGTGTTTTGCGCAAATTAATTTGTGTGGTATTGCCACTGACCTATAGACGTACATATAAGCGCAACTGCTTTCAACGAAACTAAAAAAATATGAATTCAGTATTGAATAACTAAGATAACTTCAAGGTAGAGATGAAAGTGTATTGAGGTTTGTTTTTTGTCTTCACTCTATGAAACGTCCGTGAATATAGTGCTCGGTTTTAAATCTTCATTAGTAAAGTGTGACTAGTATGTGGTAATAGGGTTATAGCTTAAAATCCGATATGAACAATTTTTGCAATTACTTGTCATTGTTTAGGAAAAGCATATTAGTTTATTACTTGTAATACTTGTAGATAGTAGGTCTTTATCTTTTTTTGCATTAAAGAATCTTACAGTTATATCGTTTCCCAATAATCATTGACTTCTCATACACCAAAAAATTTATTTCGTGTATCATCCGGTGGTTGGCCTTAACTTACTCTAACAAATTTAAACACAGGTAGTTGGGAAAGTGCAATTTGTTAGAAGTACGGAAAGTTACCAGTACTTTCTGTAGTTTCTCTTGTAAATTAGACACCTGTATTATGACTCTCAATGTTTCGTGTTCATTGTTACTTTTTTAGTTATCTTGAAATGTTACTGTTTGCGCTTAGGTTTAAATTTTTATATGCTCAGAAAAAAACTAATATATGCAGGTATTCGTTTTCAAATAAGAAGGATACGATTACAATAGTTGTGGATTAATCATAAGTCTATCAAATATTTTTTCATGTATTCTTTGTAAATATGATGTTTGCTAATTAGAGATGTAATGGTGAAATATAAATATTCCTACAGGTTTTATTATACTAGTTCTTTTTCGTAATATGTACTAGTCTTGTAGGCTTGTGGGTGGTCATTCTAATGTTATACTAACAGTGAAAAGTAATTACAAAGTTATGCAGGGCTGGATCGACAGAAAGTAATAGCATATGCAGGCAGATGAAACCATTTTATACCCTATATTAATTTAGTCATTCTTGTGGTCTTGAGTATTTGGAAACTTACCGATGTTTTCAACCGATACTTTAAAAAAAATTAATACGGACTCATGCAAAACAGTGATGTCTAGAGAATAGTATAATCCTAGACTCGAATGTACGAAGGAAGTTTCTTCGGATATTGTATCTGATCGTTGGGTACTTTTCGCAAAAGATGGGCTTGGATCTATGAACTACTACTTATATTTGATGATAAATCACTCGTTATAGTCATTCATTGTTTTGCTAACAAATTTAGCCTGTCACTAGTTTGGTAGTATTTATTTACATCCTTTCAGTTTTATCATATTGCAATAATCTTAAATATACAATGTTGATATATACTACTTTACCGTGCATAGTTTTTAATATAAGTCTATTTATCGTAGGATATTCCTAATCTAATAAATATTACTAATCTTCTTCGTATCTATTATACAGCGGTTATCTCTTCGCCTCTGTATCGTTGTATCTATTGTGGTTTTCAAAGATGTAGTGTATTCTCATTCATTGTTTTCTAATAGTTTCCATAATTTAAATGTACACAGGATGTCGTCCGATGAATGGGTTCTCGATTGCAGCTTGCATGAACTTATAGCCGATGAAGTTTGTTTAGAAAAATTATGTTATAAAGTATATACTTTTACCAATCTATATTAAATTGCAGGTATCAATAGATTATTCTATAGCTGGACGTGTGGTGGAGCTGTTTAATGATGGAAACGAAGTGGCTTATGTTGCTCGTTACAGGAAGGATGCTTGTGGAGATATGACATGTGACCAGCTCCGAAGAGCTTTCAAGACATTTAACGAGGCTAAGTAAATGACCTAAAATGAATTATTTAATGTTTAAAAAAATCCATATTACTTTTTGTAAGAAGTAAATCTAGTCAAATTCATATTACGAAATAGTCAGAATCGAGTAATGATCTGTTAGCTGGACTAATTATGCATATACACTATGCTTTTAGTAATTATATTACCTTTAATTTTCAGGGAGCTTAACAAAAAGGTTGGAAAGGCAATTGCGAACCTAACAACGAAAATAAAGTCGGAGAATGAACAAAAACAAGCAATTAAAGGGTTGAAAAGTGCACGTGAACTAGCCGATGTGTGTGATATCACGCAGTTATATGCAAGTGGTCGGAAAACAAAAGCTGATAAAGCTAGGTATAATTTTTGTTTTGTGGATTGCATCTTATTTTAAAACTTTTATAGTTTTTTTTTAGAGAATTGGGTTTAGAAGATGTTTCAAGAGATATCTTGAACGGCGGAATCGTTGAGATGTCTCGATTAGTTAATCGTAGCATAGGTTTGTATACTAAATGTACCAATCTTATAACAGCTAAATTGGTTTAGATGAGCTAATATTCCATAATACATCGAGTTTTGTAAATTATTAGTTTATAGGACTCAAAGATATCGAAACAGTAGAGGAAAATGTTGTATACATTATTGCCGAATTACTCAACAAGATGTCGGAGACTATAGAATTAGTTAAAAAAATGTTAGGTATTACTCAGAACTTAAAAAATGTATTAGTCCTAAATATATATATTTGTTCTTATATCTTAGTGTTATTTAGATCTCATTTGGATTCTAATGCTGTTATATTTGTTAGCTGTGAACTTTCAAGTAAAGCGAAGAAATGGACCGTGATAGACAAGGAGTATTCATTAATAACTCATTTTAAAGATTACACGAAATTTAACCGGAACATTCAGAACGTGGAAAACTACCAGGTATGATGTTAGATGTAAATATTTTTCCTAAATAAGCCAATATTTATGTTTAAGAGTTCATGTATTGCTTACGCTGTATTTTCAATGTAAATAGAAGATAATTCTCGTTTCATTTAGGCTTAATTTTAGTTTCCTGTCGAAATAATGTACATCTTTTAATTAGTATTCAGGTTCTTGCTATGGACCGTGGTGAAGATAAAGGTGTACTAACGTGGAAGATAGAGGTTAAGGACATTGGTCGAGAACATCCTGGGAAAAGGTTACGGTAAGGTTTTTATACTGTTATATATTATTGTTGAATGTTTTAGTCGTGACAATTAGATAGTGCTATTATTTAGATATGCCACTACTATCGAATATAATAGTAATTTTAGAATCGGGAAGCCTCATATCAATCTTGTTCAGAAAGCACTTAAAGACTCCATATCTAGACTTTTCATTCCTAAAATACAACGTTCTGTAAGGTGAGCAAAGATAGGACGGATTTTTGAGAATATTATTATTTCATATAGGCGATTTCTTTTGGCTCGTGCTGAACAAGCTGCCATCACATGTTTTTCTCGCAACATTGGTCAACTATTTGCTCAAGAAGGAATTCAACTGTATAACATTATCGCTCTGGACCCTGGATTTTCCGCCTGTAAAGCAGCATTTCTGGCACCTAACGGTGAATATATGATTGTTAATAAGCTAAATAACTTTTATAACTAACTTAGACTAAGAGATACCTTTTTTAAATTTATTTATTTGATTATGAATCTTCATATAATACACAGCAGTGAAGGAAAATACTGGTACAATTTACCTCAATATATCTGATTATCGATTTAAACTGTGTTTGTAAGACTCCTATGGTTACAGTTATTGTAATAGAAAACAGTTATCATCATTTGAACAATAGTTGATCGGTATAATAAATCATTATGACTAAAATATATTCTTACATTAGTAAATTTTTTGAAGAATTGCTTTGCTAATAGCAGTAATTGTTTTTGCAATTTTATGTAGTTTGTCATTTGCAGGTTCTGTGTTGGAAACAGCTGAATTTAAGCTTTGTGGGCATCTTTTCGATATGAAGGGCTCTACTATTCTACGAAGATGGGCGGATCACAGTAAACCAGGATTGCTTATCGCGATTGGTAATGGGAAAGCATCTTTGGAAACACAATTTGCAGTATCAGTAATGATCAAAGAAGGGAAATTTGGGAAGGCAGACGTCAAGTTTTGGTACGTTATAAAATTAATTGTGCCACTTTTCCTTCTTTCAAAGAATTAAAATTTGTAGTGTTGTGCCTGAAAATGGTGCTTCAAAATATAGTATCACACCACTTGCCGAAAATGAGTTGCCACACCTACCACCTACGCAGAGAAGTGCTGGTATGTTTTATTTTGTGTGTCTGTATAATTTATTCGAGAAAAAACTACGTTGTTTATTATGAAAGATACTTCACTCAATTTTTTTAGTTGCTGCTTAATCTAAAAGTTTAACTTCTATCATGTTCTTAAAAACTTTTAGTATCAATCGGGCGACGTCTTATTGATCCAATGGCCGAATACATCAAAATAGAACCGAAACACTTGGGAATGGGAATGTACCAGGTAAGTATTTTTTAAAGCAATTAATTGCTTTGAAATTTATATTTTAAGCATTCAGTAAATGAAAAGAAACTTTCACATGCACTATCATTAGCGGTAAGGGAATGCGTTTCGATGAGGGGAGTAGATATCAATAGTGCTTCAGTTCAATTACTACAGTTAGTTTATTTTGGATTTTTCCTGGTTTTATATTTTATAGACGTAGTAGAGATGTATAAAAAAGGTTATTCTTTAAAGACAAGTTTGTGGTCTAAATAAGAAAACTGCTGCTGGTGTGGTTGCTCTACGAGAAAAACAAGGGAGGATTAACACAAGAGAAGAACTGAAAACGGTTAAAGGACTTGGATTAAAAGCATTTCAACAGTGTGCAGGTTTTGAAGGAAAAAAAAAGACAATTAAATTTCCAAGATAGGTAAATTGGCAATAACTATCGCTTAGGATTCCTTATGGTTGGATCGCCTACAACAATTCTTGATGCTGATGACTCCAGTCCAAAAATGAAGAAGCGACGATACCCTAATATTGAACCACTCGATAATACTATAGTTCATCCCAGTCAATATGTCATAGCTAGAGAGTAAGTATTATGAGCTTATGTTTTAGACAGATAATAATTAATTTTTATTTATATCTGACCATAATTTATTGTTAAAATCTATTAATCTTTCAGTCTTTTGTCTAGAGCAGGTCTAAGTTATTCGGACCTAGGCTCAACACATTTACTATCGCAACTATCACTTTTATGCGATTTGAATGATGCTGAAATTGTAGTTCGCGATCTTCTCTGTGCTCAATCAAAAACTCTTCCCCCACCTCTACTTATGGTTAGTTTTTTTGAAATCTTTTTAATTTTTGTAACTTTTTAAGTATATAACTTTAGTTTCATGAAATTTATTTTATTCAATATAATCAGTTTTCCTCTTATGCAGACAGAAGTTCGCCGGATAGGCTCGCTTCATGAGGGAGAACATATATGGGGGCGAGTGGAGAACCAAGTTGATTTTGGGCTGTTTATTGATATTGGTGTTGAAACTAAAGCATTAGCACATAAAAGTGTTCTTCGAAAACCCTACCCCGAGGTTTGCTTGATTTCTATAATATCAGCAAATACTTCATAATTCACTGAATAAGTAATATAAAATGCTCAGGTTGGATCCTCGAGAATGTTCATGATATTAACCGTAGACACTCATGGAAAAAGGATCGCCGTTCGTCCTCTAGATTGGTAACACCACATACGTTATTGCTACCATTTCACGTACGTTTTACGGATTACAGACTAATTTATGTTATATATATATATAAATGACTACTGCATTTAACAACAGTCTTTAAAGTAATTGTACAGGTGACAAGGATCTTTGCAGGGTATGGAGATATTTGTAACATCATGTGTGAATTATTTTAATTACTGCTTGAATTAACAATATCTTTTATGTGGAAATGTTTGATATTTGTTTCTTCCATAAATTTATCATGTTTTTCTAAAGGAAATATAAGTACTTTAGACTATAATGTTTTTTATAGTTCTGTTGTTAGGTAATCAATGTATTTAAAGTGATTATTCAAAATACATAAAAGTATTACCAACTTAACACCAGAATCTACGGTGATGATGATGATGATGATGATGGTGATAGCCTTCTTCTATTATTACTACCTACAAGTATCAAATTGTTTTATAATTACAATGTTTAAGTATATTCTAAATAAAAACTTATCAAAGTTGTATCAAAATCGTGCAGTAGTTGAGCTTACTAGAATATCTTACAAATTTTAGAAGAGAGAAATAATGACTTATGAGTTATATTTTAGTTCAGTTCCTGGTTGAGAAATTACATCATTTTTGCTACACTCGTAGTTTACTAGTTGTCAGACTTACTGGCGATGTTCCATACGAAATGGGAGGAGGACCATATACAATAGGTGTATACATTGAAGGAGCTACAACCACAGAAGGCATAAGTAAAGGAGGTGGAATTATAACTGGAGAAGAAGTATAAACAGGAGCTGGAGGATATATCGAAGGTGGGACAGGGTAGGATTGCTAGAAAATATAGTTGGTGATTAAACTGGTAATCTGAATGAAAAAACATCTTTCCTATAGTGGAATGAACAAAATATTTTGAATGTATATATATGTTCTGTCCATGAAGAGAAATTCTTAAAATAGTGTCACATACCTGATATTGGTTGTAAGCCATCTCTATCAATCGATATCTTTTCTGTTAACTGATATTGGAAAAGACAAATTGGCCTGTATAGAATAAGGCTGTTATCAAACAAGTGACATCATCTGCTGAGTAGCGCTAAATACATGGCTAATGCAAACATTGACTATTGAGGTTTTGATAATATAAGTCGCTAGCCATCTAATCTCAATGTTCGACATTAAGAAGCATTAAATTCAAGAACTAACGCTAGTGGGAGATCAGGAAGAAATTGTCATTACTATAATAATTCTTATTCTTCTAAAAAGCAGTATTGGCAGTAGCGTTTTAATAGATTTTAAAATAAGTAAAATGCTACCCATTTTAGTGGCCATGCATAAGTTCCTAGAACAAGATCTCACTTATAGTTACTTTACTGGATTATAAGCTAAAAGGGACGATCAAATTCCACCAATAATAATTAGAATTTTTAATTTTTTTGCAAATTTTCTTTAAAGTTAAAAACGCCATAGAGTAGCAGATAAACACTTTTGCTTTAATAATTTAAGTGAGATTAATTTTAGATTGGTTGAATCAGTAGTTTTTAAGGTCTTATTTTCAATTCTAGTAACTGTCCTGTGTAATTACTACTGGAAATGATTGGTTTTAGTCAACATACTAGTTTACAAATAAGTAATACTTCATAAGATACAAAGACAATTTTGTTATAATATCTACACTGATAAACAGTAAGACATGAATATAGGGAAATCACGTTTCCTTGTCTGTCTTCTCCGCTTTACTTTCAGCTGCAGCTACCTTTTTGTTGTACTTTTTTAGCATAGTTGTGTATGCCTCAGTATATGCGGCTAACTTACCTTTCCTAGGGATGATGTTTTCCTAAAATACTTGCTGAAGAATCAAGGTTACAATGGAAGAATATTTTTAATGGTGAGACTACCTACATCGGCAAAAAGTTCCAGTAGACATATATGAAGAAATATGTACTGGATAGGCGATTGTATAGCATGAAATCTCTGGTTTCTAAGTTCTTTAAGCACTTCTACCATAGATATCTCACAGTCTTCACGAATTCTCTGGGAGGCATAATCGATTCCTAGTTAAAAAAGCTAATTTTAACGTAAGTAAAGTCTACAATATATATTGAAAACCGTAACGTACATATTTTCGATCTCATATGATCTTTACATTTACTTTTCCTCCATGGTCCCACCGACAAAAGTGGCCGTCCTCCCAATGCCAGCAGAACAGTGAACGGTAATAGGCATTCCTGCGGCCTTCAATTTGGCCATCTTGAACATCCCTACAGTCGGTGCAGGGTTCAGGGGAGCCGTGTGATCTGGCCAGGAAAAGCAGGCTAGGTGGTGTACTAATAGTGTTTGTCCTCTGGAACATCTTAGGATAATCTTATAAAACCATTACATTATGATATCACCTGGACATTTTTTACCTGTATTCAGCTTCAAGTATTTGGTATTTTACAGTATCCATAAAGTCAGGCTTCGTGTCTTTAATTGTAATTCTATAGGCTCCATATTGTTCTACACCATTCTTGATTTTTGGGTAGTACTGTCGGCACTTTTCGTGTTTTCCTATTTAAGTTATGTTTATAGCTTTTAAAAAGTGCTTTTTGCTTTTACTACTGTTTTCGCTTAGTACCTTCATTAAAGTTACATAGCATTACTATGACATTGCTTTTTTCTTGAAATATCATATGCCAGAAATCCTCTACAGTCTCTTGTAATGGTCCCTGAATAACAAATTTCCAACTGACTTATGAATATCTGAAACTATGTTAGAAATAAATTATACATTTTAGATCTACCAGTTTTAGAAAAACAATCAACACCTGCGTACAGATGTATTTTTGCTGATTGGGCATAACCATCCAAGAGGCGTGGATATAATCATCTCCTCCTGGACGGTCCCGTAAAATAACTCTAGTTGAGTCCATACATAATATATCGTTATATCTGAAGCACATTATTTACATATCTTTATTCTTTAATGTTTCATTAATATGCACCTATTCTTAGCATCGTGCTTTTCATATGCTTCAGTAGTGTATTCTGCTGGTTTAATTTTCTTATTATTAATGAATTCCCGTGAAAGTTGTCGAATAGCCTATAAAATTATTTTCTTTAATCAAAACCAGTTATATTAAAATAATCCTTAGAATAATATACATAAATTTTTGCACACGGAATTTTATAAACGGCTACTAATAGTTCTCCTCAACTTCTGTATTCTAAAATGTCGTTTTACTTACTTTGTTCGTCATCACATTCATCGCCCATTTGAATCTGTTGTCATCGCGGTTTGGATTTGTAGTTAGCGTAGCGTCCATTTCCGTCTAGATATTTTTCTTAATAGACAAAATATTTTTAAGAAAAAACAGACACTATTCTTACCTTAACTTTTATGTAAGCACTGGCTTCTTCAACCATATCATCATTATTTTTTATGAACTCATTCTGAAACTAGTATTAGTAAATTTAATAATAAATCATTCGAAAAAACTAGACAACGCTTCTCCAATTAATCAATCGTTTTACTTTGGCAGAGCTTATTGCTATTAAAAGCTGGAACCAATTTTAAAATTACCATAAATGGATCTTTAAAGCATATATTTGACATAATTTTTAGAGAATACCGTTACATAACGCGTTTTGGGTGTAGATAAGTGTGTCATTCATAAATAAGTGTTTTATAAATGTGGTTTTGAATTGTTTTTGAAAGCTTTTATATAATAGAAATATAATTACAGTGTTCATGGGATACAAAAGCTTATGAAAATAACAGTAACTCTATAACGTAATAATTATCTATGGAAATCTTTAATTTTTTTTGCTAAAATTTTTGGTTTTAGAATAAGAAAAGATAGACATATAAAGTAAGCTGTAATGGAAAATATTCTACCTTCGGTTTACGCTTGCTTCTTTCAACAGTTGTTTCCCTATTTCTTTTATTCACAGTTGGTTGTAGACTGGTGAGCGAATCTACTCTTTCACTCGAAAGTCCTACGTATGATTTTTTGATTTATTATCTAAAAACCTTAACCCAAAGCTTTTATTCCTTATCTCTAGCACTCTTATTACTTTATATTCTCTCTTTCTTCCTCGCCACTGACTGCTTCGTCCTATTCTTATAATCGGCTTTAGTTCTTCTCTTCGAGCATCTCTGTTGTTTATTGTAGCTTTTTTCTAAAAAGCTTCAACGTAATTAACAATGTAAGAACATGCATATAAACTAACCCTATCCATCGTTTGTTGGAAAGCCGCTCTTCTTAGATTCACAACTCTGCAATGAGCTTTTCTCTTTTCGAACGTGATTCTATGCAAATGATCCATCTTCGCGATTCTTGTTTTATTAAGTAATAATGTGTAAAAAAAAATTATGAGCATTAAAATTGAATCAATATTTTACCATTTTTTACGCATATTCCTCCAATATGAATAACATCCATCACTGAAGATTATTCATACTCATAATAAACAATAAGTAGTGACACTTATCCAGTTGCAATTTCGGTGTAGTATTATATTTCGGAATACATTTTGTACTATGAGAATAAGTGGTCTGACATTCCTTTCTATAGATTAGTAGTACGAACTACTAAAATATATTAGAACACTAGAGAGTTCCACCGTTTATCAAGTACTAGCTACATCTTTCAGCAGAATATTGCCATTCAAACCTGTCGAAGCACTAAAGCTGAACTGAACAATGATAACGTTGCGACAATCTACACTCTGACACTTCCTGGACTGAAATACGTTGGAGAATATTTGAGCAAACTCAACATCGAATTTATGTTGATATCTACTATTATGAGACTGTAAAGCATCTCAGATCTGCCAAAACCAAGATGTTGAGAGGAATAAAGATTATTAATAAAACGTTATGGCGGGCAGATTTTTTAAGTTTGTAGTAGAAGTGAAATTCGTATTGGCCATTAATTATTTAGTACATTATTCGCCATTATTTACTTTAGTATATTTGGTCTACACATTAGTAAAATGTTCTTATTTTCTAAACTAGTGGGGAAATAAAGCATCATAAACTTATCCCCTTAATAATAAACACCAAATTATACAGATTTATTAGATTATAAGACTTCGGAACTTTTTTCACAAACAGTAATAATTTATTACATAAAGAGTATAACTAAAAGCATCAAGTAGTTATAATAATACCACTATATCACAAGTGACTTAACCCATTAGAAGTGAAGCACTTCAGATTTTTCAACCTATCACGTATATTTATTCCTAAAAAGTACCGCATAAAAAAACATTATCAGTTATCTAGTAACGGCATAGTAAACTTGGGAAAAGAATTAGATTAAAGTCGAACCACAAGTATCATCATTTAATCTACTCAAACTCGATATCAATTTTCAGCTGGGGCTCAACAGAGTCAAGTGATGCACGAAATAGCTGAGCATGCTGGAAGGCATTATTACCACAACCTCCGGAGAAACTGGCCTAAATAGGTAAAATAACTATATTTTTAATGTTCAAATTGATATAATATTACGTTATAACTAATTTAGCTCTGTAGAAACTAGTTTAAATTTGAAAAAAAACTTACAGTAATTTTAAGAAGAGTAGAAGGGAGATTATCTAATATCAATTCTCCAGTATGATTCGGAAGAATCATGCATATTTCCTGTTATAACTAACTATACTACAGGTTCATAGATAGCAACATGCATAATCTATCAATAATTGGTAGCTTTAAGAATCACTCACTGATTTTGTTTTAAATGCATGAAAAAACTGAATTAGTGATAATGTCATACATTTAGTACATAAATAAAATATAATTTCAGAAAAATCTATAACAAACCTTATCAGCACAAACAACTACTGATATTGATGCTTCTTCGAATGTTCTTATCCCTCGGAGACAAATATAAGCTGATTTCGCCTTGACACCAGATAGGTCAACTGACCACGTAATCTAAGGTAAACTTGGATTATCACTATATTTAAATGGACAAAATATGAAGAAAAAGACAGTTAAATATTTGATAAATCAATGAATTCACAGACTCTAATAAGATCTCCTAAATAAGAATTAGCATATTTATATATAATGGTGAACCTCGCCCTCTCCCTCGCCCTTATCTTCCTTTCGACATAGGTAAGCCACTTTCCAGTCGTGTTCTACCTTCCTCTGAATGCCCTTTGAACTCTGAACGTAAGCGGCCCATCCTTTTACTTTTATATCGCCGCGGATATACATGTCGCTGACACAGTTGTATTCCAAACTGGAAATTACTCTAAATAACAATTATGACCCAATATAGTAATAAAAACCGAAACAGGAAATAATCATTATTCGATTTTGCAACCCACTTAAATTTTTTACTAGCCAGTTCTCTATCGTTTGGTCTAAGCACAATTGATTTCTTTTTCGGACTGAAACCCAACTCTCCACGAGCTTCACGCCATTTCAAATCACCTGTCAAATTACATTTTAAAAATATCTAGCATTTTTCGGTAATATGAACAAAATTTTGGTAACATAAGTCTATCTACTGTTTCACTGAACTTCTATAAGTCTAATATAAACGCACGAAATCGGTATTTTAAAGATTACCTGAAGTTCGTCCTCCATATTGTTCATCATTGGATGGTTGCTTCCCAACGACAATGAATTGGATCAATTCATGTTGTCGGCGCCTCTTCAGTTCATTCGTTCTTTCTATTGAAATATTACGACCCATTCGATTGTTTAGTTTCTTAAAAATTGTTTAACTTAATTTATTTGTAATCAAGCCCACATTTAAGTAGCTTCCATTAAACTGCAGAATACTCTAACATTCGTAGTTCAAATATCTCTGTAAAACTAACAGCAAGAAAATTGGCAAGTACGGGCTCTCGGACACTGGTTCGCCGTGTGATAACCTCTCTATGATGGCGTGAATATCTCCATGTAACATCATGAACATGATCGAGACCAAAAGCTATTATATAAGAAAGCTTTTTTCCCCATCCCTATAAAAGCTGAATGTACATATATAGACCAGCAAAAGATAAAATTAAGAAATAAAACTGGATGTAACTGACTTTTTCATAAATAAGTGGTCGATCTATAAGATTTTCACATGGATCACAGTGCATCCAAGTGTCATATTCAGGAATCCATAGTTCTGTCCATACATGATCAGTAACATCATAGATGAATCTACATTATATAATTAATCTCAACATTTAAAGACATAAAAATAATAGGCTTGAACAACATATAAATAGAATTGGCAGTCTTATTGTACCAACATTTCCTTATAGATAATATTTGTATAAACTAATAATACATGTATCACACGTTTATTTCAAAATTTAAAAAAAGCATATGATTGAAGCTCAAATAATTGCGTCTTTAAGTAGGAATTAAAATATAGAAAAGGATGACGAACCTCACATCAAATCCAACAGCTGCAGCTATGAGGGTAAAACAATTCGCCCATTCACCACACCTACCCTTTCTAAATTAGGATTTAAAATTATAGTTTAAACAAGTAGTAAATAAATAGTAAATATACCTAGTCTCAAGTAATTTAGCAGGGTCATTATATCTTGGAAATCGAACTTCTTGGCCACAGGCACATGCATAGATCTCAACTCCATCCGCACCACTCTGAGACTCTTCGATAGTAGGTGAGCCTATGTTAATATAACTGATGAATGTCAAAACCTATATCCATAGATAAACTAATATTAGAAGTCTAAACCAACCATTTAATGCTTTCCCTGATACTGTTTTAACACCACACGACTCACAACTGGGAGTGTCACACCAAGTAAAAAACTTCGTCTTAAACCAGTTTAAAAGACCTGAAAAAAACAAACAAATAAGTGTTCAAAACAATAATTTCAGCCCATAAAATATTGTATTTCAAATAACTGTAAGGTAAAAAATATACCTTCGGCTAGATGGAACATACTCAGAACTCCATCACTAGAGGTAGCTTCAACACGTAATTTCTCAATGGGAATTAAACTAAGTGCCAGCGTCTTGTAGACTTCATCGGCATAATATTGTACCTGATTTAAATAACTATATTTATGCAAATATTTTAAAAACTATTGCATTAGGAAAATAAGTCACTTTAAAGCTTTTAGTAACGAATTGTTGTAGAAATATCTTCTCTAGGGGATTTGCCGCATTGGGATTCTGAGGAGTATCTGAATAATGCCTGAAACCAAGCAATGTTGCCAAATTACTCCGCATAGTTTATGAAAAATAATAATTTAGAAGTGTTAGAAATTTAAAGTAAGACTAAATAAATTTGCAAAAAAATGATGAACCTATTAATTGCTTGTTCCAGAGCCTCCGAATTTGCTCCTTGTATTCTTTCCACTTCACGTTTTGCTTTGATTAATACAAATGTTGGCATTGCACGAATTCCATACTGTTGCATTATATCTATAACAATAGTGTAGTATTTTATAAAACAACAATATATTTAAATAAAAATGAACTTGCCAAATGAATGATCTACGTTGATCTTAAAGAACGAAGCATTACTGAATCGCTTTGAGAGCTGAATAAATACAGGGGCGATGTGCCTACATGGGCCACACCAATCAGCATAGAAATCAACGATAATTAGGCGGTTAGCATCCGCAGAATCTATATGTTCTTGGAAATCTGGTAGGCTTTCTATTTGCACTACTGCCATCGATGAAATAACTATAATCAACAGAACATTTCCATAATATATACCAAAGCAATGACATGTAGATTTCAAACATTTATAGCATAGGAAATTATACTACAATGTGGTAATAAAGGGACCTTTTCTTTTATGTCATTATATTAAAATATAAACTTTGGCCGTATTAACAAGACGGAATAAAACTATTTCTTAACAAAAGTCCTTATAGTTCCAATAATTTAAGCCTCTGTTATTAAACTCCGATTATATATTAGCAACATTATTAATCAACTAAACTTGAATAACAGCATCATTTTATCAGCTGATTGTCAAGAACCTGTAGTCATCAGAATTTGATATAGTCCTACAACGATAAAATGTTCATTTTGCGGTAAAATTATACTGGTTCAAATATTCGGGGTTTCAAAAGCAAAATGAAATTATACGTGGATATTTAAATCACATTGTGTTTTATAGTTGTATATTACTGTAACTACATTAGGAAAATTACTAGTATTAGTAGTTGGGTTAGTCTTAACCTATACATACAATTATTGATATAGCTTGTATTTGGAGATATATTAATGAGTTGAGATACACAAATTATATCTAGTTATCAGCTGGTTTTAGCTTTTCATTTCTAAAGAATTATATATCGCTTGCATGATATACATTTAGTGGGAGTTAATTCGTATATCAATATATTTCATAATATTTTGGTCAATTTACATGCCACTTTTTTATTTGTACAGAATAATCATTGCATAATTATTTACTTACTGGTATGGCTGAAGACGCAGAAGAACTTGTTGCAAAGGCTACTGAAAAGTAAGGTGTTTTACTCAATTTTTAAAATGTTATTATCCTTTCTATTATAAATAAGAATTTGGTTTGTGTATCCTATTCTAATACCGCTATTCTTTAGTGATTCTAATTATGAAGAGCGTGTAGAAAAGATTAAGTTAAATGATTCTATTGACTCAAAGTTTGGTTTTGAACGCTATGTTGGAACTACGGAGAAGAATGCCTGGCTTGTGAATATTCAACCAGTACGTGATTTTGCTTTATGAAATAATATTCAAAATATTTACTTATAGGAAGATAGCCATATTTATTAATGCCATTTATTTTACAGTCCGAACTAGTAGATGACCAGACCAAGATTATTGTATCAGTTGTGGACTTTTACTTTTTAGAGGAAAATGGACAACGATTTAAGGTCGTTTAGACATTCGGAAGTCTTTAATCTAAACAATTGTAAAAGCTATTCATATCATTACAAATGCTTTTCAAATAAAATGTTTGAAGATCGCTTATCCGTTTCGCCCATATTTTTATATTGCAACAACTGCAAGTACTGGTCACCAAGTTGCTTCATATTTGGCCAAGAAATATGGAAATTTTCTTGTTATCGAACACTTAGATAAAGAAGATCTGGATTTAGTAAGTTTCATAAGCTAGATGAATGTTTTAGTTTTATCACTGTAATGCTCTACTGTGTCTCTACGAAGTGTGGTTTACGTTTAGAACTTTGCAAAACGTTTATATACTTTATCATCATAATACATTAAATGCCTTTCAGAAAAATCACTTGTCGGGTTTGAAAAGACCATACTTCAAACTCTCCTTTCCCAGTTTAAACGAGCTGGCTAGAGTAAAAAGAGATCTCATACCCATTATTAAAAAAAACAAGGATCGTATCAAAAAAGAATCTCAGTATTGTACGTATCTAGCAAGGTATGAGTGTAATCACTTCTGTTAGAGTTGGTAGTTCCAACAATATATATTAGTGTTTTTGATACAGTACAAAGTTCTAGGAACATGGGCGGTGGTAATCATACAGCCGAAGAGGGCGATGTTCTTTCAGAAATTATTGATATCAGGTATATTTTCTATATTGTATCAAAGGAATATGTATATATCTTTTATTGATATTTTCAGAGAACACGATTTACCCTACCACATGAGAGTAGCAATTGATGAAAAAATTTTTGTAGGAAAATGGTACTGTGTGCGTGGTATTAGTCATAACAGAAAACCTTCCATTATCAAGTAAGTTGATTCTGTATTATCAAATTACTCATCGACCGATTTATTATTTATTTTTATCTTTAGTCATCCTACTCTAATTGATCCTGTAGATCCAGTTGTTTTGGCATTTGATATTGAGACTACTAAGTTACCGCTGAAATTCCCTGATGCAGTTACAGATGAAATTATGATGATATCTTATATGGTTAGTAACTTTAAACAACTTACATAAGTTCTTGAAAAGTACCAGTTGTATTTGAGGAGGAATTCCACCAGATTTTTTAGGTTGATGGACATGGATTCCTAATCGTTAATAGGGACATTGTATCAGCTGATGTAGAGAGATTTGAATATACTCCAAAAGAAGAATTTAAAGGAGATTTCTTTGTTTGGAATGAGCCTGATGAGACTGCACTACTTCAAAGGTAGTTATTTTCCATGTTTCACAGCAAATATTTAGTCTAGTTTCTGTCTACCTTATTTCTTTTCTAGCAATTTCTTGAATCCAGATTTTTCGAACACATATTGGAGGTACGACCTAACATCATCGTCACGTATAACGGAGATTTTTTTGATTGGTTAGTTGATTTTTCCATTATCTATATGGTTTAATATACCACTGGTTTTAGCTCTAGTAAGCTAATTATAGGCCGTTCGTAGAGACTCGGGCAAAATGTCATGGGTTGGATATGGAAAAAGAAATTGGATTTTCAAAAGATTCAGCTGATGAATTCAAAAGCAGAAACTGTATTCATATGGATGCTTTCAGGTTTATTATAATATCATATAATAATAGAATTAGTCAACATGAGTAATTTTCGGTTTTATTCAAATATTTAAATTTAATCTGCCTCATATTCAATAACGTCATGGTATCTTATAGATGGGTTAAACGTGACTCCTATCTTCCTGTAGGTAGTCAGAATTTAAAAGCTGTAGCGAAAGCGAAATTGCGATATGATCCTGTAGAAGTAGATCCTGAAGACATGTGCAAAATGGCTAGAGAGGATCCCCAGGTGACTAAGTATAGATGTAATATTGAGCTTTTAAATACGAACATGTGCTGGATGAGAGTTATGAAAGAAATTTTCTATTATCAGAGCCTTTCGAATTACTCGGTATCAGACGCAGTGGCCACGTATTATCTGTACATTAAATATGTGCATCCATTTGTATTTGCTCTTTGCACAATTATTCCGCTTGGTCCTGATGATGTATGTACTTTGCATTATTTTATTTTTTGGGAAAATATTCAATGTTTTCTGTAGTTTGAAAAACCACCATTTTGGCATTTCTATATTAAATGTTTAGGTGTTACGGAAAGGATCTGGGACACTATGTGAAGCGCTTTTAATGGTTGAAGCTTTCCACAATAACATAGTTTTTCCAAACAAGTTCACTGGGGGTGATGAGTTAAAAATGTCTAAAGATGGTCACCGGTGAGTATAGAGTGGATACATACTGAAAAGTATAATTTTTAAAGGCCATATAGATCCAAAGAGCAAGTTTGCACGCGTAATAACCATAATTTATTTCTTCAAAAATATTTTGCAGTATCGAGAGCGAAACATATGTTGGAGGACATGTTGAAGCACTGGAAGCGGGTGTGTTCAGAGCAGATATTCCGTGCAGGTGATTACACAATTCTAAAGAATATGAAATTGATATTGGTTTAATATAGATATTAAAGATTCCGGCTAGTTCCATCAGCACTAGCACGCCTGCGTAATGAAGTACCAGTTACATTAGAGAAAGAACTTATCCGGGAATTTGGTATTCCACTTAAAAACGTTCTTGACTTTGATGAGCGGGTAAATATTTGCACACTAGTTCTTTTTTTAGAGGTATATTGTTTAAGAATTGTTATTTAAGTGTACTGAAGTTCAAACTGCATTCAATGAGCTATTGAAGATGCCATCTAGGTACGATGTTTAACAAATTTAATAATGGTGTAATTTTCATTTAATAACTGAATGTTTTAGGTTAGAGAATCCGCGTATTTATCATTTGGACGTCGGAGCTATGTATCCTAATATTATTTTGACTAATCGTTTGCAGGTTACTTTTTTGATGCTCTTTTTTTTTTCTTATGAAATTCTTATTAATACATTGATATCCTGATCCTTTAAAACATTTGGTTTGAGAAAGCTTTTTTAATAGTCCTGATAACTCAAATATATGTTTTATCACTTGGGTATGTAGTGTTGTTAATACAGCCTTGTGCGATAGTGGATGAAGAAATTTGCATGGCTTGTTCGTTCAATACTCCCGACGCCAAATGCAAACGTTTCATGGATTGGGAATGGAGAGGAGAACTTAGTACTTTTAAGCTTTATTTAGTAGCATTTTTACTTTCAGAGATTACAACTTGATTAATTTTTCAATGACAACAATATTTATTCTCAAAATAAGCGTTTGAATACTGTAATTCTTAGCTCCTGCTACTCGTGGAGAATATCAGCAAATAATGCAGCAGTTAGAAGGAGAGACATTTGGTAAACCTCCAAAAGCTTTTCATCAACTAGAGAAAGCTGAACGTCAAGCTATTGAGAAGAAGAGAGTTCAAGGTTAGTAGTAATATACAGATCGTAATACACATAGTGTAGTACTTAAAGATTGTTGTGTTCAGTGGTTGGGAATGGCCGGTCGATCTTTATTAGTTCACAGAGAAAGAAAAAGATCACATCATAATTTACTTGTCGTTATATATCTTAGCTCGGAGCGGGATTTGTATATTACCAGTTATATGCTAATGTGCCTAACAAATGAGATATCTATGAACTATAGTGTTAGACCAATCAATATTCTATTTAAGACATGAAACGCGAATACTACACAGGTCATATTATGAAATCCTACAGAGAAGTCTTAAAGATTTTATCCGGGAATATTATTTACTTTAGACTACAGTAGGCGTGTTTATGGACGCAACCATCTGACCCGGCTGGAAAAAAAACAAACATTAATCTGTCAGCGGGAAAACGCTTTCTATGTAGATACTGTCAGAGCATTTAGGGACAGGAGGTTAGCAGATAAGTTTATTTAATGAAACCTAGTTAAATACGTCTCTCTGTTTTATCTATTTTCTACTCTATTTACAGGTATGATTATAAAGAACTTCTTAAGAAAGCTAAAGTTAGTTTGGATGAAATGCCAAAAGACGATGTTGGAGCTATAAAAGCTGCGCAGGGTTAGTTCTAATTGTTGAGATAAAAACAAATTTTCAATATTTAACTTGGCATGTTATGCACAAATTCGAAAATCTGCAGGTCGTGTTGTACTGTATGAATCATTGCAATTGGCTCACAAATGTATTCTCAATTCATTTTATGGATATGTTATGAGGAAGGGAAGTCGATGGTTAGTAAGAAAACAACTTTATCCTTATCTATGGTAGACACGCTACCACTACTAATTATAAACTGGTTGTAGTTTATAGAGCAATTAGGTAAATTGACTTGTAATTAATAGGCCAAACTATACTACATCTCTGTCCTTGTTTTTTTATGAAATTATAGATGGTGAAAGTATTATTTATTTATAGGTTCTCTATGGAAATGGCAGGGATTGTATGCCATACTGGTGCAAATATTATTAGGGAAGCAAGAAAACTTGTTGAGCAGATTGGAAAGCCGCTCGAGCTTGATACTGATGGTTAATATTTCTTTTCTTTTCTTTTCTTTTCGTTTTTGTGCTAATGTTATTATAACATTATAGGAATATGGTGTCTAATTCCTGCGTCTTTTCCTGAAAACATAACTTTTAAATTGCAAGATCATACGAAGAAAACGGTGAGTTATCCGAACTTATTTTATTTCCTACCGTCACAAATGCATTGTTTTTGGATAACAGTTAATTAATTTTTTCTAGATAACAGTTTCATACCCGGGAGCTATGTTAAATGCACTCGTACACGCAGCGTTTACAAATGAGCAATATCATAATTTGCAACCTGATGGTAGCTATACTATTTCGAAGGAAAATTCGATATTCTTTGAGGTAATATAAAATTAATTCATGACAATCTTACAGAAGTAATTAATCTAAGTGTTTTATTAAAATTTCTTTAGGTTGATGGCCCTTATCGTTGTATGGTATTACCAGCATCGAAAGAAGAGGGGAAAAAACTGAAGAAGAGGTAGGTTAGAAAATAAGTTTAAAATATAGTCGAATAAAGAAAACGACATACATATAGGTATGCTGTGTTTAATATTGATGGTTCGCTCGCTGAGCTTAAGGGATTCGAGGTGAAACGAAGAGGAGAGCTAAATATCATCAAACATTTCCAGTCATCCGTATTTAAAGCATTTCTTAGAGGAGGTTCTCTTGATGAAGTCGGTTTACTATATCTTTTATTTATTTATTTTTCTTTTATATAAGACGTAATTGCTTTGATAGAGAAGGATCTTGGCTGATATAAGGTATACGTGAACGTAGCTCGGGAAGCTGATTACTGGTTGGATGTTTTGTTCTCCCGTGGAGTAGATCTATCAGACACAGAATTGTTCGAACTTATTTCGGAAAATAGGAGTATGAGTAGAAAGCTTGACGAATATGGAGCTCAAAAAAGTACTAGCATAAGTACGGCACGTAGACTAGCAGAATTCCTTGGAACAGATATGGTGAAGGTAAATAAATTAATATTTTCTTGTTCTACTATTTGCATTTTTAAAATTAATGCATTCGTTTTAAAAAAAATCACAATTTCGGTGTAAACAAAATTACCTTAGTGTGTAATCTTTTAAAATATTACATTTAATAAAGTTGTGTATAGATTGTTTGTCTGTTTTTACTATGGTGGACTAGCTTAGATAGATAATTGAGTATTAATAATTAAAGGGAAAGAGTAATCTATTGAATTTATTAAAATTCCTAAAATTGCTCTACTGTTTTTGTGAAGACTAGTTGATTTAACCACACTATTATTTTTCTAGGATGCTGGTTTAGCTTGTCAATTCGTCATCTCACGCTTTCCTATCGGCGCTCCTGTCACAGACAGAGCTATTCCAGTTGCCATTTTTCAAGTTAGCATATTTTTTTCAAAGTATAAAAAATAAGTTAATAACCATCGAAAACTTAGAATAATTAAGGCTGAATTAAAAGTTACGGCACACTATCTGCGACTTTGGACTAAACAACAGGCGCTCTCAGCTGATTCTGTTAATATTAGAGATGTAAGATGTTTCTCTTGCTTTACCTAATTTTGTCTAAAATACTTTTTATTAGCTTCTCGACTGGGATTACTACGTGGAACGTCTGGGGAGTTGTATTCAGAAAATCATTACTATTCCTGCTGCACTACAAGGGATATCGAATCCAGTACCTCGAATAGTCCATCCTGATTGGCTAAACAACAAGATTAAGAACAGGTGTCCTTTACGAATAATATTGACAAAATTAACATCAAAAAATATGTACATATGCACATTAAATAGTTCATTTTTCTTTAATTTTAGTTTTAAATCTTTTTTTGCGTTAGTAGTCATGTCATGAAATTTCTTAAGATTTGATGCTATCCGTCAGCCAAAGATCACTGATCTGTTTGAAAAAGTACGTGATAAACCTGCGTCCGATGTGAATGAAAATGGGAAACGAGCACACACTCCAGACCTTGAACAGGTGGAACAGAGCAGTGATAACGAGAATGAACCGAAAAAGATTAGGATCACGGACCACGAAGTACCCAAATATATTTCTATTTTTAAATTTAGCTCGAAAGGATTGCGAACTATCGGTAGTTGCCAGTATTGTTTTTAATTCTTATTAAAACAGACCCATGTTTCACCATTGGAGAAGAAGACTTTGATTGAGCATGGTTTCTATGAGTGGCTCAATTTTTTGAAGAAGAAATGGCGCGAAGAAAAAAAAACCTACAGAGTTGATAAGAGTAAGTTTTGAAAATACATGAGTATAATTGTATTGTTTGCTACTTCTTACTAAATTACAAATGATAGTTTTACAGGTGCTAATGCTATTGAGCGGCTAATATCACAAACAAGAGATCGTGTCAGGGAACGAATTTGGCAGGTTTGTACATTTAAAATTGCTTATTTTTTGTAAGGAAGCTTTGATAACCAATTATTAAGTCGCTGGTTTTTAATTAAAATATGGTTGTTTTACAGATTTTATCAGTTGAAGAAACGCGTGTACAAGGTTACTATAATTTATGGGTTGCAGTGGATGGACAGATGAGCAAATTTACGCTTAGGGTTCCGAGAACAATAGTTGTCAACGAAAAGGTTTTTTATCAAAGGTATTTACAGAACAATGTAGTTTTGATGGCTATATATGTTACAGAAATCCATCGAAGGAAAGGAAGTAGTTCGAAGAGTACTGCCTCATCACAAGACGGCCTACTACCTTTATGAATATAATATTTGTGGTGTACGTATTTATGTGATGCATTCTTTGTTTATATAAAATTATTCATATTCATTAGTTTATTTTTCAATGTTTTTCAATATATACTGAATTTCTACAGGATATGGATCAATCTCTAATGGATGGCATAAATAAGAAACTGTGTAGCGCACAGGTCGAGGGTATCTATGAATCACAAACTCCTTTATCATTCCGTCTTCTTACTCAATTGGGTTGTTTATGCCAACCTATAGCTCCTCCTTCTAATGGGGAATACACATTGATGGTTAGTTATATTTTTGATTACCAGTATTATGAAGTTATTATATAACATTGCTTTATTTTATATTGTATTGTTTCTTTTAGAATCTTAAAATGATTCCCCTTTCTGCTGGTCAAGGTGAGTACTTACCTGCGGAAACGATTCGAACAGTATTCTTCTACAAGTTCTCTCAGGTAAATGATAGTAGCAAATTAAATCAGAATATACATTGTTGGGCATTTATTCAGGATTCACGTCATGTCTTATCCATATTTGATTCATCATCGGGTGTTGGTAATTTTATCATAGTCAATCGAGCAGAATTGGCCATGCCAAACATGGATAAATTATATACACAAGCATATGAAGAGCAGTAAGTTTTTTTTCTCCAAGAAATATGCGTATAATACTACCGTTTATTTTTAGGAAGGACCAAATTCTTCAGTTGTGTAGCGTTCGGTCCGTAATTAAGTTTAACGTGCAACAATTTAGATCACTTTTAGAGGCTGAGAAATATGTTAACAAGGTGAGATACCTAAACAAAAGAATATGAAAAAATAAATTTGCATCATACTTTAGGCTCTTAGAATCAGTCGAGAAGCTACAACCCGGCCCACAATTCTTTGCATGCTAAGTGATGAAGAACCAGACAGCATGGTTAGATCTGCAAAAGCATCTAACTTCTCCTTTTTTAAATGTATCACCATAATTATCAATTCTATTGGAAGTTTTTTGTTTTTTTAGCAGAAAAAAATGTCAAATTTGGGACATTATCCACATATACGTCTCCATTTACGAGAACCAAGCAGTCTTTTGAATATGGTTGACTGGCAACGCGCAATTGGGAAGAGGATTATCAAACATTTCTTTAATAGCTTCATTTATCTTGAGGTAATTTATTTAAATATATACAATTTGTGACCAACTTAATTTAGTCCTACCATGTGAAACCCGTAATTGTGTTCTACTAATGAATTTTATTGTTATATATATATATATAATATGAGTTAGTATGCAGGATTACGCTGAGTGGGCTCGCTATTTGCACATACCAATAGGAAATATACCAAACGATGCTGGTTTGCTAGGACTAGATTTGTTTTTTGCTCGTCATTTACAACGAGCAGGATATGCACTTTGGGCATCACCAACTAGCAGGCCAGATTTGGGAGGAAAGGTTATTTTTCTTATTATCAAAAATGCATAGCAGGAATTTTTCATAGGGAAAAAAATATTTTTGTTCTATGCGGTTGTAGGAACTCGACGATTTACGTTTGAGTATCAGCTGGAACCCCCTGTCACAGGATCACGCAGTTCTTCTTAATCGAAGATGTTTTAATGGAGAAGCTTGTGTTGAACTGGAACTCCGTGCAGTTGCGGTGTGTAATTTATTACTACTATTAAATGTCTTGGATATGATTTACTTAGTTTCATTTTTGATAGCATCCTTTCTAGGTTACTGCTCTTGTACAACGCGGTCGTCTACTGGAAGCAGAGGGTGCTGATGACACCGTCGCTTTTGACTCTACCGCTATTTTACCTGCTGACGCAGTTATAGGCATAAAGTAAAGATTAAAATACAGAAATTTTTGAAGATTTTATTTATTTATTTATAGAAATTCAATATCTGCCTATGATGAAGGCGCAGCGGTAGATGCAACACTAAAGATTCTTAAACATATGTTAACTGAGTGCTTAAGAGATATTGCGCATAGCGCAAATAGACGAGCTGATCAGGTGGTTATGTCACTAAGCCGGTATGTTGATTATAGCTTCAGTTATATCTTAACTCTTTCTGCGTATATACTCACTTTCAGTTGGCTACATTCACCCACCTCGCTTTTATTTGATCCAGCTATCACCCGTAGTGTTTCAGTACTAGAAAGAAAGTTAGTTCTTCTATTAGCTGCAGAGTGTGAACGTTTAGGATCAAAGGTAATTACTAAGGCTTTCTAATATTATAGTGCACCATTTATTCATATTTATTTTCTATATTGTAATTTATTCATAATTTCTTAACGAATAGGTTAAATGCTATAGTTGCACTCTATTTGGACAAAAACTAATATATTAACCGTATAACTAAATTTATTAATATTAGATTGCTTTGCAGAAATTTTAAAATATAGTCTACTTAAAAGAAAATAAGAGTATAATGATCTTTTACATAGGTAATTCATGCAACACCTACTCGTCTGGTTTTGTGCACTGGGAAAACAACATTAGAACAGGCAGAGGCATTCGTAGAGCTGTTAATTCAGTCACTTGGTCATAATCCACTCTTTGCTGCCCTTCACATTAGGACAAAAAGTGTATGGAGTGCTCTTCTCTGGCATGATGGACATAACTTTACAGGTTTACTAGATACTCTAATATCTAGAAAAACTTTAATTGTGCACAGATTACTCTTTTTCTTCCTTCATAGTAACAAGTTGTTTCTTTTGGGAGGAATACCTATCAGATATTTTTATAGTTTTTTTTATTAATCATTTTGTTGTATATTCTTATGTACTAAAGAAATAAGATTTCTAATTTTTCATTTATAAAAATACTGTAGCTATAGCTACTGGATAATTAATTTAGCAATCTAGGAATCAGTGAGAAGTTGATGCAGCGAACGGTCATCAATGAAAATGGAACGGAAAATATTGTAAAGGAATATACTGCTGATACTACAGTAAGTTATAGATGGGTAATTTGGATAATATAAACAAAATTAATTGCTTTATTGTTTAATAATGATAAACTATTTAACTACTTAGAATCATTGGCGGCTTAGTGATGCTTTGCCAGAAAGTAATGCTGTACGAGATGAGTTTCGAAAAATTGTCAGCGGTTACGTTATGCTGTATATTCAGAGTCGACGAGAAGTGGTGGGAGATATCTACATTGATGCTTAACATATTCGTAGAAGATGCATAACGAGTTAAAAAGAAGTCATCACTGAGGCAAAATATGCAAATTTTAATATATTCAGGAATTTGATGCTGAGTCAGCAACAGTATTCCGAAGTGATTTGATTAACAAAGAAATTGGACATAGATTATTTCGAGTTGTCACGAAACTAGTCAATCAGAAATCTGATAAGGCTGAAGCGGGTGCGGCCCTTGTGGAAATGGTATGTATTTTATTATTCTGTATCCTTTCCTACCTTATTGATAATTTACAGATCTACCTCGCATTATCATGTGATGCAGCGTGTGAAGATGCTGTTGATAATCTTCGAGATAACCTCCGACGCATACTCAATGGACTTATTCCTCCACCTATTCCTTCTACAGTTTTTCTTTCCAATATTTTTTGCTCTAATTGTTCCCAGTCAAGTGATGTTGATATTGGAGACAATTCTGCGTGGACATGTATTGAATGTCAGAAGGTATGATTCATAGTTTTAAGTGTAGTTTTTCAGTCTAGATTGTTTCTGTGATTGAAGCAAATATTATTTATATTCAATGAATGAGCTATGCTTACAAGTTGATAGCATATGAGTCTGAAATTATTTACTTTAGAGGATAACTAGATTTAATCAAATTATGAAGATACAATGTGCCAAGATGAAACTAGTCTTAACACTAATCCTAATTTTACTTAAAACAAATATGCACTACATTTTTGTATTAAGGGAAATAATGACAACTATTCATGTTTGCTTTCAGCCGTTTTCTAAGGATATAGTAGATAGTGCAGTAGCCGAGCGGTTAAATCAGCTTATAACGGCATATTTACTACAAGATCATATATGCGGAAAATGCAAAGCAGTTAGTGAATTTTTTTGGTAAACATAAAATTCCTGAGTAAATTCATGTTCAGCTTATCTATCAATGGTAAAGATTCAGAATTATGTTTACAATAAGACTTTGTAAAAATTCGGAAAAATTTAGATACGTCGTGACAACCTCGCAAAATTTTGTGATTGTTCGGGCATTTTTGTAAATACTATTGATTCTGGTGCTTTGAAACATGATGTGGAAGCTGCAGCGATTATTAGTGAAATGCAAGGGTTGCCTCGCTCCTCTGAGATCGCACAGTGGATTAAATCTGCTGTCTAGTCGTTTTTTATGGAATTACAGTGAAACATAGTCTGTTTGGTTTTTTTTTAAGTTTGTCATTGTATAGGTTTAATACCAAATTCATCATAACCTTCCTGAGCTTGACGATATATACGAAATTTTATATTGCTTCTATTTAACTCACGTATTATAGCTAAAAATCTATGCGCATGGCATATTTGAGTAGTTAGTCGGGAAAATTAAAATATATTAATTACCACTTCTTTTGGGATTAGCATTTTTCAGGAGTTTATTTGTGGCACACCACCAAAAGACTTGTTTTTTTTTCAGTTTAAATATTAGCAGCCAGTATTTTACGGTCTTTAAAAATTTCTTGTGTGACTGGCAAGTAATATATTTACATTGATTTATTTCAGCATTTAGTAACACTGTATAACTTTTTGAATATCTTGTTTCATGCAAAGTGTTATAGTACATGATTTATTTCATTATTTCACCTAGAAACTAATTGAAGTTGCATAAATTACTATTTTTTGTGATTTCGAGTATCGTTGGGCATTTTATATTTTATTGCATTATAAGCATTTCTGTCTAGTTTTGACATACGTAGATGATGTAGGAACAAATTTCGAAATATCTGTACGATAATATGATGATGAGTGGTGATTAACCATATATCGCTATTTTATATATAAAAATTTTAATGATGTAACTATATGGCTATTGTTGGTGACATGAACTACCTGTAGAACTTTTCTTACATTTACATTATCTAAAACCATGTAACACTTATTTCATGAAATCAGGTGGTTGCTAAGCACCTGCGGAATATTTTTCGTATACGACAAATATAATAGATTTAAAAACATTGTGATACCACTCTGATTTAGCATTTAATTATACCCTTAAGGTTTTGATCATATTAAATTCCAGTTTTATTATTTTTACCTCCTAAGGATATATAAAGAATTCACTATTTGTAGAGATCATATGGAAAGCTGTCCTGAAGATATAATTTCACGGCGGTTTGTTAGTGAAATGAGGGATGCGAATTTTTGTAATGAGGAGTGTTGAAGTACTTGATAAGTGTTGAAGTAAGATTCATCACGAATAATAGAGGAATTGCGTAATTAGTCATTACTATATTTAGTTCGATTTCCTATATTCTGTGTATTTATATCACTGGTTTTACTGGGATATCACTCAATGCTTACGTTATATACCTCATTTTTAAACAATCGCCTCCTCATATGATTCCCTATAAATATCTACTTCTGAATGTTTCGGTAAGTCATGTATTCGAAATGTAGAGAGAAATGGAAAATAAAATTAGCTGTATAGGTTCACAACTTTCTCTCACCACTCACAATCACGCTACTTTTTCAACCTGTTCCCATGTTGGATCGACTGTCTGTTATTACATATGGTCTAGGCTCAATATTGGGAAACAAATCTGGTCACGTAATGGTATAGTTTTAATTTATACTAGTCCTTTTATTTGGTCTAGTCCTCACTTTCCTTTTTGTTATTTTAGGATTATTGTTTATCTTGTCATTTTATAGTTAGCTGTCACTGTTTTTTTCCATACTCAATTAATCGCTTCTGTGGATCTCTGTGCAGTGTTTAGGTATGTTGTATATCACACAAAAAATGCTTAGATCACAATATTTTTTACTAAAGAATGGTGGCTTTTTTTTGATAAAGAAGATACAAGGAATTTATTTTAAAATCTTAGATTTTATTCGATTCGTGGTAACGATGAGAAAAAGATAATCAAGAAAATTCGTTTTATTTGGGACTCTTCGGTTGGATATATATACTCAATATGTTTTGCTATTATCATTTATCTTTCAGGGAGCATTCCTTTAAAATGTCAGAATGTAAGTTCTTATTGTTGATATCAGTTTTTCTAAGCCTATGAAATTTTATTATTAATAGATTTTTTTTTGAGAAGAATTAAAGTGGAATATTCATATTTTCACAAAAGGGTATTCGAGAATTTTTGGTTGGCCGAATTTTGGATTTTACTTCCTGTTATGTAAAAATTGCCAGAACATATATGCTACAAGCAAACTTTCAGATTGAATGTTATAGCTGTCCAAATACCAATGCAATATCACAGTTCACAGTCAGACTCGAACTTGCGGTTCCTGGTGGAATTCTATTGTTTGTTGGCTTATTGCATTCTGCTGGCCCAAATGCATTTTTTATTTTCTACGTATTTAAAAAATTGAAGTTAGGAAATACTATGATGTTAGATGTGAAAGAAACTATAAGAAATTATATGAAGCTAATAGCAGTGCAGGTTAGTTGATAGGAACAGCAATAAGTGAGGGAAACAGCACATGTGCATAAATCAATTACAAATATAATGTTCTATGTCTTTTGAAATTGTATCACTGATGCATAATACGGTTTCTATTTCTAAAAAGGATCGTAAAATAAATGAAATAAGCATGGTGATTACATAAGCTTATGGGTCTTCGATATCTCAATAGAATCTGATGCGATCCTTAATGTTTTGGCAAATTACTACCTGTTGGAATGTTTCCAAATTTTCAATTATAATTGTATGAAATTTCTTACTATTTAAAGTACCATTTATCTCTAAAATAATTAGTTAAGAATATCTAAATACTTAATCTATCTTTTCCAGGCCTTCCTGCCATACGTAACCTTGTCCCCACTTATAGCAATTGCTATTTTTATCTACTTATTCTCAGGTTTTAAAACAAATCCATTTTTGTCTGATTTGTATCTTATAATTTTTCTAACAATTATTTTTCTTTTTCCAACAGTTAATGCTATTTCGACAATATTTTTTATAAAACCTTATAGACAACACTTTCTCACAAAAATTCTTAAAAGGGAGAAAAAAATTTTTTTTTTGTCTCTTCGCACTACTCCTCTTCCAAAATGTAATGAAACATAGATTTACATTTTGAAAATAGTTTTGTGTTAAGACTAGTGTTGGCTATGTTTTAATTTATAACTTTAGATATTTAACCGGTGAATCACCAGTTTTTGTATTCTAGATAGAAGTGTTCAACTTAGTCATACATTATAAAGCACTTTTGTTCAAAAAGTTGGATGTTATTCAGAATAGCAGTGACAAATACAAAAATTAACATTGCTTAGTAATCCTAATAAAACAATAAGAATTATACATTTCGAAAAGTGTCATGATTTGCAAAGTATACTGTAGACTTCTGAACACAGGTCATATCAAGAAAGATAATAATTACTTTTTTCCTCTTAGAATATCGTATAACTCATGATGTTGATATATTTTCACTATTTTTTAGGATTGACTTATTAGTTTTTCATAAAAGAACTTGAATGATGGAAAATGATGTAAACATAAATGTGGATATTGACGGCTAACTGGAAATTGCTCATTGGAGTCTAGAAGTTTTTTCTATTATTTCACAATAGCAGAAATGACTTAACCATTGTTGTTGTAGCGCAGCACTTAGTTCATGATATGATATCTTTTCTTGATAAGTGTTATGAGCTATATAAGGGGCCTTCCCGACTACTACTTCGTCATTAAGCAAATATGTCCCACCACGGAAACCATGTGAGTTGTATATATTAAAAAAAAATATAAGCATAGTAAAATCACTTATAATAAATATGAGCTAGAAGCGTTGTAAATACTTTTCAAGATAGTAAGAGAATTTCATTCGACGCATCTCAGTGATGTCAACAATTTATTTGAATTCGAACCTCGTTGGATTGGTTTATCGTTTATCCCTTTTAAAATATGGGAAAATCCTGAGATATTACAACAAACAATTTTTGTTCCAATGCTCATTTTTCGACTTGAAAATTTTAATATATATATATATATATATATATATATATATATATATATATATATATATGTTATACATTAATAAACAACTGACTTTCAGTACGATGTTCCTCTCCATCCACCGACACATACCTACAATCCATATCATATATCGCATAACAATATCGCCCACTCATCTAGTTTAGTAAGTGAATCGCTCTTTTCAAATTATTTCCACTACTTTCGTTATTGCACCATACAAGTTCTAAAAATAATAGCTATGAAGTTAAATTATTTAGTATTTTATTAACCACTTTTGCTTAACTGTTACATTTGTGGGTAGAAAATACACAATTCTATCATAGACTGGCTCATCATTTTTACTCTTTTTTTACAATAATTTTTACAGTTCGAGGTGAATGAAAGACATCATCACCAAAGAAAATACGATCATCATAATCCAATACCTGAAGTGTTTCTCCATCATGAGGAGCATCAGCCCAGCCACCATGGAAGCCACTCAGACCATCATCGTCACCATCACTAGATTGCTTTATTTGGCAGCATATCTGCTACAACAAGATTATATATCTATTTAAATATAAAATCTGTCAGTATTCCAATAGTGTAATTTGTAAATATTAATATTTAGTAGTATATCATGAATCTTTTTTGTGGGGCTTCTTTAAATTTTAGGCTAATTAAATATACTCAATCATATTTATTGAAGAATTATATTTTTTACATCATAATATCAGTTATCTTGAGGCGAAACAAATAAATAAATATTGAATTTTGCATGTTATCGAGCACATAAAAACATTAAATTGTAGAATATTACAGCTGCAAAACACTGGACTCTTGCAATAACTAAGTTATTTTCACAGTACTGTCAAATTTTAATATTATATCTGCAAACTTATAAATTTAAGTACTAAGATTATAGGTTCGGAATACATCAACTCTTTGAATTGTAAACACCTAAACTGCAACCAAAATGTGCTTTTTTGGAAATCGTTGGGTTATTACAATCATTGCAACTTACTGTAATAATATAAATGAAGAGAGAAAGGCAATGTCAAGTTTATAATATTCTCGAATTTTAGCGAAATACAAAAGACGAATTGTTATAAGAGGAAACCAAATATCTTTTTAACCCTAAGAAATATGACTTATTGTAAAGCTGGTAAAACAATTATTAGTTGTCTCTATTGTCAGGACACAGTACTTGTAAAGTGTGTCATACTACTACTTTATGATTTGTGAATTGTGATTCATCATAACAATTTAAAAACATTAATGACTGACACGTTCGGTATGGATGGTAGATCATAGATCAATAATATATGCCACATAAGCAGTATCCACATACTAGCATGCAGTCCCGATTCTTTTCTCGTTCTCGCACTTATATTCATTTAATTACCTAATTTTGTCTCTATGTCTTACAGTTCATTTTTCTTCCAAATATTTCAATCTTTTTATTAAATCTTGCTGAGTCTATTTTTAATTCCAAGTTATACAGTGTCTCTGTAAATATTTGATGTAGGCTGAAATAAGCGAAGTGATTTAGCGACAAAATAACGCGTATATATTCTTCCGGTTATTTTATAACATGTATTGTTACGATTGAGAAAAAAAGAAAGCATTAGGACCACTATCTTTAATTCTCTGTTCAAGTGTTTTCTTTGTCACTGAATGCAAATCTGTCGACGCTGTTATCCAAATATTGACAGCTATCTGGCTAGTAGAGCCTATCAAGAAAATATGGACAGCTCTACTTGTTCACCATATACTTCTCTTTGTTTCCTTCCATTTTTTAGATGTTTCAAGAAATTATTGGTCCTACTATTATAGAATTACATAGTGGTATCCTTAACTCTTGATTTTAAGTGTTAATTATAATTTTGTAGAAGAAATTATTAATTTCATCGTATTTAAATTTGGATTTCACTCGAGGTAGCAAATAATAACTAGACTTAACAACTATTTTTGTCTAGGCCTGATACATTCAACGAAGATATTATGTTCTCGTTATAAGAACTGGACATTTCTGCAGCTGCTCATGCCATGATATGCGTTCTAAATTATACTATTCATATTATGCACCAATCATTTAAAAATACTATTACATATTATTAGGACTTCTCTGGAATTTGATAAGCTTAAACAATGTTAAACCGAAGTAACTATGGGAAACATCTATAATTAAAGATAAACTATTATGCAGTAATATGAATTTGGACTTTATTATATTTATGAGATAATAGAATTCAATACCTAGAATCATTCTTATGATTACGTATAAGGAAAAAAACTAAATTGAGAATTATTAATTCGAAAAATTATCTTTTTATCAGTTATTTTTGATTAGTATCTGTCGTTAAATAACATTTTGTCAGTTATTTTGGACTTTATCGTTCGCTGTACTAATTAATAATTATAGAGGACATAAATTTTTACGAAATTACAACTAAAACTTCTTAAACATTACTTGCATATTAGAACCTATTTCCTCCTTGGCATGCTGCCAGTTCTTGGCTATATTCGTGGGTGTGCTCCTATTGCACATCTACGCAAGCTTCCTTTGACCAACTCCTGCCCGGAAATCTCTTGTGCATACGGATTACGTGCTGTTCACTGCGAAGCGATTGTCCACTCGACAAAACAAACGACGTTCTCATCGGTGTCGACTAGTCATGACTTTTCCGTGGTTTTCAAGAATATTTTATTTTGTTTTGAACAAATATAGGACTTACGTTGTTTGTTATTTTTTATATTAATACTAACCCGATTGATAATGTAAATCAAGCTGATTACTTGTATATATTTGTATTCTATACTCATACAAATAAAAATGGGTTCTAGGAACGAAATGTTGAAAAGGACTTTTGCCATTCTTTTTGCAATATTCATTTTGTCCTTTCCACACTACCCATTTATCTATTTGCCTTCTACTGATTTTCTTGGTTCTCCCTCAGTTAATTCTTTTTTTTAGATTTTTCTGTTTTCCTATTTAACCGAAATCCGCTCTCAATGTTTTTTTCCATATGTACGTTTGGCGGCTATCAGTGTGACAATCCAAGAAATTCAGCGATACTCATTTGTCATGGTGCGGTATCTCCTCTTTCTTTCGTATTCAAATGAGGTTGGATGCGCCTGACCCATTTATTTGTTCTACTTTAATTGAGACGATATGAAACTTATATTTTGATATCTCCACTGAGTAGATACTAATGCTTACCTAGTACGTAGATTTGTTATCAATCATGCGTTTTAACTAACACATTAGATGATTAGGCAAAAAAAATTTTCTAGTTGTTTCCGCGTATAGAACATAATAGAGCCAGTTCAAAATCACTTGAGCAGCATAATTTTTACATTTGCAAATTAGGTTTTGCTAAACAATTATATTAAACGTGTAAATGTTGGGTTTTAGTATAATACAACAATATTTATTCTTATAAGTGTCGTTATGTAACCAATAGCATATTTTACTTTTTAGGTTTCCAACTTTATTTAAAGGATTTATCGAGTTATTTAATGGGGATGGCTAACCAGTAGTGCTACTTTAAATTTTAAAATAAGACATAATTACAATGGAATGAGAGTTATTGCCGTCTCTATATTTCGTATCTGTTTCAGCTGTAAACTATTTAGTAGTACTGTACTATGAGGTGATGCTGCTTGATGCGTAATTATCGTTAACTTTGGTGTTCCGCTTGCGTCATTCACCTGTAGGATCTGGCCACCCACACTGTATAGTTTCTAAAATGAAACATCGACCGGAGATTGTTGTGCCTAAAATTATACTCTACAATCGATCGATATAACAGAAAATAGCTTACCGAAATACTTCCACTTTATTTATTTTTTTCGATCAAAGCGAGATCGAAAAACTAATTGTGATAGTTGGAGTTTATTTACGTCATTTGTAAATCGTGCGTGGTCCTAAAAGTCTTCACGAAGTGGAAAACGGGGATCGCCGAAAATTATTGCAATTAATGTTCTAAAGCGCTAGCTGTGGCTTTCTATAATTGAGGCTTTCGGTTTAATTTCTGCTTGCTATATAAATTTTAGATCGTAAAGTAATTTTTTCCGACTAGTCTACTAACATTTACGATTTTCATAGGGGAAGACAAGTGCAAATTGACAGGTGGAATACTGTCACCTACTTTATTGTTTTAGCATTTTTCTAGTTTCCCAATATTCCCTCTAATCTTTAGTGGTCTAAGGTACTTTGACAATGCTGCATTTTCCTGTCTTCTTACATTGTACAATTTAGTCTACGTTATAAATAGTTTTTCGCTTGATTTTAAATCTTTCGAAAAGGCGAGAAGAAATCGAAATGACAGGTGTTAGCAATACCAATGTAGCATTCAGTCTTCTCAACGTAATTACTTTGTTTTAGTTAATTTTTTCACCTTCGTTGTTTTTAAAAATGTATCTAAAATAGAGATCTAGCCACTGTAGTCTGATAGCAACAAATATAATTTAGCTAAGTGATTCTGGAATTATGACGTCTATCATCGTGCATATTGATTTTTCAATCTAATTCATTTTCTTTTAACATGATGTCGAAATTTCGGTGACATTTGATTTGGCGATCGAATGACTCATTCAAAAGATGTTTCCATTTCTTGCCCGAATAGGTTGAGCGTAGCGTCAACGGCGTTTATGGTGTCAGGCCTCAGTGCCGAACGATTAGTAGGCCAGTTACTAGCCGGATTTTGCCGCTCACTGACTCTCTCCCTTTTTTTCCTCATCAAGTTAATTTAACTTCTTCCAGTTCTGTGAAATCCTCATCGTAACTATTGTTTTCCTTCCATTTTTTCACATTCATCCCCACTATTTGATTTTTGTACTAAAAGTAAAGTATTTTTACTCTAACATACTTTTCATAATGTGAATTCTTCTCTTACAGTATATCTTAATTGACTTGAAATAGTTTTTACCCTCGGTGAATTACTGTAACAATTGTGATCATGTTCTGAATCAATTATGAGGTGAAATCTGTCCTCTTTTCTAATTCTAGCGTTCCTCCACAGTAGTCTAAATTATATTCTCTCTATTTTTCTCTCTTTGTCACTCTAATCCTACCTCCGTACCTGGCTCTTGGTTCAAGCGTGTACGCCGTTCATGGTCAACTATCCCCTATTACCCGCCATCATACAAATTGCTGTCGTGTAGACAATAAATTTTGAAATTTTTGCGATTGGCTTGAGGTTAAAATCTTCTTTGTTTCTCCATTATATCTACGTGTGTTTTTTCTTCAAAACAATTTCCTGTTTACTGGATTTATCTTCGCCCTGAAAACTCCAACTGCATCGTAGTTGAAGTTTTACTCAAGATCATTTAAATTGTATGTTAACAACATAATTTAAATATGCAATAGACTATTCATATAAACAGTGGTAGGAATTTAAGTTTCGTCTATTAGGTCGATTACATGGATTTATACGATTGATGAAATTCTGACGCGATTTCGTTGATCGAGTTAATTTCTTCTTTTCTACGTTCCATAGTGTCATTTCTCAATTGATTATAATTACTAAAAAATAAAACTTCAGAATAATAGTTGGTCATTATTCAATATGATATAATCGTCGATTTAAATAAGATTTAGAATTTAACTCCTATATTCAGCCATTTTTATTTTTATAGAAAGGAATCACTTGTACTTAACAGACATCCAAAATCATAGAGTGCACAATTTAAGACTCATAGTCATATAATTGCAAAATCTAAGAATTTCTTGCAAAGTAAATTTCTGTTAAGTAATATATTTCAAACTTAATATCCTTTCCTAAACCTTCTTTAAGAATCGTCCAAAATCCCTGTACTTGAAATTCTCTAACTGTAGTAAAGTCACAGGGAGATTTTATACTATCGGAGCATCTTCCTGTAATTTTAGATTGTGGTAAAAACGAATTTGCTAATATATTGTTATTTAACTTATTAGCTTTTATTTGAACAGAAAGAAATAAAGAGAAATAGAAAGTTAAAGAGGAAGATAATTGTATTGACTCGATTACCTCAATTAATGATTTGGCATTGAGATATCATCTGTTCATAGATGGATTATGCAAAGGTCGCCGCACATTGCGCCATCACTCAACGAGCTATTTATTCTATCTCTGTCTCTGACTTCCTTGGTAAATTCCACCGACTTAATTTGGACTTGTTCTCATTCTCTCTCTAAATCTTCTCACCGTAGTTTTCGTCGAATTCCTTCAACTGATTTACCATATTTAATCATTGATAGGAATAAGCGTGCTAGTTAGTATTTCGTATAGAATAGAAAGATGGCAAGAAATGCATACAGTCCTCGTAATTGTATCTTCTCTTAGTCCTCATTTTGTTACCAGTTATCGGAGTTTTATGGTTTCGTGTAGAATTACGCATTATTTCTTCGGTTGACCTTCGGCAGACTTTGCGGTGTAAAAAGGACCAATTAATAATTGATTAACCGCTATCAGACAATTTACCCAAAATACAACACTTTATTTCCCTCATTTCTCTGTCTGATTTTAGATTCTATTCTATAATTCATTGGTTGTTATGCTTGGCATTTGTTGTCGTCGTCAGTTGTCTAGATAGTTAACCCATTTCTCTCTTATCTAATCTTTTAGTCTCTTTTAAATGCATTTTTCTGCATATCTGGCTAAAAGAGGGAATTCAGCCATAGTATTAAGACAGATTAATACTTTTTTAAATTAGCACTTATTATCTTCTCACAATGCTGCCTCATTAGCCCTTTAATCGAATAATCATAAGTAGATCATAGTGGCTGGTTTGTTTGAAAAAAAACTGGCTTTAAGATGTGTGATATTCAGGACAACTAGATTTGATGAATTATATAATCGTAAATAGACGTGAATCCATTAAATTATCTTAACCGAGAAGGACAATCTTTTATCGTAACATCCTGTCTCTCCTGTACTTTTTGAGGCATTATTGATCAACTTATTAAATTATATCTTCTCTCACATTTATTTATTCTAAAATAATTAGTAGATGGTACTATATTTCTCACATTCAGTACAATTACAACTCTTTTTCCTCTTCCATTCTAGTGTTTGCGCAGATGTTAACCTGAATGAGTCACTTGATCAGTGAACATATCTCTGCAGCTTTAAATGTGCTTTTAGCATTAGAATCCCTTTTAACTTTATATACTATGACGCGAATTTCGTCTTTTGTTGTTATATTGCTAGATATAATTTAATTAGCATAAGCTATTAATAATTATTTTCCTTATTGTATCCGAAACATTTTGACAGTTTTCGTTTTGATTGTTTCAGGAGTTATCAGTCAAAACAGTAAAATAGTAGTAGTTAAATAAGCACTCAACACTAAATTTTTTAGACTATAGTAATAATAATAATAATAATAATAATAATAATAATAAATAATAATAATAATAACAATAGTAATAGTTAATAACATAAAGAATAGTATTTGTATGTGCTAATTATCGACCTACTACTAAATGCTACAATTTTCGGAGAAAATTATATATATTGGAAATTCTCAATAGTTAGTTATGTGGAACTGCCTCATATATTATTTGAATAATTTCCTATAGTACAAGTATAGTTTCGACTTTGACTTTGTATAATAACGTAATCCTTTACTAAAGTGGTATCAGTGTGACCAGACCAAGAACCATTGTCAATGCAGAGCTCTCAGATCCTGTTTTCCTTTCAAGATCATTAAATCAGAAGTTGATAGCTTTGCTGAGATTTATCTTGTCCACGTCATCATATGTAAGGTGGCAACTGGCTGATTAATTAGTTGACTATATGAAGTGTCAAGATTCTCTATTGTTAGAGACGTCCACTATTATCTATGTGTCATCCGGTACAGCCATTGTCCGTGGGAGAGTTTGACAGATTCGGAGACAATTAGTTACGAAATTCGAAGTAAAAGTATATGAAACATTAAAAAAAAGTTAGGGCAAAGCAATGCCAGAAAACTGATAAACTATTTTTGCGCTAACCTGTTGAGCATGTATGTATTTCAAGCTTTCCATATGTTTGCTAAGTTTTTAAGGGTTTTTTCAAGCCACGATCCATTTCGACGATTCAATTCGAAAGCGAACCGAACCGGGAATTCGGACAATTGAGTGGTCGATTTGCGCTCCGGATCATCTTCAATAGGCTGATCGGAGACCACTGGTAGACCTTTCGCTCTCCATTTCTAATTTGACATTTACAGTATTATTCATTATTATTGTCGCTATATATGAACCTATTTGAAAACGAGCTATACTTAATTAGATTCTAATAAAGTACATAATTTTAAAAAGTATAAGAAACTTCCCAGTTAATACAACCTTAAAGCTTCAGTGATTCGCTATTATTCTACATTTCCAATTTTATAGTATTGATACCTTGATTATGTAAGTTCTTAATAGTTATCAATGGAGCGTTGCGTTTTTCTTTCGTCTGTATATTTGTTTCCTAGTTATGTTTGATTCATTTACTTATGTCTAATAACATTCTTGTTCTCTTTCTCTCGTTTCTCGTGTATTTCCTCTCTTTGCAATCCACCAATCTATCAAACCTCTCGTGACGAGCTGACTAATCGAGGCTAACAGTTGGTCTCTAACATTGTCTGAAAATTTTAATATTATCAATGGAATCTTCAAATTCACGTCTGGCGGTGATTATTATTATTAAGAGGTCTGATTACCATCGAATATTATCATCAAGAAGCATTATTAAATAACTATAGGAATTATATAATCTTTCCTTGTCCTGCTGTTAGTCTCGCTGTAATCTTATTAAGAAAAACCGCATAGCACAGTTTAAAGCATGGCTCTTCAGTAGGTATAAATGTTGGATTTAGAGAGAAATATTTCGATGGCAGAAACTGTTACTATCATATTATATAATAATAATGTCATTATTATTATTGCACTATGCTGTTATTGCATAATACTCTTATTATATTATAATTATTATAGTCATTAAATTGTTTGGTATGATATTGTCATGGTGATAACTAAATCTTGTTAAATTGTCTTAAATATGCCATTATTAATCTTTTTCCATTGAATTGAACTCTGCGTTTCACAAGGCATTCCGTTATTTTGCTTGATGAAGATGTCTGAGATATCATTTAGCATTTAGCATACATTGTTGACTATATATTCTTAGTGTTTTATTTATAGCATGATTGATCTCGCGAAGTGTGATAAAATCGCATGTGGGTTATTGGCGTTTTGTGTCTAATGCGATATGGTCGATGATCTACTACGGTATCTGTAATAATTAGATGTATAGCACTGGTACAAATATAAGTGCATTTTATTAGTTTCACTTGTTAGAACACGACAACCAAAGCACAATAGATTGTAATGATTCCTGCATGTGCATTTAAGTTATTGTTGTCGTGCAAGCGCTTGAAGTCCACTGTTCCTTGGCCAATAATTGTTTGTTTTTGTTGCTACATTCCAACTCTTGATAGGTGTAACATGACGAAATAAAACAACATGATGAACAGCAGCTGATCAATCTACTGTTCTTCATCTTTCACTACCTCCATATCTCTATTCTCTCTCCATCTGTTTTTGTCACATTCATATATAGCAGTTATTTTAACTTTCTAAGTAGTTTATATAATCTTTGTCTTTTCTATTACTGACAATTTACAATATGTTTTAGTGTTTTCTTCTGGATGTAGTGTAGATCAAAGTGTGTGAGATGAAGCTTTATTGCTTTCGTTTTCTATTGTGTAGACAACTATGATTTATCCCCTGGTGATGAATCGTTCTGAACTCTGTATGGCCTCAAACTGGATACCATTATGTTTGTGGGGGAAGTCACGCCCCTTCCACAATCTTGCCGATGTCGATGATACTAATCCGAGGACCTATCACTTTATTCTTCACATTTCTCATGCTTTTTATATTTCTTATTTTCATTCCTTTCAATTAGTCTATTTCTAGATATCGTAGTAAAGTGCTTAATACTGTACGCATTATTTATTAAACACAAATTTAATTTTCCTTAACATTAATACTTTATTATAAATTTAGTGGAGCACTCCGATGCGTTATCATTTGGCCCTTGCGGCCTTTTGTAGCCTCTTAGGGCCTACAGTCTCACAGGAGACCACGACTGAGTTGTTCAAAGAGGAGTCAATACCAACAGCTATGATTGAACCTCATCCGATTTTACCTACTGTTTCCAGTACGACTGCAGGACCACCAAAGACTTAGTGAGATTTTAATTTATATTCAAACCTTATTAGTCAGAAATATAGAAATTCAATGTGAAAATGTTAACAAATAAATAGAGAATGAACCTTCCTATAGAGTCATTATCGTATTTTTCTTAAATGTTCCTATAAATTTTGATTAATCTAATCTAATTTAATTTAAACAAAATAGCATTTCAGTATTAATAGGTCGAATTTCAGCGACGGTAGCTATCTCGTTGTGGCTCCAGCAGTTGTCCGTCCCGGATTACCGTATGCCGTATCTGTTAATATCTTGAAGAGTAAAGAAGAAGAACACATTGTTCGCATCGAAATACGAACAGAACAAAATGATACTGTCGCAGCTAAAGTCGTCAATAATGTTAAGCAAGGTGATATTTATATAGTTTATAATATAACCATTGAATTTAGGAAAAATTAAACAGGATATCTGATAAAATCACAATATTTCCTCTTGTTTTCCGATTAGTTATGACAATAAAGAAGAATGCAGCGTAGAATCCGCTCCATTGTTGGAAGCTCTAAACAATTGTTTTTCAGGAGTTCCTCAGACGGTGACAATCGATTCAGTATCTTCTGATAGTCTTCTGCCGAATAACAATTATAAAGTGGTTAAAGCAAATTATAACCAGTATTGTCACTAGCCTAAACGTTATTCATTAATCTAAAACAAGCTTCACTCTGGTTTTATAATCAGCGTTAACATTGTCGTGCTAGAATTCATTTATAAGGTTATATATTTTGAAGCATGCCCTAATCAGGTCTATGTTCGCGGCGAGACCATCGGATCTCAAGTGCTATTCGAGGAAGAAAAGCCAGTGCGATACAACCAGAAAAGCCTGTCAATCTTCATACAAACTGATAAGGCCATCTATAAGCCGGGATCAATCGGTACGCATAGTTTACATTTACGTACATAGTAAATATCTTTATTTTCGAATTTTTTGGAAAAAACACATCTGACACCCTGAAAAAATTGCTATATATATAAGTTAGATTTTCGATGGTATCTACAAACTTATATCAGTTGCTTACTTAACCATCCTCATTACATTTTATGACTATAATTTTGAAAGCGGCAATCAAGCAAGTGAATTTATAGCAATTAATACACATTTCAACAATTAAATATCTATTAAAAGGTTCGCTTTAATGTTGATGTAATAAATTTAAGAGGACATTATAGTGAAATACCGCGTGGTCGTAGTAAATCCTGACCTAACTCCATACAAGGATACGGTATCTGTGAAGGCTTATGACCCTAACCAAAACGTTATTAGTCAATATGTTGACAAAACACTCACGAAAGGTAAGTAATATTATTTATTATTAATTTTAGTGAAATCTGTAGTTTAAAAAGTCTTTAGAACTGCTATTTTATAATTCCTATTTAACATGAAATGAGGAACTTTTATATGATTAGTGTCCATTTTTTTAAAAGGTGTTTTCTCGTCTGAACTTGAATTGGCATCCGAGCCACCCCTTGGCGAATGGCAACTGGAGGCTGAGACGGCAAATGGACTTAAATATATTAAGACATTTACTGTCGAAAAGGTACATGATTTAAAATATTGATGTACTGTTTCCCAACAAAATCCAATTACTCTATTTTTGAGTTATCTCGTAGGTTATTAATATCAGCAGTTGTTTTGAGGATACTGGTAGTGTTTTGTGTACTGTCAGGAAACAGGTGATTAAGTGGTCATAAACAGCGAAATTATATGTGTATGTTTATGAACAACCTTCATCTTTGATATTTGGTAGGGAAAGATGTATTGAATATAGGTTCCCTTGTTTTCTAGTTGTTTGTATATATTGTGTGTGGAAATTATGTCTTTAACGCTTAATTTTAAAAGTACTTTTTTTGACACGACATAGAATGTTTTAGTACGTGCTACCAAAGTTCGAGGTAAATATCAAAACGCCTTCTTTCATCACCATTAATGATGATCTGTCGGTATTAGTGGATGCCAAGTTAGTTTTATTTTGTTTATCTCAAAATATTAGTGCCACAAATTTGTAGGAGTTAAATGCACTCTAGTATTGCTACCATTCCACTTAGATCGATGTTCTGTTTAGGTATACATACGGAAATGGTGTCGCAGGAAAAGCAAAAGTTACTCTGGAACTTCCTTGGCACCAGTGGCATCCTTTTCCCAGACCGATCATAGTAAATGACGATGGAAGCACTACTCAGGTCTTGTATATACTTGCAAAGAAAATAAGGAAAAGGAAGATAAATGGCGACAGAATTATGTTGACTCGATTACCTCAATTAATGATTTGACATTGAGATATTATCTGTTCATAGATGGATTATGCAAAGGTCGCCGCACCTTGCGCCATCACTCAACCTGCCACTCATTTGTATATAAAGGAAGATATAAAATGATAGTTAAAGCAACTGTATAATGCTTTTGTTTTAGGTGGAAGAAGATTCGCAGATCGAACGTACTGTGAAGCTGAACAATATGGGTGAAGCAACTGTGGTATTCACCAACGAAGAAATGAGAAGGCATAAACTAGTGCAGGTATGGAAGAAGGGATGCAAATTATGAAACAGAATAAAAGATTATACGAAATACAAAGTAAGAAATATTGCTCCAGGGAATAGAAAAATAAATTAAAAGGTAATAGGATAGCAAAGAACAAATTTTCTAGGACTATGGAGGTGGAAGTGTGAGGATTATCGCCACGGTCACTGAAGATCTCACTGAGATACAAAGGAACGGTACTCAACTTGTAAGTTTCTTGAATGTTAGTCACACCGATTTGTAGATTAATCCATCATTATCTTTGTACTTTAATGAAATTAATTGTTTCTAATTTAATTAATGATAAAATTCAATAGTTCAATTAGTTTTAGATCTCAACTTATCGTTATGACGTGAAACTCGATGTAGAAAAGCAAGGCGATACATTTAAACCTGGTCTTACCTATAACGTTGTCGTAGCATTAAAACAAATGGATGACACTCCGGTGAAAGCCACAGTGCCCAGGAGAGTACAAGTAGGTGGACTAATACCTGGTTGTTAAACGTGCCAAAGATATTATCCAAGCTATTTATTTAATAAGAATTTTAAATGTTTCCAACATTTTAGGTGACCACTTACTATAATTACCCGTACAATCCTGATATGCCCACTCAGCATGAAGACAAGGAAGTGAAGATAGTAGACCTCGACGCTCACGGAACTACAGTGCTTGCACTTCAGCCACCTCTCAACTGTACCAGCGCTAGAATCGAGGTTGGTGCTAAATAGGCATATAGTTGAAAACAAAGTTTTTATAACTAAAATTCTTCATATTAATATATCAGAAAATCAGTGCAAGTATTCTAGGCTTACTACGATCGTACCGGCAAAGACAATTTCACTGATGCTGTGATCTACAGCAGTTTATATGTGGAAGCTGGAAAATCGCCAACCAACTCTTTCTTACAATTGATAGCAGACAATGAGGGAGCAGTCGATGTAGGAAAAACGCTCTCTTTCTCTGTCAAAGCTACAGAGAGCATTCCTTTTCTCACGTATCAGGTATTTATGTTCTTACAGTTTATCTTAACACCAGAATACTATCTCGGCACTTATATTGACAAAATTGTTGACCTTTTTTTGTTGTCCAAACTATTAGGCTTATATTTATTATGGCTAAGGTCATGTCTCGTGGTGCCGTGGTGCTCTCGAAGGAAATTCCTGTCAACTCAGATCACACAACGATTTCCTTCACATCAACTAACGAAGTATGGGTCGTTCTAAATAGTACATTAATATGCGTAATTATTAATACCAAAGAATGCTTAGTTCTAAGATTTGGTATTTAAGATGGCTCCAAAATCTCGTCTTATTGTTTATACAATCCGTCCTTCCAATCAAGAGATTCTTGTTGACGCCACTGATTTCAAGGTCGATGGGCTGTTTAGAAACAATGTTAGTGGCTCACTTAAGATTTACTTAGCACTATAAGTTTTTTTACAAATAAAAACGTAGAATATTAAATGAATATTTTCGTCGCTTTATTTTGTATAAACAATGAACACATCCCATTATAGGTATCACTTTCTATTGATCGCACTTCTGTTGAGCCAGGGGAGTCGGTATCTTTCAAAGTAACTGCTGATCCCGACTCATACGTTGGAATTCTGGCTGTTGACCAGTCAGTGCTTCTCCTCAAATCAGGCAATGACATTACTCCCCAAATGGTTTGTTTTATCTGTTTCATCTTTTGCATTATTCGGCACTACTGTTAACTAAAAATGAGGTTACAGGTTGAAAGTGACATTGAAGAATACGACACTACAGGATATGGTGGAGGATTCGGAGTATTCCGTCCTTGGGAGGGAGGAATTATAGAACGAAGAAAGGCTAGCATTTAAGATAAAATATAATAGGGACAACAGTATTCTATTGTAAAAAGTTTCAGTTTTATTTAATTACTATGCTCTAAGATATAACAAAACAAAATTTTGGAAATTATTTATATTTAGAGATCAATTTGGAATCCTTGGTGGGGAGTTGGAGGAAAGGACGCAGCCAGCATATTTGATGCAAGTTCTCTTATTTAAATCGTCATCTATATGAGTTTTAAATATATTGTTCAATAAATATAAAGGAGGGAAACTTGAGTAATTTTTGGTACTACTATTTTTTTTTAATTTAATGAATTGGAAAATTCCATAAGAGCAGCTTCGTACCATAAAAACCTATTAAAACATGACGAGATTTTTCAGAATGCTGGTCTAATTGTTTTGACTGATGCTTATCTATATCGTGAACCTGAACCCCCAAGTATGTTAACATTTCAAAATTATATAAGACAATCGAAATTCAAAATTACCTTCTCTTATTTTGCATTGAATTTTGGAGATAAAAAATCCCTAATTGTCATACTTGATAAAGAATTTGGTTAATTTCGTCTACACCAACAGAAAGTATGATGGTTAGAATGCATGTTTAGTGTGTCATCTGGATTGAAGTATTGATCGGTCATATTGAATTTTAATATTTATCGCAATTTTACTATGAAAATCGATCAATGCTTTATCCAGACATTAATGGATTTTGCTTTGCATGCGCACGTAATGGTTTCTGTTCCTTATTCTCATATCGTGCCTTAACTAATTTTTTTAAACGATTTTATGTGGGCCAAGGTAGATCAGTTGCCTTTGCATTGGATGATGATACTAATTACATTACTGTAAACCACTTTTTGCTGCTATGATTGCCGTGAATTTTTAGCAAAAAACTAATTCATAATCTCTAAAACTATTAAATTGATCAGGAATTTCACAAAACGTTTTATTTTGCTAATAAACGCGGAAATCAGTTTAGGGTTTGTATGACTACTAATATTAAAGTCAATTTTATTACCCTACTAGTGCAGCTGATCACACATGGGCTCACATTCGTTTTCTTCGCTATAATTTCGCTTTTTTCCAATGACCTGAATTGCGATCCTCGCTCAACGCGCACTTTTCCCATGGGATTGGGGAACCCTATTCAAGAAAGAGTAATTGCTGTTATGGATCTAATAATCTTTACATTTTAAGATTAGGTCACCTTTCATATTGTAAAAATGTCTTTTGCGAGTAGACTTCCGTAGAATAGCCAAAACATGAGTAAATTTGTTCTTCTAACTAAGAATATAGTCTAACCAGGTTTACATGGTTTGCAATACGTCAATCATATAGTTGTTCTTTTAAACATCTATAACAGCTCTTGCATTTCATTAAATAGGCCCCATCAGTCTTGTCCTTGTCAGAATTCGCGTATATGTCCTCGGTTTCCAAACACGGCATCGACCTGAACCTCTTGACGCCATCGGTGCAGCCATCAGTTGCTCCAGTTATTCTGCGTAGTCGGTTCCCAGAAACATGGATATCGACAAGCATCGATTCAAAGTCAGTGTATTGTCCCGTTTGCCCAGCCCTATGTCAGCGTCCGCTCATTAACATAATTGAAAAGTTTGTGCGCAGTATACTTCAACAGCATTAATTCTCAATTAGAGTCCCTTTGATGTTCATATTTGATCTCTTAGCTAGATGCTTTCAACAATTTAGTTAAAATACCGGGAATTTTTGCTGTTGATGCATACTGCGTATCTGCCGTCCGTTTTGCAGCGCGAGTCTTCTTTACCCCAGTGAATGCACCGGTGGCCTTTAGTACACCGGTTGCTTTTGACGCGGGCGCGTCGCATGGTGGCGTTGCGTCTTCAGTGCCGGCGGTAACTATCCGCTGGATGTTCCCCGAGACATGGGTCTGGATAGATCATCAGGCCAAGTGAGACGCTAATCATAGCTTAGACATCCTTATTTGAGAATGATAGTGGAAATTATGACAATTATTATGTTTGCTAGTGAAATTCGTTAGCGCTGAATAGTTTTGGTACAGCTTAAAAGGCGTATAATTTATGCTGTTCCTATTTTTTCTTAAGTATTACTATTATTTGCGTGAATGTTAGTATTTTGGCTGATATTATGACATTCGATTTTGTTCCATATCGCTGTGATATTATTTAGTAATCATGTACGACATGATGGAACCCTCTCCATTGCTAGGAGTATCGCAAGAAACAATGATAGGGGTGCCGGGGCCGCCGGGTGCCGATGTAGGCTTTGGAGGAGGCATGGCGTCAGGCGCAGCCGAGGCACCACCAGTCATTATCCGCAGCGAATTTCCTGAAACTTGGCTGTGGATTAATGAAACAATAGAGTGAGATCGCTTCGCTACGCTAATATAAAATTTTGTAGTGAAAAAATCTGACTAGTACAAGTAATGTGTTGGTTAAAAGTTAAGATAATTTGTTTCTTCTTACTCTGTCAATAGCATCTACAGGAGTGGGCCTCATCTTGTTTCTTTGGTTTAGTATTAGCCCGGATTCTTTGCAACAAGATAGCATGAATTGTTGGTCGAATATCTATGGATTTTTATACAATCTTTGCAAGTTTCTAATTAGGAGCATTGCTTTGAAATCGACTATGGAAATTTCTTTGGCACAAACGATAATATTTAGTATTCCCCTTTTTTGACTTTGCAATGGGGGCTGGTGGCGAAATGCCACTTCTACCAGCAGCAGCACCAATGCCACTGGCAGGTGAGGCAGATGGCTTCCAAGAAAGTGCAAGAGTCGTAATACGAAGCGACTTCCCTGAAACGTGGTTGTGGACAAATATTACTGTAGAGTAAGTACATTAATTTTATGCGGCTATTATATCAAAACCCGAATCTTAGTTAATGGAAAGCCAAATTGTATATTTAAGAACACGTATAGCCTTTTCGAAGTATTTTTCTTGTTGAGCTTTCTAAATAAGCTAAAGTTTGTCATCTGTAATAAGTGGTTAATAATAAGGAAAAAAAAGCGGCAATACGGTTAACATTTTTCTTTACCAGTTGATTTGGTAAAGTAATTTTTTAAGGAAGACTTAAAATAATCTACCGAATTTTTTTTGAAATTATTTATAACCATTTTGGTGATGGTGCATATGCATGATAAGGGCTACCTTCTATCCTACCGAAATTTTAGAACATAATTTATTTAACTTATTTGTCTCTATTGATGCACGATGGTTTACCTCCGATTTGCTACAAATGTTCGGTCTCTGGTATTTTCAACATAACCATTTGATCTAATGAACTTTTTAAACACGAATGATCCGTTTGGTTAAGAATATTATTGTTGAATCTACATTTAGTAGAGTACCAGTGAATCTGTTCGTGATATAGGACCGTTCCATGGCGGCTATGGTGGAAGAGGTCAGGTGATGGCGCGCGTGCGTGTGCCAATAAAAATTCGAACAGAATTCCCCGAAACTTGGGTTTGGACTAATTTAACAAAGTAAGTATGTTCAAGACAAGGAAAAGGCTGAGTGTTATTATCTAAAAATTAAATAAGTTTGAATCCACTCTTTGGCATTATTTAAAAATGCTGTATTAAGTTTCGCTCCTACTCAAGTTAAAGCCTAAGCTGATGGTAACAATGTTTGGCCCGCACAACTTTATTCATTACTCTTCACTATTACTTTTTGCCCAATTTTTACAACGGTTTCCATCCCGTTAAGGCCAAGTTATTTGCTTCCATAATCTTCCGCCAACACTTCCCTGAAACATGGCTTTATCACAGCCTCAATATAGGTTACCGTTTTCTATTGAATTGTTTCCATATAACTATTTGTAATAGTATTTTAACGTCCATTAAGCATTTTTTATTCACCACAGAAACACTGCTTAGCGTTCCTATGAGAATTTACGCAAATTTGAGTCTTCTGTGTTTGTCACAGTTTTCTTTATTACTTAATAATTTTTGGCAATTAGTTAGCATTGCGATTTACACATAGCTTATAAGTAGCATAGCATAGGGATTCCTTAGAAATTCCTTAGAAATTCACATAGGAGTTATTAATCTCAGATTTCAAGAGGACGGTTACGAAATCTATGTTAGGACTTTAAACAGCAACTAATTTTACTTTTATTCCACAAAGATTCTGTACGATGAGAGTTGGATTTTCTCTTTAGTAGTAACAGCGCTACACTCAATGATTATTTGATCTTTTGTGATATAAATGTGGGTCTGCTTTGAAATCTAGCTTCAGCTTGTGAAATGTCGAATTATACCGTATAGAGGTATCGAAGATCAGAAGCCAATCGCATTCAGGTAAACTAATATCATATGTGTTTCACGAGTTTCTTCCGTGTCTCCAATTTTTAAGCAAAGTTTATTTATGACAACTATTCCCTTACTAATTTACTGTATAATTCGACAAATATATCCGTCGTATTGTCTAAGTTACTGTTATTAGATTAACCTGCTTTATTGGTTTTGCTATTATGGCAGAAGGCTCGTTTCCAGTTATATTCCGTAAATTCTTGAGAGGGGGAGCCAGACCTATGGCCCCCGGTGCTGTTCCCATAATGGCAGCGGACTTTGGAGGCATATCTCCAGATAGTGTCCCTGTCTCTGCTGCTCCAGCAGTCAAACTGAGAATGGAGTTCCCTGAGAGTTGGATTGTTGCGTCGTTTGAGATTGGGTATGTTGATACACAGAGTCCAAATTATGCCCAAAATTTGGGAATTTTGATTGGAGTGTTTTGAGTTATATTTATACCTAATATTAGTAATAGAGCATAATATAAAGTGATTATGCGTGGTAAAGAACCTTAGTTCGTATGGGCACGTTTTTCTGGATACATAGGTCTCTTAGATTGAAGTAGTTGAGTGGAAACCGTTTGTGTTAAATAAAGAATAACAATACTAAATATATATGAAGTGTCACTCGGGTTGTTTTCGACTACAACTGTGATATTATTTTAAGATTGTATTGTGACGATTAATGCTGTGTGCAGATCTGGATCTGACAACCGAAATAACCGAATAATTGTTTGGTGTTGAAGTTCTGCACCTCAAACAAACCACTGCCTTCCAGTGTACTAGTTCCTTAGTTGTTGCTATGTAGTTTCTAAACTCATCATATCTGCATCATGAAGTGCACAATACCCTTACAGTGATATTCGTCATGATGAAAAGACTGGGGAGTCGAAGGCTTCTCTATCCCAAGATAATGGCTAACTCTGAAAGAGAACTGAGATTTGCTATGGCAAAATCAACAAGTGAAATTTCACCGGTAATCACATTGAGGACCAAGTTCCCTGAGAGTTGGATTTCAACTTCATTTGAAATTGGGTGAGATAGATTAGGTTGAAAGTTTATGACAATGCATTGGCTATAGCGCCATGTAGACAAAATGATCAAGCGATTGTTGTTAGGCCATTCATCAACTGGGTTTGGTTAGCCTTTATTTTAAGTTATTCAATTCATACATAACAGATTTTTTATATCTACAACGCTTAAAGTTGGGTGGAGAAGATCTCTTCAACATATGTTTTAAAACTTTGAAGGATAATGTAAATTGACTATTCTTAAAACTCCGTATTTCTATATAATTCTACTCAATTTTGGTTTCATATTGGTTATCACCTATTTCGTTGTAGTGGCACAAACCTTCATCCTCTTCTGTGTGTAGTCAACTAGAATATTTTTGGTAGATGCAATTTATGTCGTTTTGTTCTGTGCACTGTCCAATTAGGATCCAATCTATCCGGTAATCATATGTATTACCTTACAGTAATATGGAAATCGGAAGTGTTTGGTAATTTTGCGGCAGTTGGTTCCGTGCTCAATAAAGCCGAGGGTCTTGATCGCTCGGTAGCTTCTATCAAACTTCGAACCAACTTCCCTGAGACTTGGGTTTTTAAAGAATTTCTCGCAAGGCAAGTCATACTATGTTTGATTTTACTACATCTTGCTAACGTCAATCAAACAATATCACAATGTTGTCAGTGTATTGATAATTCTAATTCATTTGCTGAGTTTGTGATTGTGCTTAACGATGAGTATTCCTGAAAAGACGATTTCCTTTGAACGCTTCTTCTATTTAGGCATCCAACAGTTGATATCAATATTTGGAGTAAAATGTCACTTTTTTTTTTAAATCCGATGATTGTTTATGTTTCCATAGTTCCAGCTATGACTCATAATGTAACGTTGTCGTTTCACTAAACATATAACTGATAATTCGATGAGATATCTGGATTGCCACATTTACCAGCATGAGCTCTGCTTAACAAAAGTAATAGGAAACCAATGAATTTTAGTAATTCTCGAATCATATGGTATGGACAAGTGGGGGCCACTTGTTATGGAATCGGTCGCAGAACAGCCCTCGGCTGTGAGTGTCGATCTATCAGTGATGTCATCCACAAGACCTATCACTAAGATAAGATCAGAATTCCCAGAAACCTGGATCAGAGCAGATTTTATGCTTGGGTAAGAACGCTACACTGCGCCGATTCCTATACGACGCTATTTATTTTTTTCTCTCAACCACCTATATATAGTTACAACCAGCTAAGTAGCTAATTTTCAATAAAAATACTAGTGATCTCTATAAGCCTCAATTAAATTATAATTTGAGTAGATGAAATTCCGTTAAACATCAAATTCCTACTATTAGTTTATATTTAGCATTTGTCTTAAATGAAGGAGTTAATTAGAAATATTTCTCTGTTCGTCGAAATCCAGTCCCATAATCAAGTTTAAATTCTTTCTAAAATTCCTGTTTTATAAACTAAGATTAATAAAGCGAAGTTTCCGATCAGCTTATGCGTTTTCTGTAGAATAATTATAATAATCTTAGTTATACTACCGCTACATTTGGTGAAATAATGATCATGATGTGTATTTTTCTTAATAAGCATGAGTTTATTGAGTGAAATTCTATTCATTAGCAGTGTTTCGTGTGAAATCCTAAAGAGTCGAGAAGAATTAGCAGTTGGTTGCTGCAGCTTTTTTCTTGCTTAGCTCAGTTTGTAAAACTATGAGCAAAAAGAAGCAATGAGGCGGTCGCACGCCGCTGGTAGTCTATTTTTTCTAAGGGCTGCAACAGCAAACCAAGCATGAAACGTATCTCTAAAAGTTGCAGAAAACAGCAGGAATTTTTTTCGATGTTTTTTGTTGAAGAAAAGCTTTTAGTATTTTACCAAAGGATGGTATTTGATGGTCCTCCTGTTGCGCCAATGGAGATGATGGCATATTCACTACTTACTACTCCCACATTACCTCTAAAGATAAGAACCAAGTTCCCAGAGACTTGGGTTTTTGCATTTATTACTAGGTAAGAGTGAATTAGAGAGGAAGTGTTGGAACAAATGTCTATTTCGGACACTGATTGATTGATGGGAAATGTATGATGAGAAATTATAATCGGAGTTTTTCTGAAGCTATGATCGATGATGATGTGCCAAACGATGTTCGATGAATTTTAATAGCTATAGCTATAAGTTGGTAAAGCCTAGAATTGTCCGTAGTAGCCTCTAAGTGTTCTAGCATAACATGGGATTGCGGGTTCTTAATGAATATCTAGAAAGTAGATGCTACTCGGTCGTACTAGTTTCATCCGAGCAGCTGCTTTCACAGCGAAGTCTTAGTTAGGAGAAATATCGACTTCGGAAATTACAGTGGCTTTCTTGGATATTGGAATGTCAATTTTTTTAATGCGAAGCATGGAAAAGAATACCATTCATATACCGTACATCACCATATTACGGTGTAGAAAATATTTTCCGGAAATGTGGTTTTCAGCTGGAATAGTGAGCAGGTAGGTTTACCGGAAAACTAGTTTACTAAATACATGCAAAATAATAAGGTTATTTTAGTGATTTTCAACATATATTTTAGCATTGGAAAGGCATCTATACAATAAACCACGATTTGTCATTAACGTGTGAATTGCGAATTTGAACAATAAGAATAACTTGAAAAATTGTTTTTGTGAGAATTTTCCTCGAGGGCAAAAAGTTAATTAGTTATATCTCTAATATTTAGAATGTTAATGGTAGAACGCCAAATAAACGTATTGTGGGTAATCGTTCCTATTTTCAGTGGTAATGGGGAGGCTGTCTATCAAGCTGTAGCTCCTGACACGATAACTTCCTGGGTGGCCAGTGCTTTTGCCATTAATGACAACAGCGGCTTAGGAGTAGCACCAACTACAGCTAAAGTAAGAGGAGTATAAACATTGATTTGGAAAAATTAGATCATAAACTGGACTATAAACTTGCTCCTTTTAACAACTTTTTTAACTTAACGTTCGGTAAATAAATATTTGCTTATAGCTTCGCGTGTTCCGTCCATTTTTCATTCGTCTCAATCTACCGTATTCTGTGAAGAGAGGAGAGAAATTCGCTCTCCTAGTTCTTATATTTAATTATATGGATAAGGAACAAGATGTAGGTTGTTTTTCTATAGTTCGAATCTGACAACATATCCGATGTTTGAAAGTAATGCAAATTTGACAGGCTAATTTATTTTTAGTAATCTTGTATTTCATATCTTAGTTGAATTAGGTTACTGTGACTCTGAAGCATAATAATGGATCTGGATTTGATTTCATGAACAAAGATGGTAGCATTCTGAAGAGGTTTGTTTGTATTCAGAATTTAATCATAAGACGTCTAATGATAAAATTATCGAAGTTAATTTAGTAACGATTCTGCTGACAACAATTATAACACAAGAATTGTATCAGTACCTGGAGGTGGAGTCTCAAAGGCTGTATATTTCCCCATAGTACCTACTGAGATTGGAATGGTCAAGCTAACTGTGACGGCACAAGCTTCCCAGGCTGGAGATGGAGTAGAAGAACCACTGAGAGTTGACGTAAGTGGAATAATGAAGCAGGTAGTTTTAAAATAAGAGTTCATAGACATGAGGCATTATAGGGAAGGTAATTAAGGATAGTTCATTAAAATAAACACTTTTCTAGCCTGAAGGTTATCGTGTAGATCGAAACGTACCAGTCGTTATCGATTTAACCAATACTTCAAACTTTGAAAGAACAGTGTCTCTGATGTGGCCGAGTGACGTCGTAGAAGGATCTCAGAAAGCAAGGGTTGATGTTATCGGTAGGTTTTAAAAGATTTCTTCCTCCATACTAGCTCTTCTATATTTTAATTATTTCATATGCCACTTTATCTTTAGAAATTACTACCTTTAATTATCATCAACTACCTTTGATGATTACCGTACTTAATTAGGTTAGCTATCTCAAGTGCACTAGCTTAATTTTATGTAACGAGCAATGTTTAAATACAGATTCTAGTTATAATATTACTACATTGAATAGAGCAAATAAGGATACAGTGCTTAGGTTTTTGTATGTGCTGTTATTTTTGATATATTAAAGATAAGGTTTTGGTTCTGTTCAGGTGACATTATGGGTCCAGTCCTCACTAACATCGATAATCTTGTCCAAATGCCATACGGATGTGGGGAGCAGAACATGCTCATATTTGTGCCGAACATCGTAGTACTCCGATATCTAAGATCCATTAATCGTGTGGAACCTAATCTCGAAGCTAAGGCAGTCAAGTACATGGAGGCAGGCTACCAGAGAGAACTGACATATCGGTGAGTAGAGTCCTCTCATGTCACAGAAATATCAGCATGTTTGGCAATTTTACAGTTTAGTACATTTGCATCCAAGTATTTATATTGTCGTATTAATAATAGTTGATTATATACAAATGTTCTATTAACTAACATCATGAATAATGTCCAGACGATCGGACAACTCGTTTTCTGCCTTCGGAGAAAGTGATAAATTCGGATCAACGTGGTTGACGGCTTTCGTTATTCGCTCGTTTGCTCAGGCAAAAGAGTTCATTTTCGTTGATCCCACGGTGCTCACAAAAAGTATTGCGTTCCTCAATGGACAGCAAATGGTGAGTTATGACTGATAATATCAGAAAATTTAACTATTAGAGATGGACTCGTATCGGAAAAATTATTGTGGGTTGTAAAATTAATAAACTAAGAAAATCATTTTCTTTTCAAAGAAATTACCTCATAAAAATTATTGCACTTTGCCATTGGCTATTCATTTTAATTGAAATATGAGAAAACAATGATGGGAACAACAATTAGTTTTGCAGGAATCTGGAGCCTTTGCTGAACATGGTGAAGTATATCATAAGGACATGCAGGGTGGTGCTAGTGAAGGAGGAATTGGACTTTCAGCTTATGTTATTATCGCTCTGCTTGAGAATGGGGTATGTTTAATTAGCAAGTTTATATATATAGTTGGAAAAAAATCGTTGATTGTTATTGATTCCATGTATTATAGTTAACGAAATAATTATTGAAATCATTTTATTTTTCTTACTTAATAAGTATTCCAAAGTAATACTGCATAGTATTTTAGGTTCGCAACGACCAGGCTATCAAGTTTTTGGAGAATAGCCTAGGCGATATCCGGAACGACGCGTATTCCTTAGCAGTGGTGTCCTATGCTCTGCGTCTCGCAAACAGTGATAAGAAGAATGAGACATTGCAAGCACTTGAGGCACTTCAAATATCAGATGCAGGTTAGTAAGTGATTGGGTGTGGCTTATTTCTTGTTGTCGGCCACACATCAACAATTCATGTTTTACTACATGATTGCGTTTTCACATAATAATTGATTTATATACATAGCTGATATTATATTCCTAGATGGATCTGTTCACTGGTCTTCTGTGAAGGGTGGAGATAGATCAAAAGACACCACTCAATACTTCTATCAGCCGAGACCAGTTGATGTGGAGACGACTGCATATGCCTTACTTACGTATATGCTAGATGGTAACACTGAGAAGGTATTATTTGAATTAATTATCTTGCTTTGTTAGTTGGAGTCAACCCCGCTTTTTATTATATAATCGTTAATATTGTATGTTACTTTATCTATCATTACCAGTATGAAGGATTTTTTAGGTTAGGTGTATAGTTTTTAGATAAGTCGTAAGAGGAACAAAGCTAAGCCTTTCAATTACAGGGTCTCCCAGTCGTCCGCTGGCTTACTGCACAGAGAAACGCTAACGGCGGATTTTCATCAACTCAAGATACTGTTATAGCCCTTCAAGCTCTCGGAAGCTATGCTGAACATGCCTATGCAGCTGATTCCAATGTTACAGTATCAGTTGTCAATGGAGCAGATAATCACGCTTTTACTGTAACTCCTGCAAACTCTATCGTTCTTCAGAGTTACGAGGTAAAGTTGATGATTGTGTTTTTGGTGAGCCATAATTTTTAGTGTAGAAAGTGACGGTAATTATTGAACAATACACTGAATAGAAGCGAAGGCGATGAAACGATAGTGTTATTTTGAAAATAACGCATTCACTGATGAAGAGAATTCATAACTACTAGGTATTAAACCGAACAACTAAAATAAACTGTTAATACAGCAGTATAATTTATAGTTGTAACTTCTTGATCTAATATTTATTTGATTTTTCCTTTTTTAAAGCTGGTAATTTCTATGCGTTTTTATATTTTAGATTCCAAATATTGACACTGATGTTGTGCTTCAAGCATCTGGAAAGGGGATTGCATTTGCCCAGGTTGTTTTTAGCACCTCTTTTCATGTAAATTATAATATGCTAAATTATAAATAATGGTGATACTATAATTAACCAATAGTTGTAGAAAGCCACTCCATATCAACTTTTTAAATGTTGATATATTTAAACGCATTATGAAAATTTGTTTGTGACAAAAGATTTGAAACTACTTCCATAGTATTAAAATAGCATGAATGTGCTAAATAAGTACTAAGTTTCTGAAGGTCTATTTAATAGGTGTCATACTCTTATTATCGTAACTCCGTTCGAGATGACTCTCCCTTCTTTTGTACAAAAGACCTGAAAGAGCTACGTGGAGGAAATAGACTAGAACTTGATTTATGCTGCAAGTCAGTTCATATGCACAAATTTTTTTAAACATCAAGTTCATAATATCATGTGTATAGTATACATGATTAGTATTATATAGAGGATTCTACTACAGTACTATGAGTTCATTGTTGTTATTTTAGCTATACTCGCTCAGGAAAGTCAAATATGGCTGTTGCTGAAATTGAAGCCCTTACTGGATACAAGTAAGAGAACCAGATAGCATCATGACTTCAAGATTCTAATAATTAAATTTTAGGTTTGATGAGGAGGAAGTTGGACAATTAACTAATGTACCTGATGTTCAGCGAGTCGAGTTCGTGAAAGATGACACTCTTATTAACGTTTACTTAAAACCGGTTAGATATTTTATACTTTCAGTCTATAAATGGTAAATGCATTAATTTGGATGAAAATTGAAATTATAATTTCGCAAAAATAGAGAGTAATCATTATCTGAAATTTGGCGAAGTTAACATTTTAGTTGGGAAGTACGCCCGTGTGCTTCTCTTTATTCTCAGATCAACAGTTTTATGTGGCTGATCAGAAGGCGGCTCAGATTACCGTCCTTGACTATTACAATCCTGATGAACAGGTAAATCTCATTTGAGGTATTAGTCATATCGCTGTTTGTTTTAAAATGTGTAAGCTTTTTATGTTCTATTTACACCAACCTATTTTTATTCTATAGTTTTTCACATAAGATGCTTTGTGTCCATCTAATTTATAAATGATGTGAGTCATTAATTTAATTTAATGAGAACAATATGTGTATTTATTACGATTGTAAATCCAGTGGGAGTTATTTAAAAGAACGATTAATGGGTAATGTTTATTTTCTTTGCAGATGAAAACCTCATACTTACTGAAGCAGACACATTCATTGCAAGACTCATGTACTGACTGCTGGCCGACTGGGGAAGCGTTTGCCCTCACGGGACAACCAACCAGCCATGGAACCTCTACCAGTATTTCTCCAACTTCCCAAACTGAAACCGGTATGCTGGCAGTATTCATTCTATTGCTATGGAGGTTGCTCTTATGAGCATAACAGACGAAATATTATGCTCGAAAATTATTTTACTACCATAAGTAATAACTGTATTTCGTGTAAATTAATTGTGATTGTCGCCGTTTGTAACAGTAGCTTTTTTGTTTTGTTTATTATTTACTTATATGTTTGTAAAAGTAGTGCATGGATTCAATTATGAGACCAAAATCTGTTGAATGCCGTTTAGTTCGTTCCTCTATGACGTGTGGTTTACGAGACGCATGCATTTTAAGTAATTATCGTGGGTGCATTTTTTCAATGCTTGACATTTGCATGAATTTTTCTAGATGAAAGTCTACATGTTATGTGGCCTTTTATAAAATATTAGATAGGTCAAAAAGATCTGCCCATATTATTTTATTCCATGTGATACGGTTTAACAGTTTTGTGGCGAGACAATAGTAATGCATTATTCTTGAACAGGACCAGTCAGCCTTCATAATATTCTAATTTTTTTCCTTTTCTGCTAATTTTGAGCGCCACTTAATTAAATATTGTATTAATTGACAGCTATAAGAGGCGGACCAGTCTTTCATTTTGCCCGAATTTTACTCGGTTGCATTTGTTTTTGTTTAATCGTTCAGTTTTTCAGCTAAAAGCTATCAATTAGGTGCTTGACAAAACCTACAACGCTGTTTTAAATTGTCATTGTGCTCAGAATCCGCATTTGCATGGTGAAAGAATGAATAAATAAATCATTGATTGTTTTTTCACTTTTTTGACGTTGTTGTTATTGTTATGAAGTGACGACGTGAGGAACTACTTGAATGGGGCCTGGAAGCGAACCTGTACAGGTAAGTCTAGACGGATGTAGTATGTCAACTGTCATTTCGCATTTTGTTGGGACTTCGAACTGGATGCTACATATTTTATTGTAGAATGGATCTCTGTTTTGATCGTCCGTCTGAGAGCTAGATCTGTGGTCGTGATAGGTAATCTAATCGCTTCCTCCAAAGGTTTCTTTTCAGTGTCATCCTTCTGACCAGTTTTATCAATCAGTAAAACAGCAGTGAAGATGGTACGGTTCAACAAGTGCAAAATGTATTGTGCTTGTACAGTAATTTGTTATATCCATAGATTTGTATATACTTTATTGAATAAACATAGCATACTTTATACATATTTACAAAATTCTGCTTAACAGAATAACTACGATTAATACACGCGGGAGCGTGCCCTTACTTTTATTAAGTTGTGCGCGTCGTAGAATCACCCCAGCTAATTCTTCCTGAAATTTTAATATCCTACCTAACCCATAACAGGTCTGAATACCTGAGGATATGCATACCGGGTTCGCCCAATCGAAAAAGACAGACCAGTGCCAATTATAATTCAATTACTTACTTTATTAATTGCCTCGTCATTCCACATGATTCGTTCATTGCACTTGTTGATCCCCCGACAACAACAAAGCCTTCCCTTTCTGTCCACACCGTCTTCCTGGAATATCGGCTTTTTTAAAACCTTATATATTCTACATGTATTATTAACTAACATCACGGCAATAACCCTTATTTACCAAAAGTGGTCTAGCGTGATACTATTTTTTCAAGACCAATTCTTCCAAAAAGGGATAGAAATTAGAACACTATTGGTTAGTATAGTATGAACAATTTTGTAATTATTATGGAGTATCTCAAATGATATAACCTCGAAACTGAAATCAAGACACATTGATTGAGTGCCGTTCAAGTACTCTGCTTCCCATGTGATGTCCGCGCAAGTCGGTTGAGCTACGAGGATCTCCGTTTCTTGCCACTTCGTATTGTTGTTGAATTTCTTAATAGAAAACATTCTATAGATCTTCAATTACTGATGAATGACAAGAATAAGTAATAATACAAATAAAAATAATAATGAAAAATCTGCTTAAGAAAGCCAACAGAGTGAGTCTGTGAAAAAAAAGGATCAAACCTTGTGTTGATCTTTATAAATGTGATGCATTACAGTTTTTCGAGAGTGACAACCTCGATGAACTGTTGTCAAACCGCCCTCGGCGTCCTAAAGTTAAGAGAGAAATCAAATTTAAATAAAGGCTGACCATTTATTGTCCCAGAATTGAATCGTATTTAAACCAATATTAATTAATAAATATCTGCGAACTGAAAAGCATGAGTCTTATGACATAACTTGAAACACCATACGTTCTACGAATAATTTTTTTTTCCAAGTCCATTTACTCAACTAACACTAGTTCGAATTTTTCGGCAATTTAATATATCCACTAAACTAGTGTTTCTCTTGAAAAAGACACCAACCGCACTAAGAAAGGCGAAACACCAAGGGTCATCGCAAGGCTTGTACATTTTGATGTCGTTGGGCTCCTCCATTTGATTAGTACAAGACTACAATGTAAAAGCTATTGGTCTGCAACACTTTCATTTCTTCTATTAATAGAAAAATTCTTTTAAGTCATTTTAGTTTCACCTGGCCAGCTGCATATTTTGGACTAATTGGAATGAAGCCAAGGTTACAACCGTCCTGAAAAACAATAAATTAAACCGTACCACATATTGCTAATTATTCCAATTTCCTTTAGATTTGTTCGTTAAATTGTATAATATTGAAATGAGTATATTCAATTAAAATATTTAATGATATTCTTTATTTTCCAACGTCAAGAATACTCACTGACCCATCCATTTATAATTGACAAACTGCTAAAACAGATAGCACCAAGTGCAACAATTATACTAAGATATACTTTTCATTAAGTACCACTATTTATATTAATTTGCCTATATAGCAAAATACTTTTCAGAAAAATAACTTTGAATTTTGCTTTCGTTCTATCCTACTTTTGTCTAGAAAACCCACAGCATCATTGCAACAGCACACAGTATTGTTATCCCTTTGGAAGCACCCTGATGACTTTTTATTCTTCAGCTGTTCTTGCCCGACACAGAATCCTTCGTCATCGCAGTTGAATCTTCCACTGGTTTTATTGTGAAAACACCATCCCCAGAGTTCATGGCCCCTACACCATCCCTAGAGAATTTTATACATAAAATATTAATTAAATATCATTACCAAGAAAGTCATGCCTGGAAGAAAGAGTAATTTCGATTTCTATTCATTATCTTATTTTAATAGTAATTGATCTGAGTCGTAAAAATCAATTCCCCAATTTCCTGCATTTTAGATGGTGAGTGAAAGAGGACTACCAATGTTTAGTGATTTGTAATATATAGAAATGTCGGTTGAGATCAAAGCAATATAAAAGATAAGAGTTTTATTATTTGCTTACCAGTTGATCATCTACACAAAATCTAGAGAATACAGAGGGCAAGAACACACTCAAGCATAATATTAACAACATTTGTCAACAGTCTGAAATAAAGCATCTTTAATCATTTGAGAAACATAAGGAAGTAACAGAGGAAATGGAAGAAATAGACGGGTTTTTTGTAAGATTGTTTAACAATATATAACTCTAACTCGGCCCAGAGAAAGGAGTCAGGTACACTACAATAATATTGAAAGTACATGGGGAAGCCATTTAATCAGATATTGAAAAACGAGACAATTGGGTGACGGAGGCAAATATGGAATAGAGAGAGATCTTTGCATAACAGAGTAGGCATGCATTTTTGAACAGCAGATGTGATGAAGTTATCAACGTTTGTGTCCATGATGATCGAAAAAAGAGAATAAAAGAGGTTAAGGCGTATACTAAATAGTTAATAGTGGGGAGCACAAGTGGAAAACACTAAGAAGTGTCGAGAATCGAAGGAAAAGTGAGATGAAAACGAAAAATGAAAGGTTGAATTGAATATTTTGGCATGCATATCTAAACGTGCTATTTGCAGTTTATTGATAGGACAGAATGCAAATCTGGTTCAAATCCAATAATATCTACTACTCTTATTATTACTCGCACATAAATTGCTTTTTATCCTTAGTTCTTATTAATACGAAGCGAAGATTATACTGGATGATCAAACTTAAGCACGGAACATATTGCAGAGAAATAAGTCACATCGATGTTTCGACAACATTAGAGTAATGACACGTTGCGTTGACCTCAGGCGATCGAACTGCAAATTTTGATCTACGCAGATTAGTGATCTTTGATGTGCGCGTGTATGTGTCCATTATTGATCTTGTACAAACATTCACGTGCTTTTATTTTTGAGTGTTGACAAATTTTGGTTATGTTTTAAAAGTTATCTCTAGAGCTGATCAGTTGGTAATCTTAGTTAATTATATTTATAGTAAAGTGTTAAACTACAACTCCTTGATTAAACAAGCATCCTTCTAATGGGACGTAACAACTGAAATAAATGCTTTATTAATGTGTATATATTTAATATATAATTGCATAACCCTTTGATGAAAAAGATCTACTAATTTGTATCTAAAGAAGGAAAGACAAGATCGTTTGTTCAATACCAGAAATAAAGAAATGAATTATTTGGATAAATGGAGCTGAAAGAAAATACTATACAAAATAGAACATTTATCGGAGAGTGCTACTCTCAGTGACCTTATCCAAAATATAAACGTAGCAAGAGTACTTCAGATCTTAGCTATCACCAGTAGAATTCCAGTAGTTGGGAGTGAATACACCAATTGTAATAATTAAATTAATCTTCTTGATTATCTCAAAGAATAATTTAACTTAACTGTAAAATAAACTAATCGTTTAGCTTATCATGGTATTTACTATTTACAGTCTGAGTGGGAAACAAGGCAGATACAACGTTTCTTTCAAAATAATTGTTATATATTTTGTTGATTGCAAGGAGACTAACTTGTCTGTTAAAAACATCAAATACTAAGAGAAATAGTCAATTTTATATACTTTAATATTTTAGACTATTATTGAACTGGTGAAGTTGGGTCATATCCACCTATGCTAGACTGTCTGGATAAAACTGGTGAAAGACTTTGCTGTCTGTGAAAGATTGGAGAAGTTGGAGTAGAAAGAGAATGAATCAAGGGAGGAGGAGCTAAAAGACGAGGCGATGTCGGTATGAATGCTGATTTCTCACCGGAACCCAATGTCGTCGTAGAGGGTGCTAAACTTATATTATAAACACTGAATTTCCTCTTTTTACGTCGTTTGTTATTGTTTTGCCCATTCTTTTTCTAAGTTTTGTGTCTAATCTATCAATAATAATTTTTAATAATGCTATCTGACAGATAACAAGCACTCACTTTCTAAGCTTCCTGTAGTGGCTCCCAAAAGATGTCGGACATTACTATGTACGATATTATTAGGTATGGAAGTACTTCCCAACTGAGTTGAGATTCCTCCATTTACAGCTAAGTTCGTTGGAGGATTAGATGGTAGAGAGGGACTTTGACAGAGAGAGAGCTGAGCGATAGGGACTGAGATATCTATTGGGGTGCCATCAGGTCTGACATGGGTGCGAAGGTGACGAGTTATCATATCGCGACGACTCTAAAATTAATTATTCAAATTAATCACCGGAAACTAAAACAGAATAGAAGATAAATAAAAAAGAAAATGGGTGGTAAGATACAAACAAGCGAAAATTAATATGTTGCATAATTATAATGCAATGTATTAGGTGGTTGCAGGAGTTTTAGTTTTTTATTTCAGCGCTTTAGTACAATTAGTTAAAAGCTAAATAAATCCCCGCTTTTTTGCGGTTTTGTAGTGTTGGGTTTGTAGTTTGTTAAAAGTCATAAGTCAAGATTTAATAGTAAACTTAACCTCACAAAATACTTCGAACAAGATGAGCCACCAAAAACTGCATATCCGACACTGTATTATCTACGAGTTCCAAGGGGAAAACGATGCTGAAGCATGCAAATCAATATTCCCTGTACTAGATGAGGGTGTTCTCTCCCACAGTACTTGCAGATATTGGTTTTGACGTTTTAAAGCTGCTGATTTTGATGTCAATGACCAACAACGCTCTGGGACGCCACAAACGTCGAAGACTAATGCTTTGAAATCATTATTGGATCAAAAACCGTCGCAGACCTAAGAAGAACTCACGGAACAACTAGGAGTTGATCAAGCAACAGTTTCTAGAAGATTGTATGAGATGGGGAAAATTTGGAAGTTCGGAAAGTGGGTACCACATGAACTCTCCGAAGACATTATTGGCCGCCGGTTCAAGTCATGCATCCCCTTGATTGCTAGAAAACGTAAGAAGAACGTTTTGTGGAAAATTATTACAGATAACGAAAAATGGATTATGTACGACAATCCTAAACACGCACACATTCATGGGTAGACCCCGGACAGCCAACAACATGAACGAAAAAAAAAGTCCTTCTGTGCATCTGGTGGGACATGAAGATTGTGCGGTTTTCTGGACTCCTTCAACCAGGTAAGATGGTTACTGCCAGGCGCTACGTTCGTCAACTGATTGATTTGTTCAATGCAATTGAACAAAAAAGACCATTTATTGGTCAAGGAAGTCGAAAGGTCATTTTGTTGCGTGACAACACTAGGCCTCACGTTGCTCTTAGTACTCAGCAAACTACTTTGAACTTAGGCTGGGAAGTTCTCCCGCACGCGACGAATTCATCAGGCTTGGCACCTTCGGATTACCATTTATTCCGGTCGATGCAGAACTGTCTAGCGGGACAGCGCTTTCGAGATGTGGCAGAGGTGCGAAAATGGATCGATGATTTTGTTGGCTCCAAGCCGATGTCGTTTTTCACGAAGGAATCCGAAAGTTACCCGAGAGATGACAGAGGTCATAGAAAGCTAGGGAAAATATTTTGATGATTGAACTGCATTTTGTATATTATGGAAATAAAATGAAAATTATGAAAAAAAAACTAAGATTTCTGTAACCACCTAATAGTTAGATAGTTCACGTCATAGCAAAAACCAAATATGCAGAAGACAGTTTTATTAAATTTAAGAAAGGAAATAGAGCAAAGAATGAACATACGAGGAATAAGAAATCAAATAGAAGTGGAAAAGATCGACCAATCTCACCGCAGCATAAGAGCACAGTGGACATTGGTAAGGCTTCTCCCCGGTGTGAGTTCTCTGGTGGGTACTCAAGTGGTCGGATCGAGAGAAAACTTGTCCGCAGAGTTGGCAGCTATATGGCTTTAGTCCAGTATGCAGGCGCATATGCCTGTAACATATATTTTTTAGTAACATAGAAATTAAAATAGATGGAGATTTAAAATGCAACGGCTTGAAAAACAAAATCTCTCGCCTCGTAAGCATGTCACTTCGTCCAAAGCTTTTATTGCACACATTGCACTTATGTGACTTCGCTCCCTCATCAGTAAGAGCAGATGCGGAACGGTCTCTATGACGAGAGGCGATGTGCTTCGCCAGCCTGTCATGTAGAGCAAAGGCCTGAAAGCAAAGTCTGCTTTTTCCTATCTCTAACCAGCGTGTGTAATTCTACTACTTATTTTTTACAGCATAAAAAAATCTATGATTAGATTACCGGAATTATTAAACATTATTCTCAGCTACAGATAGGATCCATGATTTCTATGATATGATACTCTTTTTTTAAATTTGTTTATTTTTTGCCTCTTCCTATCTCTTTCTTTTATTAATACCTGTCCACAGGTGGAGCAAACAAATAGTCCACTGCTCAAGTGTTGTGATACATCTGATTCCGATCTACACCGCCTCCAGAGAGTAGCACCCTTCATTGGGCCCGTTGTATTTTCAACAGTAGCTTGTCGTGAAAGTGGAGGCCGTGGGAGATAATCCATAGGAGGAGCAAGCAGTTGGGGATTTGGCACCTCAATTCTCGTCATTTTAAATGCTAAATAGTGCTATCAACAGAACATCTGCTGTAGGAAAACAAGAGCATAAACGTTATGAAAATTTTGAGTATTTATTAGGTAGTTCTGACTAATTTTATTAAATGTTTTAATTTGTTTTAATTTTTTATATTTCAATTATTTGCCGTTTAAACGAGTTTCTTTCCACCCTCCATATGAGATAACTAGTAAATTAACGAATTTATCGGTAGTAATTTTGAAAGGATAGCAATTACCAATTACTCGTCTCGACATCCATGACATCAAACCACTGTTCGAAAAATTGACTCTCTAGCTCTGCACTACTCTTCAAATAATATTGAACGAACCGATAAAATACCATTGTTGATGTTCTGAAGCGCGTTGTTATACATGTTGACAGCCTGGAGTGCCACCAGCTGCTGCTTCATCCACAGCTGTATCTGAGACTGACCGCCGAGAGCATTCCGCATTACAGATTCCAACTAAAATAATTAACTAGTCTTGTTTGTTGTTTTTTTATAGATATTATTACAGTCTCTGTGGCCTCAACATCAAGTCATTATTGGGTAAACAACTGCGTAATCATTATATTTATCACTTTGATCTAATACCTAATACACTCAAATCTAAAAAAGTTTCTTTATATATTAAGTATGTAGAAATATTACATGTAACGATGAGAAGCCAAAAAATGAATAGCTAAAATATATAAGATTTTTATTTCTTAAAAAACTATCTAATCCGCCATAAGCCCTCTCATTTTTCTAGTCCGCCTATCTTTTCCTATTAGCTACGATTTCAAAGTTCAACATTACACAAATTTCCACTGGTCATTATTTTCACTCTTTCTAGGCTCACATTTTCTATTGTTTTGTCAGGTGTTGGAGATTGTGGCTCTTCTATTGTTGGTTGCCTAGACGTTTGCCGACTAACGCTGCGAAGATCAAAATCATCTACATCGGATCCCTACAATAATGTTATGCTAATATTATTTTAACCAAAAAGGGAAAAATAAAATAGATAAAATATAGAATTAAACAAATTGTTTTGGCTAGAAGACAATATTTATCTCACTATGTATTTTTATACTTAATACTGTGTGTTAGATACCGTGGCGCTTGGAGGAGGACTGCTACTGCTCCTTTGTTTTGGCGCTCTCCTTCCCTCCTGTTCCTCTTGGTATTTCTGTAATAATCTCTTCTTATACTGACCCGTTGATAACAGATGATGAGAAGTAGTTGCAGGAACCTAAAAAATAAAATAAATGACACCATTCAGAGGTAAATGTTATTAATATTAATATAATAACTCGATAGACTATTGACTAACAAATTACGGTAGCTGTTCCACGCTTATCTTTTCACATTTTTACTGTTTTGTCAAATGTTAGAGAACGCCATGTTAAAAAAAAAAGAGTAAAAATAACGCACTGATACTGTGGAGTGGATTGACGTGTCCATCTGTTCCTCTTTTGGAGACATATCACTGTCAGAACGGCTTCGTTCTCTTAAATAGCTATATTACTTCTTATTTAACCTCAATAACTGAAATCTAGAGCGGAAAAGAACAAGATATTGTATACAAGTATGGAGGGAAAATTAACCGAGATTCAGAATCCAGACTTGATTCTGGCACAATTAATTGGTGGTGCCGATTTGACATTGAACTGCAACTCCTGATTGGATCGAAACTAAATATTAAATAATTATGTTGTTTGTTGAATTAAAGTCAATAGATTATTGCAGAACATAAAAAACCATCGATGGTAGAGGAAATATGACATAAATTTGAATAATTTACTTACCTAAAATGGTTAATGCTTCTGGTTGATGGGTAAGGAGAGAGATTAGGCGATCGCGCATAGCATGAGTAGGGAGTCTCCGTTCCTTCACAATCAGAGAAAGGAGAAAAAGGAGCAGGAGAAAGCATCATACCGGGAGAAAGAAGGTCCTTACTACAGACATCAGAAGAACCATCATCAAGGTCGAAGCTAAAATTATAGTGATTCCTAACCATTTGACGAACCTTATAAGCAAAGTAAAAATGTGTAATACTGTTGTGCTCACAACATGAAATTTTTATAGAATAATAAAATGGAAACAATAAAAATGGAGCATTTTACGAACAAAGATAATCAGTAAGTAATCTGCTACAAATACAGTTGAAAACGTATTTGTCCCGTTACTTTATTACTACATAAATTGCAGGAAATTTTTTGTATTATACATATACCAAACACCACTTTTGAGTTAAATTTCATTAGAATAATTTCCAATTGAGCACCTGCTCTTGTGGTGCTCTCTGAACGCTGTCCAAGGTTCATGTGATCCCGAGGTGGTGACGCTAATAGAAGATCGAGGACTAGATCCGAGGTCAGATGTGGTATAACTGGGCGACAAAGGTGATAATTTTCCAAAATCATTTGTATAGCTAGCAGTCAACTGAAATTAGACTACTTTATTATTTTATTATCAGCTAACTATTAATTTTAAAATGGGTATTATCCTCATTGATAATAGATTGCTTAAATAAAACATTGTTTAGCATAATTCCTCATTTAGCTTTAGTATTAATGTTCTTTTTTTAAGAGAATGTCTCATATTTAGGCAAATCTTTCTTCAAGTATTGGAAACAATATTATTTTCTCCAACAATTGGGGATAAGTAGCACAAAAAATGAAATATTATATAGAGTACATTTATTTCATCTAATTTTAGTGACTTCATCATTCATAACGTAAATATGTTTATAAATAGGTAGGAAAAGTAACTCACTAAATTGATTCTGTGCATAGTATCTTCCGTTAGTGGAAAAGGTCTTTTAAGTCTTGATCCTTCAAGAGAAGTGGGAGATGACGGGGCTGAAGGGCCCTCCTCACAAATTAAAGGTGGAGACTAGAATATATCTATTTTACTCGCGTGCAACAAAATATAGATTTGAAGAATAGTTCGTTTTGAAGATTTGTTCTTCAATCGTTCAGAGATTATTAAATAAGGACAGTTTGACTTTTAATTTTAAAACAGAATGACGATCACCAATTAATATTAAATGAACAAAAGCCGTATGTGCCAGTTGATTGTGGAAAATTTATATGGCTTTAGAGAACATGCATTCCAGAAAAATAATAATTTACAGATAACGCATAAAATTGTAATAAGGACACTGTCTGAATAAACATCAGCAAAGAGCGGACGAGTAAATTCATAGCAATCGTCCATGGAATATTGGAGCTGAATGAATATATATGAGTTCCATGTTGGTTTTGTTTATTGTAATAAACTAAAATCACCGTACTCATCATCATCAACAACAGTCACAACAACAACAAAAGCAACAAATATACCTCAAAAGAATTTAAGATGTCTAAAAACGGAATAATAAACTGTTAGGACGGATTGAAAGCAGGCGCCTAGCAGCCGCTGGTGAATGGGATTTCCACAGCTGACATGGGGGTGTACTTAACAAATGACACTCAAAACCCAATGACAGACTTAAAAAATAGACCCTGAAACGAAAAAAATCACGATGCGAACTTAGAAGAATAGTGTAATAATAATGTAAATTGCGCTCTGTTGTTTTACTTGTGATAGCTACGTGAACTTATTGTGGAATAAAGTGTAGCACTAAATGACACTAAAATCAGCGGAATATTAGAACAGCAGTAAGACAATAACACTGTTTTGATTTTTTAAATGAGAAAAAAAGCGCAAATAAAAAACAAACCATGAATTTCCAGGCAACTTTCTGTCTGTGATTTAATATTACTTTTTTATGAGAATAGAGAACTGTTGTGAAATTCTAAGCCGCATATTACTATTGAACGAAGATAGCTGACGATACAAACATGAAGCATGAATAATATAAATTATTCATGTTAATTTATTCTCTACCAACAGATACACCCTCATTGTGTATGCATTTGTGTATATGAATGCATATACAATCAAATATACGTATACATAACTGACCAAATGCCATTTGCTGCACACTTCATTCACTCGCAGTCTATGACGACAAGTGAAACACCTTACGTTTAAAGGTCTTGGAAAATGTTATCGATTAAGGAATATCACTCCCCGTAAGCCCCCATACTATTGAAAAACCATTTTATAGAACTATCTCCAAATATTCAGCAGCAAGTGAGTAAGATTCTGTAGTGAAAGGTTGAAAATTAGGAAAACGTTGAAAGATGGTTGTAACTTGTTGAAGATGAACACACACATTGCCCTTTTTGTGTAATAATAAATTGCAACTGCAAATTGTCCAATGTCCGTGAAATATGAAAGCTTTTAGACATTTCTTTGTTTCTCTCATTTTTTCTGTCCTAATTGAATTCGCCCCTTGTTGTATACAAACTGGCTACAACTCAACCACATTTGGCGTTCCAGGAAACGCGCTCATTTCTCGTCATATGCACTGCTTCTGAATCACCATAATATTGCATTAATCAGTAGTTTTGGGTGATTACCGAGTGCTAATCTACATAATATCACCTCATGACATGGCATCCTTTAGAAATTATGATACGCTTCCCACTAGAAGTCCGATTCATCAGCATAACAACAGATCGACATCATAAATATCATAATTGTATTTAATAACATAACAGCACATCTTATATCAGTCATACTCTTATGTCCTTCGGTCATTTCCGATGCAAAAAAATTATCTTCACTCAATTAACGAAAGGAGGAAGATCGTAGATGTAGACGACTTCTCGAAAAGTGAAGGGGACACAACAGCAATTATTTGACGAGTAGAATCATTCTAATAATTATTTTTAATTGCTTCTTATTGTTGGATTTCAGTGTTTCTTCCATATAATTCAAAAGGAATACAACGTTAAAAAAGACCCGTAACAAAGTCGAAAACATTTCCGCCTTTGCGGAAGACATTTATAGCAAAACGAGTAGTTGATTAGACAAACCATTTGTTCCTATGAAAATTTATTATTGTCTTCCAACTTTTTTTTATCGTATATCCCACGTTTCAGCTGTTCTTTTTCATAGTAATTTATTTACGAAATTTAGCACAAAAATTCTAAGAAAGACTATTTCATACCTATGGTGAAATATCTTAACCCCAAACTCTATACGTTAAGAAAATAGATTAGACAAAATCTTGAAAAATGCTTACGTGGTGAGGTTTCTCAACGTCAAAGTAGAATACTAACTAGGTATTATTAATTCTTTACTTAGATATCCTTAATATTTCATAAAGCTTCGTATTGTGATTAAATGATGATACATCAAAGTTATTAAAACAGGGTTTCAAATGTGAAAGGAAAATATGAAAATAAGGTAATAGGAAATTAGGCCGGAGGCGAAGAGCAATATAATTGTGTCTCAAAATAGTGAACAGACTGTTGAAATTAAGTCCAAAAAATATGATGTGGCGATATAATATCAAGATTAGTGAAAGAAAATAGGAACTAAAGAGAATGAAAGGAAAAAGGAGTAGGCATTGAGGAACTTACTTTAATTAGCGTTATGTTCCTAGGCGTATTACTGTCGGAGAAGCCAGGTTCCGCAATTTCAGGCAAAATCAGAGTGGGCAAACGCATGGTGGATACGCCGGGATGACGAGAGGGTGGGGAGGCTACAAAAGATTTCTTTTGATGGAAGAAGGCATTAATAAATACATTCTTTTCATTAATCCATGTGACACACAAGAATGCGTGGAATACAATAGCAGTTCTCATCTCCACCAGCTCACGATAGAACTAGATGGTATAGCATCAAAACAAAAAACTACTTCCGTATACGTGAAAAACAGTAAAGAAAAAAAGATTATTTCACTTATTAAACATACCAGTTAAGCCTCCGATACGTAGGAAATTGCTCATCTACGATATAGGTTTAATCACTATTTTTCTAGGTAGACAGACCAACGATCTGAAAATAATTAGTGATTTGACAAAACAATCAAGTTTACAAATTTATGCAGAAAACTTTCCAGATGAGAACGCGTTAACATATATTTTTAGCAATAAAGTTTAGTAGACGAGACTCAGAGAAATAATAATTGTTGTTGTTGACCTGATAGACGGTAATATTAGCATTTCGTGTCCACAAAATATTAGTCAAACGATAATGAAGCAGAGAGGGTAACATCTACTTAGTGACGATGTTGATCCTCAATTAATATGTATATATATATAATGAGCAAATCTATTGTGGTAAAATTAATTCGAAAATAGATATGGAACATGAAGGGACGTTTCTCGAGCGACAGCGACTCTATTCCGCTACTCACTTAGTTTCCACTTCACCAGTCACTAAGCTGAAGACTAAACAACTTTGACGTTCTCTTAAAACTTTTAGCCTAAACAATTTCTAAGAATAACATCGGTCAAGTAGTTCTAGAAATTAGAGAATACGTTCTAATCATATGACAATATTCGAACTGTAAATAAATCATTATTAGCTCAACTCTTATTAGGCTTCGTTCAAATGACGATGCATCATGTCAACGTAGTCACCATTTCACTTTTCGTGTTGTGGTATTTCACTAACAAATTAATTCTACCAATATCAGTTGACAGTAAGAGCACTTATGAAAAATTAGTGTGATCTGACAGACAAAACGAATGCTTGTAATGATAGGTGCACCCGGTATTAGATCATCTCATATTACTGTACAACATCAGATGGCTAGAGGAACCGCAAGAGCATCGATGTGAAGGTAATAGGATTGAGCAGAAGAGCTATACGATAGGATTGTCTAAAGAATCACTCGGATTTATAATGATTGACAAAGCACAATGACCTAACGAAGGTGATCAGCATCGTACTCATTGCGAACAAGTTCATATAAGATTAAAATTCTACAAGGCGATGTTCCAAAGCAATTTCTTTGTATTAACACTTGAGTGTAACCGAACCAGATCAGAGACTTCGATTGTGTGATGATCTGGTAATGTCAAATACTGTAGAATCTTACAACGAATATCGTCTTTCAACAGAATCTCACCTAATGCAAATTCACTGACAAATATTACGCGTTACCTCTGGGGACGATCTGGACAAATATATAGGTACCTGATCGAATGGTGATTACGATAGTGGCAAAGATGATGGAAGCCAATTAGTAATAACACGGTGTATTAAGTGAATTCATAAATGTACTGGGTGGAATTTAACTAGTCATAATGTGACACAATGAACTTAGCTAATGCAATATTATTTTTATTAAATAGTCATCATCAAGAAAATATTTTTATGTTTATTTCCGAAAATTATAAAGAACTATTAGAACAAAGAATATATAGACCTTAGTTATTCTTAGATTTCCATGAAAGACATTTAGCTGGTAGAAAAGTTGTCTTGAAGTGAATCAGGGCAAGTATTTGTGAGATTGAAGAATAGTTGTGATTCTGCGAAAGTAATTCAGTTCATTAAATGCCGGATATTACAAGCTCATAGGAAATAAATAAGTCGCATTTGGAATGAAATGAGCAGAGATTTAGAGAGCAAAATATTGTGTGAGTTATACTATAAAATAAGAAGAGGACAAGTCGAAAATAACAGATGATTAAGGAACTACTGATGGGTAAATCGGGAAACAGTTAGTCTAACAATGAGTCTTATGCGTTAATATAATGAAATCGATTTGCTTAAGTGAATACTAGGAACTGGCTAGATTAAAGGAAAGGAAAAAGGAAGAAAATAAGGGTAAAGAGATCGATGGTAGAAAGAGTCTCATGAGACAGCTTTGCTCATCATGGCGTGGAAATAAAGGGCTTCATGAAAGCGATCAAAAACATTCGCATGCTATATAGAAAATTGGTGAATAATTCTAAAAATTGGTAATTCAAAATATTCTTTATATTGTTTTGTTACTAAAACCATAATTTTCCACTATTTTACTGAATATATGGGAATGTATGATACAATAAGAATAAGTATTCTACAAGGAGCGGTTCAAACAGTCAGAGTTCGACATTTCAAATTCGCTGATTGAAACTGTGAACTTAATTCGTTATTTGTTGTTCTAACTGAACTATTACAACAAAAAGACTCATAAAATAAGCATTATTGACCAAATATTCCTTTGATAATTCGCTAATTGAATAGAAATAAAATAATACAAAAATTATTTTACTACTTAGTTAAATATTAAGTGGGAACCCAGTCATTTAAGAAAAGGATGAACAGCAAAACAACTACGATCACATCACCCTCTATGAAAGTTAGTCATTTCAAATAATATTTACTAGCCATATCCTTCTGAAAGTAACGGTAGACCTACTGCTGTGAGTAAATTCCATTGTATTTTTCGAAATAAGTCACATAAATTAGTCTGAAATGATAATTATGTTAAAAACGAAACGATTATAATGGGAATATGTAGTAAGTATGTAGTAGAGAGAGCGACATTTATACAAGATTTTTATTCCGTGAGAATCGAGGTAGTCGGTGGGAGAATTCCAACTGATTAATTAAAGACCTAGTCTTCTCCATTTCTATAGTATATACTTTGATTAGAATAGATTGAAGATCAAATCGATAATTAACAATTGAGCATTTATTTCTAGACAATAGGCCAACTTCTAAACAGTGCTATAAAACACAATGCAATTTAGAATCACTCTAAAATTCTGCTAAATAGTTTCCATAACTTTTATTTTGTTCCTCTATGATATATCGTTTGTAATCTATGATCAGTGAAATGTACTGTTTGCATACATTAATAAACTTTGTCATTTAAGTTTGAAATCGTAGTTGGTGATTTGTTTTAAAATTAATCAAACATCACAAATGACAAGTAGAAATATTCTGCCGAAGAATAGCGTATCGCTGTGATATTTGAAGACGATGTTGGGATTCTTTGATTAAAGTGATAGAAAGAAAGAAATGGATTGATGCGAGCACATGAAGAACGTACAGAATCTTAGTAATACGGAAGCTAACTGAAGAAATTAGCAATACGAATTATAATATGTTATGCTACCGCTAATATTAAGTGGTGTCACCAAATCTAGTAATAAACTGCAATAAATCTTGCAACTTCTAACCGAAATCTGGAAGATACCCCTCTCCAATCCAAAACAATCCTGTCAGCTCATAAGAGATGTAAACGTAGGTGGCTAATCCCAAGGATAATAGCTATTAGATGGATTATAGAATACGATAAACACGCAGCTCGCCTCGGAGATAAGCAATCAGCGCTGGACAAAAAATCGCACTGAAAACACCGATTCCCGACACGATTGCTATCCGGCACAACGTCTCGTCATTAACCTCCACTTTCTCCTCACTGTCACTCTTCCGCTACAACAATCGGATATACAACTGACAAAGCTAGTTTTGGAGTATCATGTCTGAATGGCATAGGCTTAAAAAATACATCTCGTCGAACATATAACTACTCGTTTAAATAGACACTGGCACATTTATACTAGCCTCTGACTTGTCAATTGTTAGAATCTATTATTAAAATTATTGCCTATATTATTTCTAGCAATAACTATAGAACTATAGAAGTCGTCACCAAATCTGTACTATGAAAATAATAAAACAACTTTAGAATTAATTAGTCTAATATCTGAGAACGATGCTCTAAAGTCAATTTATTAAATCCGTTTTAGTACAAACGATATCCCCGAGTAATCATATGATGAGCTGAATAGGTATATATACAACTGATAATTATCAGAGTGAAGTGGTTTTACATCGTTATTTAATTTTTTCTTGTAGAATTTAATATGTTGATGGGCTTAGTGGCCCCACACAAAATTTATTTTGAAAATCTTATCATATCAAGCCTTAGAATGAAAGCAAACATTTGTACGGGCGTATTTAAAGTACTCATTTCCTAGCAGGTGACAGTAAATTAAAACTTCGGTGGAAGGAAAAACTCATGTTTACTATATTTAATGTACGAAGCGTGTTAATTGAGTACAGATTATGATGAAAGTATATGGTATTCGGTTCACAACTTACATGACGTCATCAAGATAAAACTATAAGTTAACTAAACAAATGCCAATAAAAATAGTTGTGCCGAATAAAAGATAAGCTGTGGAACAGAATATAAGGTGTGACGAAAAGTACACAACTCGACGTGTGACTATATCGGAAGTGGGAAATGACAACATGCAAAGGTGCACTTCTGCATATGTCGGGACGGATGTACAACTGTTTGGTATTCTATATGTCAATCATTGCATTTCCATCGATATCTAGGTGTAGGCGGAATCCGCCAAAAACCGCCTAAACAACGCAAGTGTGTAGACACGCTTTCCACACGCTTATGCATGCGTTTGTTGTTGTTTGTGTTTAGACACCAAGAAATGTTCCGTCTCATGTTTCCATATTTCCATGTACGTAGCACTCACGTGACTTGTATTTCAATTACTACGTATCTCGTGTGTCACTTGTTTTCAAATAAAAATGAAGATGGAAATTTATGTGAATACTTAATATCACATTTAAATAGATGTACACCGGTAATTTTCTTTTTGCATCATGAACATGATATCGTGATCAGGGTAATTCCCATTGTGTGGCATGAGAAGTGTTTTTTTCAGGGAAAACAATGCCCTTTAGATACAATTCAATTAATTTGATACAAAATATCCAAAATATGTTATTGCGGAAATACATGTTAGTCAGAAAATAACTTCTTCGAGAATCTACGATATGTGAGCTCCGCCGCACTTTTATTTGAATATGCATGTATTACATAGGTGGTTTTTTTAGAGAAAAAACGTTTCCACTAAAACAGCTTAAATTTTAAAAAAAATTCTACTCCTTAGCGCATTTGCGATTTTGAAAGACGTTTGGCTATTGATGATTAACTATTGTTTACCTAAATACAAATAATGGCAAACAATGGGAATTTGCAGTTATTAGGCATTGGATAAGTGTATCAAAATCATGGGCTAAATCACTAAATATCCTCAAACTCTAAATGCATGTGGGAATACATACATTCATATGTATATGGACGTATTTCTCTACATATATTCCCACATCTCAAAATGCGCATATATTAGAACTAAAATTGAGAGAAAGACAAGGTGGCCATTAGAGAAGCAGAGAAAAGCGCCACAAATATAGGTTAAGTTTCAATATTCTATAGTTTCGCTTAACGAAAGTGGGACTGTAGCTCATCGAAAGATTTATCAATTAAGCGCAAATAATCTATAAGAATCAGAATAACAAATCAAAAAAGAAAATATATTTAAAAACTGGCTGAAAATTGGTAGCTGTATTAAATGCAGTATAGAATTATAGGGAGAAAAACTGAAAATAATAACTACTTATTGCCTTTGCAATTAAGAGAGACAAAAACACCGACGATTAAATTGAAAACTGACTAAACATCTTAATTAAGGGGCGACATTTTTCAGAATAAACAACACTAAACAGAGTGCTTTGTAAAGTGGAAATGTTACTTAATCATTTTTAAATGAAGCTATGTATTGGACAATTATTACATGTGGCCGGTAGTGATACTTGAACGCTTTATTTTTGTCACTTATTATGCATTTCCTAAATTAATTAATGGTCTATGAGAGCTATATGCAGGACGTTGGAAACATTCGAAAAAATAGTCAACGACGACGAAAATCATTCTAAATTCTGCCGACTTCCGAGTGTTTTCAAACAGAGGAGTAGAAAATATGTTTATAGAACATTTTGAAAGAATTTTTTTTAATGTCCAATACTTTTATTTAAGACTTATTATATTTTCACTCACTGAGCATATTTTGTATTTTGGCAAACCACTCAAATTATTTAAGCGTTTTTCTAAATTATAATCAAAATAATTTTTTTAAACAGAAGAAGAAAGAAAATTGTTACTGGTTGGTGAAGCTCTTTTTGTCTACTGATATTCGATGCCCTAAGCCTTTTGTCCTTTATTCAAAAATGGAATGTTTGTACATGCTGGCTTTGGATAGGGGGAATGAGAGCATAGAATGTTTGAATAATGTCGTACAGTTCAATATAAATTCATGTTTATATATATATATCGAAAATGTTTTGACGATTTCACGCAAAGATATTTGCTTTATTATTTGTAAAATCCATAAAATATCAACGATTTTTTAAATTTATAGGCAAAAGAATTAGTCTCGATCGATTATAGAGAGCATTTAAAGTTGAAATAGCAAAGACGACTCAGTTCAAAGAATTCTCCTAATTTCTCTCAGCTCAATAATTGGTCATAGTGCACTTTGTCCACCACCTCATGAACCGTTTGATTTTTTACTACTTTAAGTCACTCAAATCTAAAGATGGATTGCTACGACGGCGCAACTAATTAATTACTTGAAAGAATAATGAGGGAGAAAAAATAAGGAATATAACATCCGGTTGTCCATAAATAGTCAACAGCGGTTTTCGAGTCGGCATAGACATAAATAAATTAGAAAATTCGGAGAAAAAAATTCTCTAGCAATAGTTTTCCACCAATTATGGATACACTTGAACTATGTCACTTGCAATCGCGAATTTTGAAGTATTTGTTGTGCGGTTATAGTAACATGAGTGAACTTGAAAAAAACAACAACATCTGAACCACAAACTAGGACGAATGGTGCGTGCAAAGAATATTATAATAGGTGAGACAAGTCGACTATTTAGAAGTAAAGAGGTCAAAAACGTCATCTAAGAAAGAGTAGTCGATTAGCAAATAATGAAAATTGGATAAATAATATAGGGAACGAGTCAAATGTAAATGGAAAATGGATCGATACGCCCGCGGCGAGACCGCCTCCACTCGCACGCATACATATAGGGAGGGGGAGGAATCAGAGAGCACTGAACAAGAACAGGAGATTGAGAAAAAAACAGGAAGGGAGAGAGAGAATAAAAGGGGATAAAAGGAGGACGAGGGGGAGGTAAAGGAAAAGAAGCAAGAGTAAAGATGAAAGAAAGAGAGAGAAAAGAATAGAGGGAAGGGGGAATGAGAAAATAAGAAAATAAAAGTAGTAGCATAAGATGCAGATGGGACGACAGCGAAGCAGTGAGGATGTTGTGAGCAAATTCAGAGGATGGTTGATGTGTTAAATATGCCATTAATATAAAACGGATGAGCGCGATAGCGGAAAGCTTAATATGCTGTATTTGTACCTAGCGGAAGTATCGGTAATATAGGTAGAGAGTAAATTAGTAATAACAAGCTGGATAAATATATTAGATGGGAAGGCGATCTGCATATATGCATCCGTAAATACAACCTGGTGTCCAGAGATCACCTCAGCAGACACTTTCCGGATGCAGTTGGAGCAAAGCAAAGTCGATGAGAAGGATAATTCATCATCAAAACTGCTAAAACTCCATCGAAATTAACTTGATTAAATTCTAATGAATTCAATTCCCTCAACACCACTGATATCAATCTTAGAATTGTCACATAAAAGGTTATTCTCAATGTTTATCACACCCATGATCTTATTTGTCGCGTCAGTTACTAATCAAAAATGTTGACAATAGAAAGTATCGGAGAAAAAATAAAGCTATCTATGATTCATTTCATTTTTTGCAAACTGGATAGCGAGCAGAAATTATCAGATATTCACAGAATTAACTGGATTAAATATTAAATACTAGATAAAATGGAATCGGGTGAGAAAATTCGTGAATATACGCCAGCAACTTTTAGCAAATTGTATTATTTGCTGATATACAAACTGCCGTTTGATCTCTCATGTTCGTTTACTTTTTACTAGGTGACGAGTGTCGACAATAAAATAATCAGCACAACTTCTCATTAAAGTTGTACAATTAACAAAGAAAATTTCTGATTAAACTGAAATTCAAAAAAAGTATAGTAGAAAGAGTACGCTTTAGATAACATGAGAAAACTGCGTATAACGATTTAAATTATATATATATATATATATATATATATATACGGGGCTTACCAATTTTTCTATTCAATCTCAAAACAAATATGTAATTTTAGTGGGAAAACAGAATTAATGTTAGGGTAGCTACAAAGACCTATCAATCACTAAGAATGATGTAGCGCCTGAATATGCATCAACATGATGCAGATCTATCGTCACAGAAACCTAAACAAAAACCTTTGATACAGGTGGTAATTGCTGTCCTATTCATAGCCTGTAATTTGCGATTCATTTGGTCATTGATCAGCACTCCTCGACACAGGTGAAACGTTGAAATGGCAATTCACAAGCCCAAGATCGTAAAAAAATTCCATAGCCTAAGATGAATTATTGTGAACAAAGTATTTCCTCCAAATGTAAACGCACAACTTCAGCGTCGTGAATTTAAACCCAGTGATCTACTCTGGAACAGCGTATGTCAAACTCCCGAGGATAATCTCCGATTATGTGTGTGTCGTGGGAAACTAGGGAATGTGTCAAGACCCGCATTGCAACGCGAAGGATAATTAGGCGAAATCCTAGATCCTAGTTTGTCTAGGGTAATAAGAGGCGCAAGGCAGATGCTGATATTAAGGTGTTTGATGAAGCAACCAGAAATACGATTAGGCATATATTTGTTGCTTCTCGGGTGTAGTCTACTTCTCGGAAAACTACCAAATCTCATATAATTTTTGGCTCATCTAATTACATAGTGTAGTAGTGAGTGACTTGAGCGACAACTCGGATCTGAGTCAGCAGGCTTCGCATCTAGGGGATTCTCGCTTTAAGCTCTGATATTCTCGAAACCAGTATAGGCTTAAAAATCTATCAAAGATAATCAGTCTAGAACATTACCTTCACACGTCAAAGGACATTTTTTTCTAGATTAAATAAAGCTTACATACATTTGTACTTATTTACTTTAAATAAATGAAAAACATAGAAATTATAGGATTTAAAAATGAGGAGTTAAATAACAAGAAAAATTAAAGATGCTAAAAATAGTTCAGTTCGAGAAGCAGGGTGTGGTCAGCAGCGGACATCCTAGGCGCCATTCGGCTAGTGTAAAACAACGACCAGACGCCTCTAGCTAGTACAAACATACAAATATTATAGTTTAGACACTCAAGAAACACTAGCCAGCTTTTAAATCCCTCTTATATATATGTGTAATTTTTTCAAATATATAAAAAGTCTAACATGTCAATAATAGCACATTACTAACAGATTCATCTCAAATCTAATTCCTATTCTTATCTTCACAATCAACATATATGAGATAAGTCAAAAAATTACTCACATTAAATTTATGACAATAAATTACTGAGAAAATAAAATTTCGAAATTTCGCTCACTTTTATAGCTAGCAAATATCTTTTAGGCGAATCTGAATCACACCGATCTTTGGTGTCACCGTCTGAGTTCCCTCCATGAATTATAAATTTTTGCTACGCACATAGTGGAGACGCATAGAACAAGCTCAACTCGATTACTACGTCAATAAATATAATGATAAAAATAGATTTGTTACTTGAATTTATTACTGTAAAACATGGGATAAAACAACCAACCAAAGTGCTAATAAACAACTACTCACTGTTTCATTTTTCATACTCAACAATTATTCGACCGACCTAACTGAATAATTTTTGTAGACTTAGGTGGCCATCATTTTGCTATTTTAATTCTGTAAATAAGGAAAATGTCAAATTAATATCTATTCTGATAGCAATCAAGCATTAATGATAACTTATCTTATCTTAATCCACACTCATTATTAAATATTTTACAAAGAAAAGACGAAGAAATATCTACTTTTAATAAAGTGCCTAATATAGTTTTGTCGCAAATTCTAAATGACGGCCGGGAAAAGTAGGGCGCAACCACTAGTTTAGTATCAATGAGTACCCAAATATTTAAATGTGTGAAGATAATCTAAATGCTCCCAACAAGTTTTTTGTTGTCCACTAAATTTTTTAAATAAGGGAAAAAACAATAATAACTAAATCTGTGCAAACAATGGATACGTAAAAAGAAATTATGTGATAGAATTGAGGCGACGACAGATGGTGAAACGTCGAAGAGTAAATAATTTTAGACAAGAAAATTAATAATAGAGAAGACGAGTGACAACGTGACACGCAGGCAAGGCACCATTACCGGAAACAGAATAAGTAATACAGTGGTTATGCATCTAAAGAAGGCCTTCAGAAGAGAATGTATTAGCACAGTTTGCAGTGACGAGGGTATTGGGGAGAAAAGGAGGTGCAAACGACTAATGTGTCATATGAACAGTAAAAAGATAGGCGAGTACTAGGCAATGAGAGATAGTGGGCTTAGGCTAAGGTGACGGGAGCAGGGCCAAGTTTTGCTAAAGCAAGAAAGAATATGCCTGGGAGCAGCTGAGATTTCGGATAATTGCTATGATCTCGAAGTAACTACTATAGCCGTTTATGTTCTGGCACATGCTACGTTGTTGTTGGTCGTCAGCAGTGTAAAAATAGCACAGATCATTCCATTTCGAGTGTCCACTGGGAGATTTGTGCTAAAAACATACTCGGTAGTACACTAAAATATTCACAGAGACAATTTCTGTTCAGTGATCTCCTAATTCTTATAGATAAATGAGCTAGTGCAGAACTTAAAACAAAACAAAACAAAAAAAGCCAATCTAGACTTTTTCCACTTTTCTGTTACTACTCATACTTTGTTTTTCTTTTGGACTACTTTATCGCTTATAACATGTTATTATTGCTAAGATTATCTAGAACAGTTTCAAAATTGACGTTTTCTGGGAAAATCAGAAACCAGGATGGTACAAAAATTTACTACATTATATTAAGGAAAATTTAATGGAAGCGACAAATAGCTAATGGAGATAATTAGAAGAGTTTCAGAAATAATAAAATATTAAGGCAACAATGCATTTAAATTGCTTCTAAACTAAGGAAAATAAGTATAAATTAAGCATTCAGTGATCTATAGATGTTAAATATAATCTATAGTAATATAAATGAATGATTATATGAGAAAAGGTAGATTGGTATTTTGTTAGAAACAGAATGTGATTAAAATAGCTTTAGACTTGATTTCCAATGGTCCCAATGGGAAAATGATGCCATAAACACATGCCGACCAAATAAAATATAAATCTCGCGGGAGATGCCGGCTATTGTCGTATAACATTACTAGACTATTTTTGGATACATATCACTCTTCAATCTATATAAAGAGGAAGAACAGGAGAAAATGGGAAGGGGAAAGAGACGCTTGGAAATGGAAGACAAAGATAATAAAGACAAAGAATTAGTGTAGTCGGGTAAATTATAAATTAGTATTACAACTAAATTGAAAAATATATAATAGTTACATAATTATTATGCTTAGGTCTAAGTTTTAAATAAGCAAAGTATAAGATAAATATTATATAAATATATATTAAAGGGACAGAGCGATGGATAATTAAGCAAATATAGGAATAGCCAAGATCGACAGTACGCTTAGTGTAGAATTCGTAATGAGGCCAAATTGATCGACTGATCTAAATTGGTGGACACGTTTACTAAGTAAATGTGAGTGAATAATTGATCTTCCTATTTTTACAAAAAGTTTGATCTAATACTAGATTTCTTGTGAAAATAATTTGTAATTTGAAATTTGGAGATTACTTTTCATGGAAACTTGCTGAATTGATCTAACAGCGGATAGTTTGAATTGGAAGATCTGTACTATAGAAAAGCTTGAATTTACAAGTATTCTATTTCTATTGCTATTAAGATTTTTAACCGCCTGAACGCAGCTAGATACAAGTGGACATTGTTAGAAATATTTCTTAATTTTTAATTTTTCTGATATCATCATGCATATCTTGAAACTGATCTCCAATCTCTTGCGCTTTGAAACTCGAGACGAATATTGATTTAGCTCCTTGCACCACAATTTCAGTGGCACTTTCTAATTATTGGAGTTGATAATAAACTATTTAGCCCAACTAGGTGGTCATGGAACAATGTTCGATGACGTTCATCTAATAATTGTGTTTATCAATCAATTTTGTGGCATTAACATCGAGATATATAGCACTAATAGTTATTTACATCTCTATTAAGCCTTTAGAACGATACAATACTAAAGCTATCTTAAATCAAGATCGAATAATCGGTTGCGATCCGATACCTGGCTCGACCTTCACCTACCTCCGCTCGTTGACCCGACGCTCCAGTCTTCAACTTTGACTCGTCTTTCTACTTGGTTTTATACTATAACTTCTTTATCGTGACATATAGTTTATTTAATATAACAGCCATTAATGATTTTCAACATTTTAATCTCATTTCGTCAACGTGAACTTTTCAATCGGCTCTAACGGTCTCTGTCTACTGTAACGCACCAATCGATCAAAAATGTCTTTTTAACGCGCAGAGAAAATAATTTCCGGTTATGTTCTTTCAAACGATTCTCGGCAATCATTCTTGTATCCCTATTCCTAGGTACATGCTCTGTTTTAGTAATCACTTAAAATGTCATCTTATATCGATAGCAATTACTTCAGTTAATGTTTCTCTTTCATTGTTAAGGCTTCAGAAATAGCACTGACCATATAATTCATTCAGAATAACTCACTCATCCTATTTATGTATTAATTTTTAGTCAAATGACCTTTTAATGCATACACTTAGAAAGTTTGAGTCTATTCTTCTATTATCTCTTCAGTTGTTTGCAGATAAATAAATGAGTCGATATTATTTAGGAAATGCCTTATTCGTCTTATCTGATCACCGGTGGTCTTGGCTTTCTAGGAACAGAGACCATCACAAAACTTTTCCAGTCCTCTACTTGCAAAATAATCGTGTTAGATAATCTTCTAGGACAATCAGATCTAGCAAGAGTAGGTACTATAGTTACTAGTTTCTAAGCAACCATATGCAGACCTAACCTAGCTAATATAATACAATCATGTGTGTGTATGCTTTTTTTTAAACTTAATTTCGTTATATTAATTACGGAGAGTAAAAGCTGTCAAATTTTTTTAATGCCAAAATAAAATACTAATATTTTCACTTATTTAAGTCGATTGTATTTCCTTCTTTAGTTCATTTCAGATACAAATAACGAATAACAGAAAATAATTAAAATACAAAAATAAGTCTTACTCAAGTAGAGAAAGTGTAACAACGAGTCTGAAATAATCGTTTAAGAAATCGTAACTAAATAGCTTTAGGACCGGAGTAGATTACGAAGTAGATGCGACTAGTAAAGACCTTTCAGCGTCCTATTTAGAAACAGATTCTTATAAAAATCGAATCTAGGTAGATCGATTTAAGGACCTACATGGATCTTTCTATTTTCCTCAAAGATCAAGCTAACTATACACCTAAAAAGTGGCTATGGTTACTTAAATTTAAATTACAAATGAATTTTTCCACGAGGTAAATATTGTTTTTTAAATTTAGATCCCATCTTCAATCAGAGATTCCGAGCGCTTTTCCTTCGTCATTGGAGATGTTGTCAATGAACAATTAGTATTAAAGACGCTTAGAGATTATGAGGTAAACTCTAGTTATTAATATCAAACTATTTCTAGTTATATATTCAGATTATTGTAAAAGTATAGTGGTATTTATGCATTAATAAGATTAAAAATAAGCTAGTATAAGATTATTATGTGATGAGGCACAAAATCCCAGTTCAGATGTCGATACTATTACTCTTAAACTAGGGAAAGATTAATCAAAATTTGCAGATTTTTAGGTGGACTGCCTAATCGACTTTGCCTCTCATGCAGGTTGTGCTATAGCGCAATCCCCTGTTAAAGGAGCACGAAATGCAATACAAGGAGTAACACATGTTCTAGAAGCGTGCAGAAATTACAAACACTTGAAAAGCTATCTTCTAGTCAGTGGACAAAGTGTGAGTGTGGATTTTACTTATTAGCAAAGAACTTTTCTCTAATATTGCCCTGAATGTTTATGAGAAAATCACGAGTACCCACGAACTATATTTCACCTCAAAAGATTGGAGAAAAGAGTACAAATCTTGCAAATGGTTTATATGATGATGAACTCCTGCACTTGTTAAATAACAAAAACACACCACGATTATATACGGTATTAATGAGTTTGAATCTAATCTAAAGATTTAGGTGTACGGTAGCAATTTCTCGCAGAGTGAGTCGGAGCCTTTATCACCCACCTGTATTGAGGGAGCGGCGCTTATGGGGGCCGAAGCCATGTTGCACTCCTATGTCGTCTCCTACCGCCTACCTCTGGCCATTGTCAGATTAAGCAATGGAATAGTTGTGCCAAATATGATGGAGAAAGTTGGAAAATTGGAAAGAGGTAATTTTATATAGTTGTTAAAGAGGTTATATCTAGCTTATTTAAATCTTACTTCCTCCCTGAACAGGGAGAGGCAATTTAAAAGTGATATCATGAAGGGCTATGAGTTCAACTACCTTATGTTTGTTTTCTTTATGTCATAGTTATATTTATATTATATTTTGACTAGCGTATTTAGTGTTTCTACATTTCATTTCTCATGTATTTTCAATTCAAATGCTATATTTTGATTTATACGTCGTATGCTTAAGTGACAATAACGAATTGCGTGAGAGAAGAGGATTTTAAAATATCGTTTAATTTGTCTCAAGTTGGAATGTCTGAAAAAGGCCATTCATGTCTCCTGAAAAATTTGGTAGTGGCAGATAATTTTAGTCGAGAAATTAGGGAGTATAAATTATAAAATAACGCTATATTCTCTTGGAATTTCAAATAAAAAATTAGGTTTAGATTATAAGGATAGCAAAATTCCGAGTAAACAATGAAGGCTGGAGTAGCATCCTTGGAAAATCTAAAAAAATTCCATATATTCAGCTGTGAACTTAATAACTGCATCGGACGTTGTTCTTGGAATTCTTCTGGCAGCTGACAGACCTGGAAATGCTGAAGTATGGAATGTTGGAGGGAAAATGGACTACTCACCTGTGGAAATCAAAAAGGTTCAACTGCAGCAATTATTTAATTTCAGATTTAATTAGAGTTTAATTTCTATACCGTGTATATTTGTTTGTCGATAATATTCTGTATTCAGCTTCTTAGTGGAGAAACGTCAACCCTGAGTTCAACTAATTCAATTTTCAAAACAGACAAAATTACCAAAGAACTTGGATTTGGAACAACAGGAAATGTTATTGCCGGTACATATTTGTTCCTTTTTCACATATTCATAGAATTTTTGTAATCTGTAAATTCAGTTAATTAATTGGTTTTATTTGACAGATTAATATAGCTAGTTGAAAAAAATCTTATTGCATCATTGCCGCAAAACGTGTTTTATATATGAAAATTTTATTAATATCGATTTTAGAAACTAGTCATTTATTTTTTAGCAGAGTTCTTAATATTAAGAGAGCATGTTCTCTCAAGGCAACCTTTAGCTGATCTTAATAGAAAAACTTCTTTAGAAAAAATAGTCAACTATAAAGTTGTCTTTCTAGCATTACAATAAGATTTGTTAACAAAACAGAACTGTTAAGATAAAAGCAATTTTTTCAGCTCTTAGGGATTCTACAAAAGTGGTTATGACTAAGTCTTCCACAAAGTCTACTGCCAAAATCCTAGTGTACGGTGGAAAAGGTTGGATCGGACAGCAGTTTGTGGAGTTGCTCCATAAAGAGGGAGTAGCATTCGAAGTAGCAACTACACGACCAGGTTTCGACAAGGATGACTTGATTAAGGAGGAGATCGTGTGTGTAGCTCCGAGTCACATTGTTTGCATGATAGGAAGAACTCAGGGAGAGGGTTGGTATTATAATTTGTGCATCAAATTAATAGTAACATGGTTATAAAAAACGAAAAATGTCTAAATCTAAATGAAATTATTTTTATGCACATCACATGTTGTTTATGGTTTATTTTAATTTTAACTCGACTCAGAACACTGCTTTCCTCCGGGCACTTGTCATTATTGGAGTAATTTTCAAATTCTATCTAAATAGATCTACACTTTAATGCTCGGTACCATTGCATATTATTGATTAAATTATATATATCTAACTATAGGAATCAATTCAATCGCATATCTCGAAGGTGGTCCCGATAAGCTGAAGTTAAATATGAGGGACAATTTGTATGCACCTTGGATCCTAGCGAGCATATGTGAGAAGATGAACATACATTTCACTTATTTGGGGACAGGATGTTTATTCAAATATGACCAAGAACATACATTTGACGGTCTTGGCTACACCGTGAGTTATTATATTCTGTAAAATAATTATAAAATTAATGTCTTCATAAATCATAGTTTTATTTAAGGAGGAGGATGTAGGTAATTATGACGGCACTTCTTATTCGGTCGTTAAAAGTTTCACTGACCGATTGTTGAGGCACTTCAAAAATACTCTTCAGTGTAGAATTCGACTTCCTGTAAACTATGAAGCAGATAGCAGAAATCTGGTAGCCAAGGTGCGTTAAGAGTTGAAAATATTACCTAGAAAAAAGATTTAGGCTTCAGAGCTTTCAAGCCGGAAATGTATTTCTTATACTTTTAGGGACATAAATATCCCTTAGCGTACTATCCAATATGTTTGATATGGTGGTGCCCTTAAAGAGACTCAATTTCACCACTTTCTTGTCTGCTATACATTTAACAATCAAAAGATTCCAAAGATAAACTGGCCATAAACACACATCAATCGGAGCTAGTGTTTCTACTGAAAAAAGAACAAATCAAACAAACAAACACTTTAAGTGTTTGGTGAATCGAAAATTACCGCTGTTTCACCCCCACCGGATTTCTAAAAGCTGAGATGTCACTTCTAGTCTAGAAAGAATGCGATACTAAGTAAGATAAAAATATTCAATAGCAACTTATAAGTGTTTATTTAAAATCGGAGAAGACACTTAGATGAAATAATTCTCAGACACTTCATAAGCATGCGCTTACATCAAGAAAAGAACAAATACTTAGATCATACTACTTTTAATGAAGTTAGGATTAGAGTTTTGTTGTGAAATTTCGTCAAACAAAAACTGCAAATATGATAATAGTTTCGTGTAAATAATTGTTAATATAATATTGTTTATAATTTAAGTTTGAAGAATTAGTTTTAAGATTTACAATAATAGTATTCTATTTCGTACTATAGCACTTTGATCTTCAATATAGAAGTCCGCGTTAGCTTCTAGTGCTCCACTTCAGGGCAGGAAATTGCAACTGATTACGTTGAACTAGAAATATCCATAACTATCGGCTTTAATTCTTCTTTTATATTAATTCCATAGTATCAATTATTTTTATCAAATGCTATTCAGGAATAAATGCTAAGCATTTCAACTTGCTCTCTATTCTATATGTAATAAAAATATTATTGAATTTACTTAGCTAATGACGTTCACCAAAGTGCTAGACATTCCTAACTCCATCACTATTCTACCAGACTGTTTACCAATACTCCTTGATATGGCGTTGAAAAGGTCAGTTTTTTATCACATTTAAGATAAGTTTCGAATTAAATGGCATTTATGTTAATTTTTTCCGAAGCTTAAGTTTATAGAGAAACGGGAACAATTAATTTGGTGAATCCGGGACCTATACGTTTCCCTGAGATATCAGAACTGTATCAGAAGATGATCAACACTGACTGGCAGTACGAAATTCTTACGGCAAATGTTTGTTTATGTTCATGCTGGAGTATATTGTTTTGATATTATCAACCACGTATTGAGAAACCTGTGGCGAAACACTGTTTATAAATAAGAGCTAACAGAAACTAACTAATTAGCTCTAACTCTATGATCTACCAGCTAATAATAATGATAGTAATTATGTTTTATTAAATGTAAACAATTTTAGCCCGATTCCGAACTTGTTCGAACACGTTCCCATTGTCGTCTCAGTACCACTAAGATCGAGAACAAGTACCCTGATCTACGGCCGGCGAAGGAAGGAATAGTACAAGCGCTCCAACAGATAGCCGCAAAGAAGGGCATCCGGATGATTTACCAAGCTTGAGAAGAACATCCGTGTAATGATGTCATTTTACATTAGTGTCTTTCGTTAGCCTGATGAAGATCACTGAAATCACTTACACATCATTTTTTCATCCTAAACGTGTATTTCATCTTGGGACATTTTCAATCTAGCACCTTGTGTTAATTAGCATTCTATTATCTGAGATCAGAATAGACATGCGACCTCTATAGAAAAACCTTATTTTGAATACATGTTTATGTTATTTACCAATAAATATAGTAATTTAGTAATGTACTCTACATTAATTTAAGAATGTAATTGTTTTTTTCCTAACTAACGAAAAACTTAATTCTTCCTGTGAAGTTAAACTTTATTAATAAAGTCTCTTTATTCACCCTTTCTATTATTTGGTTATATTCTTTTATAACCTCCTTTCCACCACTAAAAATTCTGAGCCAATTTCCCCTTATCTCCATTTTCCACGTTTCTCTCTCTCTCTCTCTCTCTCTCTCTCTCTCTCTCTCTCTCTCTCTCTCTCTCTCTCTCTCTCTCTCTTTCTCTCTCTATCCTTTCTCTTCTCTCTCTCTCCCCTCTCTCTTTCTTTCTCTCTCTTTCTCAAATCCTGTTTTTGATCCCCATATTTGACCTCGTCCGCGGGTGTGCCTATTTGCCTCTGCGTCTAACTGGAGGCCTCGCCCGCGTCCTCCGCGAGGGCCCACTCTCTCATCCTCTCTGTTCTGTCTCGGCCTTCTGCCGCCCCGCTCTCTCATCGGCCGGCCCGTTCCCTGTGCCTATTGATTGGCCCCTTGTCGCCCGCACTGCATACCACATGGCCGTTTCCTTTGTTTCCTCCTTTATTTTCTCTCTATTTCAGGCTTTCTATTTGTTGTTATTTACATCTACGACAAGCAAACACTTTAATACAGGACATGTAAAAATACGTCGTACATATCTAACCATAATGCCTATTATAGTTTCATATATTGCTGTTTATAGCCTGTTGTTGTCAAAATTGTATAATTACACTACATCTATTGTATTCCATCAATCGACTAATTTCGTCTAACTATGTTTGCTTATTTTCAATTCAATTATTTTAAGCCCAATGAGTGCCATCTCAACTGATGAAACAAACCCAATGCGACTAGCTAAAAAGGCGTGGAATCACCTGGGACTCTTCACGCGACAAGAAGCCATAGAGGTGTAGTATCATCATTATAGATCATCATAGTGGTGTTTTGCAATCCACTCATTCCTAAGCCAATGTATCGCTTTCGGTGCTGTTCTTGCTAATGTTATTGTTCTTATTGCCCATTTTATGCGCGCCACTCACCTTTTATGTTGTTTTACACGTTCTTTAGTCTATGAGAAGGAAATAACCGTAGCATGGCAAGCGCTGGAGGCAGCTAGTGATCCGTGTGATCTACGGCACACAAACTGTGTTTCTTGGCTAAATCGCACGATGGACGCGAAGTATGTTCGCCAAATGACGTATTGAAGTTGTATGATGTTTCTGCATTGCACCGAATGAACGAATTATTATTTATAATGTAGTTGGAGTAGCAGAATAGTGTATATTTTGTATATGCTTATCAATACTAGTCTTCTCATCAATTGGTACACATGTCATCTATTTACAAAAAAATGAAAATGCTCTTCTTTATTATCTGTATTTTTTAAAATTTCAGCTACTTTCTGAGAAGTTAGTGTCACAAAAACGTCGTGTTCTAATGAAGGACTGTGTACGAATCATCTACTACTGTCATGTTCAAAGATCAAGTGGATGTAGATATGAGATGAGCGTATGTGTGCCGAAAGATAGTGAAGAAAAGGTGCTTATCTTTCATTATATATTTTTGTTTTACATGATATTTGAAAATAAGAAAATGAAATAATTTTTTTAGCTGTAAATTTCTTTATCGTTTTATTTTGCAAAAGTAGTTCTAGTTGCGTATCGATGATTTTAACACCCATACGTGTAATCCCGATGAGTCCCGACTGAAAAGAAGAGCGAAACCACAATTAGAAGACTTCGATAAGCCAATCGAAAAGAGGAAAACGGCTGCACAACTTAATGCCGCTAAAGAAGAGTGTAGGTTCACTTGCTTTCAGTTTAACGACTGTCATAATCCCTCATTCACTTTCTTAAACGAACCTTTCGCATTGAATGTCTGCGACTTTGTTTCATTAGTTCTTTGATCTTCAAACTAACCATTAATAATTTAAAACAAGTGGTGTACGTTATTATTATCTTAGCTATCGTTTATTCCTTGGGTGACTCTATGGCAAGTTTCTTTCACGGCCTCAGTGACCAGCAGTTTGTTGATGGAGAGATCGATATGGAGCATGTATGAACTTTGAAAATTATTATTATTTCACTGTTTTCATCACCCATATGCGTTCTCATATTCTGTTTTGTCATTATTAAGTTGTAGATTATGTTAGTTTAATTTCTGTTTTATAGGATTCATTTTCTCATACTGATGTTAACCTTCCTACATCTTCATCTTCAGCAAATGATGATCTTGCACGATTTATATCACAAATAGGGGACACTTCAAAGAGGGTATGTATATAGAATTTCGTTCTGATGTCATCTTTATCCCTCCAACTTTTACGTTTCCTACTATTTTTTAAAGGCTTCAATCATAAGCCAGTCTAGTCATTTACGTGTATGGAATACGGTGGATATAGATGTTGTTGACTTCTCCAAGCGACCTGATGGACCATTTACCTATGTTTTTCATGCAAAAGATGAGGTAAGAGAAGTTATTTGTTAAAATATGAATTATAATACAAATGTTTTTAAAATGAAGCATCTGTAGTAATTAAAAAACAATATTATAAGTAGCAAAAACCAAATTATGAAAAAAAATATTATAGGCCTCGCAGTATACATACGCATATCCGATGGTGAGCAACCAGCCGGAAGTCGTCGGTGAGGCGCTGCTAATAATGCTGTTTCAGTTTGGATCACCTGATGCCATCAAGCTCGACCAAATATATCGAGGTTTATATTATCGATAATAATTTATAATTTAAAATTCAAAGTCTGGCAATTTTTGAATGTACATTATGTATACTGGACTATATTATTTAACAAAACCAAAAATTCTGAGATATAGTAACTGTTTAAAATTGCACTGATGGTATTTCATTTCAGCTAAAAGTCCATATTTACTGTCTAGTATAAATCATGATAATAATACAAAAACAAACAAAAAAAAATATTGATTGTTTAAATGTATAGATATTAATTAATAGTTGTTTTATTGGGTAAGCACAAAATGTCACTTTAAGTACTTACAATCAACTGGTTGTATTTTTGAGGTACACAACTCGAGAGTATGGTGACCGAGAAGTTTCCAGAAGTGCATATACTCTACTACATTCCAAATAGAAACAAGCAAGGCATGGTAATGACCAGGTTCGTCTTAATAATGGTTAATTTCATTATCCCCTTTCATTCTCTGATTTCTCTTTGACATTGACAAATTGGGTTTATTTGTTTGTTTTAATGTTAAATAATATTATTAATTAGTATCCTTGGTTACTAGATTAGTGTAGGTGAAAAATATTTAACTCATGTGAATATCGGATTTAGGCGCGAGGAAACAATGATTAAGGAGCGCATTTTCGCGTGGCTGATGGAGAACGGCAAGTTGGGTTGGGTGAAGCATTTGAACGAGATCAAACATGCCCATAACTCCGAGTGGATCGATGAACTGGGTTCGTTCTAGAACAACTATTTGGTTGGCGATTATGAACTAATGGGTTTCTGCTGCAAATATTCAAAGAGCATACAAAGCAATCGTACATTAAAGTTACTGAAAATTGTGAAGTAGAAAAGTGAGAAAATACTTCAAATACAAGTTAATCTATCATTTATTTCCTAGAAAGCTGCATTATTTTGAATAGAATTGCTATCAGAAAGCATAATACCGACTGACAAAAATTAGGTAGGTCTCACAATGACAGCTCTTCGCCAGAGTCGATTTAAGCCTACTTAATGTATAGCTGGCCTAATTTCACAACTGTTTTAATTAAGCATATTGGATGATTTAATACGAATTATTGTGTAAGCTTTTTTCACAGTATTGTTACTTGTAAAAATAATTTGCCTACGTTTCCTTGGATCGCTTAGTATGCTATAGGTATTTCGCTACCGATATAGTTAGATTTAGGTTTTAGGGTAGAAGGAAAGCAAAAATCATAACAATTATTATCAGATGGAACTCCGATGGAACGTTTCTTTGGTCGTACACGACAAGCAGAAAATCTACGTAAAAGGAAACACGATACAATTGACGGACGAGAAGATGACTCACTCAGTGACACTTATACCACTAATTCCAATGGTTTGTCTGTATAAGTAAAATATTTTTTAACTAGTATTGAATGAGATTAATATTGGCTATTGATAAAAACATTAAAATAATAATGAAGATAAATTAATTTGGTATCTTCAGAGTCGTATCTAGTTATATGTTGCGATATTAGTTTACAGTCGTCACTAACTTTCACCCTGATCTAGCGTTTTCAAACACTTGAGACCTTGTCACACTTTCCAATGATATCCTTCAAATAGCAACGTATTTTAGAATCCACTAAGCTTATTACATTTTTGCTACGTAGTCGCGATTAACATAAATCTAGTTGCAAAGTACTCTCATGCTTATTTCACTCTTCGCAAATGATGGCAAAATTATACTAAATAAATTTGAAATATAACAATAAGTCAACTACTAGCATGTATGGTTTTTGATGAATATTCCAGCTAATATAATCGAACGTTGTTATTAATAATAATAATAAAATAACGTGACATCATTATTTTTACGACATTTGTTTCAGACCTACGCGAGGATTTCTCCTTATCTTCAGGCATTGTGAAAGCTGAAGATTAATATAATTTTTGATATTACCATATACTTTTTTTGAGATATTTATAATTTATTATTGGTCCATAGTATTTATGTAAATAGATTACACGCTTATATTTCAAATCCAGTCGGAGATATTAGCATACATGCATTTAACTATTTTTATTTGTTGTGATAAAGATTCAGTTAAATTATCCGTCAAATGTTCCTTCAGAGCGATTTTTTACATACTGGGAAAAGCAACTCTTAATATCAAAAAATGAGACGAGCTTTGTAACGATAGAGAAACATTGCGCCCAGGACCACTGCTAACAAATGCACCGAGTTCCTTAAGTACACAATCGATTGTAACTCGCTTCCAAACGATCTATTTTGTATTTTAATTACAAATTCGGATTCAGCGTCAGACTACGGTTCTTTTGAATGTGATTTCCTTAGTTCTATACAAAGGTGGCTTCTGATAAGAAAGAGAATATCACAGATTCGAGAGATTATTATGGGAATATAAGTAGACCACAAAACGCGTAAAGCATACGATAATATGGTTCCTGCCACTCATAGTGGGTGGCTTTCCGAAGGACTACTGAAGCTCGAGCAAATTAGAAAATTTAAAAGCACAAGAAGATAAATGATAGCTGATACGAGATCACCAGTCTGAGAACTGTCAAGGCTCTTCTTCTGTTGTTTCCCAATAGCCCTCGACAGATAATATGGTGGTCTTGTGGTGTAGATCACAAGTAGTGGGGAGAAAAGCATAGGATCGGTTCCGTTCGTGCGCGGAGAGGCGTTCGCGGACTCGGCATATTTCTTGCCAAACTCGTCCGATGGATGTCTCGGCAGCAAATTCTCATCCGAAGTAGCTGGGTTGTGATTGAAGAGAGATGGCCAACAAAGTCTTTCCCTAGACAGGTAACGAAATTCCCTCGCAGACGTTTAGAGACACTTTGTGACGAGTGCAAAACGATAGCCTAAGAGCGTAGAAATAGAGCAGTTTAATCGGCCAACACACATAACTGACTCGGTCCAATTTTATACAGAAATATATAAAAATTCATATAACACTAATCCTTTACGTAGCCGAGTAGCTGAAATCGTGGCCTAGTGGTAGTCGGCAAGGCGCGGGGTGTGGTGGTCGACGGCTCGATCCCAGCCGCTTCCCTTTTGATCTTTTCGTATTGAGTAATAGCTAATCATTTATTGTGCGCATGTGCAAACCAGGCTGAGGTACGGAATAGGTTGACGTGGGGGTTTCGGCTCTTCGCGAGTCAAATCGCAGTCGACCGATGCAGCGGTAAGTTTCGGTGCACTTGGACGGTGAGTTTGGAAGACTTCGAGCAATGTAAGTTTATTGGTGAGTTTTTCTCTCTATTTTTCAGGGCTTTCTTGAGCCGAGGCCTTTGCCTCAGCGCTCTGTTGAGCCGAGGCCTTTGCCTCCGCGCTCAACTCCCATCTCTCCTTCGAGAGAGGAGTGGGATAATTTTGGACGCTCCTGGAGCGTTCGGCACTTAGGTGCTGAACTGCTTCAGGAGCTCTTTGGCACCCAGGTGCCAAATATTAAGAAGTAAGGGGAGGTCATGCCAAATTTTTCGACTTTTTAAAGTAAACTAATCAGTTATATTCATTTACATATAGATAGAACCTTAGCTACCTCTAGGCTAAGGTCTCCAAAATTAGGAAGGATACTACCCCAACCCTTAAAGGGTATAGGGTAGTAATCCCTCCAAAAGACCATATCCTACCTTCCCTATCCGGAAGGTAGTTCTGGTCGTGTCCAGCCACTCCTAGTGAGTGGCTTTCGAAGGGCTTTTGAAGCCCGAAGAAACTAGAGAATTGAAAAATATAAACACTTTTCGGTTTCCGTACTTCTCGCTGGTTCAGTTTTTCAGTCGAGAGATAAGAGACGCAGAGAAAAAAAATTGGGAATAGATTCGTCTTTCCAATGTTTTTCAGCGTGACCCGTTAGGGTCAAATGGCACCTAGGTGCCATAGAGCTCCTGGAGCGTTCGGCACTTAGGTGCTGAACGCTCCAGGAGCGTCCAAAATTATCCCACTCTTCTCCCGAAGGAGAGGCGGGAGTTGAGCGCTGAGACAAAGGCCTCGGCTCAACAGAGCGCTGAGGCAAAGGCCTCGGCTCAACAGAGCGCTGAGGCAAAGGCCTCGGCTCAACAGAGCGCTGAGGCAAAGGCCTCGGCTCAAGAAAGCCCTGAAAAATAGAGAGAAAAACTCACCAATAAACTTACATTGCTCGAAGTCTTCCAAACTGACCGTCCAAGTGCATCGAAACTTACCAATGGCTAAGTGGTCTGCGGTTTGTTTCACGAATAGCCGAAACCCCCACGTCAACCTATTCCGTACCTCAGCCTGGTTTGCAAATACGCACAATAAATGATTAGCTATTACTCAATACGAGAAGATCAAAATGGACCGGCGGGGATCGACACCTCGACCACCACACCCTACGCCTCGCCGACTACCCCTAGGCCACGATTTCAACTGTTTTCCTACTTAAAGAATTAGTGTTATATGAATTTTTATATTTTTTTCTATAAAAACAGCCAAAGTCAGCTGTGTGTGTTGGGCGAATAAACTGCTATGTTTCTATGCTCTTAGGCTATCGTTTTGCACTCGTCACAGAAAGACTGTTCTTATGCGAGGGAATTTGTTTACCTGTCAACTGAAACACTTTGCCATGTTTAACTAACTCTCCTCACTCACAAACAGCTATTTTGGATGGCAATTGTTGCGGAGCATTCGATCGGACGAGTTCGGCAAGAAGAAGGAGAAAGAAATGGAAACGCCTCCTAGTCACAGAGAGGAATCGATCCTGCCCTGCTTTCCCAATTTCCTATGACCTACACCACAAGGCCATCACAGGACTTGTCCCATCAATAGAGAAGCGATAGGTAACAAAATAAATAAAGAAAACCTCCGTTTTTGGGTTCTAGTTTTCCCAAAATCCAAGAGAAACTAATACTGCACTTTGATGAGCCCTACTTTGGTGACTCTAAATAGAGCATGAAACTAAAAAGCAACAATTCATCAATAAAAAATGGACTATAGAATAGTAGCCATATTTCTAAATGATTGACGTCTTTTGTGGTCTATTTATATTGTCATAATAATCCCTTGAATCTGTGATATTCTCTTTCTTGTCAGAAGCCACCTTTGCATAGAACTAAGGAAATCACATTGAAAAGAGCCGTAGTTTGACGCTGAATCCGAATTTGTAATTGGATTACAAAGCAAATCATTTAGAAGCGAGTTACAATCCATAGTGCACTCAGTGCACTCGGAGCATGTTGTTAGCAGTGGTCCTGGGCGATATTGTATATTATGGCTAATGTCGACTAGTCTACTCAATGTATAGATGACAAAACGCATAGCATTCAAAAATGTCCAAATATAGTGTTCTTCACATGTTTAAAGGGGTAAAGTTGTTCTACTCCGCATACCCTTTCTCTTCACTACACATGCAATATCCGTTCCTATTATTAAAAACCTTTCCATTGGGCTAGATATGACAGTCTAACGAGGCTGCCCACTTTTGTTTGTTAGCGATTTCATGTGATTTTCATGTTTTGCTGATTACGTCTTCTTCCCTATACTTTAATCATCACCGTTATATTTTTGTAAGACATCCCTTTGTGAATAGAGCAAGTTTGATCTTTCCATCCAACCAGAATACCTATACTCTGCTTACCAGATTTTATTACTGTTCGTCAGTAAGCTACGTACTACTCGTGCATGGATTCGCCTTACCTATCTGATTTTCCAGACAGCAACAAGTATTAGACCCCCGGGGGCCTAGTTCCAAAAATTATAAGAGAGGCTTCTAGCCATTCCGGCGGATAATTTACCACCCATGGTAGCTAAGAGCCTGCCATGGGCAGTGTTGTCATCTCTCACCATTTTAGTGGTAGATGAACGCGATCCCTGGGGAACTATTTGGTTCCACAGGGAAGTACGGTCTTGGAGAAGTTTATATACCCCTCCCAAGACAAACCAGACAACCCCTTATGATGGTTGGCTAGGACGTGCCCCACCCAAGAACATTTTATCCGTGGGAGAGGAAGAGATCTTCAGAGATGACATTCGCTGAAGACCAGTGCACCCGCCAGGAACTCATCCAGCGGCGAAGACGTCAACTAGATCCAAGAGTCTACGTTCGTCGTACTTCACACTGGTTATCAAATAACTGTTTTGCACATTTATTTGGCGTATTTGTATAATGTCAATAACTAAATTTCTCTCACCGATTAGTTTAATATTTTTTGTTAATCGTATCCAATAATGGTTTATTGAAATTTTTGGATGTATATGCAATATATCTTCACGGCTATTATCTATAACAGGTACCTCACAAATTTGAGATAGTTGTACTAATATATGTGAATTTATTTAAAAATCTGGTTTTTTTTTTGTAAATTATATATTTTCATGTGATAAATCCCAGGTGAGTGATATCTTGTGTCGGCTTCATTATAATTAACAGATAGTTTTTGTTGTATTTGTATACATTGAACGATTCTCAATTGATATAAATAGATATCAAAAAAGACCGTTCAAATGATAAGTTGCTAGAATCGCTGTAAAATAGAAGTATGTAGATGCTAAAAGTGTGAATGCTCTCTTTGTACTAGTACTTCTTTTTCCCATACTTTTCTCAAGTCATTTGGAAATCGTTCATCAAATTGAGTTTTTTTTGGTAAACTATTAACGGACTGTTTAGATTCCATATTTTTTCATCTAAAGAATCGGATTAGCCAGTCCCCCCTCTGTATTCAGCGTATCGCAGGGTTCTTTTTAGATAAGAGAATATTATCAATAATTCAATGTTCATTGGCGAAGCATGAATCAAAGGCTGGCATATAGCAAAGCTTTAACATCCAATAGCAATTTGAAGTTTTTACTAGTAAGTTGAGGGGAAGGTCTAATAATAAAAATAAGTATACATCGGGACTCGTCTGATCACCAAGTGGTTCTGATACCATAAACTCATAATTATATTTTATACTATAATTAAACCATTCTAATATCTTATTGTAAACTTTAATTTAACCATGCTATATTTGGGTTGTTTCTAGTGTAGTAATTAAATCATCTAGTCTACAATCACCTTCACTCTTCCGTCAGACTAAGTCACGTCTAATCTTAGATTTCACCATTACTTATAATATAATGTTGCTTTCTAACCGTAGTAAAAATTTTAAAAACCAAAAAACTGATAAACATTATGTTTGTCTTCGGGATCAAACATCTGCTTTTACTTGTTGAATCATCTTCAATGAAATGGCAAAATTATGTTTAAATATACTCTTATTGATAGCAAGAAAACACTAAAGATATTTCCCAAAAACAGTTATCGAGTCCTTATATAACAACAGACCCGACTGGAAATATGGTGTTACCACATTATATACATTTATATTTTATTAGAACTCTTTATTACATAGATATATTTGGTTGGTGATATAACACATAGAAGTCTTACACGTCACACGATCACACGTTAGAATCAAATCTGAATCTTCACAGTCGAAGGTTTCTTAGAATGCAGATTAGTAACAGGTCTTGTTAGCATTTAAACAATAGAATTTAGAGCAACGCCTGTGATAACTAATCTGTCTATTGGCAAAATTCCTATATTTGATGGCTCAACGTTTTGAGCACTAATACTTATTGTGGCTATAACTGTGAGATCAAGAGAATTAAAACGCCTCACAAAATTAATATAATAAAATTCTATGCTTACAAAACAAACATAGATCTATTCAATGTTATTTAGTATAAATAGTATAAGATTATAATAAGAGTTGGGCAGGGTCGGGCTATTTACCTGATTTTGCATTGCTTTCAAGTGAGAAAAATAACCGAAAATAATTTGAAATCTAGAGAATGAAACAAAGCGAACAAATCCTGTTACAAAAGATATAGTTTTGAATTACAAATATAAAGCTGCGAAACGGATAGAATGTCGGCGAAAGACATGAACGAAAGATTGAACGTGAACTACTCCTCGACTTCCGCTTCCTCATCATCCTCATAGTAATCGTCTTCTTCTTCTAAATCACATACGTCAACAATAACATCGTCTTCTATTTCATTTAGAGAAGGAATTTCATCCTGTGATGTCTCGGTAATGTGACGATCACGTGGAGAAATAATCTGAAAATGAAAACTGTTATAATTGAAGACAGAAACAGCAATAACCATAGGTGACGAAAATGGATCACTTGGTTTTTCCACTTAGGTGACTCGTTCTAATTATATGAAATGTCACATTTTAATCAAAAATGCATCAGAGGTTTTCGGATTGAATCATATCTTAAACAAACTTGCTTTATATTATACAAAACTGGTATTTTGTATCCAGTATTTTTAGGAAAAAAATTCATGCAGTATCTGACCTCAGTAAGTGTTCTATCTCTATACTCTTGTTTCTCCCTTACAGGTGAGACCTCGGTAGTATGTCGAATTCTTTTTGGACTGGAAGGTGATGGAGAGTGATGAGTAGGACGAGAGCTAGATGAACACAACGCTTCATCGCCATCGCTTAGACATCTGAACAATTTTCATTTCACGTAGTATTGTTTCTTATTGCTTTCTCTCTGTTTCGTTTAGTGCTTAGCCTTCTCAACAGCATCTAACCTCCTGACGTCTCTATGTCTTTGGAATATCGAGAGACCTGCTTTTGCTTGATGCCTCGTGCTCATATGTCTTGTGAGAACGTCTCTACGTCTCTGAAATAACAGCTTGCGCAAATTTCAACGGGAGGTCACATGAGTTCAATGACTCAAGGTCTTATAATAAATAAACTGAAATTCTTTAGGGATATAAAATCTATGGAAACTTTTTTTATTACCAATGACTCATTTTAAACATTTTCGATAAGCAGTATAAGCCTGGGACATTTATCAATATGAAAAGATCAATTACGAAATTGTTGATTACAAGGAGTTAAGTGGTTTTAAATATAGATGTAAATGCACTTCATAGTAGGAAAGCTATAGAAGACTTGGTGAGATGGAGTACTTTCTCTCGTACTTTTTCATTGTCAGAATGAAGGATATTTCCCAACACTTAATTAAGTATAAAATTACAGTAATACGAATGTGTTTAAAGGAGTGTCATTCACAACCAAATAAGTTCGTGTTACTTAATTTTTTACCTGGTCATTCAACGGCTTCCCGTGCAATACTTCTAGAATAAGCAGAAGGGTATTTGCTTGGATGCTCAGGGATAAAAATTTGTGGTTCCATAAATAGGAAAATATAATATACCAAATAAAGATTATATCAATAGCCACTTTTTTACAGTGAACATATTGTCATGCGACGTTTTCAAACAACTATACGTGACTAAACTTTGAAATTTATTTATACAAGTTATTAAAAGTATCCAATCTCACAACTTTTTCTCCACTTTGTATACTTAAAAATATAATTACATTTGGATATCTAACAATGTGATTTCTGGGAGTCAATAGGTTCGAGGTTTGGGATGCTTGCAATATTCACAAAATGTATAAAAGCCAAAAAAAGACCACGTTGGAAAAATTTAGTTACCAAGAACGATAGAGTAAAACTCACTGCTGCATAGGGACAGATTGTACATTGGTAAGGCTTTTCATCTGTGTGAGTACGGCGATGCGTTCGCAGATGATCAGATCGAGAAAAGTATCGTCCGCATGCGTCACAACCAAATGGTTTCTCACCAGTATGTCTTCTGAGATGCCTGAATGAAAATATGTATTCTACCACTATATGCAATATTCACGTCTTTGAAAATTTAACGTATAAATAGTGTATAGAGAGTGAGATACGTGAAGAAATAAATACGACTATGAAAAGACAATATGCTCAGAAGTTGACTGTGAGATCTTAATCCTAACTTGGCGTGCGATTCAGTGGTATTGGACTTCCTATAGTATATATCTGCGTTTACCTATCAACCTGATCTGTCTACTATTTGTCTTTTCCCAGCTCTTTGTCTCTGTCTTTATCTCAGTTGTTCTTTTTCTACCATACTCATTATCGCTGCAAATTCTCCATAATTCTTTCTCCTCCGCACTTGCATTCGGTAAGAGGGCGTATGATCTGTTATCAGAGAGTAATCGTCATGTCATAAAATGCCTAGTTCAGCGGAATAAAATCATGTGCATGTTTTGCATGTGTTGACGCAACAATATTAGTTTAATTTCGATCTATGTTATATAGAGAATAAAACTGATAAGTATCGATTAAAGAGAAACTAGATGAATACGAAGGGAGATCACCTAGCAAAGCATAGTGAATACTCAATCCTGTCTCTGCAGCCAGTTTTGTTTTCATAATACGCGACTAATACCAGATTTTAATCAACAGCAATTAAATATACATAGAATAATCTAATTGGATGTTTTAGTATTATATTGAACCTTCTCCAATTGTAAATGCAACTCAGACAAAAACTAATTAGAAATAATTTAATTACATGTGTGCTTCAAATGAAGTGTCATGGAAGTATTCCTTGTCAACTTTCAGGTTTTAAAAAAATCACTTTTGCAGAAATAGATAAAGTTAGTTGATAAGAAGTACATTAATTAGTTTTTTGATGCAAGTGTTAGCTAGGATCACGAGTAGACACATTACTATTTAATAAACCATTCGTTAAAATTTTTGTTTTCTGGTATGTACCCTAGTTAAAAGCAGTGAAGTAGTAGCTAAATTTATATAAACAAGTTAAGCTATGAACTTCATGAAGATGTTTTATTAGATCGGATGTCACGTCGCTTCCTGGCTAGGAAAGTCGGATTCATCCACGCTTAACTTTTAGTGGGAAAATGTATTAGCCATGGATTTTTTTTTCAAATAAGAATTCCGAAATAATTGTTTTATTTTGAGCCTTCGCTTGACAAATGATGACATCACCAGCCACAGCTACAGACCCCCGTGAGACCCCCGTAAGACCATTTGGCAACGAAATTATGTTGTAAAATGACTGATATCCTCTGTCATGGGTCGTTCAGACGCATCGCTACTGATAAGCAGCTGATATAGGGTTATCAACATAATTTTGCACAATCACGTGAGATGTCTGAGAAAAGTGCCTAAACGGCAGCACAAATCGCACTTATCGTGTTCTAGGTGACAATTTGAATCTCATTAAAACAAACAATTCGTCTGAAACCTTCAACATTCATAATATTAATATCTAGCTTCGAGAATACTAGCAGAATCTATGAGTATTAAGCAGTCTTATGCTAATATAGGCCTGATAGAACAAGTTATTCGACATTTCTAAATAATTTGTAAACTAACCTAGAAAGAATATCTGGTCGCTTGAAATCCTTTTTGCAAATGCTACAGTAGTACTGTTTCTTGTCTTCATCATCAGCAACAACATCCGATGAAATAGAACCAGGTGATTTTTGAGCTTCTATCACAAAGTTGCTAGACAGCGCTTCGAGGGAATTCGGAGAAACTCCCAAATAATTTGGCGAAGTACCGAGACGATAAGATTCACCTGACGAAAGTGGACTCGAAAGAGATGGCGAAAGCATTGAATGCCGACTTGAAGTGTATAGAAGGTACTGAAAAGTATTTCCCTAATATAAAATCTAGAGACGTTACAAATAGGCATAAATAAATCTCCGACGAATATTTGTTGATTTTTTTAAAGTTAGTAGCATTAAAGGGGAATGATAAATGTGTCATACGATAATGTTAAATAATTGATAATTAATTAAGAAAATTAAAGCACACATGTCTCAATTTTTTGGGTTTCAGAAGTAATCCGTATCGTTTCTCACGTTAGACCTACTAGCCATAATATAATTACGTCCCTTAATGTTTCCTGCGCTTTAGTCTTTTATAGGTTAATCGCATCCACAGATTATGATTTAAGCCTATGGAAAGATTTCTTACATAACTTGGAATCAACGCCTGTATTTTTGCGTCTGCGCAATCCCGTTGGGCGCCAATTTTAAGCAATTACCACCAGTCAGCATTAATTTCAGTCTGATAGCCTATTTATGTCTAGTAGAGAATGTAAATATCACTGTGGTAGTATTATTTATAAGACCTAGCCGTACTTGGTGGGTCAATTCGTCACTGCCAAAAATAGTTATTGATAATAGTGCTTAGACTATTAATTTAGACTATAATCATCGATGGTTCACTAATTAACCGCATAAAATTGTGTCGTCAATTTCTGCACGCTTTTAAAATGTGAAACATTAGTACTTAACTTCAGGTTATAACACTTACTGGTGTATCACGAGTGTATCAATGTATCAAACATGATTTATAGTGGAGAAGAGAGAGAAATAGACGTTAATTATCTTCGGTTATGAGGTTGCAAATTAGTTTTCAACTTTGAATAGCAAAGAATGGGTAAATCTTCAAATCGAAACTGAGAGCATCCAATGCGCTTAAAATGATTTACATTAGGTGGAATTATGTGCTAGGTTACCCCGTGATGTTTACGCTCAATAAGGGAGACGATAAGCATTGAAACGCTTAATCTGGGGTGTTTGTGTTTAAAATGTGACGCAACAATGCAGCGCACTGCTGCCAGGTTTGCTAAAATTACGAAAAAAAAACTGAACTACCTGCCCGTTTAGTATTTTATCCAGTGTGTTGTCTGGTACAGAAACACTGAGCTGGTGTACGAATCTAGGAGGAATCGGAAGAGATTCACTACGATCTATTGTGAGCTGAAAAGATTAGGGGTAAAATGGATGAGTGAACAGAAATGCAGAAAGTGCATGTGAGTGCAAGGTAGAGGAAAGTGGGAGGAAGCTAGTAGTGACATGAATTATTTCTAAGGGATTTCTAGGATACAACAAGGAAGTAGACGATTATGGATGTACTCACATGACTATCCACCGATCTAGTTGACTGTATAACAGACTCTTTTCGTTGTAGAACGGGATGTTTGTTTATAGAATCATCGTCCTGTTTCCGTACTGCTTTTAGAATATCCTTTAGTTTCTCAATATCCTTTCCTGACGACAATGGCAGATCAAATGCGCTAGTCATCTCGCCTTTTGACGCCCCTGAATAAAGCTACTCATTTATTAATAAGCTCAGTGAATACACTTAGCAATCGTTGAATGACATAGTTATATCAACAGAGCAAAATACAATAATTATTTTTATATTCGCAACTTGTATAACACTATATTTACAAAAGCAGAGTGAAAGATACATTAGATAAAAATAAAGAAATATATTGCAGAGAAATAAGAAAGTGGATAGATAGGTAGACAGATAAGGAAAGACCGATAGAAGATGCTGAATTAAGGAAGGAAGGTAAATTTCTCATATGCATAATGAAAGGTGAAAAAAGGTAAACTTCGAAAACTCACCATCTGAGCTTCTTCTAAAAGGGACATGATCGAAAGTGAATCGACTTCCTTGATTTGTACTACTTGATAGCGTTGGGGTCGAGAACGCAGAGTCATATACGTGAAGTGGAGAGAGCCCAGGCGGTGAGAGCGCCATTACCGTTGATGGGACTGAGGTCGGATGTCCTAAAAAGAACGAAACATTGATAATATAAAGCAGATATCAATTTATTATGTAAAAGACCAGTCATTCGTCTTCTCAAAATGAAGAATCATATCCGGAATACATACTTCTCTTTATACTAAACAACAAGATGGTCAGAAAAATAAACATTTTTACTATAACTTTATTTCCGTTAAATATACATACATTTTGACGTCCGTTATACCTAAAATCATTTTCTTCTCTCACCACTGTATCAAAATGCCATCTAATTTTGTTAAAATGTATTAAACATTAATTTTTCAAAATTCACGAATGAATTTGGAAACATCATTTGCTATGAAAATTAAAAATAGTGTGAACTTCAAAGTGCGTACAGCTATCACTTATCCTAATAATCATTTTATAAAAAAAAGTAATATTAGATAGTCAGCAAACAGTTCGTTTTAAAAATTAGACACTATAATAGGATTCTTTATAGAAATATATTTCCTATTGTATAATTGGATGAAAATACGTAAAAACCCACCAAGTAGATTTACACCTGGAGGACTGAATTGAAGACTGGCAACACCACTTTCGGAGCTAGAACTACTTGTTCTTTCATCTCTGTAGGCATACCACCGATGGAATAATGCTGCATTTGTAGTAATAGGGGTTCGAGGCTGCAACATAATAGCATGTTAAAATATATTAATTGGCCATCAATATTACTTGTCACAAATTGCACGGTAAGCAGCGCGCTACAGTAGCCAAGATTAAATCGTTCGAAATCCAATATTAACTACTTAAAGTTTATTCTTAGTTTTTTATATGAAAACCAAATTTTTCATCAATATTAAGTTTTAAATTTCCCAATAGGCACTACAACTTTAATTGTTTCTTCTATTTCGCAAGTATTTAAGTAAGTAATTATAAAATATTATTGTTGGTTTAAAAACTCAATAAGAATATCATAAATGGTTTGAAACCAGCATTTCAGATTAATTTTATATTAATATAGAAAAATAACAGAGTTCGGAGTATTTCTCGCAACATTTTTTGAGTGACGAAGAAGTAAATTAATCTATAAGCATGAAGATAATGCGAAAGCCTCAAATAAATATTAATAACGAAACGAAGTATTCTCCGCCTCCATTCTAAACTCACATCGTCCATGGGGTGCAGGAGAGAAAGTGTACCAGTGGTGATAAGGGTAAGGAGCGGGCGGAAGCTCTAGATAAGCAACAACCCCGCCCTCACTAAGAGCAAAGCATAGACAGAGAGAAGAGTTCAAAATCATAGAGAAAAATGTTCCATCCCACAGTAGGATTGAAGAAGATGGAAATAACCCGCTGAGTATTGACTGCTAAGCGCCAGTCCAGAATCCATGCATGAAATATAATGAGTACCCACGGAATATGTGCTAATTGGGTGCTAAGAAGTTCCACGTAACGAAAATGCTATTTGGCTAGTATTTTTCTAATTAAATAGCTTGATTTGATAATCTCATGTAGGATTTAATTACTGTAGTGTTCAGACCGAGGGGTTTTTCTACTGTATTTGCAGTCTAACGAATGACAGTTATCTCCTAGATGAAATCGCACATATCGAAACACTAACAAATTTATCAATGAGGGTTTACTCTAGTTTCTTGTTGCTTTTCGAACATTGCTGTTGAAGGTAATCAAAGGTCGTTTCAGGAATCGATGTCCAGCTCCCGTGTGCACAACAAAACCTCAACAACAAGCAATCGATGGCGCAGGTGGCAAAATAGCTCAGAATATCCTGGAGATCATTTTAACCGTTATAGCATGATTAATTTCAAAATGTTTGGGTTGACATGACTGTATATGAAATTGAGTCTAACCCACTTAAATTCAAACAAAGTTGCAGCAAATGAATCATTTTTTAATAGCTTAGGAGTTAATATTTTGGTGAATAAATTGTTTAAAAAAATTTTAACGATCATCTGAAATGTTGATAGATGACTTAAGCCCCTGTAGAGAAATACATGTTTTCTCTTTAGCAAGTAATGTCTAAGCTATAAACAAAGTTTCAGTGATGAAAGAATTCAAGATTAAACATCTAGGTTTTGCGTAGGAGAAATACGGAAACAATATTGTTTTTCCCTGTCTAGCCTATAAATAATTTATTTCAATCAAAATTCGGCTTTATTTAAGTATACTGAGATTGAAAATATGGTAATACTTTAGATAATTCTACCAAGATGCTTAACAAACTGCATTAACCGGTTATTTTTGGATGAAGTCGTGGGCCATTCTTTTGCAGTCGAGATAACGCTTCAACTGCAAACGTTGATTTTCTTGCTTTCCCACCTCATTATTCTTAATCTACAATGTTTAAGAACATTTAATGTAACTTTGATATCAAATAATAATTAGTAATAATGTTATTTAAGATTTGTATACCTGGATAACTTGTTGGAGGAAGTTAGCTGAAGTTATGTTGCACTTACAGCCACCGTGACTACATTATTTGTTAGTACTCCAATTGTGGGATTCTAGCAAAATGTTCACACTAAATGCAACAAAATAAAAGAAAGGAATTTTGATAAAATAGACTTAATAGATGCCAAAATGCAATGTTTTAAAGTAGTACTATTTACAAATAAATGTCTTTGAAGTCACTCTACACTAAGAAACAGTAATAGTAACAATGCGGATTTCTCATGTCGATGACCGTCTAGTAATCAGCTTGAAAGCTAGAATCACCACCAAATATACACTTATTTATTGAACTCCATTACACTGAGGACAATTATAAGAAATTAGTTGAAAATCAAGCTCTTAGAGAATACGACAATTATTCTAAATAGCACTTGAATTTATATGTTTATGCTTAAAATAATTTATAGAAGTAACTCGTATGCAGGATATCCATTACGTGTTATTCACTTTTATCTCGTAATTTTCATGTAGAATAACAAGAAAAAAATCTAACAGGTGACAATGTTCACCTTGCAGGGCGGAAAAAATTATAAATATCAGTAGAGCTCAAATCTCTTCTGCCCTATAAATTGTCTTTCTTTATGATATATCGCCAAAACTATAGTAGTCGTCTTTGTTTTAGAAAATTTCATCTATCCGAATGTTGCATAATAAACGCTGTCATTACTTTTGCTTTGTCCGAAGATGTAAGAACACTGGGAAAATGACATGGGAGAGTTGCTTTTTATCACTGCGTCTGCTAGAAAATTCTCTGCCCAGACAGTTTAGTGGGAATATAATTTTATTGACTTAACGCCTTATTTTGTATTTTTAGGAAATGTCCTATAAATGTATAAATAGATACGTTTCATTTACCAAAATTATTTGCGAAATTATTCGCTGAAATCTTACGATAACTAAAAAACGGATAAGCTGTGCGTGATCTACATTAATATGTAACTGTGCTATAATGTTTCAAACAAATCAGAATTATTATAGGAAAACTCATTTTTTATGATTATATAAATAGGAAAAAGAGGGATGAGATGAGAAAACCAATTTGTCATCAAAGTAGTTATGAGAAGACTGTCAAGTAGAAGGTGAATTTTCCAGATGAGAAATTGAAGAAATCACTACAGAAATTATGAGGAATGAGAAGAGAAACGAAAAACTAGCCATGGGTGAAATTATATCATGCTGTGAGCGAACAGGTACCAGAGCTTCAAAACTTTGCGCCTTGGATGTGGAGGGTCGATCACACTCCTCACTAACACAGACCGTTGGCAACACTAGGGCAGGAAGCTGACGTGATTTTCCTTGTTCCATACCTACAAATATAATCTCAGGAATAGAAAAAGTAAACATAAAAAATCGATACGTAAATAATGTGAAGTGTGAGCGTTTAGAATATAAAATGCAAACAGGAACTATTTGATATATGAACAACACGTATATGAAACGGCAATAGCGAAGGTCATCAAAGAATGGCATACGAATTGCGAGGTAAGAGCGCATTTTTTAAACTATATGTATAGCACATTATGTATATAGCAGAGCAACTTTAATGCTTAAGAGATAAACTCATCAATACCTTATATATCGACCTCGACGACATAGAGGGATTATTAAGTGAGAGGCGAGAGCAGCTGACCAGGTAACAGGAAAGGAAAAAGAGGCATATAAATGCTGAGATAAGTTAGAAGAGACAAGTTAAATAAAAGCTGTATTTACAGATATTAATAATAGATTAACATAAAGCAAAAATTAAAATTAAACCGAGTCTCAGACAGATATGTTATATTTTGTAAGGACTTTGCAAGGGCAGGTGGCAGAAATAAGTTCAGAAACGTCAGAACAGTGGTGTGAAGAAGTGAAAGGTTAAAAATAATGAGATCAATGACTGATGGTCATATCTGATGAAGAGAAGTGAGGAAGACAGATATACTAGTATACATATTCCATATATACAAAAAGAATAGAGAAGGTACAGAAAAACAATATAAATGATTTATGCAACAAATAACGCAGTGGAACGATAGCTAAGCGGAGCTGGCCAACCTCTTTTATATGATTATATTTTGACGCCAGAGGATACCTAGTGCTGAGTAAATGGGATAATAAGGATTATTGCGTTTGCAGTGTTTCACTGACCTACGAAAGCGATTAATTTTTAGATTAGGAAAATCCTTGACATGATGCTCATTTCCCTATCAACTAAGGCTGATCTCAATGTGAAATTCGTTAAATTTTAGTTGATATCTACTAAAGGGTAGTGATGTCACACCGACTTACAGGTTTGGTTGGTAGTAAACTATTGCGAAACATTATGAACTGGTAAATCGCCGACAGCAGGTGCTTTTGCTAGAAGTTTATTAAATAGTTTGATGAAATTAATCGTTTCGAAAGTATAGATGGTTATATTCTTTTCAGTTGCTTAAATGTCAGTTGTTCCGCAAATATTCTTCACCAATTTCCAAGCCTACCGCTATCATTTATTCATTTTTGGTCGCGCAAAGCATTGATTTGTGAGTCGAAAGAAAGCGTATTATTTTCATTAAATCAGAACTCAGCATTTCCATGCTACGACATTAAAATTAGTATGCATAGATTACTGTCTATCAAAAGCTATGATTTATATACTACGAGAGAGCTTTTATGGCGCAGTAATAATAATGAATGGATATTGTTCAAAAATATTGCTACTAGAACCTCTTTATATTATATCTGAATATTCCTGCTTTAGCAATTATATATAATAGTAAAGTTAGATATCAGAATTATATTTCATTTTCTCACTGAGAAATACGTTTGCAAATAAATTAGAACTAACGGTTGAAATTAGGTGAATGATACTAATAGCATCAATTTGTTGACATCATATTTAAATTGCTGACTCAATAATTATGAAACTAGATGTGATATGGATATATATATATATATATATATAGAGAGAGAGAGAGAGGGAGAGAGGGAGAGAGGGAGAGAGGGAGAGAGGGAGAGAGGGAGAGAGGGAGAGAGGGAGAGAGGGAGAGAGGGAGAGAGGGAGAGAGGGAGAGAGAGAGAGAGGGAGAGAGAGAGAGCATGTAAGTATGAAAGAATATGACGCTATTTCAGTAGTTGCATTGAGAGAGTTCAATATCCAGAATGATAGATTAAAGACCACTCGGAATCGAGTTTTCTATTTACCGTGAGAAGATGTTCTTCTGAATGTGTCATTTCTTCTTTCTAAAGAAGTTCAGCGTACATTACCACAATAACTGTGAAGTACATGATATTATGATAATCGTCGACATATGTTAAATCTCATTGAGATAAACAAGCTACACGAATGTCCTTTTCTAGCTTTGTAGATTATGTAATATAAATTCTCGAATAAACTCCATTAGTCATCCTAGAAATTTCCCGGTGATAAAATAATAAAAATACTAGTTATTTAATGTGGTTATCTTTTTCTCAGCTGGCACTTTTGATGGAACAATGAATGCACACGCTTCATTAAGGTTATTTTAAGAGACTTCACCACAAATGCAATATATTTGGAAAAAATAATCAATTATATGGTAGTACCAGAGAGTGAGTCTTCTATGAATGAATAAATATCTGAGTAATTATTTTGCCAAATTCCGAAAATATTTAAATAATTGAATTAATAATTAATTTCCGTCACTTTTCTACCAATACTGAACTATACTTCAGTTTGCGGAGATAAGACAGAAATACAGAATCAAATCAAATATTTCAATAGCAAATTAGCTTCTTTTAAACTCAAATGTTTCAAAATAGATATATAAAATGTACTTAGTTATCTACGTAATGATAATTCTTGGCTTTTAACATAAAACTTAGAAGAATAGTAATTAGCGAAAATAAATACTTAATCGGATGTTTATTCAACGACACCAAGTACTAGAACTAGCGGCATGCCTTTTGATCAATTAACTGTACTATTCGTTCTTCGCCCCTAAAAATGGTAGATCGCTTAATAGCAAATATATGTAAGTCGTATTCAAGCACATAAATGACCGTTAATGAGATTTTGGTGGAAATGCATTTGGTAAAATCTAATTGAGGTTCACGGAATTACTTTCCACACGAGGTAACTGTTGTTATGGCTGGCACACACGTCAGTTGTAACGCAGCATCATTATTATTTGCTGATTAAAAAAATCATAAGTTCCATAATGACAGTGCTGATGACAGAAGCACAATAACAGCAATAATAGTATATTATGTGGTTGTAAAATCATTATTATTCTTATAGTGTATTATACAGCCATTGCTACTATTAGTATTACTATAATACTAGTAACAATGACTCGCACTTAAAGTAATTAGACAAAAAAGGGATACTGAGTTCTACTTTTGTTGATTCTATGAATTGCATCATTGCAGAGTCAGCTGTGCTCAGATTTTTGAGCTTAAAATGAGTCAGTGAAAAGAAATGTTGCAATTTTTTCTAATGCCTACTTTTCCACTTTCTTTCTTCACGCCCCCCTTTCCTCTCACCCCTACTCAACATGTTTCGTGAGATTAATTTAGTGGTTTAGCTACATATTCTGCTCCCTCTTCTTCATGTTTTTAACTGCTCTCAGTGCTTTAGACAAAACAACGTTATGACAAAACACTTAAGAAAATACTAAAATTGTACAACCATATATCGGATGTTTTTTCTTTGACGTTCACTCAGACAAAGAAAAGGGAAGTTTTTTGGTAATCGCAAATTGTTGATATAGATTTTTGTCCATCTAAGCGAGTTTCTAGTGTTCTATAAGTGAGTTGATGAGATTATCACTAGGTGATTTGGGTTTTAGAGCTAAATTTCAGTTGATGAAAGTGTAAAATTGTGCGGTGAAGGATCAACTATGAGAGCCGACTGAGAAAAGTGCAGAATGTTCACTAACTTTAAACTTTGATCCTTTCTTGTGTTGCGTTTTGCTTCCTAATGTGTCTCTATGAAAGTCTATTGATAAGGTGCACAAGAGTAGAAGATCATAGTATGCTTGTGTTGCACTTTTCTTTTCCAGAGGATAGGCTGCTATCAAATAAAGTAAATCACAAAAATATCTTTTTCTTATTATATCTATATAATATACTTCATCTACACATATATTACATCAATAACCATGTAATAACAGCGTTACTAAGTTGATAATAGTCCCAAAATTTTACTTTCGGAAGTCTCCAGTACAGTACTTAGTTATGCTACTATATTTTCCTAATGTAACTGATGTGAGAAATTCTTTGTTTATATTTAAACAATCACGACATATTAGAGATAAATTAATAAATATTATTATTATTATTATTAACCTTTAGCTATCTCAGATCAGCTTTATATACATACTTTACCCACTAACAACTAATTTGAAGCAGATGTGCAAATTATCCTTCGAACCGCAAAATCGAATTACTTACAAAATAATGTTTATTTCTATTGAATGGACTTTTAAAACTCCTTATGATATAGTGAAAAGTACGCCATTTGAGCCCTAGTTAAGCCTTTGGATAGAAAACGAAGTAATCAACTCTGCAATAGTTAAATACAGTCAGTAATTTTATCAAACAGGTGAAATTCCATAGAAAAACTCTACACTAATAAATTAATTGCTCACCAAAGCCATTATATATTTTTAGTTTGTGACCTAGGACTCTCTGTAGAGAGAACAAGCTTGCCTAATAATGTTTACAAAGAAAGTCATAATTTAGAGGAAATATGTAGCAAAATCTATTTACGGAAAATGAAAAGAAGGAAAATCAGATTACGATTGGTGCAATATGAAAGAGAGAAGTATGAGATAAATAAAAACAAACTGAATAGGGAAACTGAGAGGAGAAAATGGGAAAAAGAGTGATAAATGGCGATACATAAAAGCTCACATCATCGTTTTCACTCTTACCCAGAGGAGTTGAGTAAAAACATTTATAACTAGCAGCTGACTTCAAAAATGTACTCATTGCACTCTTCTCAAACAGATAGATGGATTTATGTCACATAAGAAAGCCGTTAGTATTTCTCCACTTTACACTCTCTTCTACGTTCAAGGTATTACATGTAAAAATATATATCATTAGTGATTAAAAGATGACATTTACCACGAAATATAATTAGAATCGATTAGGCACGGAAAAATCTCTAAACGTAACCAATGATAAGACGCAAATTCAAGTAAAAGAATAAAGAGAAATTGTCATAAAAGTCATGTTAAACATATTAATTCATAGAAAATGAAGGGCAGAGAAAGATCCTGGATAACAGGCAAAACAAGGCATTATGACGTCATGGGACATGAGAATCCCACTTGAGCGGATATTAGGGAACACGTAAACACACAATAATACGTCAACATTTGGTCGTGGGAACGCGAAACGAAAATTCACTTAGCAGTATGTAGTCACTGAAAATGGGATGTTAGATCAAATTTCTTCGATTGCATCCCTATTCTCAAATCAATAAATAAGGAACTTTGTGTTAGTGACTAGGACTAGATTATTCGCAGAATGTTTAGACTGCGTCCAGAATAATTTCATTTGGCTTTACCTTATTTGGTGATGATCACATCAAAAACTACTATGGATAAAATTCATAGAATGTGAACTGTTACCAAATTTATAGAACTTTATTTATTATTCGCTCATTTGTTTATTTATCATCATATTTACTTTGTGCGGATGTTTTATGAGAGTACTTTGACCTGCTAAATACTGGGGACTTCTATATTCCATGAGTACTTCAAACGTACAAATTGAAGCTCTCAAGATCACTGATTAATAGGTAATTAATTCCACAAAGCTGGAAGTGAGTTTTCAGAAGACTATAAATCAAAGCAATTAGCACTTCTGTGCCCGTTTAGAAAGTGCTGGTAATACGTCACGCGGGATTTGAATATTTATTCGGATGTACATAGTTAATTTATATGCAGCAAAGATGAAACGAATGTGAGAAAAGCGAATGCAAAAAAATGAAACGGATATTTTAAAACGATGTGGTAAAACATTGAAATAGAACCTAATTTTTGGAGGAAACGATAATTGACTGATGATAAGAGTTAAAGCCGAGAATGAATTAGACCATACAAATGCTGAGATAAAATATGCGAAAAGGAAGTGAAATATCACATCAGTATTATTTATTACTGCTATTACTATTTATATTTGTATTAGCTCAAAACTTCACAATAAAAAGCTATCATAAAATTATGTTGAATAGTACTGTTTCTAGAGCAAATTTGGAAAATATCCCTATTCTACCACATTAATATTTAAAATCAAGACTGCACTATGGCGTAAATCTCGTTGAAAATTCTTAAAATTTCTTCAGGGAATACATATAAATTTATTGCTATATATTTTTTAGAGTAACTTTGAATGCAATAAAGCCATCCAGGCTCTACAACTACTTGAAGTGTCTAATTCCACGTTTTCTCCTATCTAAGCTTGTATTTTCACTTTTAGAAACTCCTGAGAAGACAAATTTATATTTTTGAGATAAAGTATGCAATGTGATTACCTAGAAATAGCTTTGATCACTAATAACCAGCTGATAGAATATACAGGATACATCCGGAGAAAACCATTTTTTTAAAAAAGCACTGGAAAGATTGCAGGAAAATATCATCGACTGCTGAGATAAAAATATCAAAATATTAAGAATAACATTAGGACAGAATATATCTTATCTAAGGTACATATTAAAGATACTGAAGTGATAATATTTATGAAGGTTGTCTATCTATAACTTCGTGAATAACAAGACAGGAAGTCACCTTTAATGCAATACTCGGTGAACAGAAATTCAGATTGTTTATGAAAGTCACTTTGGCAGAATATGACTATGTATATTATTTACGGAAATTTTAGTATAGTAGAAATTCTTTTGATTAGACGTAATTATATTTAACGTTACTAAACTGTTTTATAAAAGGGTTAGTTTTGAAGACTAGCTCGTTTAATTTTGGAAAATGCGGCACGATTTGTAGACAAGGTGTTACGAATTTGCGATAAGTTCAGTAGTTCTGTACAAATTAGCATTAAAACAATTAAAGATTTTGCTATAACCACTTTGTTTCTGTGATTTCCTAATCGCGTACAATATATTGAAATAGAGTGAATCATTTGATATATATTATTTAGTTCGCTTACTACTTCTGTATACTCTAATCAAATATAAATCATCCAGTTATGCTGACAAAGACACAGATCAGGAACTAGATAGCTGAATGATAGAAGGGCATATCAAAAGGCAAAAATAATGATGTTATATTTTATTATATATAAACATCTGCAGTATTCCAAGTAAATATGAATAACTATTATACCACCAATCATGTTAAAAGGTAGACCTAAGATGGATAAAATTAGGCGTAATAAGAAAGAATCTAGCGTTAATAATACTATATCCTGTCTATCATTTTAAACCATAGAAATAGTTTTTGAACAATTCATATAAGTTCCACATGTCGAAATTCGAAAAAGCACCTAATACAATACAATAATTCTGATCGTTAAATTGATTTAATATTCGAAAAAAAACCTATCTTTAAAATAAGCACATAAACAATCAGCAAAAAAACAGTTCAGTGTATTTCACATATCAAATGCAATAGAATGTCAAGAAAAAAATGATAGGTTGTAAATAGGAGAATATATGCATTTAAAAAGATGCAAACCAATAAGCAGTTTGAACAGTCAGAGTGTTAATGCAGAAATGTATATTTTTACAGTAGTTGTCATTATTGTGCCATTCTAATTCATTTAAATTTCTAACGTTTAAAGTGTTTCTACTGATTTTCCTCAAAGGATACTACATAGTGCAATTATTAAAAGTTAATTAATAATACAAATTTACTATATTTCTATTTAATTCTGTATACTATTTCCTGAAGGCAAAATATTTTCTATTTCTTATCAAAAATGTTCAAACGTTTCCACTCTTCCACATCTTATTCTGTTTAATATAAATATAGTAATTAAGGATAATTTAGGAAGGGCACAATAACCATTAATTATTGTCCTATGCATTATTGACTTGTAGACATACATGCATCACGTTTATATTATACGTAAAACATTTTTTTAATTTCCCATTGTTGCTTTCAGAATAAATTAGTTTGATCTAAATCGCATAATGATCAACATCTCGTCAACAAGTTAGTGTTTCAACAACGATGAGAAATCAGATGCATTCTAGCAACCAGAATGTGTTAAGAAAAAAACCATCCCCCCGGAAAAATAGTAAAATATGAAAATGTCCAATTGTGCGAAGAGTTCCGAGATGAAGAAATGCTTTGTGATGATAACATATTATCACTTTAATTTATTGAATTATTAGAGTAGTGTAGATATGTCAAGCCAGTATTTGTAAAATTTTAAGCTTTTCTGTCCTACTATATGTCTATAAGTACAAATAATTGCTGTCAAAATAGCGGTTAAACTCAAGTACAGGTGGCGTATGAGGAAGTAGCATAGCATATGATATAGACACAGGAAGAGAAAATTGACAGTGAAAATATATTTTTAAAAAACAGCTGTAGTTATGGACCTGTTAGATATAACTTCTTCAATGAGCTCTCGAGAGCTTTCGAAGTGGATTAAAACCACACATCAGAAATAATATCAGAATTGCATGAAAATGTGCAGAGTATATAGGCTCATAAAAATGAGATATAATTAGGCTAACGAAGTAGAGTGTGCCACAAAGTGTCTTAAAAGGTTTATAGGTGCTCATAAAGATGGAGATTTTTAAATTGATAAGAGTTGGAATTTATGTGGATAATACTGAAATTTCGTGATTGGATAAGTGTCATAAAAACATGATGAATATATGAGGAGTTTAAAAGAAGAAAGGGAGAATTGTGTTAGTTTAATGAAGATAAGGAGGACATTATGGCTTGATTATTTCCAAATTGAATGAGGTCGAACTGATGCCCTTGGGGCGGTGATAATGAATGAAAAGGGCAGGACGCCCGCAAAGGTTGGCTGGGACGAAAAATCGAAGCCCTCCAGCCTTCCCCTCACGCACTGCTATTTTTCCCACCCATATTGGGAAACGTGCCAAAATATAATGGCATTGGTGGCGTCACGAACTGATTATCGTTACCTAATATTGCGGTGATAAGCAGTTTCTGAATCTCATTCGAAAATATCTTTTCACGTTAAGTTCAATGTAGAAACACATGACTTTTACTATATCATTCTGTTTTATTAAAATCATTATTGTTCACTTTTGTTGTCAATTTCTCTTTAACATAACATGAATATTTAAAACTTGTTAAATATTTGTCTAAAGATAGACCATATTAAGAAATTTCATAACATCCAATATTTCTCTACTTATCTAAGTTATAAGATGACACAAATAGTAAATCCGGTATCTTTACATGAAATCCTAAGATTAGTATGAAGGTAAATTAATATTCTATACTCGTTCCCTAAAACACCAATGATACGTTATATATGAATTATTTAAATGATTGTTTAATTATGTTTCACGAAATTGAACACAATCACCCACACAGTTGTCAACAAAAATCAGCTGTGATCTTTAGTGACGAAGAATTAAAGCAAACAAGGGTGCATGAAGAATGCAATGCTAAAGAAATGATCTTCACTTCATGATATGGTTGAATAATAATAATTACAAAACTTAGGTAAATGCCGATAAAATTGAGTTAATTGTGTATGATATTTTCGTATTATCTGAGTTTTCTTTAATTTCTACTGAAAACCACAGTATTCAAGTTTTTATACTCGAAATTAGGAAATAATCAGAATAAAGTATACTTTCCCTAAAATTCTTATTTTCATATACAAAATATTTTAGTCGACGAGCGAGGGATCCGACAAACACATGACAGTATCTAACACTCTATCTGCACTTTTTCGTTGCTTCCAATCGTATTGGATAACCAAACTACTCGATGTCTTGCTCTTCCATTTTTCACTTGATATTGAGTGTTCTCCATTATACTATTATTCTAATTTTTAATACTTTAGAATAAGTGATAATAATCAGAAATTAATATGATAATACCAAATGAATGATGGCATCAATAGAGGGCGAATAAATAGTATGCATAAAGTATAATATGAAGAATGAGAAGAGTAATAGTGAAATACTGCAGATTAATAATCACAGGTAATAAGATCAGCACCTATACTTCGGCAATTTTTTCCTCGTCTCCTAAGTATACCTTTATCCACGCAAATGGAATTTGAACTTGCAAAACGGTTGCAATCGTCTCAACAGCAACACAGTGGATGCTTAAAAATATACTTTAAAAAATTGGCTGATTTAGATATCAATGAAGTGTCATTCAATCTATAAAGTGAACCAAGAAAAAGATTTTTAAAAGTTCACAACTCTTGAAAATTAATGAACATTCTTGTTTAGAAACATTTTTTGAACATATAAATCTGGCTTTTGGACCGTTTTGACTTCATTAGCATGTGGAAGGAGAAAAATTCAATTACCGATTTTGTAAACGCATCTATTTCTGTGTTCTTTTACACGTATTCAGCGTTACTAATCTTACTATTTCACTGCTAAACTAATTGAAAATGATTTATTGGAAATTCTGGTTTTCTTGGAATTGTCATATTATGGTAAACACTATTATATAATATTTTGTTGTTCTCAAATTCTGCTATTTTAATTGAAGATGTCCTTTATACGTAACAACTGTCTGGATTTTTCACTTGAATTCTAAGTACCATTTTTGGCTTAGTTCGTCTCATAGTTCAAGCAGCCTTCTTTTGTAATCATCAGTGGAGGTGAATTCAACTTTATAATAAAGTCGTGGTTCCAACCTTGCTATAATCTGTAATCACAAGAATCCAAATCAGATGGATTTGAAAGCGCACAGTCCTTGTTGGTCTAGTAGGTCGAATTTATACTTAACCCAGGTTTTACAAAATCCCTAGACATTTTTCTATTAAAATTGATCCCTACATTTACCATTACTTCTTTCTTCCTTACGTCTTTATCCAAAGATAGCATCGTTTCTGCAACTTTTAGAAATGAATAAATAAAAGTCCTCACTTTCTCCGTTAGCAGATGAGCGCCAGGAACTTTGATAAATTTGGAAAATTGCAAACTAAGCCTTACAATGGTAATGGATGTTTTAATTGTACCCCTTATAGATTTTTAGAATGGACTGCTGACTACCTGGCTTGTCCGAGCCACTGATGATGCACTTCAAGAAGTCTGTGCATTGGGCATCCGCCTCTTTGTTCTGTTCGTAAATTACCGCGTTATAAGTGGTACTGAGACAGTGGTATAATTATACCTTTTATTCCGAATCAATCGAGAACTAAGAACCACTCATTTTGATGTGACTGGCAGCTTTGGGAGAATGAGCGTGTGAAACACTATGTAATTTCATCATGCTTATATTGTAAATACGGCGAAGCTTTGGAATAGAAATACATAGAACTAGCATAATATTTATTTAACAAAGGTTTTAAAAATAGATTAAGAGATAAATTCGAATTCACTTCCAAAACCTAATAATTAACTAAAGTGGCTATGCCGTACAAAAATTCAAAACATTTGGCACAATATCTTTGAAGCAATATCCGCAACTTAGCAAAACTACTTAGTAGAAAAAATCTAAACATTACTAAATAGTCACAATGAGACCTTGAGTTATATTCCAAAACAATAAAAACTCATTAATTTTCTCGAGGAATTTTTAACAATTAAGTTTAAATCTCAGAAATGTAATTTGTACTAGTCCTCAAGTAGGTTGGACCTAATTTTCTCCTCTTCTCTCCGTCTTTCGTCTTCATAATACAATTGCTCTGATCTAATTCTTGCTCTCTCCTCTTCCATCTTTTTGTCTTTCTCCCGTTCCTCCTCTTCTCCTCTAAGCCTATTCTCTTCCTCTCTTTGCCTCCTCTCCCTTTCTTCTGTTTCAAGTTTTATCCTTGCTTCCTCTTCTTTTTTCTTTTTTTCTTCTGCCTTCTTTACTCTGGACACAATGGCTGCAATTAGGGCAGCACCTTTACCACTTCCATCGCCTGTCTGCACAACTCTGAACTGAAAAGATTCCATCCACTCTTATTTTTTGGTAGAACACACTGCCATTTTTTACTTTTCCATCTCTTACTACCTACCTCTATTCCTGGATCGATTAATTCTTTGATCTTTTCAGTTACCCAGTGATCAAAGAATGGATGGTATTTATATGTGCTTCCATCAATTGCTACAGTCATCTTTGCTTTCCTAACCCGGTTTAAAACACAGGCAATAGCTAAAATACCGATTACTTGAAATTAAAATATTTTAAATATAAATAAAACGCTAATAGATGAACGAATGATTTACATCAAACTTCAGTAATATTAATCCTAATTTTAAAACTATAGTAACAATGGAATCTTTAAAAAAAAAAAAAGGAAAAGAAAGTATATACTCCTAACCAGCTGCAGACAGATTGGCACTCCTTCTTGAGACCACGAGACAAACCTCGCGGAAGAGCAACATATCTGAGAAAGTGAAATCTTCAATGGCTAATTCGTCCATTATTTGGCGGGTATTCGAGTACGAACCACAATCGTCGCTAGAAAACTTTGTAATAAAATATTTAAACTTAAGTTTTATAAGCTTAGAATGATCAAACTCACTGAAGAATTTCAGAAATATACTTAGTAGGGAAAGTGCCTGGTGTGCTCAGCATTTTAGAGCCATGACCATTGAATAGAACCTACAATACCAATAATGCAATACATATATATAGACTATATTTTTCAAATACATTAAAACTTTGCTAAAAGTTGGTAATAAGCATTTTTAACGTTAAGATTGTACTGACATGACAGACCACTTCCAGGTTTTCAAGTAACTGGGAAAACAGATGCTTGTTATAATTTAATAAAAAAAAAGCTAGAATTAAATTTGCAATTCAACACTTTCTCATTACCTTATGATTGCAAAGCTTATTCAGAACCAGCCGTACCACTTCACCCATACACATTCCCGCTACTAACTTGTCGAGGCTAAAACTATCTACATTTAATATTAGAATATCCACACTTATTAAGATGTAGTACTATGCAAAATCTTTAAATACTCACAAAGAATTCAATAAGTAATAAATTCAAGAAGGCATAATTTATAACTTTTCTAAGCATATAAAATTAGTTATACATAAGTGAAATAAATATACCAAAACTAAAAATATGCAATAAAAAGTTAATTCACGAATTAACTCCTGGATGATCTGAGCGGGCATCAATTATTTTGTCGTACTGTGTAAATATATACTCTGCTTCTCCTCGATCGCCAAATCCCCCCCATTCCGTGTCAATTATCATCTAAACTTGGAAATTATGTTACATATTTATTAGCCTCAATATATCATACTAGGCTCCAACTAGGAAATTATACAACTATATCTAAAATTGCAGACATAAAATACCGCCCTAATCTTATAGTTACATACCTGTTTATGGTTATACGGCTCACTTGCTTTCATAAGGCCATACTTTATCTCCTTTGTGTTTTCCAGATATGATGCATTTGTACCTGTTCCTGTAATTAATCTGCTTTAATCTAATAGGCTGTAACTATATTCAGAATATAATTTGATTTCACGAAAAATCTTCGAGTTATTGTAGAAAATGAAATTAATATACAAACATACTCACCAATAATTACCCCTATATCGCATTGCCCGTGTGATTCATATGCAGCTGCAACCATGGTTCCAACAGTATCGTTGATCAAAGCCACGACTTCTACCAATACACGCTGAATACTATGAAAAAAATTATTCACTTTAACGTTTAGGCTTCGACTAGTCAACAGGTATTAAAGTTAAGGTAATAAAGATTTTACATTTCATATATTTATATGGCTATATTATTTTTAGTTTCTCAAAAAAGCTACTATATATTACCCCATCGCGTTCAATGGCTTCCTCTAAAAGTTTGACAACATCCCGACCAACAACTCCCGTTGCGGTTACTCCTTTTGTCCATCTATAAATTAATATTAGAGTAGGATATCCTATTACTTAAAAATATATGTTCTTACCTTAGTAGCGTCGCACACCGAAGGCCAGTCTGATCACAAGGATAGGAAAATGTGAATCCAACAGGAAGATTTTCGGTAGCCAACTCTTTCTCAATCAGAAAATCGGCTAATGCTTTGGCAATATAGTCAAATAGCTGTAAAATTAGATAAATATTCAACATAAACAATTGTAGTTAAATATAAAAATTCCATCCAAGTAAAACCTTTGGAGTAAATAAGATCTTAATAAATTATTTTTATGCCACTTTTGTTTTTTCCATACCTGTTTCCCAGTCCCATGCATGGCAGCATTTGGAATTCTTGTATTGAACTGTTTCGTTCTCATTGGTTCTCCAGGTTCTATCTCCATGATCATTACTCTGAGATTTGTCCCACCTAAGTCCATGGCTACAAATTTTCCGCGCTCTATAAAATGGTTAATAACCGTGCTAATATTTTTCTCACTATTGTTATTTTACATTTATGATGGATCAGTTATAAGAAAAGGCCATAATTACAAATAGATTCATAAATTATATATTAATATCTAATCCAGATAGTTTAGTCGCCTAAAATATTTATAACTGTTTCTAAGTGTTTACTAATATTCATCAATCCTATTTTTATCTGGAAATACACTCCTATGCTTTTAAAGTTTACTCTTCAACAAATGACTTCAAGAAGTAATATTCATCACATTAAGTGCTCCACGACAATATCTTTCGAACTTCGATTAAAGGAACATTAATTACCTTTCAGTACGATAATAACTACATAAAAGTTCTATGAAATTTTGGAACACATATATTGTGACAAATTTGAATTAGAAACACCTATACTACCATTATTTAGCAAAGGGCCTTGCTTCTTAATTTAATTTTGCGAATTTTTCGATTTTGGCTGGAAAAATTAATTCCACAAAACTCCACCTTGTTAATGGCTATCACAACTACTTTGGTTCATTCTACTGTAAAAATAAAAAATATTTTCGACACAAATGTACGCAAAATCATAGCTTGAAGTAGTAATTGTATAAATTAAATCCTCGTCAATTCATAATCAGAAAAAATAATCACTATCAAAATTACCTATCCAATACAATTCTAAACTCCAAAAATCAAGTAAAAGCAAGTGATAAAATGCAACACAATAAGCCTCACACCATGGTAAAGAAAAGTTTTTTTTTACTACTTCAGAACCTATGCTGCTATTTTAGGTATTTTCTGAACTATACATACCATCATAACAGCTTGTTAAAACAAAGATTGATCTGAACCAATGCTACCCTGATTTTTGAACTTTACAAATTAGTTAAAACTAAATTAATGCACTTGAAGAAAGATAAAACTACAGAAACAAATAATTTATAAAAATAAAAGAAATAGAAAGCATCGATAGGAGAACAAAGAGTAGTAGTTAAATAAAACATGATCGAACCTGTACCATCCGGGAGTTCAGGTACAAACGAGGGTAACATAGCTATAGTTGAGCCATTCAGTCCACTTTCTAAACCTCTGTCCATGTTATCACTCATATGAGACATCATTCTTCGAAGGGTATTATTCGATAATTTAAACTCGGCCATCACCGACTCAAGCTGTAAAAAAATAGCATCGTTTTACTAAACTTAGTCTATTATTTCTTAATTATTTTCTCAAATAGAGTGAAAACTTACAGAAATTGATTCCTGTTGTCCCAATCTGGCTTTTCCAGCCACCTTTTTTATGTCTTTTTTAATGCTCCTTTGATCATGATCATCTCTTCTCAGATGATGACTATCGTCTCGCCATGATCTAATTGTATTTATTTCAAATAAACATTAAATCCACATAATTATAACATTCTAAAGTTAGATTTTACCCACCGATAGTAACAGGCCAGCTCCAGAGCGCCAATGATCATTCCGGGAAATCTCTAGGAATGGAGGAATATAATACACGAAATAATTCAGCTCCAGTAAAAACCTGCAAATTTCTATTATCACATTCGTAATTATTAGAATATAGTAGAATTTAAATATGAAGTATTAGCAAAAGACTCACTATCGCCTATATATATATGTACTCAAATACAACTAGGTACTTTTTCTCAACTTCAGGAAATTTGCCAATTCATTGCAAAATACATTGATAATATGAGAGAAAAATTGAGGTCAGACTTATTTAAATACAGAAATTAGATTACATAAAGCCATATTAGATAAAACAACTTTTATTTTATCACGTACACAATGTCAACATAAGCGCATTTCAATCAAGGGCAGTAGACCGGCGAGACTCATCTGGGAAAAAGATTTTAGCGGCGAAGAGACGTAGAGAAGCATGCGGATATCGATCCTAAAGGGGTTTAATAATGCACTTACGTCAAAGGTACTTACGTCATATTATTGTAAAAATAACGTCAAGAACTTATAAGTTTTATAAATTTAGATGGAACTTAAATTTTTACAACTTAAGCATTCCAAAAACACAGCAAAATTGCCTAGCGAACAGATGAAAGTTTATGCAAATACATTAAATTGTATATTATTAGATATATTTCTAAGTAACAGTAAGACAATATATATATGTGAAAGTATGTTGACATAGTGCGTTGTTTTTATCATCATTCAGAAGAGTTGGGATAAATCAGTGTTGATAACACTGAAGTGTGGCTTAAAATTTGTGCTGCTAAAGAAATTCGGATATATCACTTATCTGTAAATATTATCACTCTAGTATTAACTATAAAATGATCTATCGAAACAGTGCAAAGTGTAAATTCGTTACAACCAGGACAATCTAGCATAATACAAAAGGAAAGTATCATTAAAAATTACACGCATCAGAAGCGAAACACCTCTTGATTGTAGACATTATGCTCGTCACATATACGCAAATTGCAAATTTAGGTTGAACGGCTAGCTCAAAAGACAGATAAATTATGATCTATGATGGTTATGTGTAGCAGTTATTGGGAATTTACTAAAATTGAATGTAAAAAAAAATGAGAGAGCAGAAAGAGAAATGATGTCACTGAGCCCAACACAAAAACAACAATGGATGTTGTTCAGCGATAAATTTGACATAATACACTATTATCTAACTACATTAGTGAAATTAAGTGAGTAGAAGTAATGATTCTAAATCCATCCTTGGCTTCTGCCTATTGCAGTAATAATATATTGTGTTTAATAGCAAATTATCGGTTCCATAAAATTCTCCAGCAAAAATCTTATAATAGAACTAATACTGCTAAGACAAAGTACAACAGCTACAGTGCTATGTCAAGGACAATAAAACGAATACCCTGCGTCTCTGATCTATTTACTATCTCTGAAACCTAACTAAACTTAAGCAGTCTTTGCAATGGATAATGCATTTTACTCATGTAAAGGTTGTCGCAATGTAAATAAATTCAACTCTATGAGTTCCATAGAAATCGTCAATAAAGTCATTCTAATTCCGTTTACCATGAAAATGCGTATATAAGTGTGTTTTAAACGAAAACAGTTCGGATATTTTTCAATCTACTTAAGCCAACATACATTAGTTTCTTAGATTGTTTTGCAGATTTTGTGGCGTTTGTAGTAGTTTTCAAAACCAAATGTTGAAGATAACGCCTGACTAGACGTTAGATAACCATGCATTTATTATTCGCGTATATTTTATTATTCATACTACTTAGAGAAATGTTATAACTACTGTTAGATCATAGTTTAAACGCTATACCTATTTCACCACTGGTCTGACCAATCGCTACACCCTACTAATTTTGGGATCCAGGTCTAGTCTTCTAAAGTTATGGAAAATAGATTGGACTTATAGGATCCAATATGTGTATCATATTCTATTCCTATTTGTTTAAAATTGAAGCATGTTTGAACTCATTAATCACTTATTACCTGCTTATTTAGCTTGGATACCTAGTAAAAAAAGAGATAGGATTTGAAAAATCAACACCTATTCTAAAAATTGCTATTATTTCATTCGGCAACCTCAAATCCTGTTCTCGTTCAAACTCTGATGGATTATTCGAAGGTCTTCTCCTGTAAGTTACTTTCAAACTATTGTTCGGATTTTAAAGTGCTTAAGAATGATTGCATCTATTAATATTCTATTTTTTCATGTACATGTAAGTAGCTGATATATGCATTTTATTGGATTTATTAGAAAACCATTTTAATGTATACTACAACAGGATACCTATAATTAACAACTTGGGAAATTTCGGTGACCACTGGGGTTGGGCAGAATTACTACTGTCGTTATATTTACGCAATTATAACATGATTTTTTTTAAATTCTGCTTAGCTGTGTACGAGTGATAAACGTCATTCAATACTAGAATATTCGTGAAATGGATGCTAGAAGGTTTGTGTTACCTCTGCATGTATTGCACTCTGTCATCTGCGCTCTAACATCATTTGGGAACGACTTTTGCGACGTTCTGAACTAGTGTGGTTAAGAATTGTATAGCTTCCCTCAGTTGTGATATTATTAATCTTACTCAGAAATGTTATTCGGTTTTATATGTAATTAATATACTGGTCCTTATTTATACGAATTTTGTAACGGGTTTTTATATAGTAGGCCCAGTTCGTCAATGCAAGTGCAACCTAGTATCCCATCTCATTCTCATCAAAATCAAAATCAAGCTAATTCAAGTATGCCGACAAATCAACAACAGTCTTCTCACAACCATAATGTTTCCGTTGGTCAGCAACGACATCATAACACTAGGTACTACTGCTACTACAACCACAAAATATTTTTTGAACTGTTATATAGGAAATAAAATTAGATAAATTAAGGATGGAACATATATATTGTTAGAAAACGCTTGCTATAGTTATATATGGTTTCTACTTCTTTATTGTTTTAGTTCATCTTCAAGTCAAACAAATGGACAACCTCAGATTCCTTTAACTGCTGAGGAATCCGCTGAAATGGATAGACAAAAGGTTTTGTATAGAGACTTTTACAAATGCATAAATAATTTTGCATATTATTGTCTCGGAAAATTAGGACCATACAAGAGTGTAATTTTCTTGGTATACGTTACCCTTCCTTTATTCAGGTAACAAAGGCCCTGATTGATTACGTTGAACGCAATAAATTTCCCTACATTAGTGATGTTAGTAATTACGAGAAACTGCTGAAAATTGGCCAGGGAACATTTGGGTCAGATTTAAAGCTTTAAAAAGTTGATTATTTATTAATGTTAGCTATTTATATACCATATTTTATTTTAGAGAAGTGTTTAAAGCTCGTTGCAAGAAGACTGGACGAATGGTTGCTCTAAAGAAGATTTTGATGGAGAACGAAAAAGAAGGAGTGGGTAAAAGTATCACTTATAGCGTATTTATGTATTAAATTATATAAGCAGAAAATAAGGAATGAATTTTCCTCGCAATATTTTAGGGCTTTTAGTTTGTAATTATTAAAATAAAAATTCGTATTTAATGACATAGAAAATGTATTTATAGTTTCCTATTACTGCATTACGAGAGGTGAAGATGTTGCAACAATTGAGACATGAAAATATTACGGAACTAATCGAAGTGTGTAGTAGTAGAGGTAACTATTCTTACTATATTTCACTTAGTAATACATGATTATTTCATTTTTAATTTCATTATATTGCTGAAGATTTGTACTTGTTATTTGCATTTGTTTATTTGTGATAGTTTAATTTTTATTACTTAATCGGAGCATTAGATTTGTTTATTTTTGTAATCATTTGATGCATTAAATAACTAAATATCTAATAATACCAAAAATATCCGTACTGGTTTTAAGTGCTTAGGATAGAATTATATTACCTAATAACTTGCAATATGTGAGGTTAATTAAAGGATATTATTTAATATATTTTATAGCATCTGCTTATAACCGGGACCGGTCAACATTTTACTTAGTATTTGCGTTTTGCGAGCATGATCTAGCTGGACTTCTTAGTAATGGAAAAGTCAAGCTAGGACTTGTCCACATAAAAACTCTCATGAAGGTGGGTTTTAAAGACCAAATGTACTGTATACTATCTCTGTCGTTAATATGACCTGCATCAAGAACTTAAGTAGATTTTATATGATATAATCCAAGTATGTGATTTTATTTAGCATTTACTCTGCGGTCTGTACAAAATTCACCGATCAAAAATCTTACATCGGGATATGAAAGCAGCTAATGTGCTTTTAACGAGGGATGGAATTCTCAAACTTGCAGATTTTGGTCTTGCAAGGCCATTTTTCATGGGTAAATTCCTGATCTCTTCTTTATGGAAAATTGCGTTGGAATTAAGGAGGGCAACGTCAGTGGAATCGTGTTCTGTTGTCTATGGTGACGTACTGGTGCTCTTTGCTTTTAGGCCAACCACGTCAGCTCTATACCAATCGCGTCGTTACCTTATGGTACCGTCCTCCGGAATTGTTGCTGGGTGGGTGCACTTCTACTCTTAACCAGGTACATCTCATTTTTGATGTGAAACATGATACTGTCATTTTTAACGTCTTATTTTTAAAATAATTTTCTTGTATATATTTTTAGGTGATCGCCAATATACTACGTCTATAGACATGTGGGGAGCTGGATGTATCATGGCCGAACTGTGGACACGTACTCCAATAATGCAGGTTTATTGAATTCCTTAAACTTTAAACGCACAAATATAAATACAATGTAATTACTTTATCTAGGGCGATACTGAACAAAAACAGTTGACAATGATATGCAATCTTTGTGGATCAATTACTAAAGACGTATGGGAAAAAGTAACAGAATTACCATTATATGATCGTATGGAACTACCACAAGGTCTTCCTCGTATATTAACGCAACGAATGCGTGGATTTGTTAAGGTGGTTCCACATTTTTAAATAAAAGACTCTTAATCATAAAATAGCCCTATAACTTTTCAAGATTCCCTTTAGTATTGTTAGTATATATTTGTAATAATATATAACCTAGCATTTACGAGACTTATCTTTTTAGGATGAGTTGGCATTATCTTTGATCGATGAACTCTTAGCATTAGATCCAATGAAGAGACTAGACGGTTTGAAAGCACTCGACCATTCTTTCTTCTTCACTCAGCCTTATCCAAAAGATGATGTAAAAGATCTCATGGATACCGTAAAGGTTTTTACATGCGTATAATTTATAACGTATTTGCTTTAATACTAAGGATACTGCTAATTTTTAGTACTTGTAAACGGAAGATAATTTAGCTTATTACAGACGTCACAGTTTGAATACACGGCTGGTCGTGGAGCCCATGCAAATCGAGGACGTGCAATGGCTCAAGCTGCGCAAAGACCACAACCAAGGACTACTTCGTCTCAACCGGGGCAGTATCATGATATGATTTTCTAAGGTTAGAAACATTCGATTCACATTTAGAAAAAATGTACTTTTTACACTGAAAGAATAAACTTTTATTTTAGCTAATTATGCGTGATTCAACTGTTCAGAGAGTCGAACCCCTTCATTTCAAGTTCGAAATTTTAAAGTGTCATTTATACTTGTTTAGTGTTAACTTAACTTTCTTTGATTGTTTACATTGTTTTCCAGATCCAAAGTGTTTCGTTTCTATACTGAAATAGTGCAAAATATTTTTTTACCGAAATGATTTGTATATACTAGGTGTTCATCGTGTTTACCAAAATTGGGAGTCTATTTGTATTTATTAGGGTTGGACATTGGACCCGAACTGATCTATTATCCGATATTAAATTTTTATATTTTGCAAATTCTGATACACAAATCTAACTATATTTCAACCAGTTGTGGACGATAGGTAAGAAGGCCATCATGATATATTGTAAGATAGGCTTCGATCTAATGTTTTAAGTGGATGGCTTCATACTCGTTATGTAAAATTTGCAATACAGAAATCCGATTTATTGGGAAGCAACTGAGTCTGCACTGGAGGCACATGATGGTCCATTAATTTAAATTCGGCGCATTGTTGTACTTGGCGGTACCATATCGCATAGGGAAACGACATATATTCACATCATTATAAAAACATAATTGAACTTCACGATAATCTGTTATAGAAATGCAACAGATTAACATTTTCATAGGAAATCCATATAAGAATGATTTATAGAGTAGTGGTCCCCTCTATTACATCACAGTATTACTGATAAAGTATATCAAAAGATAAGATCTCAAGGTTAACTAATCATTTGAAGGGAGCAATACTAATTAAGAAATATGCAACACAGAAATCGGGATCGGAAACATCAACTAGTGGCCAGTAACAAGTAACGACAATGAGATTAAGAGTAATTACTTTTTGCTACTGAATAAAAGTCCACTTGAATTATTGCTCAACGTTGAACCAAAGCTAAGTGACGTAGGCTTAGCTATTGAGGCTGATGATGTGAGCGATGGAAAAATAGGTGCCGATGATGTTAGCGATGGAAAAATAGGTGCTGATGATGTAAGCGATGGGAAAAGAGGTGCTGATGATGATGCAGTCGATGTTGTTAGTGATGGAAATAACGATGTTCCACCCGAAGTTGTAGATGCGAAAGAAAGCGGTTTTACAGTTGACGATGATCCAAACAATGAACTACCAGTAGAAGCACCAAAAAGACCTATAAATGTTCATACAAACAAATGTTTAAAAAAACAATTTAGATATAGCTAGAAATAACAATGTGCTAATGTTATTAAACCGAACCCTTATCGGTAGCTGCTGGAGCTGACTGTGTTGGCTTAAGACGCTTTCCTAAATCTACTATGGTCGACTGAGAGGGAAATGAATCACGACCACGTAATTCGCTAAATGACTGAAGTGGTTCTTGACGCCGAGCAAATGGGTCACGCCCACCAAAGAATGAATTATCTGCTGATAATTGCATCTTTAATTCCTAAATTCCAAATATACTTGATGATTTATTGAATAATTTATTTTAAAGTACAAACCTCAGATATTATATTAGGCGCTTAATCATTTTTATTAAAAAACCTTCCTGAGTTGTACCTCTAATAAATAACTTTATGCAATAAAAATTATGTAAATATGCTGACCTCTACTTTTTGATTACTCTCGAAAAGATGGCTTGCTACGGTACTGAAAGCTGTATCGAATCGCATCAGATGTTCTTTAAGATCAGCTGTAGTCAATAATGACTAAAAAATATCCCTTTTTCCTTTTGAAACATTAAGCCTTGAATCTTAACGTATATTTTTCAATATAATTAAAGAAGTTTCTTGAATTTTAAAATTGGTTTCTCACCTTTCCATTAAGTATCTCAGATATTTTAATATGAAGATCCTCTATAACATCCTGGTAACGAGAGACAGCAGCATCGTACTCGTGAATCGCTTCAATCATGTGTCTAAATTTACAAATTCTCATAATAACATCAAAGGAAACTATTAATCCTATTTACTTTTATATAAACCATGAAATATTTTTCATTGTAAGTGCTTACTGTAAAGTTTGTGAGTGCACAGAATGTTGTATATTTTTGCCAGTGGATTCCTGTACCCTATTAGCAACATCTCCTAAACGCAAATCTTTCACTGCTCGTTCTAGAAGAACAGCTGATTGTGCATCACAGTCTGTTGAACGACTACGTAACTGTGAGATTTTATGCTCGACCTAAAATACAGGTTTTTGATTAAACGAAGAATTAAACCATAAATTAGGACCAACCTCTCTCAATCGATCTTTCATTTTAATAGAAGTATCAGTAGAAGAGTTTGCAAAATCACTTGCTATTTCTTTATTCTCCTTTAATTTAGTCCTAGAACATAAATACAATTAATACAGATTTTTCCATAAGAAAAACAGCAAAAATATTTTGAAAACTCTAAACCATAAATCAAAAGTATTGTGCTAAAAAGATAATCACCTCTGAAAAATGCTTTTTACTCACTTTATTTGGTCAACTAGTTCACATATTGCTTTCGGCACCTCACTATCCCGCACGTTCTCTTTCTCAACGACGGTCTGACCAACATTTTTACCCGATCCAGTAGTTAAAACAGTGTCTTAACGTAGCATGAATTTTAAAAATAGAGGAAGAGTAATGGATCATTGGAATGGTAATTTCATAGTTAAATATGCTTAGCGAAGAACTAAATTCACTGAATAAAATGAACGACTCACTTGTCCTAAACAAAGGAGTGGATAATGCATTAGATTCCGAACCAAAAGAGAAGCTCATCTGATTGTTTTATCCTATAAAAACCTTGGAAAAAATTTACTAGGTAAAAAAAACAGTAATGGAAAATAACATTGAACGTACATTAAATTATATATATTTCAATGATAGCTACAGCTTATTATATGTTTAAGCGTCGATTCACTTCAAAACTACACAACATTTTATAGAATCTTAGGTGACATCTGATGAAAACCAACATTGCAACAATAAATGTATCTAAATTAACAAATTCTAAAGATAAACAAAATCATATGTTATCATTGTAACTGGGCCCCATTCATCTTGTGGTCATCAGTATACTGCTGTTTCAACTTTTCATTAATTCCTTCCACGTTACGAGCAATTTCAATAGCCAGATAGATGATCTAATAAATAAATAAATAAATAAATAATACGTGTATATATGTATATATATATGTCATATTCAGCTATATTAATGACAATAATAATAATAATAATTTTAAAGACGTTTTTCAATAAATAATTTAGTGAAACAATTTATTTTTATACTTATAATGAAATAATAATACTAGATACATGCTAAAACATGCCTTTGGAACAATGATGGTATTCTCCTGACTATATCCTTTACAAGCTTCTATTCGCATCAGAGAACCAAGTGAATAATCATCAACTATCTAGAATAATACTGTAATATAGTGCTTAACTAAATATAAGACATGGTTTTCTACTAAATATATGTTAAAATTGAAAACATACGGTCTACTATATATCACTCACTTCTTTAAATTGTTCACAATAATCATGCCACTTTTGTTTCATTCCATCCAGCTTAAGTTCAAAATCAGTAACCTGAAAATAATTATAAAACAAGTAAAATATCAAAATGGTACATTACAATGTGTAGTAGAAACCTTATAAACATCCAAGTCGGGGAAAACTTTCCGAAATGAACTGTAAATAACTTCCTGCATCTTATTCAACTTTAGTGACTTTGTATCGCAGCACATAAGAAGATTCATATGTATATTAGCTCGTTCAGCAGCCTGAAATTCTGATTTGCGTTAATGGTGACTACTTCACTAATATTATGAATAATTACGAATTCTACAGGAAAATTACATTACATATAATTAATTAAACTCACTTTCATAGCCCAAGCCATTTCAATAGAGTCATCATTAACATATTTCTCTGCATCCCCATAGTTTATATCATCCATAGCAATTTATCTGACAGTAGCAATTTACTAATATGAAAAAAGTTTGAATAGGTGTTATATATATCGTAATTTCATCCTGCTATAAGTTAGGAGTAGGTAATTACTAATTATATACCTAATACAATAATACAAGTGTTTAATTTCAGTGGCTCTTTGTACTATATTCTAACATAATAAAGTATACCTAATATTTTTTCGTAATCTTCATAAGACTTGTATATCCGCAATACTATGTTCCATTTTGACAATTATACTACGCAAATATACACTACACTAAGTTAGAAAATGCTATAAATCCTTGATAATTAAAAAAGAACTTGAACCATTTATATATATATATATATAACATCGCTAAAATTAAGAAATAATTGATTATAGATAAGAGTAGCCATTATGCCATGTAACATATTTCTGTTTACCATTACCAGAATATCACATTAGAGGAATAAGTAAAAAATCTAATGTTGTTCTTTAATATATGTTTCTGTTTCCCTTTGTTGCATGCTAGTGGAAGAACATAGTACCCACTAGTACCGCTAACAAGTAAAAGAACTGTACCGACTTTTTCTAGCGGGAAGTATTAAAATAATATAGATAGTCTTTAACAAAATAAATTACAATATTCTTACTTATATCCTATGTTTATGAATGTTTTTTGTACTTAACTTTGAAAATATACAGAGAAATAATAAGTTATTGATTACTTCAAGATGATACGAAATGTTTTGAATAGATTAACCATACAAAATTTGAGTGTATGTTCTCTATAGTGAAATTAATGTACTTCCTTTATATTTTTGAAGTAACATAAACGAAAATTTTTTTGAAGTTTTTTTAAATAGGTGTTTTAGAGAGCACATTTTTGTTTATCAATAATACTTGATTGTAAAAGAAACTGCAAATTGAGCTATAATTAGGACACTTAAATTTTTCTTTCCATCATACTATGCAGCTAATTATTTTGCTCCATTTTCTCTACATTGTCTTTTAGCTTTTGCTCGTCCGCTCAACTTTTGCCTCTCACATTTTAATGAAAACTAGTTTCTCTATTAAATAAATGAACTGGGCAAAATTAGTCACGCACATTTTTATTTTATATATATATATATAATTCAACGATACTACGAGTACTAATAGACATATGCCTGAAGTTTACACATTTGGATTAATGCCAATATTCTAATTCTGTTTTGTAAACGCTTTGTTTCATAGTTGTTATGCATGGTTTTTGTAAATATTTAAAATAGCAGATGGGAATGAGCTTCTTTTGAGAGCTATACAATTTTATAGACTTCGATTTTACTGACACTTAGGTTTTTATCTACATAATTAATTGCTTTAATCACACCTTTGCTGTTTTAATGTTTGAAAGTATGTTTGACGCTGTTTAAAAAATATCTTCTTTTGACTTATATTCATTAAAATGGAATTGTTCCGTAAATGTTTTAGCTGCACCTCTCCTTCCGACATTCTTTGGCATCCGACCAACAACAGTAACCGATTGTTACTATCCTCGTCATCTCCCCACACTCCATCTTCAGCTATCTCATACGACTTCGAGTTGGTTCGCAATAGTCCAGGGATTCCACTGGTCTCAGGTTGTTCACGTTTGCTAGGACAAGAAGCTAGGGATAATTTAGAAGGTAGAAGCATTCTTTTCTGTTGCTTATATATTATGATTATTTGATTAGTCCCGAATACTGGTGTAATTAATGGTTTGTTGAGCTAAGAGTTGGTTATCCAATCGCATTAATTTAATTATAAAATGTACTGAAATTGTTGACTTTTGAACTCTTAATGGTCGATGGATGGCCATAACTTTATATTAGTAAGGGTGTGCATCATTTATCAGCACCCAGAAATTCTCATCTGCAGGAGTTGCTGTAATAGATCTATTCTTGCCTGACATAAATATGGAGTTTTGCTTTCTTAGCCAGTTGTGTTTATAAATTTGATTTTCACATAAATTTTAGGTACACAGAAAAATGTCAAAACGAATTTTTGTTGACGGAATTCCAGTCTCAGTAGAAGAGGGTTCATATGATGAATTTTGTGCTAAAATGGAGAACTTGAATGTTCTAATTGAACCCGATGATTGGGAGACAAAGGTAAAATTTTTATCTGTTCAATCTTATACAAAATCTTTTACCATATAACTTTATTTTCTTCTTTCCCGATATATTTATACCATATTTAATGCTTTCATATCATAGATATTTTGTTTTAAGTCATTTAATTTTAATCTTGTAACCAAGTTCTTTAATCATGTATACATGTGGTTTTCAGGATCAATATTTGGTCTATACTCCAGACACGTATTTCGAACATGCTCGAAATTATTTGAACCAGGAGCCTCCAGAGCTAAAAAAAGCCGGCGAGAAGGTACTCTGGTTATTTAGACGTTTTTGGGGATAACAAATTTCTTTTGCTTAAAATTTTTGGAGTTAATAAGTTTTTTTGAATTCTGCTTTTCTTAAACACCAAAATCAAAATAGAAGCTGTGATGAAAGTTTTTTTGATTGATTTTAACGAAGGTGTTTTTTTTTGAATTCATTATTTTAGATTTGGGACCTCATGGCGCACATCATTAAGGAATATTTCCTCAACATGAATGTCGATGTGAAGTCTCACCGGGCAGTCAAAGCCCTATCATTTTTTCTGTTCGGATTTCACAAAAATGGCCGGAACATTATAAATATGACTAATCTATTTTGCGATGTTGAAGAGTAAGTACTTATATTTTTGCGAATGATAATTATGTTGAAAAAAATTTTTTAGGTGCCACAAAAATTTTTATTCCGTCTGCTATTTTGAAGACGAACTCGAGGAGATATTGGCCAAAATGGAAGATTTCATGCTTGAAGTGAAAAGCATACCGAAAGAAGAAGTTGAGAAGGCGTTGATGGGTCATATCGATGGGGCGACTACTAATGAAGACCTGGAAGAGATAACATTTGAAAAGGTAGAAATTACTGAAGAGCTTGGGAGAAAAAAATATAAGGTGAAATTTATTGCTAAGTAATTTACTTTGCTGTTTAGTGCTTTTGGTATTGTTTATGAATAAGAAATATGAAGCACTTGAAATGTTTGTCCAATTCGTTACAGACTCAATCAAAAGCCTTATTTTTGAAGTTTTTTATAAACGCGATTTCTTCAGTTTTTTGGACAATTTAAGTCGCAAAATTATTATTAGATATTTTAGGGGAATCTCAATTTTCAATATGAGACAAATTTTCATGTGCTACTACCAGTGTGTTTTTATAAATACTAGTTTTTGATTTGGTTTCAATAAAAGTTGCTTGAATTTTCGAAATGTTTTGCATAATTAAGTTCTTTCTTTGTCCTACAACTAATGTCGAACGAATCGGGTTTCGAATACTTACTTAAACAGGAGATTTTAGATAAGAAATATGAATGGTTTATTAAAATTAGATGGTAAATTAGAGATTGACAGTAAAATTAATGCCAATCAAACAAACAACTTCATTATATGGTTATTTGTGTTTATATAGTATTCAAGTTTATTAAGAGGATACTACAGATGTTGCAGGAGGTAAATACGACGTTAATAAACAAATTATTGAAATTAATAGTTTGTTAAGAAGGGATACAAACCTTTTCAACGCAGAACTTGGAGATGGTGAAGTTGCTTTTGATTTAAAAGAAACACTCATTTCATGTTAGTAAGAATAGTACCTTAGCAAATGCTTTGGGATTTACTAATAAACTTATCAGATGGTCAGCGTATCCTTGACAATACGTTTGGTCCAATAAATAACATTGATAATATTGTCATATGGTGTAATTTGATAGATGATTTTTATATCATTAACAAAAAATTCAATTCAATTTATAGACTTGAATTTTATGAAAGTTATGGTGTTTACATCATGGAACAACTCATATCTGATCACAAAGTAACAAATAGACTAAACAAAATTATTTTCAAACTAGTAGATATTAACAATAAATTGGTTAAATGTGATAATCTTGATTTTCTGATTGACTTAAATTTACAAGAATTAACTTCAAAGAATAGAATACTTATTGTAAACGAAGCTGCGTTTTATTTGTCGCTTTGTGATATTATAAAGTAATAGTTAGGATTGGAAATCCAAATTGTTAAAATGGATAAATCATGAGAAGTATTTGCATTTCTAATTTCTAATTTTTGAGTTTGTAGATTTCATGACAAAAAACTAAGTGGTAAAATTGTATGACTTTTATGAACCACTTCTGAGTGAACCTTTCAGTAAAACTTAAAATCCCTGGTTTTCTTGTGTCAATAGTCTTTTTTCCTATAAGTTTTGGGTCTATTTTCCTTTGTAACAATATTTGATTCTTTTGAGTCACTCGATTCTTTTTTACTGTCATCGTGTGGAACATTAATTAGTTCAATTCTTTAAAACCTTTTTGTTCATCACAGAGTAATTTTTGCTATTACCATAAAAAATTACTAGTCATCTATTAGTAAAAAGTTACTATGAATAATCCACTTATTAATGTTAATGGCCTTAGTTTATTAATTACTCATTTAATGAAATAATGGATGGGAAATAACATAAAACTACTCTTTGAATTTTCTTTAATTGCCCTTATTTCTATTTTTTCAATTGGATCATATTCTTTTTAGTACGCATTAATTTTTCTTCAATTGGAATTGATTTAAATTTATTATTATTTAATAACGGATTTTGTTTGTCTTTTTTAAAAAGCATTATTAGGATATTTTTAATTATAATATGGAAGATTTTCACTCTCAATTAGTACACAATTCTCGTTTGAATAGCATTTTGGTTTTAGTACTCGTAAATCTATCTGGGTATTCATCAGAAACTTCATTATTAGTTTGATAAGAATGTTCACCTTTTTTCCAAGTCCTAAATTCACAAACTTTATTTTTATTACCTTCACATTCTTCTATAGCAATTTCCTTATTATTAATTTATTTTTCAATTAGGTGTTCATATCTCGGTAATTCAGTAAACGTTGAAAATTCAGATACAATTTTTTTCAACATAAATATACATTAGAAATAAATTCAATAGCATTAGATCTGAAAATCTCAAATTTTTAAAATTTAGTATTGCTTTTATAATTAAGGTTACACTTTGTCAATTGTGGAAAATTGAAATACTGTTTTGGAGAACTACTTGTACAAATAATTGATGGCGATCTGATCCTATTGAATAGAGTTAGTTGAAGTAAAATTATAAAGATTAGTTTCACCTTTTAATAATTATTTTAAAATTTAGTTGAGAATAGTTTTTTATAAATATAGTCTCTTATTTAGATAATATTTATTCACAATCCATATCTGTTAATCCCTACTAAATTATAACTTAAAATTAAACAATAGCACTTTGTGTCTGCGGAGATACTTTTTGAAAATATTGCTTTAATTTTAATACCAAGTCTAGAGTTCTTAATTTTTCATTTCGCTGTGAAACATCTACAACAAATATAGAATAGTAATTGCAATAAATATCTTGATCAATAAAGACACATTCTTTTATTGTTTGATGATGTTTTTTGAAATTCCTTAGCGAAGTTGTATTCTTGAATAGAATTATAATTACCAAAATTATATCCTAAGAATTCAATAGTTAATAGAGTGGAAGTTAGTTGTGGAGTAAAATACACCACCTAATATTGAAAATAATTATATAAAAAATAAACTTAAGGAGGATTGGGAAATAAATGAGTTGGAATTACGTAGGATAGGGTAGTTTTTAGAATTGCCATTTGTATCCTATATTATCTCGGTAACAGTTCAATTAATTAGTTTAAAGTAATTTTGTAGATTTTATTGTCAAATTGGGGGAAAATGTGGTTGGGAAGATATGGGTGGTAGATGGTGATTGAGCTGGTGGACCATAATGGAAAATTCTTTAAAAAGGCCAATTATGTACCATATTTTTAGGGCGAAATAGTTGAAAAAGGGGGTAAACGATGAGATGTGAAAATATACTGGTGTGTCAATTAAAAGCTATATGTACTACTATAGTTGCTTTTCACTCCTCATTGCAGTATTATTTTGTTTTTAGAAAGTTTATTACATCTCCTTAGTTTCAAAGTTGACTCTATTTTCTTTTCCAATCCTTGTTTTTAACTTTCCGACTATGGTTCCCGTCTCTATTCTATATCGATTTCTATAGTAAGACACCAGGCGCCTTATCAAACTGCAGTTGTTCTTTTGTCATCACTACAATCACCTTATTATCTTTTTTCTCTTAACTGTCCCTTTATTTGGCAACCGCTCTATTTCCTATACTGGTTTACCCTTCTCGTTGTCTTTGTGAATAGCGAAAATTCTTATCCACTTTGTATTTTAGCTCTCTAATGGCCTATTTCCTGTTTTTCATAAATCATTAAGCTTACTCATTAGTAGTAATTATATAACTTTTGCTTTTGTGTTGAAGGAAGACATTTCTAAGCGTAAAACAAATATTATTTTACTGTTTAAAATTGAAGTGTAATAGTAATTTTTCTATTAAATTAGAACTCTCTTCCCAATTAATAGTAAATTAGCCATCCTTCGAGTTAAGATCATTGTTTTTCTTGAGTTACTACATTGTCTTATAGTTTTTGATAGGTGATTAAGTACATATTATTTATCCATACGATATGCTGCTTTGACGGGTTATATTTAAAGCGAACCGTTGTTTACAATCCTAAATCTTATCCTAAAATCTGTGCATCATTTAGTCGGTCATTGATTGATAATTACTATTCAGTTGCAAGAATAAAAATTGATCATAAACATTACTGGAATTCTTACAAGATGTTTGGCGATTCTGACGATAAAAACGAGCAGTATTTTGCCGAAGATTTTCCTTCAATAGAATAACTGAACAGCATATCATATATTTATTTCTTTTATGCGATCTATATTCGTAGTTGGCCCATGGAAAGTGCTATTAACTGCGAAGGATAACTGGAAGCAACTGGTGTAAAATTTCTAACGTTGGCTAGATTTTTATGTCAAGAGAGATTTAGTATACGATAGATATTAAGAAAGCCAGAAAATTGTGTAGCAGTGTAACCTAGTTTGCCTTCCTGTGTTATGAATTCGTAATTATCAGAAGTATAGAGTAGAGTTACTTTACCTTATTACCTACGATTTATTTGTTATTCTTATGCTCCATTAATCCTGTAATCATAGTAACGTATTTCATTTCCTTGTTCGTATCATTCGCAGATCATATTACTAGTATTTTACTTGATCGTGCCTCTCATTGGTTAAGCGTTCAATGACAATTATTTAAAACCAAAAGCATCTATTTAAAATGTGAATAAAATAAACATTGAAGATACAATTTATGATTTCTCCAATAAGGGAAACCAGTATTGGATTACCTACACGAAAAGCGTATTAAGCGTCACTAATGACATGTCGTAGTTCGAAGTCCTATTTGTTCTAGTATTTTGCTTAAACCCCACGTTTAGCAATAGTTAACTTAACTTTTTCCTCTCACATTTTAATCAAAACCAGTTTCTCTATTAAATAAATGAACTGGGCAAAATTAGTCACACACATTTTTATTTCATATATATATATAATTCAACGATACTACGAGTACTAATAGACATATGCCTGAAGTTTACACATTTGGATTAATGCCAATATTCTAATTCTGTTTTGTAAACGCTTTGTTTCATAGTTGTTATGCATGGTTTTTGTAAATATTTAAAATAGCAGATGGGAATGAGCTTCTTTTGAGAGCTATACAATTTTATAAACTTCGATTTTACTGACACTTAGGTTTTTATCTACGTAATTAATTGCTTTAATCACACCTTTGCTGTTTTAATGTTTAAAAGTATGTTTGACGCTGTTTAAAAAAATATCTTCTTTTGACTTATATTCATTAAAATGGAATTGTTCCATAAATGTTTTAGCTGCACCTCTCCTTCCGACATTCTTTGGCATCCGACCAACAACAGTAACCGATTGTTACTATCCTCGTCATCTCCCCACACTCCATCTTCAGCTATCTCATACGACTTCGAGTTGGTTCGCAATAGTCCAGGGATTCCACTGGTCTCAGGTTGTTCACGTTTGCTAGGACAAGAAGCTAGGGATAATTTAGAAGGTAGAAGCATTCTTTTCTGTTGCTTATATATTATGATTATTTGATTAGTCCCGAATACTGGTGTAATTAATGGTTTATTGAGCTAAGAGTTGGTTATCCAATCGCATGAATTTAATTATAAAATGTACTGAAATTGTTGACTTTTGAACTCTTAATGGTCGATGGATGGCCATAACTTTATATTAGTAAAGGTGTGCTTCATTTATCAGCACCCAGAAATTCTCATCTGCAGGAGTTGCTGTAATAGATCTATTCTTGCCCAACATAAATATGGAGTTTTGCTTTCTTATTCACTCGTGTTTATAAATATGATTTTAACATAAATTTTAGGTACACAGAAAAATGTCAAAACGAATTTTTGTTGACGGAATTCCAGTCTCAGTAGAAGAGGGTTCATATGATGAATTTTGTGCTAAAATGGAGACCTTGAATGTTCTAATTGAACCCGATGATTGGGAGACAAAGGTAAAATTTTTATCTGTTCAATCTTATACAAAATCTTTTACCATATAACTTTATTTTCTTCCTTACCGCTATATTTATACTCTATTCCATGATTTCATATCATAGACATTTTGTTTTAAGTCATTTAATTTTAATTTTGTAATCATGTTCTTTAATCATGTATACATGTGATTTTCAGGATCAATATTTGGTCTATACTCCAGACACGTATTTCGAACATGCTCGAAATTATTTGAACCAGGAGCCTCCAGAGCTAAAAAAAGCCGGCGAGAAGGTACTCTGGTTATTTAGACGTTTTTGGGGATAACAAATTTCTTTTGCTTAAAATTTTTGGAGTTGATAAGTTTTATTTTGAATTCTGCTTTTCTTAAACACCAAAATCAAAATAGAAGCTATGATGAAAGTTTTTTTGATTGATTTTAACGAAGATGTTTTTTTTTTTGAATTCATTATTTTAGATTTGGGACCTCATGGCGCACATAATTAAGGAGTATTTTCTCCACATAAATGTCGACGTGAAGTCTGATCGGGCAATCAGTGCCCTAGCGTTTCTTCTGTTCGGATTTCACAAAAATGGCATAGATATGACTAATCTATTTTTCGATGTTGAAGAGTAAGTATTTATATTTTTGCGAATGATAATTATTTTGAAGAAAAATTTTTAGGTGCCACACAATTTTTGATTCCGTCTGCTATTTTAAAGTGGAACTCGAGGAGATATTGACTAAAATGGAAGATTTCATACTTGACGTGAAAAGCATACCCAAAGAAAAAGTCGAGAAGGCTTTGATGGGTCATATCGATGGGATAACTACTAATGAAGACCTGGAAGAGATAACATTTGAAAAGGTAGAAATTACTGAAGAGATTGGGAGAAAAAAATATGAGGTGAAATTTATTGCTAAGTAATATAGTTTGCTGTTTATGGCTTTCGTTATCACTACAATCACCTTATTATCTTTTTTCTCTTAACTGTCCCTTTATTTGGCAACCGCTCTATTTCCTATACTGGTTTACCCTTCTCGTTGTCTTTGTGAATAGCGAAAATTCTTATCCACTTTGTATTTTAGCTCTCTAATGGCCTATTTCCTGTTTTTCATAAATCATTAAGCTTACTCATTAGTAGTAATTATATAACTTTTGCTTTTGTGTTGAAGGAAGACATTTCTAAGCGTAAAACAAATATTATTTTACTGTTTAAAATTGAAGTGTAATAGTAATTTTTCTATTAAATTAGAACTCTCTTCCCAATTAATAGTAAATTAGCCATCCTTCGAGTTAAGATCATTGTTTTTCTTGAGTTACTACATTGTCTTATAGTTTTTGATAGGTGATTAAGTACATATTATTTATCCATACGATATGCTGCTTTGACGGGTTATATTTAAAGCGAACCGTTGTTTACAATCCTAAATCTTATCCTAAAATCTGTGCATCATTTAGTCGGTCATTGATTGATAATTACTATTCAGTTGCAAGAATAAAAATTGATCATAAACATTACTGGAATTCTTACAAGATGTTTGGCGATTCTGACGATAAAAACGAGCAGTATTTTGCCGAAGATTTTCCTTCAATAGAATAACTGAACAGCATATCATATATTTATTTCTTTTATGCGATCTATATTCGTAGTTGGCCCATGGAAAGTGCTATTAACTGCGAAGGATAACTGGAAGCAACTGGTGTAAAATTTCTAACGTTGGCTAGATTTTTATGTCAAGAGAGATTTAGTATACGATAGATATTAAGAAAGCCAGAAAATTGTGTAGCAGTGTAACCTAGTTTGCCTTCCTGTGTTATGAATTCGTAATTATCAGAAGTATAGAGTAGAGTTACTTTACCTTATTACCTACGATTTATTTGTTATTCTTATGCTCCATTAATCCTGTAATCATAGTAACGTATTTCATTTCCTTGTTCGTATCATTCGCAGATCATATTACTAGTATTTTACTTGATCGTGCCTCTCATTGGTTAAGCGTTCAATGACAATTATTTAAAACCAAAAGCATCTATTTAAAATGTGAATAAAATAAACATTGAAGATACAATTTATGATTTCTCCAATAAGGGAAACCAGTATTGGATTACCTACACGAAAAGCGTATTAAGCGTCACTAATGACATGTCGTAGTTCGAAGTCCTATTTGTTCTAGTATTTTGCTTAAACCCCACGTTTAGCAATAGTTAACTTAACTTTTTCCTCTCACATTTTAATCAAAACCAGTTTCTCTATTAAATAAATGAACTGGGCAAAATTAGTCACACACATTTTTATTTCATATATATATATAATTCAACGATACTACGAGTACTAATAGACATATGCCTGAAGTTTACACATTTGGATTAATGCCAATATTCTAATTCTGTTTTGTAAACGCTTTGTTTCATAGTTGTTATGCATGGTTTTTGTAAATATTTAAAATAGCAGATGGGAATGAGCTTCTTTTGAGAGCTATACAATTTTATAAACTTCGATTTTACTGACACTTAGGTTTTTATCTACGTAATTAATTGCTTTAATCACACCTTTGCTGTTTTAATGTTTGAAAGTATGTTTGACGCTGTTTAAAAAAATATCTTCTTTTGACTTATATTCATTAAAATGGAATTGTTCCATAAATGTTTTAGCTGCACCTCTCCTTCCGACATTCTTTGGCATCCGACCAACAACAGTAACCGATTGTTACTATCCTCGTCATCTCCCCACACTCCATCTTCAGCTATCTCATACGACTTCGAGTTGGTTCGCAATAGTCCAGGGATTCCACTGGTCTCAGGTTGTTCACGTTTGCTAGGACAAGAAGCTAGGGATAATTTAGAAGGTAGAAGCATTCTTTTCTGTTGCTTATATATTATGATTATTTGATTAGTCCCGAATACTGGTGTAATTAATGGTTTATTGAGCTAAGAGTTGGTTATCCAATCGCATGAATTTAATTATAAAATGTACTGAAATTGTTGACTTTTGAACTCTTAATGGTCGATGGATGGCCATAACTTTATATTAGTAAGGGTGTGCATCATTTATCAGCACCCAGAAATTCTCATCTGCAGGAGTTGCTGTAATAGATCTATTCTTGCCTGACATAAATATGGAGTTTTGCTTTCTTAGCCAGTTGTGTTTATAAATTTGATTTTAACATAAATTTTAGGTACAGAGAAAAATGTCAAAACGAATTAATGTCAACGGGATTCCTGTATCAGTAGAAATGGATGTCTATGATGCATTTTGTGCTAAAATGGAGAACTTGAATGTTCTAATTGAACCCGATGATTGGGAGACAAAGGTAAAATTTTTATCTGTTCAATCTTATACAAAATCTTTTACCATATAACTTTATTTTCTTCCTTACCGCTATATTTATACTCTATTCCATGATTTCATATCATAGACATTTTGTTTTAAGTCATTTAATTTTAATTTTGTAATCATGTTCTTTAATCATGTATACATGTGATTTTCAGGATCAATATTTGGTCTATACTCCAGACACGTATTTCGAACATGCTCGAAATTATTTGAACCAGGAGCCTCCAGAGCTAAAAAAAGCCGGCGAGAAGGTACTCTGGTTATTTAGACGTTTTTGGGGATAACAAATTTCTTTTGCTTAAAATTTTTGGAGTTGATAAGTTTTATTTTGAATTCTGCTTTTCTTAAACACCAAAATCAAAATAGAAGCTATGATGAAAGTTTTTTTGATTGATTTTAACGAAGATGTTTTTTTTTTGAATTCATTATTTTAGATTTGGGACCTCATGGCGCACATAATTAAGGAGTATTTTCTCCACATAAATGTCGACGTGAAGTCTGATCGGGCAATCAGTGCCCTAGCGTTTCTTCTGTTCGGATTTCACAAAAATGGCATAGATATGACTAATCTATTTTTCGATGTTGAAGAGTAAGTATTTATATTTTTGCGAATGATAATTATTTTGAAGAAAAATTTTTAGGTGCCACACAATTTTTGATTCCGTCTGCTATTTTAAAGTGGAACTCGAGGAGATATTGACTAAAATGGAAGATTTCATACTTGACGTGAAAAGCATACCCAAAGAAAAAGTCGAGAAGGCTTTGATGGGTCATATCGATGGGATAACTACTAATGAAGACCTGGAAGAGATAACATTTGAAAAGGTAGAAATTACTGAAGAGATTGGGAGAAAAAAATATGAGGTGAAATTTATTGCTAAGTAATATAGTTTGCTGTTTATGGCTTTCGTTATCACTACAATCACCTTATTATCTTTTTTCTCTTAACTGTCCCTTTATTTGGCAACCGCTCTATTTCCTATACTGGTTTACCCTTCTCGTTGTCTTTGTGAATAGCGAAAATTCTTATCCACTTTGTATTTTAGCTCTCTAATGGCCTATTTCCTGTTTTTCATAAATCATTAAGCTTACTCATTAGTAGTAATTATATAACTTTTGCTTTTGTGTTGAAGGAAGACATTTCTAAGCGTAAAACAAATATTATTTTACTGTTTAAAATTGAAGTGTAATAGTAATTTTTCTATTAAATTAGAACTCTCTTCCCAATTAATAGTAAATTAGCCATCCTTCGAGTTAAGATCATTGTTTTTCTTGAGTTACTACATTGTCTTATAGTTTTTGATAGGTGATTAAGTACATATTATTTATCCATACGATATGCTGCTTTGACGGGTTATATTTAAAGCGAACCGTTGTTTACAATCCTAAATCTTATCCTAAAATCTGTGCATCATTTAGTCGGTCATTGATTGATAATTACTATTCAGTTGCAAGAATAAAAATTGATCATAAACATTACTGGAATTCTTACAAGATGTTTGGCGATTCTGACGATAAAAACGAGCAGTATTTTGCCGAAGATTTTCCTTCAATAGAATAACTGAACAGCATATCATATATTTATTTCTTTTATGCGATCTATATTCGTAGTTGGCCCATGGAAAGTGCTATTAACTGCGAAGGATAACTGGAAGCAACTGGTGTAAAATTTCTAACGTTGGCTAGATTTTTATGTCAAGAGAGATTTAGTATACGATAGATATTAAGAAAGCCAGAAAATTGTGTAGCAGTGTAACCTAGTTTGCCTTCCTGTGTTATGAATTCGTAATTATCAGAAGTATAGAGTAGAGTTACTTTACCTTATTACCTACGATTTATTTGTTATTCTTATGCTCCATTAATCCTGTAATCATAGTAACGTATTTCATTTCCTTGTTCGTATCATTCGCAGATCATATTACTAGTATTTTACTTGATCGTGCCTCTCATTGGTTAAGCGTTCAATGACAATTATTTAAAACCAAAAGCATCTATTTAAAATGTGAATAAAATAAACATTGAAGATACAATTTATGATATCTCTAATAATGGAAACCAGTATTGGATTACCTACACGAAAAGCGTATTAAGCGTCACTAATGACATGTCGTAGTTCGAAGTCCTATTTGTTCTAGTATTTTGCTTAAACCCCACGTTTAGCAATAGTTAACTTAACTTTTTCCTCTCACATTTTAATCAAAACCAGTTTCTCTATTAAATAAATGAACTGGGCAAAATTAGTCACACACATTTTTATTTCATATATATATATAATTCAACGATACTACGAGTACTAATAGGCATATGCCGGAAGTTTACACATTTGGATTAATGCCAATATTCTAATTCTGTTTTGTAAACGCTTTGTTTCATAGTTGTTATGCATGGTTTTTACAATTATTTAAAATAGCAAATGGGAATGAGCCTTTTTTGAGAGCTATACAATTTTATAGACTTCGATTTTACTGACACTTAGGTTTTTATCTACATAATTAATTGCTTTAATCACACCTTTGCTGTTTTAATGTCTGAAAGTATGTTTGACGCTATTTAAAAAATATCTTCTTTTGACTTATATTCATTAAAATGGAATTGTTCCATAAATGTTTTAGCTGCACCTCTCCTTCCGACATTCTTTGGCATCCGACCAACAACAGTAACCGATTGTCACTATCCTCGTCATCTCCCCACACTCCATCTTCAGCTATCTCATACGACTTCGAGTTGGTTCGCAATAGTCCAGGGATTCCACTGGTCTCAGGTTGTTCACGTTTGCTAGGACAAGAAGCTAGGGATAATTTAGAAGGTAGAAGCATTCTTTTCTGTTGCTTATATATTATGATTATTTGATTAGTCCCGAATACTGGTGTAATTAATGGTTTATTGAGCTAAGAGTTGGTTATCCAATCGCATTAATTTAATTATAAAATGTACTGAAATTGTTGACTTTTGAACTCTTAATGGTCGATGGATGGCCATAACTTTATATTAGTAAAGGTGTGCATCATTTATCAGCACCCAGAAATTCTCATCTGCAGGAGTTGCTGTAATAGATCTATTCTTGCCCAACATAAATATGGAGTTTTGCTTTCTTATTCACTCGTGTTTATAAATATGATTTTAACATAAATTTTAGGTAAACAGAAATATGTCAAGACGAATTAATGTCAACGGGATTCCTGTATCAGTAGAAATGGATGTCTATGATGCATTTTGTGCTGAAATGAAGAAGTTGAACGTTAGAATTGAACCCGATGATTGGGAAACAAAGGCGAAATTTTTATCTATTTAATCTTATACAAAATCTTTTACCATATAACTTTATTTTCTTCTTTCCCGTTATATTTATAACATATTCAATGCTTTCATATCATAGATATTTTGTTTTAAGTCGTTTAATTTTAATCTTGTAACCAAGTTCTTTAATCATGTATACATGTGGTTTTCAGGATCAATATTTGGTCTATACTCCAGACACGTATTTCGAACATGCTCGAAATTATTTGAACCAGGAGCCTCCAGAGCTAAAAAAAGCCGGCGAGAAGGTACTCTGGTTATTTAGACGTTTTTGGGGATAACAAATTTCTTTTGCTTAAAATTTTTGGAGTTAATAAGTTTTTTTGAATTCTGCTTTTCTTAAACACCAAAATCAAAATAGAAGCTGTGATGAAAGTTTTTTTGATTGATTTTAACGAAGGTGTTTTTTTTTGAATTCATTATTTTAGATTTGGGACCTCATGGCGCACATCATTAAGGAATATTTCCTCAACATGAATGTCGATGTGAAGTCTCACCGGGCAGTCAAAGCCCTATCATTTTTTCTGTTCGGATTTCACAAAAATGGCCGGAACATTATAAATATGACTAATCTATTTTGCGATGTTGAAGAGTAAGTACTTATATTTTTGCGAATGATAATTATGTTGAAAAAAATTTTTTAGGTGCCACAAAAATTTTTATTCCGTCTGCTATTTTGAAGACGAACTCGAGGAGATATTGGCCAAAATGGAAGATTTCATGCTTGAAGTGAAAAGCATACCGAAAGAAGAAGTTGAGAAGGCGTTGATGGGTCATATCGATGGGGCGACTACTAATGAAGACCTGGAAGAGATAACATTTGAAAAGGTAGAAATTACTGAAGAGCTTGGGAGAAAAAAATATAAGGTGAAATTTATTGCTAAGTAATTTACTTTGCTGTTTAGTGCTTTTGGTATTGTTTATGAATAAGAAATATGAAGCACTTGAAATGTTTGTCCAATTCGTTACAGACTCAATCAAAAGCCTTATTTTTGAAGTTTTTTATAAACGCGATTTCTTCAGTTTTTTGGACAATTTAAGTCGCAAAATTATTATTAGATATTTTAGGGGAATCTCAATTTTCAATATGAGACAAATTTTCATGTGCTACTACCAGTGTGTTTTTATAAATACTAGTTTTTGATTTGGTTTCAATAAAAGTTGCTTGAATTTTCGAAATGTTTTGCATAATTAAGTTCTTTCTTTGTCCTACAACTAATGTCGAACGAATCGGGTTTCGAATACTTACTTAAACAGGAGATTTTAGATAAGAAATATGAATGGTTTATTAAAATTAGATGGTAAATTAGAGATTGACAGTAAAATTAATGCCAATCAAACAAACAACTTCATTATATGGTTATTTGTGTTTATATAGTATTCAAGTTTATTAAGAGGATACTACAGATGTTGCAGGAGGTAAATACGACGTTAATAAACAAATTATTGAAATTAATAGTTTGTTAAGAAGGGATACAAACCTTTTCAACGCAGAACTTGGAGATGGTGAAGTTGCTTTTGATTTAAAAGAAACACTCATTTCATGTTAGTAAGAATAGTACCTTAGCAAATGCTTTGGGATTTACTAATAAACTTATCAGATGGTCAGCGTATCCTTGACAATACGTTTGGTCCAATAAATAACATTGATAATATTGTCATATGGTGTAATTTGATAGATGATTTTTATATCATTAACAAAAAATTCAATTCAATTTATAGACTTGAATTTTATGAAAGTTATGGTGTTTACATCATGGAACAACTCATATCTGATCACAAAGTAACAAATAGACTAAACAAAATTATTTTCAAACTAGTAGATATTAACAATAAATTGGTTAAATGTGATAATCTTGATTTTCTGATTGACTTAAATTTACAAGAATTAACTTCAAAGAATAGAATACTTATTGTAAACGAAGCTGCGTTTTATTTGTCGCTTTGTGATATTATAAAGTAATAGTTAGGATTGGAAATCCAAATTGTTAAAATGGATAAATCATGAGAAGTATTTGCATTTCTAATTTCTAATTTTTGAGTTTGTAGATTTCATGACAAAAAACTAAGTGGTAAAATTGTATGACTTTTATGAACCACTTCTGAGTGAACCTTTCAGTAAAACTTAAAATCCCTGGTTTTCTTGTGTCAATAGTCTTTTTTCCTATAAGTTTTGGGTCTATTTTCCTTTGTAACAATATTTGATTCTTTTGAGTCACTCGATTCTTTTTTACTGTCATCGTGTGGAACATTAATTAGTTCAATTCTTTAAAACCTTTTTGTTCATCACAGAGTAATTTTTGCTATTACCATAAAAAATTACTAGTCATCTATTAGTAAAAAGTTACTATGAATAATCCACTTATTAATGTTAATGGCCTTAGTTTATTAATTACTCATTTAATGAAATAATGGATGGGAAATAACATAAAACTACTCTTTGAATTTTCTTTAATTGCCCTTATTTCTATTTTTTCAATTGGATCATATTCTTTTTAGTACGCATTAATTTTTCTTCAATTGGAATTGATTTAAATTTATTATTATTTAATAACGGATTTTGTTTGTCTTTTTTAAAAAGCATTATTAGGATATTTTTAATTATAATATGGAAGATTTTCACTCTCAATTAGTACACAATTCTCGTTTGAATAGCATTTTGGTTTTAGTACTCGTAAATCTATCTGGGTATTCATCAGAAACTTCATTATTAGTTTGATAAGAATGTTCACCTTTTTTCCAAGTCCTAAATTCACAAACTTTATTTTTATTACCTTCACATTCTTCTATAGCAATTTCCTTATTATTAATTTATTTTTCAATTAGGTGTTCATATCTCGGTAATTCAGTAAACGTTGAAAATTCAGATACAATTTTTTTCAACATAAATATACATTAGAAATAAATTCAATAGCATTAGATCTGAAAATCTCAAATTTTTAAAATTTAGTATTGCTTTTATAATTAAGGTTACACTTTGTCAATTGTGGAAAATTGAAATACTGTTTTGGAGAACTACTTGTACAAATAATTGATGGCGATCTGATCCTATTGAATAGAGTTAGTTGAAGTAAAATTATAAAGATTAGTTTCACCTTTTAATAATTATTTTAAAATTTAGTTGAGAATAGTTTTTTATAAATATAGTCTCTTATTTAGATAATATTTATTCACAATCCATATCTGTTAATCCCTACTAAATTATAACTTAAAATTAAACAATAGCACTTTGTGTCTGCGGAGATACTTTTTGAAAATATTGCTTTAATTTTAATACCAAGTCTAGAGTTCTTAATTTTTCATTTCGCTGTGAAACATCTACAACAAATATAGAATAGTAATTGCAATAAATATCTTGATCAATAAAGACACATTCTTTTATTGTTTGATGATGTTTTTTGAAATTCCTTAGCGAAGTTGTATTCTTGAATAGAATTATAATTACCAAAATTATATCCTAAGAATTCAATAGTTAATAGAGTGGAAGTTAGTTGTGGAGTAAAATACACCACCTAATATTGAAAATAATTATATAAAAAATAAACTTAAGGAGGATTGGGAAATAAATGAGTTGGAATTACGTAGGATAGGGTAGTTTTTAGAATTGCCATTTGTATCCTATATTATCTCGGTAACAGTTCAATTAATTAGTTTAAAGTAATTTTGTAGATTTTATTGTCAAATTGGGGGAAAATGTGGTTGGGAAGATATGGGTGGTAGATGGTGATTGAGCTGGTGGACCATAATGGAAAATTCTTTAAAAAGGCCAATTATGTACCATATTTTTAGGGCGAAATAGTTGAAAAAGGGGGTAAACGATGAGATGTGAAAATATACTGGTGTGTCAATTAAAAGCTATATGTACTACTATAGTTGCTTTTCACTCCTCATTGCAGTATTATTTTGTTTTTAGAAAGTTTATTACATCTCCTTAGTTTCAAAGTTGACTCTATTTTCTTTTCCAATCCTTGTTTTTAACTTTCCGACTATGGTTCCCGTCTCTATTCTATATCGATTTCTATAGTAAGACACCAGGCGCCTTATCAAACTGCAGTTGTTCTTTTGTCATCACTACAATCACCTTATTATCTTTTTTCTCTTAACTGTCCCTTTATTTGGCAACCGCTCTATTTCCTATACTGGTTTACCCTTCTCGTTGTCTTTGTGAATAGCGAAAATTCTTATCCACTTTGTATTTTAGCTCTCTAATGGCCTATTTCCTGTTTTTCATAAATCATTAAGCTTACTCATTAGTAGTAATTATATAACTTTTGCTTTTGTGTTGAAGGAAGACATTTCTAAGCGTAAAACAAATATTATTTTACTGTTTAAAATTGAAGTGTAATAGTAATTTTTCTATTAAATTAGAACTCTCTTCCCAATTAATAGTAAATTAGCCATCCTTCGAGTTAAGATCATTGTTTTTCTTGAGTTACTACATTGTCTTATAGTTTTTGATAGGTGATTAAGTACATATTATTTATCCATACGATATGCTGCTTTGACGGGTTATATTTAAAGCGAACCGTTGTTTACAATCCTAAATCTTATCCTAAAATCTGTGCATCATTTAGTCGGTCATTGATTGATAATTACTATTCAGTTGCAAGAATAAAAATTGATCATAAACATTACTGGAATTCTTACAAGATGTTTGGCGATTCTGACGATAAAAACGAGCAGTATTTTGCCGAAGATTTTCCTTCAATAGAATAACTGAACAGCATATCATATATTTATTTCTTTTATGCGATCTATATTCGTAGTTGGCCCATGGAAAGTGCTATTAACTGCGAAGGATAACTGGAAGCAACTGGTGTAAAATTTCTAACGTTGGCTAGATTTTTATGTCAAGAGAGATTTAGTATACGATAGATATTAAGAAAGCCAGAAAATTGTGTAGCAGTGTAACCTAGTTTGCCTTCCTGTGTTATGAATTCGTAATTATCAGAAGTATAGAGTAGAGTTACTTTACCTTATTACCTACGATTTATTTGTTATTCTTATGCTCCATTAATCCTGTAATCATAGTAACGTATTTCATTTCCTTGTTCGTATCATTCGCAGATCATATTACTAGTATTTTACTTGATCGTGCCTCTCATTGGTTAAGCGTTCAATGACAATTATTTAAAACCAAAAGCATCTATTTAAAATGTGAATAAAATAAACATTGAAGATACAATTTATGATATCTCTAATAATGGAAACCAGTATTGGATTACCTACACGAAAAGCGTATTAAGCGTCACTAATGACATGTCGTAGTTCGAAGTCCTATTTGTTCTAGTATTTTGCTTAAACCCCACGTTTAGCAATAGTTAACTTAACTTTTTCCTCTCACATTTTAATCAAAACCAGTTTCTCTATTAAATAAATGAACTGGGCAAAATTAGTCACACACATTTTTATTTCATATATATATATAATTCAACGATACTACGAGTACTAATAGGCATATGCCGGAAGTTTACACATTTGGATTAATGCCAATATTCTAATTCTGTTTTGTAAACGCTTTGTTTCATAGTTGTTATGCATGGTTTTTACAATTATTTAAAATAGCAAATGGGAATGAGCCTTTTTTGAGAGCTATACAATTTTATAGACTTCGATTTTACTGACACTTAGGTTTTTATCTACATAATTAATTGCTTTAATCACACCTTTGCTGTTTTAATGTCTGAAAGTATGTTTGACGCTATTTAAAAAATATCTTCTTTTGACTTATATTCATTAAAATGGAATTGTTCCATAAATGTTTTAGCTGCACCTCTCCTTCCGACATTCTTTGGCATCCGACCAACAACAGTAACCGATTGTCACTATCCTCGTCATCTCCCCACACTCCATCTTCAGCTATCTCATACGACTTCGAGTTGGTTCGCAATAGTCCAGGGATTCCACTGGTCTCAGGTTGTTCACGTTTGCTAGGACAAGAAGCTAGGGATAATTTAGAAGGTAGAAGCATTCTTTTCTGTTGCTTATATATTATGATTATTTGATTAGTCCCGAATACTGGTGTAATTAATGGTTTATTGAGCTAAGAGTTGGTTATCCAATCGCATTAATTTAATTATAAAATGTACTGAAATTGTTGACTTTTGAACTCTTAATGGTCGATGGATGGCCATAACTTTATATTAGTAAAGGTGTGCATCATTTATCAGCACCCAGAAATTCTCATCTGCAGGAGTTGCTGTAATAGATCTATTCTTGCCCAACATAAATATGGAGTTTTGCTTTCTTATTCACTCGTGTTTATAAATATGATTTTAACATAAATTTTAGGTAAACAGAAATATGTCAAGACGAATTAATGTCAACGGGATTCCTGTATCAGTAGAAATGGATGTCTATGATGCATTTTGTGCTGAAATGAAGAAGTTGAACGTTAGAATTGAACCCGATGATTGGGAAACAAAGGCGAAATTTTTATCTATTTAATCTTATACAAAATCTTTTACCATATAACTTTATTTTCTTCTTTCCCGTTATATTTATAACATATTCAATGCTTTCATATCATAGATATTTTGTTTTAAGTCGTTTAATTTTAATCTTGTAACCAAGTTCTTTAATCATGTATACATGTGGTTTTCAGGATCAATATTTGGTCTATACTCCAGACACGTATTTCGAACATGCTCGAAATTATTTGAACCAGGAGCCTCCAGAGCTAAAAAAAGCCGGCGAGAAGGTACTCTGGTTATTTAGACGTTTTTGGGGATAACAAATTTCTTTTGCTTAAAATTTTTGGAGTTAATAAGTTTTTTTGAATTCTGCTTTTCTTAAACACCAAAATCAAAATAGAAGCTGTGATGAAAGTTTTTTTGATTGATTTTAACGAAGGTGTTTTTTTTTGAATTCATTATTTTAGATTTGGGACCTCATGGCGCACATCATTAAGGAATATTTCCTCAACATGAATGTCGATGTGAAGTCTCACCGGGCAGTCAAAGCCCTATCATTTTTTCTGTTCGGATTTCACAAAAATGGCCGGAACATTATAAATATGACTAATCTATTTTGCGATGTTGAAGAGTAAGTACTTATATTTTTGCGAATGATAATTATGTTGAAAAAAATTTTTTAGGTGCCACAAAAATTTTTATTCCGTCTGCTATTTTGAAGACGAACTCGAGGAGATATTGGCCAAAATGGAAGATTTCATGCTTGAAGTGAAAAGCATACCGAAAGAAGAAGTTGAGAAGGCGTTGATGGGTCATATCGATGGGGCGACTACTAATGAAGACCTGGAAGAGATAACATTTGAAAAGGTAGAAATTACTGAAGAGCTTGGGAGAAAAAAATATAAGGTGAAATTTATTGCTAAGTAATTTACTTTGCTGTTTAGTGCTTTTGGTATTGTTTATGAATAAGAAATATGAAGCACTTGAAATGTTTGTCCAATTCGTTACAGACTCAATCAAAAGCCTTATTTTTGAAGTTTTTTATAAACGCGATTTCTTCAGTTTTTTGGACAATTTAAGTCGCAAAATTATTATTAGATATTTTAGGGGAATCTCAATTTTCAATATGAGACAAATTTTCATGTGCTACTACCAGTGTGTTTTTATAAATACTAGTTTTTGATTTGGTTTCAATAAAAGTTGCTTGAATTTTCGAAATGTTTTGCATAATTAAGTTCTTTCTTTGTCCTACAACTAATGTCGAACGAATCGGGTTTCGAATACTTACTTAAACAGGAGATTTTAGATAAGAAATATGAATGGTTTATTAAAATTAGATGGTAAATTAGAGATTGACAGTAAAATTAATGCCAATCAAACAAACAACTTCATTATATGGTTATTTGTGTTTATATAGTATTCAAGTTTATTAAGAGGATACTACAGATGTTGCAGGAGGTAAATACGACGTTAATAAACAAATTATTGAAATTAATAGTTTGTTAAGAAGGGATACAAACCTTTTCAACGCAGAACTTGGAGATGGTGAAGTTGCTTTTGATTTAAAAGAAACACTCATTTCATGTTAGTAAGAATAGTACCTTAGCAAATGCTTTGGGATTTACTAATAAACTTATCAGATGGTCAGCGTATCCTTGACAATACGTTTGGTCCAATAAATAACATTGATAATATTGTCATATGGTGTAATTTGATAGATGATTTTTATATCATTAACAAAAAATTCAATTCAATTTATAGACTTGAATTTTATGAAAGTTATGGTGTTTACATCATGGAACAACTCATATCTGATCACAAAGTAACAAATAGACTAAACAAAATTATTTTCAAACTAGTAGATATTAACAATAAATTGGTTAAATGTGATAATCTTGATTTTCTGATTGACTTAAATTTACAAGAATTAACTTCAAAGAATAGAATACTTATTGTAAACGAAGCTGCGTTTTATTTGTCGCTTTGTGATATTATAAAGTAATAGTTAGGATTGGAAATCCAAATTGTTAAAATGGATAAATCATGAGAAGTATTTGCATTTCTAATTTCTAATTTTTGAGTTTGTAGATTTCATGACAAAAAACTAAGTGGTAAAATTGTATGACTTTTATGAACCACTTCTGAGTGAACCTTTCAGTAAAACTTAAAATCCCTGGTTTTCTTGTGTCAATAGTCTTTTTTCCTATAAGTTTTGGGTCTATTTTCCTTTGTAACAATATTTGATTCTTTTGAGTCACTCGATTCTTTTTTACTGTCATCGTGTGGAACATTAATTAGTTCAATTCTTTAAAACCTTTTTGTTCATCACAGAGTAATTTTTGCTATTACCATAAAAAATTACTAGTCATCTATTAGTAAAAAGTTACTATGAATAATCCACTTATTAATGTTAATGGCCTTAGTTTATTAATTACTCATTTAATGAAATAATGGATGGGAAATAACATAAAACTACTCTTTGAATTTTCTTTAATTGCCCTTATTTCTATTTTTTCAATTGGATCATATTCTTTTTAGTACGCATTAATTTTTCTTCAATTGGAATTGATTTAAATTTATTATTATTTAATAACGGATTTTGTTTGTCTTTTTTAAAAAGCATTATTAGGATATTTTTAATTATAATATGGAAGATTTTCACTCTCAATTAGTACACAATTCTCGTTTGAATAGCATTTTGGTTTTAGTACTCGTAAATCTATCTGGGTATTCATCAGAAACTTCATTATTAGTTTGATAAGAATGTTCACCTTTTTTCCAAGTCCTAAATTCACAAACTTTATTTTTATTACCTTCACATTCTTCTATAGCAATTTCCTTATTATTAATTTATTTTTCAATTAGGTGTTCATATCTCGGTAATTCAGTAAACGTTGAAAATTCAGATACAATTTTTTTCAACATAAATATACATTAGAAATAAATTCAATAGCATTAGATCTGAAAATCTCAAATTTTTAAAATTTAGTATTGCTTTTATAATTAAGGTTACACTTTGTCAATTGTGGAAAATTGAAATACTGTTTTGGAGAACTACTTGTACAAATAATTGATGGCGATCTGATCCTATTGAATAGAGTTAGTTGAAGTAAAATTATAAAGATTAGTTTCACCTTTTAATAATTATTTTAAAATTTAGTTGAGAATAGTTTTTTATAAATATAGTCTCTTATTTAGATAATATTTATTCACAATCCATATCTGTTAATCCCTACTAAATTATAACTTAAAATTAAACAATAGCACTTTGTGTCTGCGGAGATACTTTTTGAAAATATTGCTTTAATTTTAATACCAAGTCTAGAGTTCTTAATTTTTCATTTCGCTGTGAAACATCTACAACAAATATAGAATAGTAATTGCAATAAATATCTTGATCAATAAAGACACATTCTTTTATTGTTTGATGATGTTTTTTGAAATTCCTTAGCGAAGTTGTATTCTTGAATAGAATTATAATTACCAAAATTATATCCTAAGAATTCAATAGTTAATAGAGTGGAAGTTAGTTGTGGAGTAAAATACACCACCTAATATTGAAAATAATTATATAAAAAATAAACTTAAGGAGGATTGGGAAATAAATGAGTTGGAATTACGTAGGATAGGGTAGTTTTTAGAATTGCCATTTGTATCCTATATTATCTCGGTAACAGTTCAATTAATTAGTTTAAAGTAATTTTGTAGATTTTATTGTCAAATTGGGGGAAAATGTGGTTGGGAAGATATGGGTGGTAGATGGTGATTGAGCTGGTGGACCATAATGGAAAATTCTTTAAAAAGGCCAATTATGTACCATATTTTTAGGGCGAAATAGTTGAAAAAGGGGGTAAACGATGAGATGTGAAAATATACTGGTGTGTCAATTAAAAGCTATATGTACTACTATAGTTGCTTTTCACTCCTCATTGCAGTATTATTTTGTTTTTAGAAAGTTTATTACATCTCCTTAGTTTCAAAGTTGACTCTATTTTCTTTTCCAATCCTTGTTTTTAACTTTCCGACTATGGTTCCCGTCTCTATTCTATATCGATTTCTATAGTAAGACACCAGGCGCCTTATCAAACTGCAGTTGTTCTTTTGTCATCACTACAATCACCTTATTATCTTTTTTCTCTTAACTGTCCCTTTATTTGGCAACCGCTCTATTTCCTATACTGGTTTACCCTTCTCGTTGTCTTTGTGAATAGCGAAAATTCTTATCCACTTTGTATTTTAGCTCTCTAATGGCCTATTTCCTGTTTTTCATAAATCATTAAGCTTACTCATTAGTAGTAATTATATAACTTTTGCTTTTGTGTTGAAGGAAGACATTTCTAAGCGTAAAACAAATATTATTTTACTGTTTAAAATTGAAGTGTAATAGTAATTTTTCTATTAAATTAGAACTCTCTTCCCAATTAATAGTAAATTAGCCATCCTTCGAGTTAAGATCATTGTTTTTCTTGAGTTACTACATTGTCTTATAGTTTTTGATAGGTGATTAAGTACATATTATTTATCCATACGATATGCTGCTTTGACGGGTTATATTTAAAGCGAACCGTTGTTTACAATCCTAAATCTTATCCTAAAATCTGTGCATCATTTAGTCGGTCATTGATTGATAATTACTATTCAGTTGCAAGAATAAAAATTGATCATAAACATTACTGGAATTCTTACAAGATGTTTGGCGATTCTGACGATAAAAACGAGCAGTATTTTGCCGAAGATTTTCCTTCAATAGAATAACTGAACAGCATATCATATATTTATTTCTTTTATGCGATCTATATTCGTAGTTGGCCCATGGAAAGTGCTATTAACTGCGAAGGATAACTGGAAGCAACTGGTGTAAAATTTCTAACGTTGGCTAGATTTTTATGTCAAGAGAGATTTAGTATACGATAGATATTAAGAAAGCCAGAAAATTGTGTAGCAGTGTAACCTAGTTTGCCTTCCTGTGTTATGAATTCGTAATTATCAGAAGTATAGAGTAGAGTTACTTTACCTTATTACCTACGATTTATTTGTTATTCTTATGCTCCATTAATCCTGTAATCATAGTAACGTATTTCATTTCCTTGTTCGTATCATTCGCAGATCATATTACTAGTATTTTACTTGATCGTGCCTCTCATTGGTTAAGCGTTCAATGACAATTATTTAAAACCAAAAGCATCTATTTAAAATGTGAATAAAATAAACATTGAAGATACAATTTATGATTTCTCCAATAAGGGAAACCAGTATTGGATTACCTACACGAAAAGCGTATTAAGCGTCACTAATGACATGTCGTAGTTCGAAGTCCTATTTGTTCTAGTATTTTGCTTAAACCCCACGTTTAGCAATAGTTAACTTAACTTTTTCCTCTCACATTTTAATCAAAACCAGTTTCTCTATTAAATAAATGAACTGGGCAAAATTAGTCACACACATTTTTATTTCATATATATATATAATTCAACGATACTACGAGTACTAATAGACATATGCCTGAAGTTTACACATTTGGATTAATGCCAATATTCTAATTCTGTTTTGTAAACGCTTTGTTTCATAGTTGTTATGCATGGTTTTTGTAAATATTTAAAATAGCAGATGGGAATGAGCTTCTTTTGAGAGCTATACAATTTTATAAACTTCGATTTTACTGACACTTAGGTTTTTATCTACGTAATTAATTGCTTTAATCACACCTTTGCTGTTTTAATGTTTAAAAGTATGTTTGACGCTGTTTAAAAAAATATCTTCTTTTGACTTATATTCATTAAAATGGAATTGTTCCATAAATGTTTTAGCTGCACCTCTCCTTCCGACATTCTTTGGCATCCGACCAACAACAGTAACCGATTGTTACTATCCTCGTCATCTCCCCACACTCCATCTTCAGCTATCTCATACGACTTCGAGTTGGTTCGCAATAGTCCAGGGATTCCACTGGTCTCAGGTTGTTCACGTTTGCTAGGACAAGAAGCTAGGGATAATTTAGAAGGTAGAAGCATTCTTTTCTGTTGCTTATATATTATGATTATTTGATTAGTCCCGAATACTGGTGTAATTAATGGTTTATTGAGCTAAGAGTTGGTTATCCAATCGCATGAATTTAATTATAAAATGTACTGAAATTGTTGACTTTTGAACTCTTAATGGTCGATGGATGGCCATAACTTTATATTAGTAAAGGTGTGCTTCATTTATCAGCACCCAGAAATTCTCATCTGCAGGAGTTGCTGTAATAGATCTATTCTTGCCCAACATAAATATGGAGTTTTGCTTTCTTATTCACTCGTGTTTATAAATATGATTTTAACATAAATTTTAGGTACACAGAAAAATGTCAAAACGAATTTTTGTTGACGGAATTCCAGTCTCAGTAGAAGAGGGTTCATATGATGAATTTTGTGCTAAAATGGAGACCTTGAATGTTCTAATTGAACCCGATGATTGGGAGACAAAGGTAAAATTTTTATCTGTTCAATCTTATACAAAATCTTTTACCATATAACTTTATTTTCTTCCTTACCGCTATATTTATACTCTATTCCATGATTTCATATCATAGACATTTTGTTTTAAGTCATTTAATTTTAATTTTGTAATCATGTTCTTTAATCATGTATACATGTGATTTTCAGGATCAATATTTGGTCTATACTCCAGACACGTATTTCGAACATGCTCGAAATTATTTGAACCAGGAGCCTCCAGAGCTAAAAAAAGCCGGCGAGAAGGTACTCTGGTTATTTAGACGTTTTTGGGGATAACAAATTTCTTTTGCTTAAAATTTTTGGAGTTGATAAGTTTTATTTTGAATTCTGCTTTTCTTAAACACCAAAATCAAAATAGAAGCTATGATGAAAGTTTTTTTGATTGATTTTAACGAAGATGTTTTTTTTTTTGAATTCATTATTTTAGATTTGGGACCTCATGGCGCACATAATTAAGGAGTATTTTCTCCACATAAATGTCGACGTGAAGTCTGATCGGGCAATCAGTGCCCTAGCGTTTCTTCTGTTCGGATTTCACAAAAATGGCATAGATATGACTAATCTATTTTTCGATGTTGAAGAGTAAGTATTTATATTTTTGCGAATGATAATTATTTTGAAGAAAAATTTTTAGGTGCCACACAATTTTTGATTCCGTCTGCTATTTTAAAGTGGAACTCGAGGAGATATTGACTAAAATGGAAGATTTCATACTTGACGTGAAAAGCATACCCAAAGAAAAAGTCGAGAAGGCTTTGATGGGTCATATCGATGGGATAACTACTAATGAAGACCTGGAAGAGATAACATTTGAAAAGGTAGAAATTACTGAAGAGATTGGGAGAAAAAAATATGAGGTGAAATTTATTGCTAAGTAATATAGTTTGCTGTTTATGGCTTTCGTTATCACTACAATCACCTTATTATCTTTTTTCTCTTAACTGTCCCTTTATTTGGCAACCGCTCTATTTCCTATACTGGTTTACCCTTCTCGTTGTCTTTGTGAATAGCGAAAATTCTTATCCACTTTGTATTTTAGCTCTCTAATGGCCTATTTCCTGTTTTTCATAAATCATTAAGCTTACTCATTAGTAGTAATTATATAACTTTTGCTTTTGTGTTGAAGGAAGACATTTCTAAGCGTAAAACAAATATTATTTTACTGTTTAAAATTGAAGTGTAATAGTAATTTTTCTATTAAATTAGAACTCTCTTCCCAATTAATAGTAAATTAGCCATCCTTCGAGTTAAGATCATTGTTTTTCTTGAGTTACTACATTGTCTTATAGTTTTTGATAGGTGATTAAGTACATATTATTTATCCATACGATATGCTGCTTTGACGGGTTATATTTAAAGCGAACCGTTGTTTACAATCCTAAATCTTATCCTAAAATCTGTGCATCATTTAGTCGGTCATTGATTGATAATTACTATTCAGTTGCAAGAATAAAAATTGATCATAAACATTACTGGAATTCTTACAAGATGTTTGGCGATTCTGACGATAAAAACGAGCAGTATTTTGCCGAAGATTTTCCTTCAATAGAATAACTGAACAGCATATCATATATTTATTTCTTTTATGCGATCTATATTCGTAGTTGGCCCATGGAAAGTGCTATTAACTGCGAAGGATAACTGGAAGCAACTGGTGTAAAATTTCTAACGTTGGCTAGATTTTTATGTCAAGAGAGATTTAGTATACGATAGATATTAAGAAAGCCAGAAAATTGTGTAGCAGTGTAACCTAGTTTGCCTTCCTGTGTTATGAATTCGTAATTATCAGAAGTATAGAGTAGAGTTACTTTACCTTATTACCTACGATTTATTTGTTATTCTTATGCTCCATTAATCCTGTAATCATAGTAACGTATTTCATTTCCTTGTTCGTATCATTCGCAGATCATATTACTAGTATTTTACTTGATCGTGCCTCTCATTGGTTAAGCGTTCAATGACAATTATTTAAAACCAAAAGCATCTATTTAAAATGTGAATAAAATAAACATTGAAGATACAATTTATGATTTCTCCAATAAGGGAAACCAGTATTGGATTACCTACACGAAAAGCGTATTAAGCGTCACTAATGACATGTCGTAGTTCGAAGTCCTATTTGTTCTAGTATTTTGCTTAAACCCCACGTTTAGCAATAGTTAACTTAACTTTTTCCTCTCACATTTTAATCAAAACCAGTTTCTCTATTAAATAAATGAACTGGGCAAAATTAGTCACACACATTTTTATTTCATATATATATATAATTCAACGATACTACGAGTACTAATAGACATATGCCTGAAGTTTACACATTTGGATTAATGCCAATATTCTAATTCTGTTTTGTAAACGCTTTGTTTCATAGTTGTTATGCATGGTTTTTGTAAATATTTAAAATAGCAGATGGGAATGAGCTTCTTTTGAGAGCTATACAATTTTATAAACTTCGATTTTACTGACACTTAGGTTTTTATCTACGTAATTAATTGCTTTAATCACACCTTTGCTGTTTTAATGTTTGAAAGTATGTTTGACGCTGTTTAAAAAAATATCTTCTTTTGACTTATATTCATTAAAATGGAATTGTTCCATAAATGTTTTAGCTGCACCTCTCCTTCCGACATTCTTTGGCATCCGACCAACAACAGTAACCGATTGTTACTATCCTCGTCATCTCCCCACACTCCATCTTCAGCTATCTCATACGACTTCGAGTTGGTTCGCAATAGTCCAGGGATTCCACTGGTCTCAGGTTGTTCACGTTTGCTAGGACAAGAAGCTAGGGATAATTTAGAAGGTAGAAGCATTCTTTTCTGTTGCTTATATATTATGATTATTTGATTAGTCCCGAATACTGGTGTAATTAATGGTTTATTGAGCTAAGAGTTGGTTATCCAATCGCATGAATTTAATTATAAAATGTACTGAAATTGTTGACTTTTGAACTCTTAATGGTCGATGGATGGCCATAACTTTATATTAGTAAGGGTGTGCATCATTTATCAGCACCCAGAAATTCTCATCTGCAGGAGTTGCTGTAATAGATCTATTCTTGCCCAACATAAATATGGAGTTTTGCTTTCTTATTCACTCGTGTTTATAAATATGATTTTAACATAAATTTTAGGTACACAGAAAAATGTCAAAACGAATTTTTGTTGACGGAATTCCAGTCTCAGTAGAAGAGGGTTCATATGATGAATTTTGTGCTAAAATGGAGAACTTGAATGTTCGAATTGAACCCGATGATTGGGAAACAAAGGCGAAATTTTTATCTATTCATTCTGTATTAAATCTTTTACCATATAACTTTATTTTCTTCCTTACCGCTATATTTATACCCTATTCGATGCTTTAATATCATATACATTTTGCTTTGAGTCATTTAATTTTAATTTTGTAATCATGTTCTTTAATCATGTATACATGTGATTTTCAGGATCAATATTTGGTGTATACTCCAGACACGTATTTCGAACATGCTCGAAATTATTTGAATCAGAGTCCTCCCGATCTAAAACAAGCTGGCGAGAAGGTAATCTGGTCATTTAGAAGTTTGTTGCGGATAACAAATTTCTTTTGCTTAAAATTTTTGGAGTTAATAAGTTTTTTTGAATTTTGCTTTTCTTAAATATCGGAATCAAAATGGAAGCTACGATGAAGGTTTTTTAATTAATTTTAACGATGTTATTATTTTTTAAAATTCATTATTTTAGATCTGGGGCCTCATGGCGCACATAATTAAGGAGTACTTCCTCAACATGAATGTCGATGTGATGTCTCACCGGGCAATCAGAGCCCTATCTCACTTTCTGTTCCGATTTCACAAAAATGGCCGGAAGATTAGAAATATGACTAATCTGTTTCGCGAAGTTGAAGAGTAAGTATTTATATTTTTGCGAATGATAATTATTTTCAAACAATAATTTTAGGTGTCACAGAAATTTTTATTCTGTGTGTTGCACTAAGGATCAAATCGAAGCGATTCTAAACAAAATGCAAGATTTTATGCGTGATGTGGAAAGCATACCGAAAGAACAAGTGGAGAACGCTTTGGTGAGTCATATCGATGGGAAGATTACTAATGACGACTTATATGAGATCAAATTTCTAAAAGTTACTCTTACTGAGGAGCTTGGGAGAAAAAAATATAAGGTGAAATTTATTGCTAAGTAATTTACTTTGCTGTTTAGTGCTTTTGGTATTGTTTATGAATAAGAAATATGAAGCACTTGAAATGTTTGTCCAATTCGTTACAGACTCAATCAAAAGCCTTATTTTTGAAGTTTTTTATAAACGCGATTTCTTCAGTTTTTTGGACAATTTAAGTCGCAAAATTATTATTAGATATTTTAGGGGAATCTCAATTTTCAATATGAGACAAATTTTCATGTGCTACTACCAGTGTGTTTTTATAAATACTAGTTTTTGATTTGGTTTCAATAAAAGTTGCTTGAATTTTCGAAATGTTTTGCATAATTAAGTTCTTTCTTTGTCCTACAACTAATGTCGAACGAATCGGGTTTCGAATACTTACTTAAACAGGAGATTTTAGATAAGAAATATGAATGGTTTATTAAAATTAGATGGTAAATTAGAGATTGACAGTAAAATTAATGCCAATCAAACAAACAACTTCATTATATGGTTATTTGTGTTTATATAGTATTCAAGTTTATTAAGAGGATACTACAGATGTTGCAGGAGGTAAATACGACGTTAATAAACAAATTATTGAAATTAATAGTTTGTTAAGAAGGGATACAAACCTTTTCAACGCAGAACTTGGAGATGGTGAAGTTGCTTTTGATTTAAAAGAAACACTCATTTCATGTTAGTAAGAATAGTACCTTAGCAAATGCTTTGGGATTTACTAATAAACTTATCAGATGGTCAGCGTATCCTTGACAATACGTTTGGTCCAATAAATAACATTGATAATATTGTCATATGGTGTAATTTGATAGATGATTTTTATATCATTAACAAAAAATTCAATTCAATTTATAGACTTGAATTTTATGAAAGTTATGGTGTTTACATCATGGAACAACTCATATCTGATCACAAAGTAACAAATAGACTAAACAAAATTATTTTCAAACTAGTAGATATTAACAATAAATTGGTTAAATGTGATAATCTTGATTTTCTGATTGACTTAAATTTACAAGAATTAACTTCAAAGAATAGAATACTTATTGTAAACGAAGCTGCGTTTTATTTGTCGCTTTGTGATATTATAAAGTAATAGTTAGGATTGGAAATCCAAATTGTTAAAATGGATAAATCATGAGAAGTATTTGCATTTCTAATTTCTAATTTTTGAGTTTGTAGATTTCATGACAAAAAACTAAGTGGTAAAATTGTATGACTTTTATGAACCACTTCTGAGTGAACCTTTCAGTAAAACTTAAAATCCCTGGTTTTCTTGTGTCAATAGTCTTTTTTCCTATAAGTTTTGGGTCTATTTTCCTTTGTAACAATATTTGATTCTTTTGAGTCACTCGATTCTTTTTTACTGTCATCGTGTGGAACATTAATTAGTTCAATTCTTTAAAACCTTTTTGTTCATCACAGAGTAATTTTTGCTATTACCATAAAAAATTACTAGTCATCTATTAGTAAAAAGTTACTATGAATAATCCACTTATTAATGTTAATGGCCTTAGTTTATTAATTACTCATTTAATGAAATAATGGATGGGAAATAACATAAAACTACTCTTTGAATTTTCTTTAATTGCCCTTATTTCTATTTTTTCAATTGGATCATATTCTTTTTAGTACGCATTAATTTTTCTTCAATTGGAATTGATTTAAATTTATTATTATTTAATAACGGATTTTGTTTGTCTTTTTTAAAAAGCATTATTAGGATATTTTTAATTATAATATGGAAGATTTTCACTCTCAATTAGTACACAATTCTCGTTTGAATAGCATTTTGGTTTTAGTACTCGTAAATCTATCTGGGTATTCATCAGAAACTTCATTATTAGTTTGATAAGAATGTTCACCTTTTTTCCAAGTCCTAAATTCACAAACTTTATTTTTATTACCTTCACATTCTTCTATAGCAATTTCCTTATTATTAATTTATTTTTCAATTAGGTGTTCATATCTCGGTAATTCAGTAAACGTTGAAAATTCAGATACAATTTTTTTCAACATAAATATACATTAGAAATAAATTCAATAGCATTAGATCTGAAAATCTCAAATTTTTAAAATTTAGTATTGCTTTTATAATTAAGGTTACACTTTATCAATTGTGGAAAATTGAAATACTGTTTTGGAGAACTACTTGTACAAATAATTGATGGCGATCTGATCCTATTGAATAGAGTTAGTTGAAGTAAAATTATAAAGATTAGTTTCACCTTTTAATAATTATTTTAAAATTTAGTTGAGAATAGTTTTTTATAAATATAGTCTCTTATTTAGATAATATTTATTCACAATCCATATCTGTTAATCCCTACTAAATTATAACTTAAAATTAAACAATAGCACTTTGTGTCTGCGGAGATACTTTTTGAAAATATTGCTTTAATTTTAATACCAAGTCTAGAGTTCTTAATTTTTCATTTCGCTGTGAAACATCTACAACAAATATAGAATAGTAATTGCAATAAATATCTTGATCAATAAAGACACATTCTTTTATTGTTTGATGATGTTTTTTGAAATTCCTTAGCGAAGTTGTATTCTTGAATAGAATTATAATTACCAAAATTATATCCTAAGAATTCAATAGTTAATAGAGTGGAAGTTAGTTGTGGAGTAAAATACACCACCTAATATTGAAAATAATTATATAAAAAATAAACTTAAGGAGGATTGGGAAATAAATGAGTTGGAATTACGTAGGATAGGGTAGTTTTTAGAATTGCCATTTGTATCCTATATTATCTCGGTAACAGTTCAATTAATTAGTTTAAAGTAATTTTGTAGATTTTATTGTCAAATTGGGGGAAAATGTGGTTGGGAAGATATGGGTGGTAGATGGTGATTGAGCTGGTGGACCATAATGGAAAATTCTTTAAAAAGGCCAATTATGTACCATATTTTTAGGGCGAAATAGTTGAAAAAGGGGGTAAACGATGAGATGTGAAAATATACTGGTGTGTCAATTAAAAGCTATATGTACTACTATAGTTGCTTTTCACTCCTCATTGCAGTATTATTTTGTTTTTAGAAAGTTTATTACATCTCCTTAGTTTCAAAGTTGACTCTATTTTCTTTTCCAATCCTTGTTTTTAACTTTCCGACTATGGTTCCCGTCTCTATTCTATATCGATTTCTATAGTAAGACACCAGGCGCCTTATCAAACTGCAGTTGTTCTTTTGTCATCACTACAATCACCTTATTATCTTTTTTCTCTTAACTGTCCCTTTATTTGGCAACCGCTCTATTTCCTATACTGGTTTACCCTTCTCGTTGTCTTTGTGAATAGCGAAAATTCTTATCCACTTTGTATTTTAGCTCTCTAATGGCCTATTTCCTGTTTTTCATAAATCATTAAGCTTACTCATTAGTAGTAATTATATAACTTTTGCTTTTGTGTTGAAGGAAGACATTTCTAAGCGTAAAACAAATATTATTTTACTGTTTAAAATTGAAGTGTAATAGTAATTTTTCTATTAAATTAGAACTCTCTTCCCAATTAATAGTAAATTAGCCATCCTTCGAGTTAAGATCATTGTTTTTCTTGAGTTACTACATTGTCTTATAGTTTTTGATAGGTGATTAAGTACATATTATTTATCCATACGATATGCTGCTTTGACGGGTTATATTTAAAGCGAACCGTTGTTTACAATCCTAAATCTTATCCTAAAATCTGTGCATCATTTAGTCGGTCATTGATTGATAATTACTATTCAGTTGCAAGAATAAAAATTGATCATAAACATTACTGGAATTCTTACAAGATGTTTGGCGATTCTGACGATAAAAACGAGCAGTATTTTGCCGAAGATTTTCCTTCAATAGAATAACTGAACAGCATATCATATATTTATTTCTTTTATGCGATCTATATTCGTAGTTGGCCCATGGAAAGTGCTATTAACTGCGAAGGATAACTGGAAGCAACTGGTGTAAAATTTCTAACGTTGGCTAGATTTTTATGTCAAGAGAGATTTAGTATACGATAGATATTAAGAAAGCCAGAAAATTGTGTAGCAGTGTAACCTAGTTTGCCTTCCTGTGTTATGAATTCGTAATTATCAGAAGTATAGAGTAGAGTTACTTTACCTTATTACCTACGATTTATTTGTTATTCTTATGCTCCATTAATCCTGTAATCATAGTAACGTATTTCATTTCCTTGTTCGTATCATTCGCAGATCATATTACTAGTATTTTACTTGATCGTGCCTCTCATTGGTTAAGCGTTCAATGACAATTATTTAAAACCAAAAGCATCTATTTAAAATGTGAATAAAATAAACATTGAAGATACAATTTATGATTTCTCCAATAATGGAAACCAGTATTGGATTACCTACAGGAAAAGCGTATTAAGCGTCACTAATGACATGTCGTAGTTCGAAGTCCTATTTATTCTAGTATTTTGCTTAAACCCCACGTTTAGCAATAGTTAACTTAACTTTTTCCTCTCACATTTTAATCAAAACCAGTTTCTCTATTAAATAAATGAACTGGGCAAAATTAGTCACACACATTTTTATTTTATATATATATATAATTCAACGATACTACGAGTACTAATAGGCATATGCCGGAAGTTTACACATTTGGATTAATGCCAATATTCTAATTCTGTTTTGTAAACGCTTTGTTTCATAGTTGTTATGCATGGTTTTTACAATTATTTAAAATAGCAAATGGGAATGAGCCTTTTTTGAGAGCTATACAATTTTATAGACTTCGATTTTACTGACACTTAGGTATTTATCTACATAATTAATTGCTTTAATCACACCTTTGCTGTTTTAATGTCTGAAAGTATATTTGACGCTATTTAAAAAATATCTTCTTTTGACTTATATTCATTAAAATGGACTTATTCCATAAATGTTTTAGCTGCATCTCTCCTTCCGACATTCTTTGGCATCCGACCAACAACAGTAACCGATTGTTACTATCCTCGTCATCTCCCCACACTCCATCTTCAGCTATCTCATATGACTTCGAGTTGGTTCGCAATAGTCCAGGGATTCCACTGGTCTCAGGTTGTTCACGTTTGCTAGGACAAGAAGCTAGGGATAATTTAGAAGGTAGAAGCATTCTTTTCTGTTGCTTATATATTATGATTATTTGATTAGTCCCGAATACTGGTGTAATTAATGGTTTATTGAGCTAAGAGTTGGTTATCCAATCGCATGAATTTAATTATAAAATGTACTGAAATTGTTGACTTTTGAACTCTTAATGGTCGATGGATGGCCATAACTTTATATTAGTAAGGGTGTGCATCATTTATCAGCACCCAGAAATTCTCATCTGCAGGAGTTGCTGTAATAGATCTATTCTTGCCTGACATAAATATGGAGTTTTGCTTTCTTAGCCAGTTGTGTTTATAAATTTGATTTTAACATAAATTTTAGGTACAGAGAAAAATGTCAAAACGAATTAATGTCAACGGGATTCCTGTATCAGTAGAAATGGATGTCTATGATGCATTTTGTGCTGAAATGGAGACCTTGAATGTTCGAATTGAACCCGATGATTGGGAAACAAAGGCGAAATTTTTATCTATTCATTCTGTATTAAATCTTTTACCATATAACTTTATTTTCTTCCTTACCGCTATATTTATACCCTATTCGATGCTTTAATATCATATACATTTTGCTTTGAGTCATTTAATTTTAATTTTGTAATCATGTTCTTTAATCATGTATACATGTGATTTTCAGGATCAATATTTGGTGTATACTCCAGACACGTATTTCGAACATGCTCGAAATTATTTGAATCAGAGTCCTCCCGATCTAAAACAAGCTGGCGAGAAGGTAATCTGGTCATTTAGAAGTTTGTTGCGGATAACAAATTTCTTTTGCTTAAAATTTTTGGAGTTAATAAGTTTTTTTGAATTTTGCTTTTCTTAAATATCGGAATCAAAATGGAAGCTACGATGAAGGTTTTTTAATTAATTTTAACGATGTTATTATTTTTTAAAATTCATTATTTTAGATCTGGGGCCTCATGGCGCACATAATTAAGGAGTACTTCCTCAACATGAATGTCGATGTGATGTCTCACCGGGCAATCAGAGCCCTATCTCACTTTCTGTTCCGATTTCACAAAAATGGCCGGAAGATTAGAAATATGACTAATCTGTTTCGCGAAGTTGAAGAGTAAGTATTTATATTTTTGCGAATGATAATTATTTTCAAACAATAATTTTAGGTGTCACAGAAATTTTTATTCTGTGTGTTGCACTAAGGATCAAATCGAAGCGATTCTAAACAAAATGCAAGATTTTATGCGTGATGTGGAAAGCATACCGAAAGAACAAGTGGAGAACGCTTTGGTGAGTCATATCGATGGGAAGATTACTAATGACGACTTATATGAGATCAAATTTCTAAAAGTTACTCTTACTGAGGAGCTTGGGAGAAAAAAATATAAGGTGAAATTTATTGCTAAGTAATTTACTTTGCTGTTTAGTGCTTTTGGTATTGTTTATGAATAAGAAATATGAAGCACTTGAAATGTTTGTCCAATTCGTTACAGACTCAATCAAAAGCCTTATTTTTGAAGTTTTTTATAAACGCGATTTCTTCAGTTTTTTGGACAATTTAAGTCGCAAAATTATTATTAGATATTTTAGGGGAATCTCAATTTTCAATATGAGACAAATTTTCATGTGCTACTACCAGTGTGTTTTTATAAATACTAGTTTTTGATTTGGTTTCAATAAAAGTTGCTTGAATTTTCGAAATGTTTTGCATAATTAAGTTCTTTCTTTGTCCTACAACTAATGTCGAACGAATCGGGTTTCGAATACTTACTTAAACAGGAGATTTTAGATAAGAAATATGAATGGTTTATTAAAATTAGATGGTAAATTAGAGATTGACAGTAAAATTAATGCCAATCAAACAAACAACTTCATTATATGGTTATTTGTGTTTATATAGTATTCAAGTTTATTAAGAGGATACTACAGATGTTGCAGGAGGTAAATACGACGTTAATAAACAAATTATTGAAATTAATAGTTTGTTAAGAAGGGATACAAACCTTTTCAACGCAGAACTTGGAGATGGTGAAGTTGCTTTTGATTTAAAAGAAACACTCATTTCATGTTAGTAAGAATAGTACCTTAGCAAATGCTTTGGGATTTACTAATAAACTTATCAGATGGTCAGCGTATCCTTGACAATACGTTTGGTCCAATAAATAACATTGATAATATTGTCATATGGTGTAATTTGATAGATGATTTTTATATCATTAACAAAAAATTCAATTCAATTTATAGACTTGAATTTTATGAAAGTTATGGTGTTTACATCATGGAACAACTCATATCTGATCACAAAGTAACAAATAGACTAAACAAAATTATTTTCAAACTAGTAGATATTAACAATAAATTGGTTAAATGTGATAATCTTGATTTTCTGATTGACTTAAATTTACAAGAATTAACTTCAAAGAATAGAATACTTATTGTAAACGAAGCTGCGTTTTATTTGTCGCTTTGTGATATTATAAAGTAATAGTTAGGATTGGAAATCCAAATTGTTAAAATGGATAAATCATGAGAAGTATTTGCATTTCTAATTTCTAATTTTTGAGTTTGTAGATTTCATGACAAAAAACTAAGTGGTAAAATTGTATGACTTTTATGAACCACTTCTGAGTGAACCTTTCAGTAAAACTTAAAATCCCTGGTTTTCTTGTGTCAATAGTCTTTTTTCCTATAAGTTTTGGGTCTATTTTCCTTTGTAACAATATTTGATTCTTTTGAGTCACTCGATTCTTTTTTACTGTCATCGTGTGGAACATTAATTAGTTCAATTCTTTAAAACCTTTTTGTTCATCACAGAGTAATTTTTGCTATTACCATAAAAAATTACTAGTCATCTATTAGTAAAAAGTTACTATGAATAATCCACTTATTAATGTTAATGGCCTTAGTTTATTAATTACTCATTTAATGAAATAATGGATGGGAAATAACATAAAACTACTCTTTGAATTTTCTTTAATTGCCCTTATTTCTATTTTTTCAATTGGATCATATTCTTTTTAGTACGCATTAATTTTTCTTCAATTGGAATTGATTTAAATTTATTATTATTTAATAACGGATTTTGTTTGTCTTTTTTAAAAAGCATTATTAGGATATTTTTAATTATAATATGGAAGATTTTCACTCTCAATTAGTACACAATTCTCGTTTGAATAGCATTTTGGTTTTAGTACTCGTAAATCTATCTGGGTATTCATCAGAAACTTCATTATTAGTTTGATAAGAATGTTCACCTTTTTTCCAAGTCCTAAATTCACAAACTTTATTTTTATTACCTTCACATTCTTCTATAGCAATTTCCTTATTATTAATTTATTTTTCAATTAGGTGTTCATATCTCGGTAATTCAGTAAACGTTGAAAATTCAGATACAATTTTTTTCAACATAAATATACATTAGAAATAAATTCAATAGCATTAGATCTGAAAATCTCAAATTTTTAAAATTTAGTATTGCTTTTATAATTAAGGTTACACTTTGTCAATTGTGGAAAATTGAAATACTGTTTTGGAGAACTACTTGTACAAATAATTGATGGCGATCTGATCCTATTGAATAGAGTTAGTTGAAGTAAAATTATAAAGATTAGTTTCACCTTTTAATAATTATTTTAAAATTTAGTTGAGAATAGTTTTTTATAAATATAGTCTCTTATTTAGATAATATTTATTCACAATCCATATCTGTTAATCCCTACTAAATTATAACTTAAAATTAAACAATAGCACTTTGTGTCTGCGGAGATACTTTTTGAAAATATTGCTTTAATTTTAATACCAAGTCTAGAGTTCTTAATTTTTCATTTCGCTGTGAAACATCTACAACAAATATAGAATAGTAATTGCAATAAATATCTTGATCAATAAAGACACATTCTTTTATTGTTTGATGATGTTTTTTGAAATTCCTTAGCGAAGTTGTATTCTTGAATAGAATTATAATTACCAAAATTATATCCTAAGAATTCAATAGTTAATAGAGTGGAAGTTAGTTGTGGAGTAAAATACACCACCTAATATTGAAAATAATTATATAAAAAATAAACTTAAGGAGGATTGGGAAATAAATGAGTTGGAATTACGTAGGATAGGGTAGTTTTTAGAATTGCCATTTGTATCCTATATTATCTCGGTAACAGTTCAATTAATTAGTTTAAAGTAATTTTGTAGATTTTATTGTCAAATTGGGGGAAAATGTGGTTGGGAAGATATGGGTGGTAGATGGTGATTGAGCTGGTGGACCATAATGGAAAATTCTTTAAAAAGGCCAATTATGTACCATATTTTTAGGGCGAAATAGTTGAAAAAGGGGGTAAACGATGAGATGTGAAAATATACTGGTGTGTCAATTAAAAGCTATATGTACTACTATAGTTGCTTTTCACTCCTCATTGCAGTATTATTTTGTTTTTAGAAAGTTTATTACATCTCCTTAGTTTCAAAGTTGACTCTATTTTCTTTTCCAATCCTTGTTTTTAACTTTCCGACTATGGTTCCCGTCTCTATTCTATATCGATTTCTATAGTAAGACACCAGGCGCCTTATCAAACTGCAGTTGTTCTTTTGTCATCACTACAATCACCTTATTATCTTTTTTCTCTTAACTGTCCCTTTATTTGGCAACCGCTCTATTTCCTATACTGGTTTACCCTTCTCGTTGTCTTTGTGAATAGCGAAAATTCTTATCCACTTTGTATTTTAGCTCTCTAATGGCCTATTTCCTGTTTTTCATAAATCATTAAGCTTACTCATTAGTAGTAATTATATAACTTTTGCTTTTGTGTTGAAGGAAGACATTTCTAAGCGTAAAACAAATATTATTTTACTGTTTAAAATTGAAGTGTAATAGTAATTTTTCTATTAAATTAGAACTCTCTTCCCAATTAATAGTAAATTAGCCATCCTTCGAGTTAAGATCATTGTTTTTCTTGAGTTACTACATTGTCTTATAGTTTTTGATAGGTGATTAAGTACATATTATTTATCCATACGATATGCTGCTTTGACGGGTTATATTTAAAGCGAACCGTTGTTTACAATCCTAAATCTTATCCTAAAATCTGTGCATCATTTAGTCGGTCATTGATTGATAATTACTATTCAGTTGCAAGAATAAAAATTGATCATAAACATTACTGGAATTCTTACAAGATGTTTGGCGATTCTGACGATAAAAACGAGCAGTATTTTGCCGAAGATTTTCCTTCAATAGAATAACTGAACAGCATATCATATATTTATTTCTTTTATGCGATCTATATTCGTAGTTGGCCCATGGAAAGTGCTATTAACTGCGAAGGATAACTGGAAGCAACTGGTGTAAAATTTCTAACGTTGGCTAGATTTTTATGTCAAGAGAGATTTAGTATACGATAGATATTAAGAAAGCCAGAAAATTGTGTAGCAGTGTAACCTAGTTTGCCTTCCTGTGTTATGAATTCGTAATTATCAGAAGTATAGAGTAGAGTTACTTTACCTTATTACCTACGATTTATTTGTTATTCTTATGCTCCATTAATCCTGTAATCATAGTAACGTATTTCATTTCCTTGTTCGTATCATTCGCAGATCATATTACTAGTATTTTACTTGATCGTGCCTCTCATTGGTTAAGCGTTCAATGACAATTATTTAAAACCAAAAGCATCTATTTAAAATGTGAATAAAATAAACATTGAAGATACAATTTATGATTTCTCCAATAAGGGAAACCAGTATTGGATTACCTACACGAAAAGCGTATTAAGCGTCACTAATGACATGTCGTAGTTCGAAGTCCTATTTGTTCTAGTATTTTGCTTAAACCCCACGTTTAGCAATAGTTAACTTAACTTTTTCCTCTCACATTTTAATCAAAACCAGTTTCTCTATTAAATAAATGAACTGGGCAAAATTAGTCACACACATTTTTATTTCATATATATATATAATTCAACGATACTACGAGTACTAATAGACATATGCCTGAAGTTTACACATTTGGATTAATGCCAATATTCTAATTCTGTTTTGTAAACGCTTTGTTTCATAGTTGTTATGCATGGTTTTTGTAAATATTTAAAATAGCAGATGGGAATGAGCTTCTTTTGAGAGCTATACAATTTTATAAACTTCGATTTTACTGACACTTAGGTTTTTATCTACGTAATTAATTGCTTTAATCACACCTTTGCTGTTTTAATGTTTGAAAGTATGTTTGACGCTGTTTAAAAAAATATCTTCTTTTGACTTATATTCATTAAAATGGAATTGTTCCATAAATGTTTTAGCTGCACCTCTCCTTCCGACATTCTTTGGCATCCGACCAACAACAGTAACCGATTGTTACTATCCTCGTCATCTCCCCACACTCCATCTTCAGCTATCTCATACGACTTCGAGTTGGTTCGCAATAGTCCAGGGATTCCACTGGTCTCAGGTTGTTCACGTTTGCTAGGACAAGAAGCTAGGGATAATTTAGAAGGTAGAAGCATTCTTTTCTGTTGCTTATATATTATGATTATTTGATTAGTCCCGAATACTGGTGTAATTAATGGTTTATTGAGCTAAGAGTTGGTTATCCAATCGCATGAATTTAATTATAAAATGTACTGAAATTGTTGACTTTTGAACTCTTAATGGTCGATGGATGGCCATAACTTTATATTAGTAAGGGTGTGCATCATTTATCAGCACCCAGAAATTCTCATCTGCAGGAGTTGCTGTAATAGATCTATTCTTGCCCAACATAAATATGGAGTTTTGCTTTCTTATTCACTCGTGTTTATAAATATGATTTTAACATAAATTTTAGGTACACAGAAAAATGTCAAAACGAATTTTTGTTGACGGAATTCCAGTCTCAGTAGAAGAGGGTTCATATGATGAATTTTGTGCTAAAATGGAGAACTTGAATGTTCTAATTGAACCCGATGATTGGGAGACAAAGGTAAAATTTTTATCTGTTCAATCTTATACAAAATCTTTTACCATATAACTTTATTTTCTTCCTTACCGCTATATTTATACTCTATTCCATGATTTCATATCATAGACATTTTGTTTTAAGTCATTTAATTTTAATTTTGTAATCATGTTCTTTAATCATGTATACATGTGATTTTCAGGATCAATATTTGGTCTATACTCCAGACACGTATTTCGAACATGCTCGAAATTATTTGAACCAGAGTCCTCCCGATCTAAAACAAGCTGGTGAGAAGGTAATCTGGTTATTTAGACGTTTTTGGGGATAACAAAATTCTTTGGCTTAATATTTTTGGAGTTAATAAGTTTTTTTGATTGATTTTAACGAAGATGTTTTTTTTTGAATTCATTATTTTAGATCTGGGGCCTCATGGCGCACATAATTAAGGAGTATTTCCTCTACATAAATGTCGGCTTGAGGTCTCACCGAGCAGTCAAAGCCATATCTCTATTTCTGTCTGAATTTCACAAAGATGACGAGAAAATTATAAATATGGCTAAAGTGTTTCGAAAAGTTGAACTGTAAGTTTTAATATTTTTGCGAACGATAATTATTTTTAAACAATAATTTTAGGTGTCACAGAAATTTTTATTCTGTATGTTGTACTAAGAATCAAATCGAAGCGGTACTAGCCAAAATGCAAGATTTCATACTTGACGTGAAAAGCATACCGAAAGAAGAAGTCAAGAAGGCTTTGATGGGTCATATCTATGGGATAACTACTAAGCGAAAGTTGGATGACATAACATTTGAAAAGGTAGAAATTACTGAAGAGATTGGGAGAAAAAAATATGAGGTGAAATTTATTGCTAAGTAATATAGTTTGCTGTTTATGGCTTTCGTTATCACTACAATCACCTTATTATCTTTTTTCTCTTAACTGTCCCTTTATTTGGCAACCGCTCTATTTCCTATACTGGTTTACCCTTCTCGTTGTCTTTGTGAATAGCGAAAATTCTTATCCACTTTGTATTTTAGCTCTCTAATGGCCTATTTCCTGTTTTTCATAAATCATTAAGCTTACTCATTAGTAGTAATTATATAACTTTTGCTTTTGTGTTGAAGGAAGACATTTCTAAGCGTAAAACAAATATTATTTTACTGTTTAAAATTGAAGTGTAATAGTAATTTTTCTATTAAATTAGAACTCTCTTCCCAATTAATAGTAAATTAGCCATCCTTCGAGTTAAGATCATTGTTTTTCTTGAGTTACTACATTGTCTTATAGTTTTTGATAGGTGATTAAGTACATATTATTTATCCATACGATATGCTGCTTTGACGGGTTATATTTAAAGCGAACCGTTGTTTACAATCCTAAATCTTATCCTAAAATCTGTGCATCATTTAGTCGGTCATTGATTGATAATTACTATTCAGTTGCAAGAATAAAAATTGATCATAAACATTACTGGAATTCTTACAAGATGTTTGGCGATTCTGACGATAAAAACGAGCAGTATTTTGCCGAAGATTTTCCTTCAATAGAATAACTGAACAGCATATCATATATTTATTTCTTTTATGCGATCTATATTCGTAGTTGGCCCATGGAAAGTGCTATTAACTGCGAAGGATAACTGGAAGCAACTGGTGTAAAATTTCTAACGTTGGCTAGATTTTTATGTCAAGAGAGATTTAGTATACGATAGATATTAAGAAAGCCAGAAAATTGTGTAGCAGTGTAACCTAGTTTGCCTTCCTGTGTTATGAATTCGTAATTATCAGAAGTATAGAGTAGAGTTACTTTACCTTATTACCTACGATTTATTTGTTATTCTTATGCTCCATTAATCCTGTAATCATAGTAACGTATTTCATTTCCTTGTTCGTATCATTCGCAGATCATATTACTAGTATTTTACTTGATCGTGCCTCTCATTGGTTAAGCGTTCAATGACAATTATTTAAAACCAAAAGCATCTATTTAAAATGTGAATAAAATAAACATTGAAGATACAATTTATGATTTCTCCAATAATGGAAACCAGTATTGGATTACCTACAGGAAAAGCGTATTAAGCGTCACTAATGACATGTCGTAGTTCGAAGTCCTATTTATTCTAGTATTTTGCTTAAACCCCACGTTTAGCAATAGTTAACTTAACTTTTTCCTCTCACATTTTAATCAAAACCAGTTTCTCTATTAAATAAATGAACTGGGCAAAATTAGTCACACACATTTTTATTTTATATATATATATAATTCAACGATACTACGAGTACTAATAGGCATATGCCGGAAGTTTACACATTTGGATTAATGCCAATATTCTAATTCTGTTTTGTAAACGCTTTGTTTCATAGTTGTTATGCATGGTTTTTACAATTATTTAAAATAGCAAATGGGAATGAGCCTTTTTTGAGAGCTATACAATTTTATAGACTTCGATTTTACTGACACTTAGGTATTTATCTACATAATTAATTGCTTTAATCACACCTTTGCTGTTTTAATGTCTGAAAGTATATTTGACGCTATTTAAAAAATATCTTCTTTTGACTTATATTCATTAAAATGGACTTATTCCATAAATGTTTTAGCTGCATCTCTCCTTCCGACATTCTTTGGCATCCGACCAACAACAGTAACCGATTGTTACTATCCTCGTCATCTCCCCACACTCCATCTTCAGCTATCTCATATGACTTCGAGTTGGTTCGCAATAGTCCAGGGATTCCACTGGTCTCAGGTTGTTCACGTTTGCTAGGACAAGAAGCTAGGGATAATTTAGAAGGTAGAAGCATTCTTTTCTGTTGCTTATATATTATGATTATTTGATTAGTCCCGAATACTGGTGTAATTAATGGTTTATTGAGCTAAGAGTTGGTTATCCAATCGCATGAATTTAATTATAAAATGTACTGAAATTGTTGACTTTTGAACTCTTAATGGTCGATGGATGGCCATAACTTTATATTAGTAAGGGTGTGCATCATTTATCAGCACCCAGAAATTCTCATCTGCAGGAGTTGCTGTAATAGATCTATTCTTGCCTGACATAAATATGGAGTTTTGCTTTCTTAGCCAGTTGTGTTTATAAATTTGATTTTAACATAAATTTTAGGTACAGAGAAAAATGTCAAAACGAATTAATGTCAACGGGATTCCTGTATCAGTAGAAATGGATGTCTATGATGCATTTTGTGCTGAAATGGAGACCTTGAATGTTCGAATTGAACCCGATGATTGGGAAACAAAGGCGAAATTTTTATCTATTCATTCTGTATTAAATCTTTTACCATATAACTTTATTTTCTTCCTTACCGCTATATTTATACCCTATTCGATGCTTTAATATCATATACATTTTGCTTTGAGTCATTTAATTTTAATTTTGTAATCATGTTCTTTAATCATGTATACATGTGATTTTCAGGATCAATATTTGGTGTATACTCCAGACACGTATTTCGAACATGCTCGAAATTATTTGAATCAGAGTCCTCCCGATCTAAAACAAGCTGGCGAGAAGGTAATCTGGTCATTTAGAAGTTTGTTGCGGATAACAAATTTCTTTTGCTTAAAATTTTTGGAGTTAATAAGTTTTTTTGAATTTTGCTTTTCTTAAATATCGGAATCAAAATGGAAGCTACGATGAAGGTTTTTTAATTAATTTTAACGATGTTATTATTTTTTAAAATTCATTATTTTAGATCTGGGGCCTCATGGCGCACATAATTAAGGAGTACTTCCTCAACATGAATGTCGATGTGATGTCTCACCGGGCAATCAGAGCCCTATCTCACTTTCTGTTCCGATTTCACAAAAATGGCCGGAAGATTAGAAATATGACTAATCTGTTTCGCGAAGTTGAAGAGTAAGTATTTATATTTTTGCGAATGATAATTATTTTCAAACAATAATTTTAGGTGTCACAGAAATTTTTATTCTGTGTGTTGCACTAAGGATCAAATCGAAGCGATTCTAAACAAAATGCAAGATTTTATGCGTGATGTGGAAAGCATGCCGAAAGAACAAGTGGAGAACGCTTTGGTGAGTCATATCGATGGGAAGATTACTAATGACGACTTATATGAGATCAAATTTCTAAAAGTTACTCTTACTGAGGAGCTTGGGAGAAAAAAATATAAGGTGAAATTTATTGCTAAGTAATTTACTTTGCTGTTTAGTGCTTTTGGTATTGTTTATGAATAAGAAATATGAAGCACTTGAAATGTTTGTCCAATTCGTTACAGACTCAATCAAAAGCCTTATTTTTGAAGTTTTTTATAAACGCGATTTCTTCAGTTTTTTGGACAATTTAAGTCGCAAAATTATTATTAGATATTTTAGGGGAATCTCAATTTTCAATATGAGACAAATTTTCATGTGCTACTACCAGTGTGTTTTTATAAATACTAGTTTTTGATTTGGTTTCAATAAAAGTTGCTTGAATTTTCGAAATGTTTTGCATAATTAAGTTCTTTCTTTGTCCTACAACTAATGTCGAACGAATCGGGTTTCGAATACTTACTTAAACAGGAGATTTTAGATAAGAAATATGAATGGTTTATTAAAATTAGATGGTAAATTAGAGATTGACAGTAAAATTAATGCCAATCAAACAAACAACTTCATTATATGGTTATTTGTGTTTATATAGTATTCAAGTTTATTAAGAGGATACTACAGATGTTGCAGGAGGTAAATACGACGTTAATAAACAAATTATTGAAATTAATAGTTTGTTAAGAAGGGATACAAACCTTTTCAACGCAGAACTTGGAGATGGTGAAGTTGCTTTTGATTTAAAAGAAACACTCATTTCATGTTAGTAAGAATAGTACCTTAGCAAATGCTTTGGGATTTACTAATAAACTTATCAGATGGTCAGCGTATCCTTGACAATACGTTTGGTCCAATAAATAACATTGATAATATTGTCATATGGTGTAATTTGATAGATGATTTTTATATCATTAACAAAAAATTCAATTCAATTTATAGACTTGAATTTTATGAAAGTTATGGTGTTTACATCATGGAACAACTCATATCTGATCACAAAGTAACAAATAGACTAAACAAAATTATTTTCAAACTAGTAGATATTAACAATAAATTGGTTAAATGTGATAATCTTGATTTTCTGATTGACTTAAATTTACAAGAATTAACTTCAAAGAATAGAATACTTATTGTAAACGAAGCTGCGTTTTATTTGTCGCTTTGTGATATTATAAAGTAATAGTTAGGATTGGAAATCCAAATTGTTAAAATGGATAAATCATGAGAAGTATTTGCATTTCTAATTTCTAATTTTTGAGTTTGTAGATTTCATGACAAAAAACTAAGTGGTAAAATTGTATGACTTTTATGAACCACTTCTGAGTGAACCTTTCAGTAAAACTTAAAATCCCTGGTTTTCTTGTGTCAATAGTCTTTTTTCCTATAAGTTTTGGGTCTATTTTCCTTTGTAACAATATTTGATTCTTTTGAGTCACTCGATTCTTTTTTACTGTCATCGTGTGGAACATTAATTAGTTCAATTCTTTAAAACCTTTTTGTTCATCACAGAGTAATTTTTGCTATTACCATAAAAAATTACTAGTCATCTATTAGTAAAAAGTTACTATGAATAATCCACTTATTAATGTTAATGGCCTTAGTTTATTAATTACTCATTTAATGAAATAATGGATGGGAAATAACATAAAACTACTCTTTGAATTTTCTTTAATTGCCCTTATTTCTATTTTTTCAATTGGATCATATTCTTTTTAGTACGCATTAATTTTTCTTCAATTGGAATTGATTTAAATTTATTATTATTTAATAACGGATTTTGTTTGTCTTTTTTAAAAAGCATTATTAGGATATTTTTAATTATAATATGGAAGATTTTCACTCTCAATTAGTACACAATTCTCGTTTGAATAGCATTTTGGTTTTAGTACTCGTAAATCTATCTGGGTATTCATCAGAAACTTCATTATTAGTTTGATAAGAATGTTCACCTTTTTTCCAAGTCCTAAATTCACAAACTTTATTTTTATTACCTTCACATTCTTCTATAGCAATTTCCTTATTATTAATTTATTTTTCAATTAGGTGTTCATATCTCGGTAATTCAGTAAACGTTGAAAATTCAGATACAATTTTTTTCAACATAAATATACATTAGAAATAAATTCAATAGCATTAGATCTGAAAATCTCAAATTTTTAAAATTTAGTATTGCTTTTATAATTAAGGTTACACTTTGTCAATTGTGGAAAATTGAAATACTGTTTTGGAGAACTACTTGTACAAATAATTGATGGCGATCTGATCCTATTGAATAGAGTTAGTTGAAGTAAAATTATAAAGATTAGTTTCACCTTTTAATAATTATTTTAAAATTTAGTTGAGAATAGTTTTTTATAAATATAGTCTCTTATTTAGATAATATTTATTCACAATCCATATCTGTTAATCCCTACTAAATTATAACTTAAAATTAAACAATAGCACTTTGTGTCTGCGGAGATACTTTTTGAAAATATTGCTTTAATTTTAATACCAAGTCTAGAGTTCTTAATTTTTCATTTCGCTGTGAAACATCTACAACAAATATAGAATAGTAATTGCAATAAATATCTTGATCAATAAAGACACATTCTTTTATTGTTTGATGATGTTTTTTGAAATTCCTTAGCGAAGTTGTATTCTTGAATAGAATTATAATTACCAAAATTATATCCTAAGAATTCAATAGTTAATAGAGTGGAAGTTAGTTGTGGAGTAAAATACACCACCTAATATTGAAAATAATTATATAAAAAATAAACTTAAGGAGGATTGGGAAATAAATGAGTTGGAATTACGTAGGATAGGGTAGTTTTTAGAATTGCCATTTGTATCCTATATTATCTCGGTAACAGTTCAATTAATTAGTTTAAAGTAATTTTGTAGATTTTATTGTCAAATTGGGGGAAAATGTGGTTGGGAAGATATGGGTGGTAGATGGTGATTGAGCTGGTGGACCATAATGGAAAATTCTTTAAAAAGGCCAATTATGTACCATATTTTTAGGGCGAAATAGTTGAAAAAGGGGGTAAACGATGAGATGTGAAAATATACTGGTGTGTCAATTAAAAGCTATATGTACTACTATAGTTGCTTTTCACTCCTCATTGCAGTATTATTTTGTTTTTAGAAAGTTTATTACATCTCCTTAGTTTCAAAGTTGACTCTATTTTCTTTTCCAATCCTTGTTTTTAACTTTCCGACTATGGTTCCCGTCTCTATTCTATATCGATTTCTATAGTAAGACACCAGGCGCCTTATCAAACTGCAGTTGTTCTTTTGTCATCACTACAATCACCTTATTATCTTTTTTCTCTTAACTGTCCCTTTATTTGGCAACCGCTCTATTTCCTATACTGGTTTACCCTTCTCGTTGTCTTTGTGAATAGCGAAAATTCTTATCCACTTTGTATTTTAGCTCTCTAATGGCTATTTCCTGTTTTTCATAAATCATTAAGCTTACTCATTAGTAGTAATTATATAACTTTTGCTTTTGTGTTTAAGAAAGGTATTTCTAAACGAAAACAAATATTATTTTACTGTTTAAAAATTGAAGTGCAATAGTAACTTTACTATTATTAGGTGGTTGCATAAGTTTTAGTATTTTTTTTCAAAATTTCAATTTTATTTCCACAATGAACAAAAAGCAGTTCAATCATCAAAATATTTTCCCTCGCTTTCTATCACCTTCTGCCATCTCTCGGGTAACTTTCCGATTCCTTCGTGAAAAAACGACGTCGGCTTGAGGCAATAAAATCGTCGATCCATTTTCGCACCTCAGCCACATCTCGAAAGCGCTGTTCTGCTAGACAGTTCTGCATCGACCGGAATAAATGGTAATCCGAAGGCACCAAGTCCGGTGAATTAGCCGCGTGCGGGAGAACTTCCCAGCCAAGTTCAAAATAGTTTGCTGAGTACTGAGAGCAACGTGAGGCCTAGCGTTGTCATCCAACCAAATGACCTTCCGACTTCCTTGTCCAGAAAATGGTCGTTTTTGTTCAATTGCATTGAACAAATCAGTCAGTTGACGACCGTAGCGTTCGGCAGTAACCGTCTCACCTGGTTGCAGGAGTTCATAAAACAGCACACCCTTCATATCCCACCAGATGCACAGATGGACTTTTTTGGCGTGAGTGCTTGGCTTTGCCGTGGATGTTGTTGGCTGTCCGGGGTCTACCCATGAATATGTCCGTTTAGGATTGTCGTACATAATCCATTTTTCGTCACCAGTAACAATTTTCCACAAAAAGTTCTTCTTACGTTGCCTGGCAAGCAACGAAATGCAAATGTTGAGTCGGCGGCCAATGCTGTTTTCCGAGAGTTCATATGGTACCCACTTTCCGAGTTTCCCAAGTTTTGTCATCTTATGCAATCGTCTCGAAACTGTTGTTTGATCAACTCGCAACTGTTCAGCGAGTCCCTTTCGTGTCTGCGACAAATTTTCATCTAATAATGATTTCAAAGCATCAGTCTTCGCCGTTCGTGGCGTTCCAGAGTGTTATCGGTCATTGACATCAAAATCACCAGCTTTAAAACGTCGGAGCCGATATCTGCAAGTACTGTGGGACAAAACACCCTCATCAAGTACAGATGATATTGATTTGCATGCTTCTGCAGTATTCTTCCCTTGCTGGAACTCGTAGAGAACACAGTGTCAAATATGCAGTGTTTGGTGGCTCATCTTATTCGAATTATTTTGTGAGGTTAAGTTTACCAATAAATCTTGACTTATGGCTCTTTACAAATTACAAACCCAACACTACAAAAACACAAAAGAGCGGGAATTTATTTAGGTTTTAAATAATTGTACTAAAGCGCTGAAAAAAAAGACTAAAACATATGCAACCACCTAATAAATTAAAACTCTCTTCCCAGTTAATAGTAAGTTAGCCATCCTTCGAGTTAAGATCATTGTTTTTCTTGAGTTACTACATTGTCTTATAGTTTTTGATAGGTGATTAAGTACATATTATTTATCCATACGATATGCTGCTTTGACGGGTTATATTTAAAGCGAACCGTTGTTTACAATCCTAAATCTTATCCTAAAATCTGTGCATCATTTAGTCGGTCATTGATTGATAATTACTATTCAGTTGCAAGAATAAAAATTGATCATAAACATTACTGGAATTCTTACAAGATGTTTGGCGATTCTGACGATAAAAACGAGCAGTATTTTGCCGAAGATTTTCCTTCAATAGAATAACTGAACAGCATATCATATATTTATTTCTTTTATGCGATCTATATTCGTAGTTGGCCCATGGAAAGTGCTATTAACTGCGAAAGATAACTGGAAGCAACTGGTGTAAAATTTCTAACGTTGGCTAGATTTTTATGTCAAGAGAGATTTAGTATACGATAGATATTAAGAAAGCCAGAAAATTGTGTAGCAGTGTAACCTAGTTTGCCTTCCTGCGTTATGAATTCGCAGTTATCAAAAGTATAGAGGTACTTTCCAAAATGTGTTTATGTCCTAAAATATCAGCTAGAATCTCAAATCATTGCCATTATTATTATTATTGTTGTTTTTATTATTATTATGGTGACTAATTATAGTGACGAGACCCATTTTTGAAATATTGTTTTTGGGCTTAGTTTTCTTTCTAAGAACAGCATAGAACGTTTGTCAAGCGATGGATAGCTGAGGCTGTCGGGTCTCTTCGAGAAGTCATATTACTGGCGATAACAAACGGACGCCAACTATTGTCTAAGCCTAACTTCTCAAAGTTTAAATGGTAAAACATTTTAGTGCTTCCTTGCTCGTAATGATATCACTTGTGCTAATTCTTCTGTGTTCATCACTACTCCACTTTTCACACGTACTTGGCTGAGTGAAATTTTAAGAATTTAGTGCTGATTATTGCGTAAAACTCTTGCTCATATTTCGTCATAGAACAAAATCAAAGTGAAGTTCCACGTCATCACGAAACATTGTATGTGCAACCGATAGCTTTCCATGTCTCCTAAAATTTGTAATGTTCTCATTTTTATTTCTTGCAAGCCATTTAAACAAAGTAGTAAATGGTAACCATTAATTATACTTCAAGTTATTTGTCTATTCATCTACAGAATGCATCCTTATTTTGCTCTGAAGCTGTGTCTGATGAAATACTTCCTTCAGCAACCAAATTTTCTAGTAGCACTATCATTTTCTAAAGTAAACCTGAGGCAAAAAAGAATACGAGCACACTTTGCAACTTGTAAAGCTATTATGAAGCAACATTGACAAAAAATCCAATGCGTTTATGTGCTATTATTTTGTTTTTTAAATTTATAATTGTAATTTAAAACGTCTCCTTTCAAAATGACTTTATAGTTATTAATCTTTGTAATATCTTCATTGGGACAGAAGATAACTGGACTCCTTGACACTTCCTCAACTGCTACGTCTAGTGAGGAGTTGGTTTTATGAATAGTGCTTGTTTTACGACAGCTCATGTGTGAGAGTTCAATATCATAAATTGAAAGAGTGCCAAGGAATCTAGTTATCTTTACGAAAATTAAAAGGGGTGTCTATTTAGAAAGCCGTACTATCCTAGATTACTCACTGACGAACATCTAACTTGCGACTGATTTCACCTTGTGGGAATAAGCGCTTCTGGATCAAAATTTTTCAAAGCTGCCAACATTTCGCGAGACTTCTTTAGCTACCCAGTTATTGATGTTCACTGAGTGATTGTTGACATTATTCTTACTAATATTATTTGTTTTGATCAAAGAGTAGACTGCACGATTGCATTGACTTTACATGTTGTGCTCCCTCAGCGGTAATTATTCACTTTTAGGCCTCACCAGATATCTGCATGTTTTGCCCAGTGGATGCAATAGAGCGATGACCTTCTAAACTCATTTAGAAAGTTGAAGAAGACGAAGGCATACCGGTATTAGGCACTATAACAATAGCTCAGTATATTTTGACAGTAACATTAGCACATCTAAGAAAAACAATCTACTCGATACATCGATATACGTTAGTAGTATAGAACTATAAGGGCATGTTGTTTTGGTTTATTATCAGTAAGTTGAACAGTATTTTTCTTATCAATAATACTCTATTATGCACCTTATTAGTTCCAGTTTTTAGTAGTTATATTTTGCTTTTTGAGTATTCGTATTTTATAAATTCGAAATGAGTTGCTACTATAGGCGAAATTATGAATGCAATAGACTTCATTTATATTGAATATACAACTAGTTTAATGTTCTAATAACGTTTTTGAGTGAGACGAATTGTGTGATTGGTTCTATTTTTCTGTTTGGTGACAATCAATTCAAGATATTACTCACCAACTTGATCTGATAGGAACCTTACCAAACAAATATATACGACAGAAGAAATATGGTTTTCATCTCTTGATATATAATGAACTTTGCTTGGAATATTATCGCCTCACTATTAAAAAAACCCATCTATTTGCAGTAACTATTTAAATCACAACTTGTTTTCGTATTAATGTACAAGATGGAAAATATCCAGAGTAGCCTAAACATTTGATATGAATAACAAAGGTTTCTATAAATTATAACTGTAGCATTTTATAGGGATAGTCAAATTACATTAACTGAACTTAATGTTTTCAATCTTCTAATGGAACTGCGTGAATATGTATTAATATTTTATAACTTGTACGTGTTTTATAAAGGACTAATAAAATTCAGAACAATCGTTTACTAACATTTAATGACTTCACCATATAAAACAGTAACCGAACTTAATTCCATATATGTATGCATAATTCTTTCTGTGTCACACGTGTCTTTTGCAGCTACTAACATCCTTGATGAGCTAACACAATGAAACGTAGTTCATCAATGGAAAATATTACCTCTATATTGCCACCTCTTCCTGCAACTCCTCCACCATCTCGCTCCAATTTGACATATCGAGTTACCAGTACCAATAGGTAAGCCAATAATGTAGTAGTTTTAACCAAAAGCTAATCGTAGTATAACATGAATTTACTGTTCAACTTCAGTTTATATGAATGTGTTTTGTACATAACAAATCACACTTAATTTGCTTCCAATTATAGCTTATATACTAAGCCATAGCTTTAAACAATGGATAGTACGAATAATAAAAATTATTGATAAACTGAAAACTACTTGTGTAGCTGTTTTTTAATGTTAGGTATGAATCAGCTGGCATGTGGCTGAGATCGATTGTACATTTTTATGGTGATAATCTCGATCAAATATCACTGTTAACTGCATAAAACTAGCAAGAGGTAACTCCTTTAACTATTTCTAGAAATTTTCGGACAAATTGTTTCTAAAATAATTCTCTCATTATAAATTTGGCCCCATTTTCATCTTTCTTTTTTTCCTAAGTTTTGCTGCTATTACTAGCTGTCTACCAATTTTTTCTCATTCTAATGCAGAAATAATTTACATTAGAACCGTTAATTTTTTATGACTGATTGTCTTCTATCTTTTTTACTATTAAAACTAATAAATATTATTAATTGTATAAAACTACGTACGTTTACACCTTATAGGAATGCATAATTGCTTAGTCACATGTAATTTTAAAGATTATGTGGAAGTTTTCTTGGACATTTTTTATACTTATAACTCACTTTCTTCTTTTTAACTACTTAAGTTTCTTAAACTATTATACCTAACTTTACTTTTTAATTTCCGCTGCTTGGAAGACCGTTACCGTTATTCTAAGCTACTTGATGTTTGAAATACGTATTAAAAGTGAAGAAACCATTTAAGACGAAGTTGAAATTAAATTGAAAGATAAATAACTAGGAATAATGCCTACGAAACATTGACTCGTTTTCCATGTTTAGATTTACAATCACCGCTGTGTTTTATTGCCACATATTTTGTCCAAAACTAGATCTTGTTACAAGGGTATGTTATATATATCCATTTCATCTTGTTCGTATTCAGTAATCTGAAATCTCAATTATATTCTAGTATAATATTAAATGCGCAAAACGAAAGCCTATGCCATGCTAGTGTTGTAATATCAATAATAGTAGTAATTTTTGATCGATGTTTTTAAGAATGATTAAAAATAGAAAAATAAATGTATTACCAAGTGCATACTGGCAAAACACAAACACTTGCTTGAGTGGCTGCGTTATTTAAGAAGACACTTTTTGTAACTGTTATTGGCTCTTGATTATGCAGCACTATCTATAAACTACACTACTTTTTAATTAGTTTTTCGTTACCTTATCAATGATCTGAAACCAGATGCAACTGCGACAGTTATAGAACACTAGTTCCTGTGTGCAAAGTGCAGTTGACCAGAGCACGATGGAATGTTTTGACGTTCCGAATTAATAGGGCACGATTTCCCTTGATCATGATTGCAGACGCGTTACAGTGTCAGAACCGAATATTTGTTAAATACATTGTTTTGAGAGATTTTGCCACTACTTACGGTGGCGACTTAGTTAAATGATATAAAATTCAGATCAATTTGATATAATGGCCTATTTCAAGCATAAAGAGTTACTTTACCTTATTACTTACGATTTATTTGTTATTCTTATGCTCCATTAATCCTGTAATCATAGTGACGTAACATTTTATGAAGTTAATACATAACAGATTACTTCACTGCGTTAGTTTTCAAATTTTAAACGTATTTATTCTCCTAGTTTTCTTTTCTTCTCTTGATCGGTGACAACAACAGCACTGGTTTCGGTCAATACAAAACCAGACAATGAAGTTACATTTCTAGATAAGATTTTTTAACTTTGAGTTCCATTCTCATCATTGTTCGTTCACAGACAAATCGTATTTTTCATACACAATTCGTATATCTATAAAATATTATGTATTTTTCACTTCCATACTTAACTGATCGATCAATAATTCGATTGACAGAAGTCCGTTGGTATGTGCCTTTACGAGCTGTGGGCCAGCTGCGACGACGATTCTCTTTTTGCCGCGCATTGCCGCCCGAATTCGTTCTTAACAACTCACGGACAATTAGTAGAGACTCGTCACTTCTACCCATAGTCTTCCTACCACTATGTTATATCCATAAATCTTCCATTCGTCTCTTCCATTTACCTCATTCTTTAAATAACTTCGTACTCTTATCTTGTCCTTTATCACTCTTTTCATCACTCTTCTTATTTTATCCTTTCGCTACTTTAATTATACAAAAGTATCTCATTTGGAAAAATTTTTTGATTGAAGTACTGACAAAATTATTTTTAAAAATAAGTAAAAGACCGTAATTTCCATCAAAAAGAGTATAGTAGAGGAAGAAATCCAAAATAATCACTATTCCCTAATCTCAATAGGAAATACATTAATTATTGACTTATAATAAACAATAATAGTACAATAGTATGTTCGGAACACTAATTGCTACAGAGTACCCTTATGCTTGATCTTTATAAGCACATTAAATTAGCATAAATTGGTGCAATCTTTAAATACTAATATTTCAAGGACACAGATATCATCGATGAACGCGGAATTGGTTATAATCATAGTAACGTATTTCATTTCCTTGTTCGTATCATTCGCAGATCATATTACTAGTATTTTACTTGATCGTGCCTCTCATTGGTTAAGCGTTCAATGACAATTATTTAAAACCAAAAGCATCTATTTAAAATGTGAATAAAATAAACATTGAAGATACAATTTATGATTTCTCCAATAATGGAAACCAGTATTGGATTACCTACAGGAAAAGCGTATTAAGCGTCACTAATGACATGTCGTAGTTCGAAGTCCTATTTGTTCTAGTATTTTGCTTAAACTCCACGTTTAGCAATAGTTAACTTAACTTTTGCCTCTCACACTTTAATCAAAACCAGTTTTTCTATTAAAGAAATGAACTGGAACAAACCAGTCACGGGCATTTTTATTTTATAGATATATAATTCAACGATACTACGAATATTAATAGACATATGCCTGAAGTTTATATATTTGGATTAATGCCAATATTCGAATTCTATTTTGTAAACGCTTTGTTTCATAGTTGTTATGCGTGGTTTTTATAATTATTTAAAATAGCAGATGGGAATGAGCGTTTATTGAGAGCCATATCATTTTATAAACTTCGATTTTACTGGGTCTTAGGTTTTCATCTACGTAGTTAATAACTTTACTCACACTTTTGCTGTTTCATTGTTTGAAAGTATGTTTGACGCTATTTAAAAAATATCCTTTTGACTTATATTCATTAAAAATGGAATTATTCTATAAATATTTTAGCTGCACCTCTCCTTCCGATATTCTTTGGCATCCGATCAACAACATTAACCGATTGTCACTATCGTCATCTCCCAACACTCCATCTTCAGCTATATCATACGGCTTGGAATTCCTTAGCAATAGTCCAGGGATTCCACTGGTTTCAGGTTTGCTAGGACAAGAAGCTAGGGATAATTTAGAAGGTAGAAGCTTTCTTTTCTGTTGCTTATATATTATGATTATTTGATTAGTCTCAAAAACTGGTGTAATTAATGGTTTATTGAGCTAAGAGTTGGTTATCCAGTCGCATGAATTTAATTATAAAATTCACTGGAATTGTTGACTTTTAAACTTTTAATGGTGGATGGATGACCATATCGTTATATTAATAAGGGTGTACATCATTTATCAGCACCCAGAAATTCTCATTTGCAGGAGTTGCTGTAATAGATCCATTCTTGCCTAACATAAATATGGAGTTTTGCTTTCTTAGCCACTTGTGTTACTAGGTCGCTATTGTTAAGAAATGAGCATGATGTGAACCACAATTTGTTTGGGATTAACAGTTATCTAGAAAGTAATATACCTTTGTTAATTCACACATTTTTAAATTATCTCTATTTACGTATAAATAAACGTTAAAGTGTTTCTATGCGAATGAAGTTCTAATTCTTAACCATAACTTTACTTAAATATAACATTTTGATTTATAGGAAGATACGAGCACGGCGTTAACTGACCATAACAATGCTTTTTTGTAATTGTGATGTTGCAATCTCTGTTTGTTTATACGTCGTTGTCGTCGTATCTGATTAAATAAGCTATCGATTTCAGACGTAGGATGGTCGCAAGTCGACCAAATCATGACTGATTCTGTAGCGAATTCTTTGGAAGATCAAGCCATAGCTGTAGTACGAATGGTCTCATCCGCCCACTCCCTGGACTCTATAAGCGATGGTAAACATGATTTGTAGCTTTCAGTTTAAACTAAAAATATGCTTTATATATCTATATGAAGAACCCATGTATGATATAAATTTATAAGATTGTATATGTAAAATAATTAATTAATACTAAATGGAAAGTGCATATTTGTACATCACAATTTCCAACTTATGATATAGCTATTGTTTGAGTTGCATATTTTTTTTACCAGGAGCTCATTCAACTATCTCACTAGATCCTCTTACTGCAATAGAAAGTTGTCTTTCTGCTAATCATGTTTCGGATCCAAACCTTTGTGGACTAGAAGAACGAAGACATTCAGTCGGTAATGCTAAGGGGCTGGTTCCCTTGTTAAAGGGTGGCATAGTACAAATTTTATGAGCTTTATTTAAAATAATTAATAATCAGTTTTTGAGAAGTTTTGAAGTCTGCCCATGTACATCAACGATCGTTCTCAGCTGAAGAGTCTTCGTTTGACAAGGAAAATCGCGTGAGTCCTTATACTCATTACTATTTGCTTTAAATTATCTTCTCCTTGTTAACTGGTAGTATTTCAGTGTTTATCTAGAATCCATATAACCAATAATTGTGAAGTTAACTCCCATAATGATCTGGATGAAGGTGTTGGTACAATTGGTAGTCGAACAGAACTTGCTGTGAGTAGCCCTGATTCTGTTACCGAGAATAGCACTGGTGCTCATTTTTCTTCTAGAGCCGAGAAAGTATGTAGTCATTATTCCTGCTTTTAATTCTCTACTTGATATTTGTACTTAATTAGTAAAATGGTACGGAACTATTTTTTCTGCAATTATGCACATTTAGCATGTCTTTTTTATAATCCATAAAATTTCTAAAAAAGTAATGTGATTTGACTTAGATTTTTCTATTCCTTAAAATTATACGAATGACATTTTTTTTATAATACATTCGTATGTATAAAAAGACTTACTTTTAGACTGATATTAAATTTGGCACTAGTAGAATTAAAGCCTTGAGTGATTGCCGAGTGTTGGATAGTGCGGAGACATTTGAGTCACCTGAATTTATCGAAGCTCCACGCGGTTTGGATATTTCAGCTGGTACTGACCCTAGTAGGTGGTATTTGTTATCTTCATTAATTCATTCATTATACAAATTCTTAAACTAGTATTTAAAACAATTGATACAAATAATCTCATATCTTTTTAGAATTGTATAGTTATTATGGTAAAGCGTTCATATTACATGTAAGCAAAGTAGTTAGTATATGATTATTATATAATTGTATTACATAGATATCTCACCCACTCTGCTCCACTGTAATGATTCAATGACAACTCTTGTGGGAACCCCGCATCCTGAAAGCTATAGTTCAGTTGATGAGGTATTTGCATATGTGGACAGAAGACAGGAATTGCCGGCAATCAGTGAGGAAACTGAGGTCCGTCTTATTGATTTCAAACAAATGACTTTATTGTTATTTGAAACTATTTTATTAGGATAATTCATCACGGGGAATGAATAAGCGCCTCTTGGGAACAGATGATAAAACAAGTGATCGTAAATGCTCATTTGATTTACCACTTGAGCCTGATGAATTGGCGCCCGGGACTTTTTCATCTTCGATGGGACCTTCGGACTGGAGTCAACCATCACCTCCTATGGCACCTTCATTGCATCGGTTGGCGATTATGGTTATTATTAGAAAAATACGGTATTCGAATTTTCCTCAAAGTAAATTAATTAGTGAAGTTAACACTAAAAAAAATAATAATTAAGTACTAATTAAATATGGGGTAATGTGTACACATATATATATGAATTTAAGACGTGCCATTAGCGATCAACTTGGTACAAACTTGCATAAAAGTGAATTACGTCGTACTCGTGAAATGGAAGAGATTGATCGAATTGGATTGACTACTAGCGATGAAAATATGGAGGTACATTTAATATTGGAAATATATATGATGGAGTTTTCTACTACTTTATATTTTGTTTTATAGGATGTTCTACTCCGTACACGCAAAGCAATTGGTCGGGCAAGTTCAATTAATTCAGATAGATGTAAAAGTCAGGTGGGAAAGCTATGTTTTTAATTGATACTTTACTTCTGTACATTTAACGTAATGAAGTTTTAGTTTTTCCTGCATTTTTACAGTTTTACTGTAGCTTTACGCAGGTGCTTCTTTACCAAACTGGTAACGCGGATGATGAAGCTAGTGTTATTCTAGATAGGAACTTAAGTAGCTCGGATCCTGCTGTAAATGAAGAAAGAGCAGGTAAACTTTATAGATTATTCAATATGCATTTATTTAAGTAATAAAAGTCGTAGGAAATTTTGAATCAGCACATTTTATCTATATAGAGTCACGTGGTGATCATGGTCCTCCACCTGTCCTGCTCACACGCAAAGTATCTATTCAGAATTCTGATTCATGGAAGAAACATTTTCCTGTTGGTGCAGCTCATAGTGTTAGTCGTAGTAGTTTTAATGGAAAATAATATCATCTTTAAATTGTCAGAATTTTAGGTTAATTTAAACAGTGAATTAAAGAAGTAAGTTCAATATGTTGTGTTGAAATGTCTGATTGTTAATGTTAGTAGCTCTTTTTTTACTTGTTTTCCGTTAGTTCCGTACCTAGTTTTAGGTATTTACTCCGTCATCTCTACAAGCTCGTCAAAATACAACTAGATCAACTACTGTAATTGATCTTCATGCCAAGTAAGAAACGTTTTATTTCAAATAATTTACAGTAAAGTAACGATTTATAGGTTTATTGAATATAAGTTGTCATACAGTCTTATAATTTATTAAGAATATGTACTGTATAATATACACTTTATTCTGTCCAGTGGGTGATTGTGATCATTTAGTCCTTCATGTTGTTTGGTTATTTTATAGTGTATTGGTATACACTACCACAGTGGTGTTACTGAGAATATATGTATGTCACGTTTTGCTCTGCTAACTGTTGCTAGTAAGGTTTGAAACATTTATTACTTATTTCCTTATAGCTAATTTAGATAAGATAACTTGTGTAATGTTTCTGTCCTGGATGTAGAACTACTTTTGTTTTGTGAGGTCATCCCATTTAAGATGTTCAGTGAAGCAAAAATTTCTAAAGTAATTACTTATATGCCATTACGGTAGCATGGGACGATCTCGTCGATTATTAGTGGCATGCGTTGTTTTAGTTCTAGTGCTACTCCCGCTTCAATGGCTCGTAACGTCGTTGGATCCTGTAGCAAACCAGGGTCAGCTGCTTCACTCATGCGTCGTAGCTTGCGGTTTTTTTCGAGTGTACGACATGATTTTCTTGAATCACCTTTGATTCATTCTCTTGCCATAACTTCTGTTGTATGCGAACCTCAGTTAGCATTGAATCAGTTCGCGGACGACAATCAGAGGACCCCGTCTCGTTGTGTAACAATTTCCTACAGAAAGAAGAGTTCACGCCTCAGCTTGAGGTGGGTGGCGAACACTGCACTGGCGTATAGAATTTCTGTATTACATGACTTTTACTTTGAGCTGCTTGATTGTACTGCTGAGTGCCAAGCTTATATGCCGAAATTAAATTAAATATTTTCCGATGTTTACTTCTTTCATTCTTCTTTATATGTATAAATTAGTCAAAAATGCATGAGTTGTTATAAAGATGAATCATCTTCGGCTCATTGGTCAATTGCTATCACTGTCCTGTCTTTTGCATTTTATTATGATCTTGCACGGTTATTAAATGTCTGTCCTATCTGCACCATGTGATTATCCAGTATAGTATCTATTAATCAATATTAATTTGTAAGTACCAAGTGCTATAAAAGTCTTTACAAAAAATGTTTAACTTATAAGATGAAAATGAGCAGATATATTTAATTTATATTATTTAGGCCTGGAGATCGTTCTCGAATTGAGAAAAAAAAGGAAAAAGGGAGCTCTGAGACGTTTTCATTTGGTAGTCTTTTTGGTACTGGTAGAAATGGGAAACAGAAGAAGGTACTGCTTACATTAATTCCTTATGAACATATTGCTAACAATGGTTTTTCAGAAGCCTGCATCTGATCGTAGTCTTGAGAATGTACTCTCCAGCTTCCATATGCGTGCAGGAGGCGTTCCAGTCTCTCTTCCTTCTGTATGTCAAATAATACTAATTGTGATCCCTCTGATCATAGTATAAATCTGACCTAAAAATCACTCGAATTTTTTTCTCAGATATTTATTTTTAGCGTCGTGTAGCTATTGGAGATGGCCATTCTATCCATCAACGACCTCCTATTCCTGAATTCGACGGTAAGCTTTTAAAGTTTTCACACACTGCCGTTCTTTTTATGTTAATACAACACCGTACGTATAAATCACTCAAAATTTATTGGTTTATAATATTTCTTTTTATGTGAAATGAAGAGTAATAATGGTATTATTGCTTGTGTTGTAAACGAAAAAATTTCAGTACTGCTTATTTAAAAGTTAATTAAAGTAATGAGATTTGTTTGCTTATATACTCATTACATATGAAGACGTATATTTCAAGTGTTGATTACTTTATAGATTACTAGTTATTCAATCCTTATCGTATGTAGGTAAATTAATGGCAATATTTTTTTCAGTCTAGAATATCTTTTTATACTTAAATATGTTAATTTAAGATTTTTCTTTATCTTTGAAATTTGATCCGTTTAATTCTTCGTAAAATCATGGGAACTGTATAGCGCGTAATGAAACAGTGATTATTGTAAAATATGGTTTTATATTGAAAACTTACCTTTTAGTTATGATTTTTGTTTAGTGGTTGACAATTCACTATCACCTAGCTTTAGTATATTTATATCTTGTATTCGTTTTTGATTTACTGCTTAGATTTTTTCTCTGTATCCATTAAGTACTCATTGAAAGACCTTGTTTTATTTTTGTTTATTTATTATTGTTTTTTGTCGTTTGTTTAGAAGCATAATAATAGCTAAAATTTAATATTAGTTAGATAATCTTGTCACATGATGAGTGCCGTACATACTACACTCACCTAGAAGGACTATTGCAGGTTTCGTTCAGGCTACATTCGTTGCCTTTCATTATTTCTATTATTATGTATTTCTATTAAACAGAAATGTGGATAAGGTAATAGATAATTCATCTGCTTAATCTTATTTTTCGTCACTGTCGGAAAGGATTAATTTTTTTCGATACTCAACCATTCCTGATTAATTGATTTGGTCGATGTCTCTAGGCTATTTATCAATCAACTCATAAGACTTACCGTTGCGTTGATGAGGCATTTGGTAATTGTTAGATGGTGAATATAGTTCTATTAGCTATTATAATGTGTATACTACTTAAATAAGACCCGTCGCTTATTTAAATTATATGAAATCTGGGAGTTTTATATGGGATTAATAAGATATTAGTTTAAGTGTCCTAAATGTAAGTCGTTATTGTTATTTTTTGCTCTTATAAGTTAAATAGTCAAACTTTAAAGGGATAATTTAGTTTTTAGGCTTTCCCGATCATTTATCACGAGTTCTTTCATCGCCTTCTGAGCTATCGCAAGAAGTCGAAGAATCTGTGGTAGATTCTCCAGACACTAGCAAGTACTTGTAAGTTGAACATGTTATGTTTGTGAGCTTTAGTCTAAAAATAATAATGTGCTTAGATCTTCAAAATGCGGTGAAAATCGTAAATGCAGACATTTATCTGATGTTCGTTTTCTAAAATCTGTCTTCTTATGTTTATGAATTATTTAGTAAACAATCTATAATGTAATGCTTATCACGTAACAATGGCAGATAATATTTGTAGAAAAAGCTATCTTTTGATTTAACCTATCGTTATTATAGTTATACAGGTATTTTTGAATATTCCGGAATAAAATCAAATATGTATCGGGTGCTACTTAGAACTATCGTCGCCAGCATATTATACATGAGGATCAACATTTATGTTATAGAACTATCACAAATGAATTATTTTTTTAACTAATATCGTGATATATCTTGTGAATGCCATAATTTTACATTTAGGGATTTACGTTCATGGAGTCGATTTGACTTGTTTTCGAAGGATGAATACATGACATGGCACGATAAATTTCGCCACGATAAATTGAATCCAAAAGTTATCAAGAAACAAGATGCTATTTATGGTGTGTAAAAAATATCAATATTCTTACAACACTTAAAATTAGAGGCGATTTTGAATAATTTTTCATATTAGAACGAAACAAGTGGAAATCATACAATAGCTTTATTAATATCTAATATTTCAGAGTTAATACTCATAGAGAAACAACATTGCGCCAATTTGGCATTTCTTCAGCAGGTTAGTTGCTTATTTCCATGGATCTTTTTGGTTTTTTAAGTTCTAAATATTATAGGCTTATCGCAATCGTCTTCTAGAAGAAAATATCTTAACACCAGTAAATGTTGATCGGTTGATACCAGATGTGCTAGATTCCCTTCTAGTTTTTCATACTCACCTCCTTGATAGATTGACATCCAGACAGAAGGAATCCGATGAAGTCGAGACTATATCGGATATTTTAGCTGAAGAAGTAATAGATATTCCTCACTATTATAGCCTTATTTGCTTCACTTGTATTTTCTTTGTTTTTTGATAATTAGTTGTATACTCAGTTATCTGATGAGGGCAAACATACAATCATGGCTATAAATGCCTATACATCATTCGGTACGGCAAAAGAACAGTCAGAACAATTCTATGGACATCTACTTCATAAGAGTGCACGTTTTTCAGAGTTTATGAAGGTATTATTTGAACAAAATATTTTATTAAATATGTAGTTATACAGGACGGTATAAATAAACACTTTAAGGAGTGCTCTCGAGATCCCATCTATCGTCAATTTGAATTCAAGACTACTATGACAAAGATTATTAGTCGACCTGCAAAATATGGTTTACTTTTGGATAGTATTCTCAAAAATGAAGCCAATATGTTTAGCAAGGGTAGTGAGCTCACGCAGAAGGCATCAGCGGTATGTCTTTTTGTTGTAATGTGTAGTAATGTATATTAATAAATAGATTATTTTTATTCATTCAGGCTGCGAAACGTTTTGCACTCAAAATAGATAACAATTTGTGTATGACACATATGGCTCGTCGTTGGGACGAGGTACGATCATTGTTCGATCTTACTAGTCAGACCAATCTTTTCATGGTAGATAAGAGCAAGCCTGGTGGAGTGATACATGTCACATTTACGGTCAGTTTTCATATAATTTTGTTTTGAGTATTTGAATTAAAAAAAATATTATCTTAGTAAATGGAATAATTTTCAGATTGAGGATTTGAATATCGATATGAAAAGCTGTGGAATGGGAGAGCGTCGTTTGATGTGCTTAGGTGAAGTAGTGATGAAGATGTCTGGTGGAACAAATAAGGTTACAGATTGGGGACAGCAAGGTATTATCCGTATTGAATAAATTTAAAAAAAAACCTTTTTATAGGTATTCTTGTTTATTTTAGTGTTTATGGTATTATTTGATGATCTCCTTGTATGTCTACAGCGTCGTAGTAATGGAAAATACATCTTCATTCCCCAGGTTGGCCTGTTTATATGAATTATTTAGTTTTCTAATGGCAAATTTACTTAAATAATAAAAAAATTGACAATTTTATCTGATGCAGTTTTTTATGCGTTATATCTATACTATTAATATATTGATATTTATTAAAAATAGGCTACATTAGAAGGCGAAATATCTCTACTTTTCAAATATACAATTATCATTGGCAGGAGCAAGCCGTATTTCCTGTAAGCTCACTAATACTACGGGTACCAGATCGCAGCCCTATATTAGTTATGTCTGGTGCAAAACCAGTGTTACTTGAGTTCAAATTTCTTGCAAAGACAGATCGTGCAAAATGGATCAAGACACTAGAGGCTGCAATTCACAGTGCCCCTCTAAAAGGTGGGACGTTAATGTAAATAATAGTACTATCTAATAAATACCTGAATTAAAGAATCAAAAATAGCGGCCAGTTAATCATGTGTTTTTGTAGTAACCATGTGTGATTGATTTCAATTGATGCAATTTATTTTTAACATTTTATTAATTTCTCGGTTGTTGGTCTCCAATTGCTACGTTGTTACGTTAATGTTGAATTACAACTATTTTTAGTTAGAATGTCTGCACGAAACGAAGGAGAAGCTGCGCAACAGATGAAAAAGGCACGAATACTTGACGAGAAACGTCAAATAGAAGCAGAAGAGGCATGGCTTAAGAAATTGGAAGAGATGTTTGGTAAGTAGAGTTTTACTACAAATGAATATAGAAAGATAAACTGTTATGATAGTGAAATAAAGATTTTCTACAATTTAAGCTGAAAGGAAGAACCAAGAATATACCATTGTCAGTTACATGGAGACTAGAATGAAATTCTTCGATGGAATTCGTACCCATATGAATACTTTACCATTTAAATCACGGCTGGATATCCAAGATAGAATCAAAGAAGCTGTTCGACTTCATTTTAAGGAGCTGCGTCTCATCCGAACTGCTCCACTTAATCGATGTTTGTTTATTTGTATTTTTCACTGCTTATAATAATTTACACGTTTTATTTTAGTAATTTCAAATGCCACCATTGCGCGTGAATCTGACCTCTGGAGCTTTATTGATAATCAAGCTGAAGCTGCAGACATAGACTTAGATGACTCTGATGGAAGTGGGTCGAGTAGTGATAGCAGTGGAGCAGGTAAAGGACATAAGCCACGACGTATTCAAACCTTTCATGGAACCACTGGTCCTGGGCCTAGCATTAGCAAAGAAAGTGAGTCCTTTCCATTATCTATTTTAAAGCTACGGATAGTTGAATTTTAATGCTTCTTTAAAAAGTATCTGACTTATACTGTAAATCATCAGTAAAACGCAAATAATTTATGACAAATAAGTAGCATCATTTAGAGTCCAATTTTCGCCGACACACAACTGTGCCTCGCATGAGTTTGAGCCAGGATAGTTGTTTTGAACGAAATGATAGTGGTGAAGAACGTATAATGGACCAGGAGGTTGATAGAAAAGGCCGTGAAGAAGTGGAAGAGCGCACCCATAAATTACCAGTGAAGATATCTTTAATTCCTATGCTTTTTAATTATGTATTTTATATAAGTAAGTTTCCTTTCAGTTAGGGCTAAACCTGAAAGCTCGTCGTGCTTCAACGAGGTTAATTCGTGATGTTGTAAAGTTAAAAACTGAGAACAACATTCTGAGAAACGAGTTATCACTGTAAGTTTATTTGGTTTAGCAGCAGAATTTGTGTTTATGTGTAATCTTTTTAAGAAACAAAACTCGTCTTGCAATGTTAGAACGTACAAGAAGTGCTACAACACCAACAATGGTTGTTGCGACTGATACTATGGAAGTTCTGCGCAAAAAAGAACAAGAGGTTCGCGAAGAAGATGCTCGAAGGAGGAAAGAGTTGGAAATTTGGGCTGAGCAGCTGAAAAAAACAGAGGAAGATTTAGAACAAGAACGGGTGCTTCACTATCTATTTTGAATTTCTTAATCTTTTTGTTTATAAACTTTTGTAAAGTTTATCTTAAGCATTCAAGGTGAAAGTGTTAATCTCATATTTAGGAATTATTGCGTCGAAATGAAATTGAGTTAGCAGAAAAATGGTCAGCATTGAAAGAAGCAGCTGTGCGTGATTTTGGTGGTCAAGCAACACCTATCATAGGGCGTATGTCTGTAAGCACTTCAGACAATCGCAACCGTGTTGCATCATTTCGCGACCTGAGGCTGCCGTGAGTACTTGTAGTTAATTAAAGCGTGATAAGTGTATAATAAATTTAAAATTGAGAAAGTGATACTACAAATACAATCTGTATATTATTCCTCTTATACTTTTAGATATCAGTGTGATGCTGAAACGATAAAGGTTTGGTTATAGCTGACCGCATAACAGTTTAGCAAATTGTTCACTATTATTTCTTTGTTTAGTTTTGGCGATCCTTAACCGCTTTGCACCCTTTAAAACTGTTAAATTTCAAATGATATCAATTTTATTACAGACCGACCTCTCAACAGATCGAGTTAACTCCCGCCCTGCTGAATCTTACCAAGAAGAGTGAGATGAAGAAAATCAAGAAATAGTTATGAAGATGATCCCTGTAAAACTCAAATAATTTTAATACTAATGTAAACACTTTAATAGGTACAAGCAAGAAATTATTGTTTTTTCTTAATTCCCTGGAAACTACGGGAACATAGCTTCATACACTGTGTGATCATTCCTTATTCTTAATCATTTAGGCTCTGAGAGTCATGCTTATCCCATGTTGAATAGTTAATATTGAACGCCTAGCTGAAAGTGTTTATGTTTACGGTAGTTTTAATATTTTCCGGTGTTGTATAGCCATCAGCTGCGGGATTTATCACGCCTTATAGTGCCTCTTGTAAATGTCATTCATACTGTGTGCAACGTGCGAGGCAAGCATTGGAGATCTTGTTTTGTATAGTCATCCCCCACTGGTAGTCTGCTTAAACAATTGGTCTATATTACTAGATTTTTTTATAGGTTGATTGTAATAATTAAACTTTGACACCTTGAATTAGTTGGTTTCTCAAAATTAATAGTGGTAATTTGTCATTAATGGGTTTTATCGTTTCCTTGTATTTACTCGTTGACTGCTACTGGTTTTTTATAGGTTTGTGTTTTTTATGTAATCTCTTATTTTTCCATTCCTCCATTTCTCGTCAACAGAGTACTTATAATAAGCCATTAATTTACTCATTACAGCGCCATTTAGTAATGATGCAGTTGACCTACTCGTAAATCTTTGTTCCCTGTATAAAGTTTCTAGTAATTCCATTTTCCTTTTAAATTTTCTACAGCATTACATCTACACTTTCCTAATTGAAGATCTAACATTAGAAGCTTGACCATATTAAATATTAAGTGAAACTAAGTTCATCTGCCACCATAAAGTCCGCTAATCTTGAGCATATTTTTAACGTTTGACGAATTTCCTACAATATCATCACAGGTTTACTATAAAATTATAATAATCACATCTAGTTAGAAATCATAAGTGATCTAAATAAGTGGTACTAAACGAGTAATATAAGCAATTCAGCGTGAGCCTATCTGCTAATTAATACTGTTAAGATGATTTCACAGTGATTTATTTATTACGTTCTTTTTTCTTTATGAATTGGCTGGTTTTTACAGTGTTGATTTGAGATTAGAGCAGGTTATCTCGTAGCCTTCTCTTTTAATCCAATTTATATTGGACCACAAAAACTTTTTATTTTATTATCTTAGGTTTTTGAGCATTTGATTTGAATTAATAGAAAATTCTCTGCCATTTAATATTGTTAGAATCTGGGTGCTGTATATAAGGGATATGCTATCACAATAACATTGGAATTTCGTGTTAGAAATTAGGGTAATAGATATGCTGTGTTCATCTGCTCACCATGTAAACAGAAGTAAGTTGAAAATTTTGCACTATATTTAGATATAGGCAGTTCTGCAGCATATTAGAATTAATGAACAATTTGTTTGCCATCTATACATCAGCAAATAAAATATCTCCAACTGTGTTCTTAATTCATATCTTAGTATAAAATTTCGTTTAGTGTGATTTCAAATTAGGTTTAAAACTTTTAATAATAATAATCTATTTTTGTCTTCTTATATTTATATGATTTTAGTTGGAGAAAATACAGTTCCCTTTACACCGATGTCTTTACTTCGTTCGTTAAATAAATAGTATTTGTAATTTTCTGCTCGACGCAAATAAGCATATTTGGATTATTATTTGTTACTGTCTTAATTTATACGTTTGTATTCATATAAAATCTTTTTAGAATCGTCTAAATCCAAAATGGTGCATACTATTCTGTTGATCCAACCCACTGGACGTGCTGATTCGCGCACTTGGTCAGATTATGAAACGACATCCGAATGCTTAGAAGGTGAGAACATGAGAAGATTTTTCCACTAACGTTAGGAATTTATACTTAATCTATGTTTTTACATAAAAGTTACTAGTATAAAAGAATAGTGGTAGTCCTAGGAATTGAATAAATAAATAAAATTCGTATACTAGGCATTGTGAATGGAATTAGTGCAGTTCGTAACTACTTAAAAATGTGGATCTAAGCCTGGTTTTGGAAGTTCTCATATTATATTAATGTAGTTCTTGCTTATTGAACTTTTTTTTAGGTATTTGTAAAATATACGAAGAGTTTCTGAAAAAGCAGAATCCACACTCAGCCAGTATCACCTACGATGTCTCTCATTTATTTGATTTCATCGATAAGTTATCAGATCTCAGCTGCATGGTTTTCAACAAGGTTTTCTTTTTAAATTGTGATAGTAGTTTTTTTGTTCTAAAATACCACAATACTATTTTGACTTCTCCTTTGACTTGATTTTATAAAAATAAAAAATTGTTTAAGGAATCTGCTACCTACGTTCCACATAATAAAGACTGGATTAAAGAGAAGATTTTTGCCATGTTACGTACCCAAGCTAAGAACGACTGATAGAAGAAAAGTGATATAAGTGATTGCAAAATACGCCAATAATTATTCTAATATATGATTAATATCTATTATGAGATTGTTGTTTGTTTTTAGATACTCATGAATAGACTGTGAATAATATTGATTTGTCAAGTTGGCTATTTCCACATTAGTTGATTTCTCGATGATCTTGATCTTGATATATTTTCCGTGTATCGAATTGGATCTCTTATTATTTGTGGATGTTTATCATTAAATATAGTTTTGCTTCTGAAGCGTCAACATTATAAGGATTGGAAGTGATATACGATACAAGTTTGATATTGTTTATGGTGTGGGAAGGGTCTGGTTACTGCGAAATCCGTTCATGTGTGAGATACGGTCGTGGTGTGAAGAACGTTTTAAGTGTTGCTATTTTCACCCCATTAGTATGAGGCGTGGTACACAATGTATAATTTTGTCAAAGAATGTTAAAATGGTGTGAATACTCTAGCAATTCTTAAAAATTTATGCTTGCATACTGCTCTGGCTGGCAACAATTGAATCCTATTTAATCGATCGATGGACGTTGGAAATCGTTCATAACCAGTTCCCTTTGTTTCCTTATTTTTTAATGAGGATTTTTTATTTTAATGACAGAGTAAAGACTGATATGAAAAGGAAGTATTATATATATATATATAATTTACTAGCTACTGTACTTTCGAACGTACTTAGAGTGATAGGTTTTTAAAAAATAGTTAAATGGGTATTATGATTTGATTATGTTTTTTAGTGTTTATTCTTAAGCGTTTTTATTTGAAAGTTTGTTATTATATTAGTGTAGCTTTAATTGTGTATGTTTGCAGATTAGTATTACGGCAAACAATACGTCTCATTTTTAGCACTTTATTGTATATTCTTTGATACTGGCTAGTAAAGTGGAGCCGAGGCTCGTTCTCAGTTGTAATGACACAATTTTGTGCTAATAATCGAGATCTCGCATGCTACTTGGTTACAAAACATTCATGGAAGGGGAAGTAAGTTAACTCACTGTAGCGTTCTATTTACTAGTTTTTTTTACTTAGGTGATTGTGCTTTTCATTAAATGCATTTATTTCTTACTGTGAATAAATAATCTTGGTTTCAGATATAAAAGAATTTTTTCAATTGGCTCTCTTGCGATTTCGACATATAACCCACAAACTCTTGAAATCACCAATCAGGTATTCAAAAAATATCTTATGCTCTAAGTGCCTTAACTTATTTTTGTCAATATCTGGTTTTCAGTGGCAGTATGAAGATTTCGTTGCGATAAAACCCTCCCCTAGAAATGCTGCTGGTGATAGCAGACAGGACGAATTTGTCATTCACATGAAACATAGAGGAAAAAAGGTTGTGTCCTACTCTTTTCGGACATATCATAAAAATAAATTTTTGTTGAATATTTCGTTATTAATTTCAAGTCTTTAAAATCTTAGAAATTGTAAGTATATGAGAGAGACTCTTATTTAAAGGATACGATGCGCTTCTCATCAGATTTTACAACGGACATTCTTTGTGATTGTCTACAGTTCAATAGCAAGTTTGCGGAGAAGAATAATGATTTATTTGTAAATGCTTTTGAAATACCTTGATTTACTACGATATATATGACTTTAATTGGATGTATGGATTGTATTATATTATAGGTGGTTAACGCCTATAAACACAGCTGGTCGGAGCGTCGACTACCTGTAATTTTAAGGGCTAATGCCGCCGCTTTGGAACAAGTGGATAACAGAGGAGTAGTCATTCAGAGCTACTCCTATAGACATATTAGAAGCATAGGCAAGGTAACTCTATTTTAAAAGTGATTATAGTGTGGAAATAATTCACTGTTTAGGTCTCAGACTGTCCTGGAGGTTTCGTAGTTGATGTAGGAGAGCACCGACGCAGAGTGAGTTATATGGCTTTGCCATAGTTTTAACAAGTATTTACTAAATTATGCAATACGGAAGCATTAATACTAGTATTAATGTTTTTAATGTATTATATGTTGCAGCATCTATTTGTCTCAACGAATAGTGAAGATTTGTTGAAAGAAATTCGACGACTTGCCGCTGAGAACATTGGAATAGTTATATCAGTTGCAAAGGAGACAATAACACTTGATGATTTTGCGAAAACAAGACTTGGTCTTTGTAGGTATGTTTTAACACTTGTTATATGGAGTTTTTTTTTGGAATTATGTAATATATAATTAGTAATGTTTTAATTTATAGCTGGGATTTTAAAGATCTAGTATCAAGCATTATGTTTCAGCCGTGATGATCAAATAACATCTTATGCCGAGTTTAAAGTACATAAGTATAGTCGGCGCCACGAACAACCAGTGAGGAGATTGCTTTGTCTTAGCGAAACATGTCTCATCGAGAGGGATCTTGCAACATACACTGTTATATGTGCTACACCTCTAAAACATGTTAGTTTTGAAGAATTGTAAGTACGCAAAGTCCCCAATACCCCTATAGAGTTAAATTCTCCGCACATGTATATAAAAATATTAATGATTTAATATGTTTAGGAAATATTTCAGGAATATATGAGTGTTTGAAGAAATTTTTTTATAATGGTTTAATAGATTTATTATTTCTTAATTTTCTTCCATTTAGTAAAGTTTCAGATAGTTTGTGTTGTTCGGTTTGAGAAGGATCCGCAACAATTTGTTTTGGAATATGAATATGGAGAAGGTCGAATATACGCTGCTGCCGAAAGGTAAGATTTAACATATTCCATGTTCATATTTACAGTTTTAATCATTCCAAGTTATAAAAGGAGGGAAATATGCTAAACAATACATCTTTTTTCCAATTCTATTTAGCTTATTTCAGAGATCTAATAATCGCATCATTATTGGATGGAACAAGAGCATCAGGAAATCAGCAAGTTTGTTTACAATGAGCAACTTTATTTTTATGTACCTAATATATTTTTAGGTTTTTGTTACGGGCCACCGTTTCGATCGTTCTCTTAGACTGTTACCACATGGCCACTTACTAGACGAAGATGGGGAATCGCAGTGCATGAGACATGTTATTGCACCACCACGTGCGTAGTATCTTCTAATAAGTTCTTTTTTTTTGGCTTTCAAAGCTGATGATTTTGAAAAATTTTAGCCGGTCTCAAACGATCTGATTTGATTCGTCGATTTAATGCTAATATTCCATACACTGGTCTGACCTTCTCAGTTTCTCATGATGTATGTTTGCTTTATATTGTTAAGCAAAGGTAAAACTACAAAGAATTGTTTTTTATGTTGACTTTTTTTTGAAGGGTTTTTTCACGGAGAACAAAGGGAAAATAATAATTAATGCACTGGAAGCAGTATTGGGCGAGAACTATGAAAGAGTAAGTATTGAAATTATGATAACGTTATGGGATATTTTAAATTATTAATATTTTGAAGAACTAATGGCAGCTAATTTAAGGATGATTCGGCTTATATTCATAAATGTGAAGCTCAGCTACAATGTCTTCATCGATTATTTGCTTCAAAAAGTGGATTCCAGGCATTTACAGAAGTTTGTGGGTTAGTGATTAATACTTTATCGTAGTTTATTTAAATATGAAAAATAATATTTTAGGATTCGTGAGAAACTGGGCTCTGTTGTGATTCGTGTGCTAGCTTATAAGAACGAGGCTATTGACCATGCCACAGTAGAGGCGCTCTGTGCTTTAATGCATCCAATGCATAATCAGTATGAACTCCGAACTGAGCAGTTAAATAAACAAAGTTTGTTGAGTAGTGCCAATTTCGTTCAGCACCTGCTTGACTTGGTCGTCACACATGTGGTTGGTTGAAGGATGATTGCAAATTTGGAATAAAAAATAGCATGAGCAATTAAAAAAAAATATTTTGTTATTCGAAAGTCTTATAACGTATTTCGTAAATATCCAATCAAAATCAAAAGTGTAGGAAATTTTATTGAGTACTTCTATATTATTTTTTCATATTAGCCTATGACGAAATTTTTTTATACAACCTAATAAGTGGCAACATATTTTTCCATAAAGTATTCAAAATTCTACCATAATATGGAGCGAAAGGTTTTATTGTCTACGATTTTTCTTTTAAAATGCAAGAAATCAATTTAGGAGCGTGGCACTGGTTGGTTGGTGATAACCTCGATGTTGGACTTTCTTACGTATTCTGTTTGCGCTCCATATAGTGAGACAACAGGAGGAGAGATATTTGATCAAATACTTAAAATGGTAGCATCTAGAGGACAAAGCTTCTATAGATTATTCCAGAGTCCTAGCATGACTATTGTTAAAGGTTGGTAGGAATTTCATAGTTTAAAATGATTAAACTATCTTTATGGTATAATTCTTGTAGGAAATGTTTTATAGGAGCGGGAATGGTGATGCGTGCTATAATTGAGGAGTCCGATGTCGAGACATCTAAAGCAATGCAAATGCTGGCTCTTACTGAAGGCGCATTCCTCACTCACCTGCATATGTCACTTCTTTCTACTGGACGGGACCTGAGGGCGAGTTATATTTCGCTGTTTAGTATTATCTTTCACAACTGTGGTTTATAGGTATTGACTAATCGACAACTCAGTGGTCATCTTATTGGATTATGGATTGCTGACAATCAACCTGCGAATGATTTACTATCTAGAAGTTTGGTTAGTATCATATTTCTAATCTACATAATTTATCCTTTTAAGTTTCAGCTCAATATTCACTTTTACATTGCAGCCTCGGGGTTTGCTTGATTTCTTGGATTCTGATGCATCTGTACCGATAAAGGAAGCAGATCTTCTACTTCCTAGAAATAATTTAGAGACAGCTATAACTCAGCAACGTAACCAAAGTGCTTTCAAAGAGAAATTCGATCATTTTAAGTTAGTTTCTTTTTTAGTATATGAATATTTAAAAATTTGGATCCATAAATAATTATTTAATGCTAGTGAAAATATAATTTCCAGAATAACAGCTGAAGCTGGGTTAGACAGATTCATTCAACACTGGGATCTCGAACAAAAACTCAATTTTCTGCCTAAAATGAATGACGTAATAATAATCTAGTTTATCACTTTTAGATGGAATAGTCATCTAGTATGTATGATATTTTTCTTTAGGACAAACAACAACATCGACCAGTGGTTCTTCGAAAGAGACGACAAAGGGTGAGGAGTTCAGTTAATTGGAAGTTGTTTTCTTACGAGTTTGGCCGTGATCATGCTAAAGCAAATTTATTGTGGAACGAAAAAACCAGAGAAGAGTTCAGGTGATAATTACGTTCAATTTGATCAAAATTACAAATTTGCTATTTTTGAAAATAATTTGGTGTAATTACGGTTCATTATAGGCACGCAATTGAAGGAGAGTTACGTTCACTTGTGAATGAGAAAGAACAAACATCATTAGACGTACCTATTTCGTGGAACCATACGGAGTTTCAGGTTTATTTGAAATTATATAATTTAGAAAAGCAAGATTATTGTTGGCAGTATAAAATATGTCTTCAATAAAGAAAAATAAGATGAGGAGTACAATGTACTAATTTGATGCTAAAGAAGTTTAGATTTAATAATAGCAGATTTTTGAATCAAGACATGTTTAGCCGGAATTACAAAACTGCTCATATAATAAATAGATTATTCTATATAATGCTGCATGATAGTCTTCCTGAGATAAAGCCTGCTCTCTATCAAGCTTCAACTTTTAGCCAAAGAAAAAAAATCGGAATTCTTGGAATTTGTTATGTGCAAATAACTACTGTCGATAATTTTGAGTTTCTAGTGATTTTTTTCGTAAGTCTTAGATGTATATGTTTGACATGAAAAATGATAAAAAGTAAAAATAAACTGTTACACTAAATTTAATATCTATTCAGATTCGTTATCCTTCGTTACAAGATGAAGTGAAAATTGGAGATTACTATTTACGATTGTTGCTTCAGGAAGCCGACGCTGATGCTACTCCAATTCATAATCCGTAAGATCGTTATGCGTGAAATGCTTTTTTATTTTCAGGCAGTAGACTAATTCTGTTATCCAAATTAGTAAATAAATATAAGGTAAATTAGGGCTTCATTTGCAGAACCGAGTTTTTTAATAATGTATATCATCGATTCTTGTTGTCTGCAAAAAGTGAAATGCGTTGTCTCTGTCTACGTGCAATGGCTGTTACTTACGGAAGACATCACATGACAATCGGATCGTTTGCTGATGCCAAATATTTTGTTAGTATGCTAGCCAAATGTACTATTCAAGCTGAGAGAGATCATTTGGTTAGTATTTTATACCAATTTTAAACTACGTTATGTTTGATGCTTGATTTCTATTTTAATAACATATAGTCAAGTCTACTTGTTTTTGTTTTTTCAGGTATTCCTTTTGTCAAAACTTGCCCTAAACAAAGAAAATGTTCGTGAGTTAATTGTTGCTCAACTGCTGCCTCTCCTAGTTGATCTCGCTGTACTCGCTCATTTGCACGTTCAAAGAGCAAAGATTCAAAATCAGGTGGTGATTATTAAAAAGGTTTATTTTTTGTGAAAAATTTGCAAAGTAATGCTAGATGTAAAAAGTGTATTCATTGGAGGAAATTTCTTATCTGAAGATAATGCTTTTAGTCGAACGTAATTGAAGCAAGTGCTGAACAGTTAAATGAGGGCGGAGCGGCTGAGTGGTATTACAGTGACAAGAACAATAAAAGTGGAGAGCGTCAAGGACCATTCTCATTTGAGAAAGTGAACTTTTAAAGAATTAGTTGTATTTTAAAAAAAATATAGGACTTATATATCTAATGACACTATTCTGCAACCTAAGATTACACTTTTAATTTATTAATTATAGCTGAGATACGTACACCTATACTATCTATCTTATCATTTTAGTTGAGGATGAGATCGAAGGATGCAACATAATTATTTTTATAATTTAAGATGAGAACTCTGTTTGCTGAGAAAACTGTATTTGAGAAGACCCCTGTATGGGCTGCGGGAATGGAGCAGTGGCAAAACCTTAGTTCAGTTCCACAGTTTCGATGGACTGTATGTTTGGGAAATGTAAGACATTTACACATAAATTGACTTAGATCATAAGGTGTTCTTTTAATTTTATTAAATGGCAGTAACTTGTTATATTATGCATTATTTTTCTGCATGTCTTTTACAGAGCAGTATTGCTCAATCACCACTATATAATTTCACGCAACTTTGTACTCTATGTCTTGACATCATGATTCAGATGTGCGAATTCTTTCCATCTAGGTATGTTTATAGCACTTGAATCTTTAATATCATATATTATGTTAGGTATTTATATTTAATATATTAAACGGGTGATAAATGAGTTGAGAATTACCATAAATTTCATCCAGGGACGACAATAACAGTGTGGTACGGCCAATGCCACAAGTTAAAAAGTGTTTGACTGAACCTGTACTGCTTTATCAAATTGTGCAGCTACTTCTTACTTATGATCCGTCCATAGTACAGCGAGTGGCAACTTTACTTTATTTGGTTATGCAAGTTAGTAGTTTGTGGAAATTACTAATAGGCTTCTAATGTTCTTTTAAATTAAAGTTACATAGTTCTACTTTTTTTCCAGGATAACCCCTTCCTTCCTCGTCTTTATCTCTCTGGTGTCTTCTTCTTTATGATGATGTACAACGGGTCTAATCTTCTTCCGATTGCTCGATTCCTACACTATACACATTTAAAGCAAGCATTCCGATCGGCATTGGTTTGTTTGTAATCAATTGTTATTTCTTCCTCTTTAGTTCTAACATAGACAGCTGTATTCCAGCCACATCTGGCAGATAACCATCAGCAATCTGTTCTTGCTCCACTTCTTCCTGAAGCGGCTACATTCTATTTGGAACAATATGGACCAGAAAAATATGCCGAAGTATTTCTGGGCGAATTTGATAATCCTGAAATTATTTGGAACACAAAAATGAGGTACAATACACTACTTTAGTCTTAATATTGTATATATTGTTTGCTAGACAAATATGCCAGACAGATACTAACGTTTTAAAAAGTTAAATTTAGGCGCCATCTTATCGAAAAAGTTGCTTTACATGTTTCTGACTTCTCCCATCGACTCACGTCAAATGTTAAGGTTCGTATTATCTAAATTGTTTAGTCTATTTATAGTTCATTTTAAATTATATCCATAACAGACTTTTTTGAATATGTGTTTTATGATAAGCCAAGCAAACTATGTTTTGCAAATAACATAGCAGATTTAAAAATTGATAATGATATTTTCCGGACTCTAGTGGGTTATATATATATATATACATATCATAGCTTTTATTAATAGGGAAGATTTAAAACTGCAGATTAAAACTTGGCGTGTTGCAAGATTTTAAGGAGCAGCGACCAGTGCGTTGTGGACTATTATAGATCGTAATGTGTTTACATCATAGATTTAAATAAACTATATATAAACTGTATAAGCGATTTCCATAATACCACTGAATTTTAATACGTTGGGAGTGTTCCCATTTACAATGGACATAACTTAAAATTTCACATCATTTTAACAATAGTGCTCCAGTTAGAATGTGTTACAGAGCTCCTATGATTCCAATAAAAATATGCTAGAAGTCATCTAAAACCATAAGTACGATACCACTCCTATTTTTAAATGCATCAATTATGGTTTAACTGTAATACATATCCATTTTCAGGCTCTTTATCAGTATTGCCCTATTCCGCTTATAGATTATCCCGAGTTGAAGAAAGAACTATTTTGTCATGTCTATTATTTACGTCATTTGTGTGATCAACAGCGATTTCCCAATTGGCCCATCAGAGATCCGGTATATAAATTTATTTTCATTGCTTCAGTTTAATTGTTTTAAATTGAGGTATAGAGATAAATCTTACAGATACCTTTTCTACGTGCATGTCTAGCTGCATGGTATGAGGAATTAGAACAAAAACCACCTGCAATGTCTGTTGAGCAGGCCTGTGATACACTAGGCTTCAACGTTGCCGATGAAAAGCAGTATATTTTTAAGGATTTTTCAAGATTCAGAAGCTTTGCAGAAATTTTTCTAAAAACTTATTATTTTCCAACCTTATGAAAAGACGCGATACTAATATTACGTCATATACATAGAATTTAGTTTGATAATTTTCAATGACAAAGCTTGTTAAATATTTTATAATTTAAAGCAACTAGTTCCAGATGGCGAGATAGTGGTGGAATTCGTCGTGCATATTTTAAACTCGCTGCTCGCTATCATCCGGACAAAAATCCAGACGGAAGAGACATGTTTGAAAAGATTAATACTGCATATGAACTACTATCAAGCAATGCTGATAGATCGGTAGTCCCTAATACATATCGAATCGTTTTATGCTTACAAGCACAGAGTATTATTTACAGCAGACACAGTGAAGGTGAGCTTGAATGAGTGAATATTAGAGGATAAAATTATGTGTAGTTAGCATTGATAATTAGTTTATATTACTTTTTCTACGTTCCTACTTTACAAAAGTTGTTAGCTTCTATTCAGAGCTATCGGAATATAAATATGCTGGATATGCTCAGCTCATCAGAACTATTGATCTTGAGGCTAGAGAAACAGGACTGTTCCAACAAGGCGGTGGTGCTCTGTTGAGTGCAGCCATCGAACTCGCAAATTATACACTTAAGAGTAGTGCACTAAATGCTGAACAACTGAGAAGAGACAAGGGTTTGGAGGTATAATGATACATTTTTTATTCCTACTGAATCTAACTATTGTTTTTGCCTACTGTTGCAACATTTACTTTAGTATAGTGATATTTATATTTTCAAGCATAATACAACAGTAATACATGTTTTTATTATGATATTATTTCAGGCATTACAATCTGCTTTTGATCGTTGTGCTCCTATGGTTACTGTGAGTTCGGTGACAAGTGATATGTCAGTACAGGTAGAGTTAATGAAAGCACCTAGTTTCAAAAAAAGAATGTGAAATCAAAGCAATATTACTTCAGGTCTGCGAACATATTTGTAACTGTTTATCAACTGCTTCTCGATTTGAAGCTTGTCGTCAGCGTATTGCAGAAATGCCAACCATTTTCAAAAACATATCACAATTGTTACAATTTTCCGTGAGTCAGATATATGCTTGAAATTACAGTTGCTATGAATGGTTAACTTTCTTTCATACTAACTGAAGTATATGGTTTGAAAAAAACGATTGAACCCAGGAAATTTAAAAAACAACATTTTTTTATAGAATCTGCCTCGACTAGCATCTGCTGCCGCACAATGTATCTGCTCAATGGCCGTTTGCACGCTCCTTCAGACTCAGTTGTTTCAAGCTAGAGTCGTATGGCAACTCATACCACATTTATTTTGCTATGACTACACTCTTGAAGAAGGAGGTATGTGGTGATGAGGAAATTTTCTGCATTTATTTCGGAAGGAATGAGGCATCGTTTGCAGGTGTGCAACACAGTGAGATCTCGAATAAACAAGCATTAGCTAATCAGCTAGCTCGGTCCTCATGTGAAGCGTTAGCATCTTTAGCAGGATTCAGGTATGATATTTATTTTGATTTTACTTTTATTTGCACTTATTGGCGGAATTGTATTTATCTCATTAAAGAGAATCTACTCCGGATAATGATGGAGTGCAAAATAGTCTTCGCGCTCTACTTACACCTTATGTTTGTCACTGTATGAAAAAGGAGGACAATAATATGGTTATTCTAACATATTTATCTTTTCATTTTGTTTTTTTGTTATTTTGAAATTAATCAATTTTAAATAACAGGTATTGAAAATCCTAAATAGTAACACAGAAGATCCCTACTTGATTTGGGATAATGGAACGCGGGCTGAATTGCTAGAATTTGTGGAACAGCATCGTATTTCTACTGAGCATAAGGCAAGTAAAACTTGAAGTTATGGTTTTATTGTTATTATATGTGGATTATTTTATCTCTAATTATTATAAAATGATTGTATTCAGAGTGAATTATTTGGAGCAGAGTTCCAGTTAACTGTTTACGCTAAAGAGCTCATTGTTGGTGATATTTTCGTGCGAATATATAATGAACAAGCAACCTTTGCTTTACTTGTTAGTTCTCTACATTTAAAATTTCGAAAATTATTTTCTGTTGTTTTTAACACATTTTAGAAAGAAATTAAATATATAAATTTTAATGGTTTTAGGAACCTAAAAAAGTAGCTATCGATTTGCTTGATTATATCAGTCAATACTTGGCTGAATTAACTGGGAAGACTCAGTCCGATCGTTATTTAATCAATATATGTTGCTCCACAAATGGCAATAAGTTGAGCTCTGTCGAAAAAGTGCTCATGTGTCTTACTGCGCTTGCCAACCTTATAACGGCCAATTCTGGTGAGTATATGGATGAAGCCATATGAAATAATGATCTTATAAAATTGGACTTAACTTCGAATCTAATAGTAAATTAAAAGATTATTTGAATTATTAACTATATATTTATCTAATGTAATTTTCCAGCAAATGTTAAATTAGAAGAAAAGGGCAAGTTTTTCGATGTTGTGTAGTAATTATGTATTATCGAATTAATAGAATTACTTCGTTAAATCAAATTATTATGATTTATATCATAAATATCGAATTTTTTGTTTTCGTGCTGTTGTATAGTTTTTATATCGTTCGACCACTAAAATATTAAATTAACGCTTCATTTAGGAGTGGAAATACTTCTAATTGGTCACTTCCCTTTAATTACGTCCTATATGCGAGCTCGGTTATATCCAGATGTTCAAATGGCTGCTTTGAAGGTGCGTCAGAGACATTTTAATTTTGAACTAGTTTAATATCTTTACACAACGTATCTTATAACATTGGGAATAATTAATGCAGTAAAACTAATCATTTCATCTCGCTATCACTAATAATCAAATTAAACATTGTGCTACAAAATATAATTTATTCTAGGTATTATCTCTGGCTGCTGCTAATCGGGAATGTGTTTCCGATCTATCAAATGTCCATCCTTGTACTACTTTATTCACATTAATGTGGGATAAAAAAGATGGTAATCCGAAATTTAGTTCTTTTTTGAAATCCTTTTGGCGATTACTATATACTACATTCATCATATCAATTTATATTAGAATATATCCATTATATTAATTTATGTTAATATATTCAGCCATAACTCGTGTACTAAATACACTTATTGCTCTTTCTCATAATGGACAGATCGTCAAAGAAATGTTGGAATATGGTATGTATAATGTGTAATGGTTAATGTACAAAATTATGTTATATCCTATCTTTTATCCTATAAAGTTTTCTAGGAGGTTTACTTTATATCCTGACTGTCCTGTGTACTTCTCATGGTGATCCCACTGAGCGACTTCTAACAGCTCAACTACTCGCTAATCTTCAAGTATATTTAATATTTTTATTATAACTATGTGGAACAATCATGGATTATTCTTCATTTTTAGGCCGATAAGTTAACTGGACCACGATGGACTCGTTTCATAAGCAAATATCTTCCTCCGATATTCGCCGATGCTCTCAGAGATTCGCCTAATACGGCGTACGTGTACCAGGATATTTGTTTTTCTGTTTAGGACATGTCCATCAATCAGGTTAAGTGGACCTCTGCTAACTGTGAGGTATAAACTTCCAGGGTCCCTGTAGGAATCTTTCACAATTTTAATACCATTCCTTCAGTATCACAATGTTCGATTCTACGAATGAAAATCCAGAACTCATTTGGAATGATGCCACTCGAACTAGGATAAAACAACTCGTTGAACAAGGTGCCACTGATCTGTATATGGAGCAAATCAAAAACATAGATTATAAGTGGAATACGGTAAGGTATATATGGTTTTTTTTTTAAATAATTAAGAATTAATTTCTATTTTAAGAGCGGTATTTCCGACGATTCTTGTGCTTATGCGGATTTATTGTCCGATGAGTTCGTTGTTGGAGGAATTTTCATTCGATTGTACATTGCAAACCCTGCCTGGACAGTACGCCATCCGAGACAATTTACCACTGAGCTTATTGAAAGGTTATTTAACTATTTTTTATCCATGCTATTTTTCCTATCTTTTCGGTTATTTCCAGGGTGCTGGAGTTAATGCATCGTCCAAATGCTGATTTAGCACTCATCACTACAGCATTTATAGAACTACTGAGAAATCATCCAAATACAGGTGATCATGTAAGTGGACTGGAAATTATTGATATATCGTATAGGAAACAATGTATTTGTAATATTTATTGGTCTACTTTTTACCATATCACTGTTACAGCTACCAGCGCAAGGATATTTACCACAGTTTTGTCAAGCCATGTCTGTCAAAGATCCTCAAACTTCAAAATCTGCCATTCTTATTTTACAACAGTTGGCAGAAAATCAGGTCAACTTTGCCATTTATTCTCTATTTCTCACTTTAAAATGTTGAAATTGAATATTTTCCCAACTAATATTATTAAATCTGTTTATTTAATTATCTTATGATTCAGTATTGTGCGGAGGCACTATCACACATCAGTTGCATTGATGGTATCATGAAATGTATGAAAAACCAACCAAGTTAGTTAATATTATATTCTCAGTGACATTTAATACGTAGATCGTACCTCATTATTCTAGCTCTTATGCGCGAATCTGCTCATGCACTGAAATGCTTAATGAAAAGAAATACTGGAGATCTAGCAACGCAAATGCTGAATTCGGGAATGGTGGAATTTCTGCTAGAAATTCTCAAAGGGGAGATGAATGGTACTTGTAGACGCATATTTTCTTTTAAAAACATTTTACTACCTATTCATTTTTGGATTTCATTGCTCCAGGTGTTTCTAACTCTGCAGCTGCTCGTGCTGAAATTGTTGATGCATTAAAAAGTGCTTGTTTGGATATACGAATGGGTGAGAAGATCATGGCTTTGCTTGATCGATCACCTATATGGACTCAGTATAAAGACCAGCGTCATGATTTGTTTTTGCCTGCACCGCGTAGTCAAGCTATTACTGGTGAGCTCGTAGAAAATCTATTTTCTCAAACTTAGTTAAATATGTACTTAAATCACGGAAAGTCCGAACTAATACAACTACTTTCGAATATCTATTTGTATATGGCGTTACGCGATAATTTTAAGGTGGATCAACCCCATCGGTGGCTGGTTACTTAACCGAAGGCATGTTTAACCCACCTCCAATGCTCTCGCAACCACCACCCATGGAACACAATGTTTTGTAGGTGGAAACAATTTCCACTGTGCTATTATTAGTTTTAATACTGGTGATTTATTTAATATAACTTATATCCATAAAGTAATATTTAGTAAATAAAAAAAGCCCAAATATTTTGCTTGCCTAGAGTTTATTGTTATTTGCCTCGTTTTCTTCGTGCGTAATAAGCTTAGGATACTGGATTTTTTTTTCCGACTGTTTATTTTTCGCGATAATTTTATCTTTTTTTTACACTGGTTTCGTATATGTTGAAGTGTCTTCCTGTCTCATCCACTGTGATACGCTACGAATTTGGTTCTGTAAAAGCATATTGGTAAATAAACGCGAACTATCTATAGATTTTTCTGTAGTTAAACATTTGTGGTGCTTGATAAATCCTATCCTTATAATAGTTTGTATATTCCCGGTTAGCTTTCATGCAATCATTTTAATTTTTACTCTTCATGAAAATGTATGTTATTTAGAGCCCGATTTGTATACCTGTTAAATTATTTGAATTATTAATAAAATATACGCATATAAGCAGTTTTGAGATGGAATAATAATTTTGAGTATTGGTAAGTGATTTTTACCCTTTGGTATTTGTTCTTCCCACATTCAAATATTCACTGCCGTTTACTGCTATTGGCCGTATGTTTTCAGAGTATCAGATTAAAACAATCTTATGTACTAGTGAGTTAATCGACGCTTAAGAATGCATATAAGTAACGGTACAACAGTTTACGTTAACATCGTGCTATACTTATCCTAAATAATTATAGTGCGTCCTTCATATTGACCTCGTTGACAACTAAAATGATAAAATAGATAGTGTAAGGACATATATGAAGTATAATTAATAAACGAACATTGTAGGTTTAGGTAACAGAATAATAACATAAGGCCGACAGCATTTGCTAGATATTATTCATATGTAAGCTCACTATTTTATACTTTTCAAATGTGTTGTTGTGAATCACATGATACAACTGTTTAAGCCTCTGTTTAAATATCGCTAATTCAAATTAATTTGTTCCTTCTCTAGTTATAACTTTTTGTCACATCGATCTGCGAATTCGCAGTCGACAGACGTCTTGTTTGCCAACGCAACATAGAGCAAATAAAACAGTGTTTAAATCACACACACGTATTCTAATTTTAATATATATATTGCAAACATACTATTGTATCTTCAATTTTTGATTTCTATGGCAGCCTAAATTATTTTCATCTAGAGAAAAATGACTAAATATTGTGATGTCTAAGCGGAAACAATAATCCACTGTGCAAACACAGTCATTACACAGAGTAAGCGCAATTCTTGTCTCTATTATCTTCACCATCAGGCGACTACCTTAGTTTAAATCTATTCAGCATGGCATTCCAATAAAATACCTTAGTTCGAACTACACCAGCCATTTCGAATATTGGGCAGGTAATAAAGTAGTGAGAAGACTTGTACAAAAGTGGATGCTAAACAATGTTCAGTATCGCTTTAAAATTTGTTGTGAATAGCCGCATGCCAGAAATAGTGAAGTAAATGACAGTATTATATCGATCAAACCAATCGATGTTCTCTTCTCTGCTTGGGCGCACGATTTGTATGGTGTGAGTTCAGGTCAGTCGCGTAACTTGTCCAATAAAATCGAGGACTAGTTTGACGCTAGTGCGGTCGGAATTCTTGTTGTTTGTTACTAAATGTTTAGTTTTCTGTCCACAAGATTCAGTCATTATTTATATATACACAACTTTTTTTTGTAGCCGTCTAAAGCAGCATTTCTATATTATACCAATCATTACTTGCTAATATGGCAATTGTATTGGTGGTATAACTACTATGTCAATAGATCCTTCGCTTATATAATCTACATTTGATAGGTACCGATTTATAATATAGTTTCTTTTAAGTGAATAAATTAATTGTGTTTTTATTAAGATGAATTTCTTAGACTTCAAATTTTATGTGCGAAGTATGCCTAAGTGTACCTAGTAATTAGTGTCCGATTAGAATTGATGCTATTGACTTTTAAGAATTGGCATTTTCCATCTGTTTTTGTTCTTCTTATTTTGTTACTCTTCACACTAGCACTTTTGCCAATCAATCCGGTGTGATTCACTCCAATCTGTACTGAGCAATCGCAGTGTCCTTTGAAACATAAAACTGCCAAGTGTGGCTGGGATGTATTACCACTTTTTTTGTGACCGACGTTTTAACTAATTTGATCTACATTTACTACGTATATTTATATTATTAGACTATATCTATAAAACTACTGAGGACACTGCAAGTACTCACTTTATTAATCCCTATAGTAAGTCTCATAGTATAAAATATTATTCAGCCACTCTTGGATAATTGCTAGCGTGACTGTGACCTTCTGATATTGATTTTCTATTGATCGGGTACCTTTGCATATGAATTCTTTTAGTTAAAATTTTCTTCCATATTTTAAATTCCTTTATAAATTTCGATAATTCTCCTGTCTCCTATCACATTTTTTGTTCAGACAAAAGATAAGAAAAATTGAATTTCTGTTGAGAAGCAAAAATGCTTATGGCTTCTATCTGAAAATATATCGTAAACTTTCGTATAATGGTATTTATAAGATTGGTGCATCAAATCACGATAAGTTTTATATCTGAAAACCCATATGTTAGGCTTGATGTATTTTCTAGAAAAAATTGAGGTGAAATATATTTGAAGGTTGAGTTCTATGTGTAGTTGTATTGATGCACTACCTGATATATACCTATGACTCATCATTGTTTTACTCTTTGAGTTCACTTGCGAACGAATTGTTGGTGATTCTAGAAATCAATTTTAACCTCTTACTCTCATGTTCTCATCAGAAGTCATATTTACCTCATCTCTGTGATATATAACTTATTCATTTTCTTATATTCATTACTTGTAACGTTTTCAGTTACAAATAATATTTATAATACATATGCCTAGCCATAAATACATACTAACATCAATAATGCATATTTATGATTCTGCATGTATCTGTCATTCTAATTGTTTGTATATTCTATTGTTTTCTCAAAGAGTGACTTTTATAAAGACAATGGTTTATTATGTTAGACATACAGTTTCAGATACTATCTTATATTCTTATATATACATTGCCTCACAAGTCATTTACAATAAAGCATATGACATGGTGGGTTTTGTTATTGCATGGTATTCTTCTTCTTTTTAACTATATTAATTATCAATAATATTTTATAATTATTCATATATTCATTTTATATGTTTATGTGCATTCATTTTGTGGGAAATGTTGGCATAACGTCTGCCATGCTCATCTTGCGAAGAATACTAGAAAAATAATGGCATTTAATAAAATAATTGTACATAATGTACTTTGTATATTTTTTAATGTTATCAACATATAGAATAACTCTAAGAAATTATTTTCTTTTTAGACTTTCCATTGGCAATCGAATGTTAACGTACAACATGTGGGGGTAGATGACATGGTATTGCTTAACAAGGTTTCTGAACAGTCAATAGTAGAAAATTTAAAAAAGAGGCTACATGGAAACAGTATATTTGTAAGTTTCGAAGGTTTAACATATTGATTTTTATATTGCATTTACATTCAGCTATTGTCTCTTCTAAATTTTCTATCCTTCAAAAATTCATATGAAACTGAATAATAAATTTGTGACAATTGGTTTTGTAAAACTTCTACAGATAACCTAAAAAATTATATGAGTAAATGATAAAACATTTAGATACCGTATTTAGATTTAATAATCTGTCAATTTAATAACATCTTTTACTAGGATTTTAAGTAATTTTAGCAAACCGTGAAGTAATAATTGAGAACTAATAATTGTCACAGATGCTCATTTGACTTTTATAGTAGGTTTCAGCCTATTTTAAACTGGTAGATAATGTTATAAGTATAACAGCAGTCATAATTAATAAGTTTAAATATATTATAAAGCAAATATGATTAATTATATTTAGACATATATCGGACCTGTGTTGATCTCAGTAAATCCATTTAAACAAATGCCCTACTTCACTGAAGAAGATATGGAGAAGTACCAGGGGGCAGCTCAATATGAGTTGCCACCACACATATATGCACTCTCCGATAATATGTACAGGTGAGACAGTCTATGTGATAAAATACTGGAATAAAATCTAGCAAACATTTTAGCAAAACTGAGTGAAGTTTGAAAATAGAACAAATTTTGAGATAACAGCTAATTTGTCTTTATGGGTAGGTAACTACGGAGATAGGAATTTAAAAGGAAATTCTTATAAATAAGGGGACAAAAAAGAAGGATAGCATAAAGTAGATTTGAAATTATAGGAATATGTTAATCGATGATGAATCGCAGTGTGTGATCATCAGTGGGGAGAGTGGTGCAGGAAAAACAGTAGCAGCAAAGTACATTATGAATTATATATCAAAAATATCTGGAGGAGGAAAGAAAGTTCAGGTCTGTAAATGTTACCTCTATTTTGTTTATTCTCATCAATCGTGTGCTAATCATCCTGTGATTGTGTATATCATGTGCTCTTCATCCGTGCTATATTCCTTAGATTAATATTCACCGAAATTTCTCGATTGGGTATCTTTTCAAAATCGTATATGCATTATTAGTTATATAATATGTGTAAACCAACGATTATAACTTATAAGCCATCAATTTTCTACATTTCTATTCTGATCTGTTGTTTGTTCATTGTCTTACCTCAATTTTCTGTCTCGCTCTATTATTCATTTACCCTCTCTACTGTCTTCTTTCACTATCGTATTCATTTCAGCACATCAAAGATGTTATTCTGCAATCCAACCCTCTACTTGAGGCTTTTGGTAATAGTGCAACTGTCAGAAACTGGAATTCTTCACGATTTGGAAAATATGTTGAAATCATCTTTAGCCGAGGAGGAGAGCCGGTTGGAGGAAAAGTCAGCATATTTTTCGTTAGCATCTTGCTTTTTTAAGGACTTTATTAGATAAGAAAATTATATTTTGTTAAACCCCTAAAGTGTATTAAATATTATCAAATTTTGTATATCTTTGTGTTTTGAAATTCGCAATGATAACTTGAGATAAACCTTGTTTCAGTTATCAAATTTTCTTTTGGAAAAATCTCGAGTTGTACGCCAGAATCATGGAGATAGAAATTTCCATATATTTTACCAACTTTGTGCAGGGGCGGATAAGAATGTAAAAAGTGGGTGCATTGTGTTCTATTTTTCAGATATTGCCTATTTCTTGTCTTCTATTTTTCTCATTATAGAAATTTGACGCTACATATAGTATATTATTTTTTTTGCAATTGTCGCAAATTTTTAGCTAACCTTGGAATAGGAGAATTAGACTACTATGAATACCTAAAGCACAGTGTCTATAAAGCGCATGAAACAGATGATGAAAAGGAGTTCAAGAACACATTGGTAATTTCACGCTTATATCTATATATTTTAATATTTTGATCTACGTAAGAAATCTCCTAATTAACTTGTTTCAATTATTGAATTTTTTTAATGCAACTATAAAAAATACCCCAATTTTAATTGGTATATATTTAAGATATAGTCGAGTACCTCAGAATACAGGTTTTAATCAAATCTGGGTTTAAAAATATTGTTATTAATACTTAAAAACTAGGTGTTGTTGTTTGTAAATACGCTAGTGGAAGTGGATATTTCACAGTAAGTACTTGTTGTAAACACTGGTGTTCTTATAATGTTAAGAATATTTTTTCACTTGGCATAGGACGTCCAGGAATTTGATAAGCGCAACAAATGACTGTCTTTCTAAAAGTTACTTAGGGTAATATTTATATTGTTAAAGTCGATATCCGTAAAGCTAATTGGTAAGAAAAGCACTTAGGTACTTTCATATGGTCATCTTTCATTGGGTATTTGCCGAGTGACCTTAATCCTTGTCGCTTATTTGTGTAACGGTTCAGTAGATTAGTCTATTATCGTTTGGTGAGAAGCTAAAATATTGTTGTGATATCAGCCTTTCGACTGATATATATTTGAATTAAGAACGAAAAATTTTGACAATATTTATTCAGGACGTAATTCCACGATAATAAGAACTCTAGGTACTGAGTTTAGCTCTGTGCAATGTAATTGAATGAACGACAGATGATATTTGATAACAGCTCTCAGTTCAAAGCCTTTTGCCTACTCTTATAACAGTGCGGTAACCGAAATGAAATATATTGTTTCTTAGCAATTGTCATATTGAATATGAAATGCTCGGTTAGCTGATCGATAATTGTTTATAGGTGAGCAGATAATTTCTAAGTACCTGAAAAGGATCTAGTAAGATTTCGATTAGTTGTCACCACAATCAATATAATCATTCATTTAAGTCCAATTATGCTAGCGAGAATTGTGAAAATCGTAGAGGTTAGTTGGACGGTAGATTAGTGGAATGGCCTCGACGATAATAAACTATATGGTTTAAATCTCGCGTCTGGTTATAAAACGGTTACAAGGTCATTCAAATTCTTTTATTGAGCAGGTAGAGACGGGTATTAGGGGAAAGGGCGATGAAGTAGAAAAAGTTTATTGAGGTAGTTTGACAACTTGACGATAGCGTAATATGAACCTTGAAACCGCCAAAATATGGTTAATTAGCTACAAAATCATGTAACTAATCTTCAATAGAGTAAATGTTTTCTACGTTAACTTGATCTATTATATTATTTAAAAAGCAATCACCCATAACAGTTTGAAATAGCCATATTTTTAGTCTTAATTTTGATGGAGAATGGTTGGCATTCACTGTGTAAATCAGAGAATGCGAAGATTTGATGAGTGTTTGTGAAAATAAAATAAAATATTTCATATAAATCAATTAGCCGTAATTTTTCGTTTGTAGCACGCAATGAAAGTTGTTGGGATCAGCGATGAGAATCAGTTAGAGGTTCTTAGGATTGTAGCTGCTATTCTTCACATAGGGAACATCGCTTTTATCGAGGAGAACAATTTTGCAGCTATACAGAACACTGATTGTAAGAACAGCACAATCGTTTCCCTTTATTTTAAATGAATTCGCATTCTTTTTATTCCGTTAATCTTAAATAAATTTTCTTAATCTATTACTTTCTAGATTTAACATTTCCTGCTTGTCTTTTGGGTCTTACGGAAGACGATATGAAACAAAAACTGACAGCTAGACAAATGGAAAGCAAGTGAGAACTCATTCTTTCGTTCTTAGTTTTCATCGACTACGTATTAATTTTAAGATAATTTCTAATTGAAGATGGGGCGCAAAAACGGAGAAGATTAACGTTACATTGAATGTAGAACAGGCCAATTATACGAGAGATGCATGGGTGAAGGCGATCTACTCCAGAATGTTCGACTATCTCGGTTCGCTTTCTTACTTTATATTTTTAATAATTTTCCTCAATTTTAACTTATGTACATGTATACAGGGTGCGCCAAAAGTTCTGATACGGATGCCAAGTTGCATAATTTTATGGTAAAACCAGTTTTCGGAGCCTAAATTTATCTAGAGAAACATAAGATAAAAAATAATCATTTAGTTTAATCGATGTTTAAAATTCTCCTCTTTTGCGGTCACACAAACTCGTAGACGCGCCTCCAAGTTATTTACGATGGGCCGCAGCTCCGGTTGACTAATGCCGTTCCAAGATTTAACTAGAGCCACTGTAAGAGAGTTTAAACTGTTTTAGGATGTTTTACTCAACTTATTTTCCAAGACTCATCATATTGGGAAGTCCATCGGATTCAGATCAGGTGACTTTGGTGGCAAAATGTCTTTGCCCCAAAAGTTTGGAAACTGCTGCTGCAGAGCTGAACAGTTGTTTTGGCTCCATGAGCGAGTGTCGAGTTCTACTGAAATATCCAATTCTGTAATCCGAAATCTGTTGAGATCTAGGGAATCATCACCTTCAATAGAATTTTGATTTGGTAGTGTGTAGCGTTAATTTTGACATGTTCTTGACAAATGCCAACAGAGTTTTACCTGATACAGTTAATCCGGCCCAAATCATGATAGATGGCGGAAAATGACTTCTGGCACTTACGGATACTCTCTCAGACCTCCGATGTCCACGTTAAAGAAGTTGCCTACGGTTCTGACTATTGCATGCCGTGTTGACAGTGAAAATATTCTCATTTGTGAAAAAGCACGTGTGAGGCGCGGCTCTCTCGAACGATATCTAACAGTTGCGTTGCTTGTTCGTAACGATTGGCTTTCATTTTCTTTGTCAACATATGAGCTCGACGGCTCTTATATGGGTAGAACCTTAGTTCATGTTTGACAATTCTCCTCATTGATGTTAGACTGATATTGAGGTCAGAAGCTATCTTCCTCATCAATCTCTTCTTATCTCGGAGGATTCTCTTATTGACCATTTTTATAACACAAGAAGTATTCACGGATCTTGGTCTTCCACTCCTAGGACAATCCTTTACTGTCCCAAACTCCTGATATCGTTTTGAAGTCTGGTGAACAGCGATTGTCGTGACATAGAGCTTCTTAGCAATCACAATATTCTTCTCTCTTTGTTTGTGCAAGTGGATTATGGTATTGCGTAGAGCTTTGGACATTGAATAACAGTTCAGAGACGAAATAATTCAATGATATTTTAAAAATGGTCCAACGACTCTTTAAGCAACACGCTTACATTAACATAGCGAAATGCTGCGTCATATATGCTAATTTAGCTGCACTTGAAACTTGTAGCAGAACTTTTGGCGCACATGTATAGGCTTATAGCAATATATTTCAATTTCGCCTTTATATATATCAAAAATAATCTGCTTTATTAATTGTTTTATGTATTGTTTATATATTTAGTCGATGCAGTCAATAATGCGCTGCGTGTCATAGAAGAAGTAAATACTGGTTTATCCATCGGAATTCTTGATATCTATGGTTTCGAGATCTTCAATAAAAATGGGTTCGAACAATTTTGGTAAGTAAAGTGAAATTTGTAAATAATAGCATATTTATAGTTATAGCATAAATCAAATGATTATAAATACCTAATTATAAACAGATAACGAAACAGAATCCTGTAGATTGAAAGGGAAATAATTTCAGCATTAATTTTGTGAACGAGAAGTTACAACAAATATTTATTGAGTTAACACTGAAAGCTGAGCAGGAGGAATATGTGAAGGAAGGAATTCAGTGGCAGGAAATAGATTATTTTAACAATAAAGTAGTCTGTGATCTCATTGAGGCTAAAAGACCACCAGGTGGGTTCTATCAAGCGGTTGCTAAATCATTACTGTAAATTCTATTATTTCCTTACCTAATATTATTTTTATTCCTAATTTATATGTAATAACATCTTTCCGCGTGTTCTCTCCTTCCTTATCTTCATGTCTCTTTAGTTCTCTCACTCTCAGTACTTTTGTCCCGTTTTTAATTGGCTAGAGTGATAAATTAGTACTAATAATATTTCTAGAATTAAAACAGTTAAATGCTAACATTTATTAAAATTATAAGTAGGTTAATTGGCTGTCTATTTAATACTGTGTTGGAAATCATGAGAATTTTACATCTACTGTAAAGTAACAAATATAATTGATATTAAGTTTCTTAGGTATAATGTCAATATTGGACGACACCTGTGCGCAGAATCATGGTCAGTCAGAAGGAGTGGACAATCAATTCGTTAGTACCCTCGACAAAGCTTTTCTTCAAAACCCTTACTACCAAACTGGAGCCGATTGTTTTGTCGTAAAACACTATGCGGGTAATGTGAGTCTCATTCACTCTTTGCTTGCCATCTGTTTTCTCTCGTCCCTCATATAAAAGATAAATGCATTTATGTGATACGTTCAGGTAACCTACACAGTTGATGGCTTCTGTGATAGAAATCGAGATGTTTTATACCCCGATCTCATTATGTTGATGCAGAAAAGTACTAAGTGAGCACCAAATGTTGATACCTAATAAAATTGATACAACATTAGGCATAATTCGAAATCGAGAAGCCAGTTGGTAAAATAGGAAAAGAAAATTAGACTAACCAATAATCATACTTTGGTACAATTTTTAGCCCCTTCCTTCGTTCATTATTCCCAGAAGTTCAATCAGGCAATGGAAAGCGACCAACAACTGCCTCCATGAAAATCAGGGCAAGTTGGTCTTTGATATACAGTACGTTTCAAAATGGTAACATACTTTGCTTTTTTTCTGTTCTCTATCGTCAGATTGATCCGATTTTTTTCTGAAGTCAGGATAAATAGCTTTGGAATTCTCTAGTTTAAATTTCATCGTTTTTAATTAAAAATTACCACTTTTATGCTAATTTTTTTCAAAAACACTAATTTTTCGGTCTTTCAAAATGATAACGCATTTTATTAAAATATGTGTTTATGATAAAAACAATAACAACCAATGTATATAACAATTCATTAATAGTAAGTACAACTACTACTTCTATTAAGAACTTTAAAAGTTCGTTTAGGAACACTGTTTACTAAATTTTTGATGCCATTATTGTCTACTTCGCTCCACGCTTTGCTAATGACACTGGAAATTCTTGACGGTTATCGGCATAAAACCGACGTACGAGAATTGCCAAGAGGTTCTCCATCGAATTCAAGTTTGAAGAATGCGAGAGCCAGTCCGGAATGTCCACGTCATTGTTCTCCAGACAGGTCTTGGTGCTTCGACTGACGTGGATGGTGCATTATCTAGATGTAACTTTTGGAACACATTGGAAATTTAGGACTAGATGATGTCCTAAGACATCCTGGTAGTCAGCGCTGTTGATCTTCGTCGAGAGAAACGCCAAGTTGATTAGTCCCGTAGCGCTGAAAGCTCCCCAAACCATAGCACTCCCTTTACCGAAATTATGGGTTGAAAAATGCCGGGGTGTCTTACGTAAATCCCTCGAGTAGGAGTGATAACAATCAGGGCCATCTAGGTTGAACTCCTTCCCATCACTGAAGATCATCTAAATTCGAAACAGCCTTCCTGGAGAGCTTGAAGACATCGTCAATCTGCTTCACCGTGTAAAACCGGCAGTTGGCAGTGCTTTAATTTGACATCTTTCGTGTATAATGAATTTAGAAGCAGAACCTATTGTTAGGATGGTTCAGGATTAGTGAATTTGCTCTTTTTTCGTTAATTAACGTCAATATGTAAATAAGAGTGATATCATTTTGAAACGCACTGTATTATATTAAATGGTTATAATTTGCAACAAATAATCCCTATAATTACAGAGTCAAGCAAATGTTCTAGTGGAGTCATTGATGGCATGTATCCCTCACTACGTCCGATGCATCAAACCAAATGAGACGAAGAAATCGGATGACTGGGATGAACAGAGGTAATACTTGTATATTCGGCAGAAAGATATCTAGAAATGTGTTAATAAACTTTAGCTAACTATAAGAACTTGTCAATACAATTATTTATTGTCTCAAGTTCCGGAATTATCGTCATCCATAGAGCAAACTTAATACTAATTCGGATCCACTTTTCGAAGTTGATTACTCCTTTGAATTATTCACTGTTTTTCAGTACCTATAAGTTAATATGTGGTTAATATTATATAGAAGAAAAGCTATTTATTTTAATAAGATAAAATTCATAACATCACTGAAAAAAAATGACAATAGAGGTGATACTTTTCTAAAACTTCTACATATATAACATTTTTGATATGAACAAAGAATGATGCAAATTCAAGGGTAATAATGCTTTCTAACAAATTCTTAAAAGTGGTATCTCAGCAATTTAATACGCTCAGAGTTCGTCACCAAGTCAAATATCTTGGCCTTCGTGAGAACATTCGAGTGCGAAGAGCTGGTTTTGCATATCGAAGACCGTTTGAGAAATTTCTCTGGAGATATGCCATTCTCACAAAGGAAACTTGGCCGACGTTTATAGGAGACCCGAAACATGGTTGCAAAGTAAGATCTATATTTTCTTCTTTTCTTTTTCCTCTTTTATTTTATTCTTAATTGTCTCTCTTTAATCTCCCTTTTTATCTCTAATTTTTGATATACAGATTATTTGTCATAGCGTGAAAATGGACCAGGATCAATATCAAATGGGGAAGAGTAAAATATTTATCAAAAATCCAGAATCGGTGAGTTAACTTCTAAATCAGTGTTAAATCCCATTTTTTCGACTTTTGAAGAGTTTTTTTGCAAATTTAAAAATGGTTTTTAAAAGAGTAGATTTAATTAATTTTGAGATTCAAGTTGAATTGTTGAGTTTGATAATTACTATCTCTAAATCTACATCATGTTTGTCAATTTATTTTTATAAATACTGTTTTTCACTGTGTGATTGAGATTGTTAACTATAAAATATATGTTTATTCAGCTATTTCTTTTGGAAGAAATGCGCGAGAGAAAATATGATGGATTTGCCAGGATCATACAAAAAGCATGGAAATATTACAGTGCTAGAAAGTATCATGCCAAGCAGAAGGTTGGTGATTCGCCTATAATAGAAAGTGGTAAAATAGTAGAAAGGGAGAAACCATCAAGCAAATATATGAGCCTTTAAAGGATCTCATTTGGCACAAAATTCATTTTATAAATTCTTAAGGAGCAAGCATCTGACCTGTTCTATGGAAAAAAACAGCGAAAACGATATTCGCTTAACAGAAATTTCGTTGGAGATTATATTGGACTTCAACACTACCCGGCATTGCAAGTATGACTAAGTTACCGTCGTTCAAATAGTAGAGGGAATTTAGATTATTTTAAGTGGATACAATCTAAAGCATCTTTAAAAAGATATTATTGAACAAATTATTTACAGTCTCTAGTTGGAAAAAGAGAGCGAATTCAATTTGCTCACACAGTAAACAAATTTGATCGACGGTTTAAAGTGAGTCTGATTACTTCGTTTAGTGAGGATTTTGCGTTGATTTATGTAATATTGTACAACTTCATGTAATGGGTTTTTATAGTAATTTAAAGGTAGGAATGATGTTTATATTTTACATGTTTATTAATTGGAGCATTATTTTCTGCTACCTAGATCTCTAAATTGGATTTGCTTCTAACTCCCAAGAATCTCACATTAATCGGAAGAGAGAAGTCGAAAAGTAAAATTAATAAGGGAAAACTCATTGAAGTGATCAAAAGGTATTAAACGCTTACAATAATCGTATTTAATTTGTAATTATTAGTTATTTATATACTTTACTTATTAACGTAACCATGTGCATCTATTCTTTCTTAATTCATTTTTTATAGACAAATTGACCTCGCCCGCATCTTGTCAATCGGTCTCAGTCCCTACCAAGATGATATCATTATCATCAATGTCCGTGAGGACTATACGTCGTTTCTAGAAACACCTTTCAAAACGGAATTAATAACAGCACTCAGGTTATATTTAGGTTCATTCCTACTGTATGATGGAGAAAAATTTTCTTGCGCCGCTTTTAATATTTTCCAATTAAGCTTTTATTAAAATTATCAACTTCCAGTTTAACCGTCCTATGTCCTTCAGCAAGCGGTTCAAGGAACGGACTAATGGAGGGCTACTACAGCTGGAGTTCAAAACCACGCATACGATCACTTTGAAAAAGTCTCGATTTGGAGGGGGCACGCGAACTGTACACTTCCGTCTCCAACCACATGGAACATCCAAGATGACACTGCAGCCTAATGGGAAAAGTCTCACTATTAGTGTAGGGCAAGGAATGCCTAATACCACTCGTCAGTTTTCTTTATCATCCTGCATACCTTTTCCTATTTTTAAATATTAGTATTACCAATGCTATACTGTATTTCACTAACGTATCGAGTTAACATTCGCGTCTATTTATTTATTTCTTTATTTATCGGTACATAGTGTGTGTAAATTCAAGAAACAAAAAGAAAAAGACAAAAGACAGTGGAATGAGACAGGTGTGGTAACAATAGATCACTAATTACTGAAAATTTGTAAAGTAGTGTAAAAATAAACTCGGTATCGGATTATTGAATGGTACTTTTGTATCATTGCAAAGGCTTAACATAACATCGACTAATACGAGAATGATGTCTCATAGGATCCGAGTTATTCCTAGGAAGACCGACTACGAAACAGTAACTACAGCAATAGTGAAGTAATTTAGAAACTAAAATGTTGGTAATATTATCTCATAAATATACCTCGTATGGTTCATTAGATTTTATAATTATTGTCTTTTTTGAGTAGAAGCAAAATTACCTGATTTCTCTTTAACATTGACATGATAATCTAGAATTAACATAGACTATTACAACTAGAGATTTTTCAAAATTTTCCTAGTAACCTTAGAATATTTCCTAAATCAAGTGAATTAATTCTCTCTATGAATATATACGAATTTGTTGTTGTTTCATTTATATATTTGCAGTTTTTTACGTATGAAGTTACACAAGCTTATAGTTAACTTATAGTGCAACTAACCACCAACTGAAAGATTGTAGTTTTCTTTCTAAACAAGGAATGGAATTTAGATTTTTTTAACTTTAACAAGAAATGTTGAATTTCAAATGCACAGCTGTTTGTAGTCTCCAAAGTCCCATCTGAATGTAGTTGCCTTATGATCGATGTTTAGCATGATAATCGGATATTAAAATAAGGGGATATTTCTATCAAAACTTTTGTTAAGATCCTTCAATATAGCCAAAGCTCAAACAATTATACTTCAGAGAATAATTTCACAAATAAAAATCCCATCCTCGTATTAATTAGACTATAAAAAAACTACTTTGCTCATTAATATTTTATGATTTCACTTCTATTATAGTAGGAAGTTTTCTATAGTAACTATTTAAGTCTCATTTTTTAACTTGTATTACATTAAATGATCCTATTACTTTCTATAATAACTTAAATATCCTCCTGTTAATGAATTGCCACTAAATTACGTATTTGCTATTGTTTTCAGGCCCTTCTATGCAACGTCCATCTGAAGGATACCAGAGAAGAGTAGACAAATTACGAACCTCAACCAGAAAGTCATCCAATCGTACAGCGCCTCTGGTCCAAGGAATGGCACAAATAAATATAAACGGAATGACAAAAGAGGTATTCTTAATATTATTATTTCCGTAATCAATCATGTTTATATATTGTCTTCAGTTGCCATCATCCATCGTAGACCGAAGACCATCTGGGCAAAGTTCGACGAGTCAAAATTCATGGAATCAAAATCAGTCAACTTCAACAAGCTCAAGTAACTCGAGATGTAAGTACTTGCTGATCTAATACTTCAAAGACAGCTTAATTGAACAAAAAACTTGAATAAGTTTAATTTCAGTTAATCCTACAGATTATGATGGCGTTCCAACTGCTTTCACAACTCAAGCACCTGTTACCTCAGTGGTAAGAACTTTCATTGTCGTACTGCTAGATATTAGATAACTATCTATAGTTTTAGAGATATTACTTTTTTTTTATTCCATATTTCCATTAATTTTTGAGTTGTTTAGTTGATGTTTTCTAAGGTTCGTCCTGCACCACGACCTAACAAACCAAAGCCTCCGAGAAAACCCCGGCCCTATCCAGTTGTCATAGCTCTCTATGGTTATGACGCACAAGACACTGATGAATTATCATTTCAGGCAGATGATGAAATTGAACTAATGCAAAAACGTGAGTTTGTAATTTGATCGATTAGCATCTTTATTTCATTACTTGAAGAATAATGATTTCACACCTCCTTTCACTGTTCTTCTGTTACACTGGTGTTTCTGTTTTCCATCGATTATTCTCTTAGTATCATTCTATACTTACATGTTTAACATTTCCCCATTCTCTACTGCTTTAAGAAGAATACCTAACTCTTCCAATGTTGATGCATTTTTCAGATGAATCGGGCTGGTGGCAAGGAAAATTGGGCAATAATATTGGCTTGTTTCCTGCCAACTACATTAAGGAATAGGAAAGGTATTAATAGACATTTATTTCCAATTTTTGGTGTATTTTAACTTATGCAATTACGTATTATTTATTACTTATAGTGTTAAGTTTTGCTATTAGACTATGCAAATTCACTCGATCGACTGAGTCACGTATATAACCAATATTGTTGTTTAAATCACATGTCAGGAAGTGCATATACTATTTTTGCTATAACTAAGACTATAAAATAAACAAAAAGATTATATGAGTAATTTCCAGGACATTTTAAGTTACATACAAGAATCAGGTATTGTAATTACTTATTGCTCAAGTGACACTCATTTTTGTTCTTCTTTTTATTAGTAATTGATCATTTACTCTTCGTTTAAAGAATTCCCTGTTACTATAGTATTATTTCACAAAACAGTGCATTTTGTTTGTCTGTCTACTTATACGCTTTCCCAAAGTAAGAAAACGATATGTAAATCTAGAAGTTTATTGTAAATAAGTAATATTAAAATTGATTTGATGCTGTGGACTAAGAAATCACTAAATTCTGATTTGCTGAATATTATTAGTTGTATTTTTAGTGTCACATAACAATTTGTAAAGAGTGAAAAATTACAAGCTTTTTGCGAAATTAACAACCATTTAATTACAAATATATAAGGTTATATTCTTTACAAATGTTGACTTACTTCTTAGTAGTCTATTTATTAAAGACACCACAAATGCTAGTAGTGATGTCACTAACGTGACATTATATAGGTGTAGAAGGAATTTTCACTAATCTATTTTCAATTTTAAATAGACTTGCTTGTTTTATTACAAAAGTTGTTAAACATGTAAGACCAAAATATTACGAGTCTGTGATACAACATTATTCTTCGATTTTATGGCTCAATAAAAATATTTAAGATTCTTATTGCTCAAATTTGTATATATTCATCGCTAATTGTATGATTTGATCTACTATGATTTTTATAAACAAATTTTTATTAGACAATTAAGTGAAATAAATAAATGTAGCTGGCCATCAAAAGTACTGTTTACGTTTAGTCATGCATCTAGCACATATAATGACATCTCTCTTTTTGTGACAACCTTCGTAGCCGTTTTTTCATTAGTAAGAGATGTCATATTAGAATTATTTATCACTTATATTTAATTTGTATTTAGGTACTACTCCAGCTACCTCTTTTACTTAGGGTCTCCAAAAATACAAAGAATGCATCCTTTAAATCTTAAATAGTATAGGGTAGCACTTCCTCCGAAAGACCATAATCTTACCTTACCTTATCACAGAGGTAGTTCTGGTCAGTTTCTGCCACTCATAGTGGGTGGCTTTCCGAAGGACTACTGAAGCTCGAGCAAATTAGAAAATTTAAAAGCACAGAAAGATAAATGATAGCCGATACGAGATCACCAGTCTGAGACACTGTCAAGGCTCTTCTTCTGTTGTTTCCCAATAGCCCTCGACAGATAATATGGTGGTCTTGTGGTGTAGATCACAAGTAGTGGGGAGAAAAGCATAGGATCGGTTCCGTTCGGGCGCGGAGAGGCGTTCGCGGACTCGGCATATTTCTTGCCAAACTCGTCCGATGGATGTCTCGGCAGCAATTCTCATCCGAAGTAGCTGGGTTGTGATTGAAGAGAGATGGCCAACAAAGTCTTTCCTTAGGCAGGTAACGAAATTCCCTCGCAGACGTTTAGAGACACTTTGTGACGAGTGCAAAACGATAGCCTAAGAGCGTAGAAATAGAGCAGTTTAATCGGCCAACACACATAACTGACTCGGTCCAATTTTATACAGAAATATATAAAAATTCATATAACACTAATCATTTAGTGGTTGCATTATGAGCTATCGTGGCCTAGTGGTAGTCGGCGAGGCGCGGGGTGTGGTGGTCGACGGCTCGATCCCAGCCGCTTCCCTTTTGATCTTCTCGTATTGAGTAATAGCTAATCATTTATTGTGCGTATTGGCGAACCAGGCTGAGGTACGGAATAGGTTGACGTGGGGGTTTCGGCTCTTCGCGAGTCAAATCGCAGTCGACCGATGCAGCGGTAAGTTTCGGTGCACTTGGACGGTGAGTTTGGAAGACTCCGAGCAAAGTAAGTTTATTGGTGAGTTTTTCTCTCTATTTTTCAGCGCTCTGTTGAGCCGAGGCCTTTGACTCAGCGCTATGTTGAGCCGAGGCCTTTGACTCAGCGCTCAACTCCCGCCTCTCCTTCGGGAGAGGAGTGGGATAATTTTTGACGCTCCTGGAGCGTTCGGCACTTAGGTGCTGAACTGCTTCAGGAGCTCTATGGCACCTAGGTGCCATTTGACCCTAAGGGGTCACGCTGAAAAACATTGGAAAGACGAATCTATGCCCAATTTTTTTTCTCTGCGTCTCTTATCTCTCGACTGAAAAACTGAACCAGCGAGAAGTACGGAAACCGAAAAGTGTTTATATTTTTCAATTTTCTAGTTTCTTCGGGCTTCAAAAGCCCTTCGAAAGCCACTCACAACGAGTGGCTGGACACGACCAGAACTACCTTCCGGAAAGGGAAGGTAGGATATGGTCTTTTGGAGGGAATACTACCCTATACCCTTTAAGGGTTGGGGTAGTATCCTTCCTAATTTTGGAGACCTTAGCCTAGAGGTAGCTAAGGTTCTATCTATATATAAATGAATATATCTGATTAGATTACTTTAGAATGTTGAAAAATTGGGCATAGATTCGTCTTTCCAATGTTTTTCAGCGTGACCCGTTAGGGTCAAATGGCACCTAGGTGCCATAGAGCTCCTGAAGCAGTTCAGCACCTAAGTGCCGAACGCTCCAGGAGTGTCAAAAATTATCCCACTCCTCTCCCGAAGGAGAGGCGGGAGTTGAGCGCTGAGTCAAAGGCCTCGGCTCAACAGAGCGCTGAGTCAAAGGCCTCGGCTCAACAGAGCGCTGAGTCAAAGGCCTCGGCTCAACAGAGCGCTGAGGCAAAAGCCTCGGCTCAACAGAGCGCTGAGTCAAAGGCCTCGGCTCAACAGAGCGCTGAGTCAAAGGCCTCGGCTCAACAGAGCGCTGAGGCAAAAGCCTCGGCTCAACAGAGCGCTGAAAAATAGAGAGAAAAACTCACCAATAAACTTACTTTGCTCGGAGTCTTCCAAACTCACCGTCCAAGTGCACCGAAACTTACCGCTGCATCGGTCGACTGCGATTTGACTCGCGAAGAGCCGAAACCCCCACGTCAACCTATTCCGTACCTCAGCCTGGTTCGCCAATACGCACAATAAATGATTAGCTATTACTCAATACGAGAAGATCAAAAGGGAAGCGGCTGGGATCGAGCCGTCGACCACCACACCCCGCGCCTTGCCGACTACCACTAGGCCACGATTTCAGCTACTCGGCTACGTAAAGGATTAGTGTTATATGAATTTTTATATATTTCTGTATAAAATTGGACCGAGTCAGTTATGTGTGTTGGCCGATTAAACTGCTCTATTTCTACGCTCTTAGGCTATCGTTTTGCACTCGTCATAAAGTGTCTCTAAACGTCTGCGAGGGAATTTCGTTACCTGCCTAAGGAAAGACTTTGTTGGCCATCTCTCTTCAATCACAACCCAGCTACTTCGGATGAGAATTGCTGCCGAGACATCCATCGGACGAGTTTGGCAAGAAATATGCCGAGTCCGCGAACGCCTCTCCGCGCCCGAACGGAACCGATCCTATGCTTTTCTCCCCACTACTCGCGATCTACACCACAAGACCACCATATTATCTGTCGAGGGCTATTGGGAAACAACAGAAGAAGAGCCTTGACAGTTCTCAGACTGGTGATCTCGTATCAGCTATCATTTATCTTCTTGTGCTTTTAAATTTTCTAATTTGCTCGAGCTTCAGTAGTCCTTCGGAAAGCCACCCACTATGAGTGGCAGGAACCATATTATCGTATGCTTTACGCGTTTTGTGGTCTACTTATATTCCCATAATAATCTCTCGAATCTGTGATATTCTCTTTCTTATCAGAAGCCACCTTTGTATAGAACTAAGGAAATCACATTCAAAAGAACCGTAGTCTGACGCTGAATCCGAATTTGTAATTAAAATACAAAATAGATCGTTTGGAAGCGAGTTACAATCGATTGTGTACTTAAGGAATTCGGTGCATTTGTTACCAGGAACCCTCAGCGTCAGTGTAAATATCTGGATTATTCTAATGTGTGTAGTGTATGAACATAATAACTTTATAATTTGTCACTTTATAATAAAGTAATGTTAGAAATCGGAGGTAAAAGTGGGAAAATCAAGTATCTATAATTATATTAATGTTTAGATATAACACTAATAATAAGGACATGGTAATGTATAGTGGAAGTACTTACACCTGTGAACTGAGTATTGACATAAAACAGAACTTTATTATGTATTCTGAAAATATAGCACATAAGTAACGACTAATTTTAAATCGGTATGCTATGCTAATTTACATTATACTTTAAAAACGCCGTTAAAATGTAGTTCTTAAGATGTTTTTTTCGAATCCTTTAACTACGGTGCAGTATTTGTGGCTACAGTATTTACACTATTAAAGGAGGTGTCATATAGTGTTTAATTTTTTTTTCCAAAAAAGCATAAAAGTTTCTTATATTCAGAACCAAGTAGGAAAATGTTCTTTTACATTAGGTGTATTCAATCATGTTACATTGCAGTATGCTTCAATCAGTGTCATAGTTACCGCATATAGCTCACAACCGTTTTTCCCTCTCTTGTATAAATTGGTAAAATGTGACATTGTCTATTCAAAATTTTAATTGACCCTCATCTGTTAATTGCTTAATGCTACCCAGTAATGGTAGTATATGCGTACTTCACATCAACCTCTTCGTCATTTACTTTCTTGATGATAAATACCAGTGCATAAGAATAGAGCAGATAATTTCAGGTATTTTTCATACTGTTTAGTAGTCATGATACTGATATAACCTGACTGTATCGCATAACCACCCACTTGAGTAGCGATCATATTTTCTTCTGCATATAATTTCATTATTTGCTACCCCTTACAAAATAATCATGTAAATATTTACCACGTAAGAATATAAATTTTTACTTAAAAGGTTTATGACAATCTACTTTGGTAAGGTGCCATTTATGATGCACGATTAATCAATTTTAGATAATTTCTACTATGAACTAAAACTCAGTACAGTGGCAATATTCAGATTGACAGAAATGCGTACCAAGCTAGTTACTTACTATCATATGAATTGTAATCATTATGTATGATACTTTACTGACTCAGTTGTAAATATTAGCATATTATTAGTAATATTTATAAGGTGATATTAAGCTGCAATTAATCTCACAGTTTTTACATATTATTCTTAAGTAGTTATTTCTTTTAACAATTTTCTTATTGTTTTGTGTCACAGTGTTATTACGGACTTACTACTTTTAATCAAATTTTAATGGCATAAATCCCAATTTCTGTTGATAATTTGCATTATTATTAATTAGAAGTTGTATATTGCTCACTTTATGCCGAGATTTTCATTCCTTATTGTTCTATTTTCTTCATCTGCTTATATTCAATTGATTTTAGTCTGGTATATTATATTATATTACTTTTCTTGACATATCTATTGTATATTGTAATAACTACATATAAATAAAGAAACAAATGAATAAATAAATTTATCTTTTAGCTTAATGCGAACTAAACTTGATAATCGCATAAGAACACTTATTGAGAATGGTGTTGGGGTTGGACATCGTAGCATGTTTGCTATCGTTGGAGATAAAGGTCGAGATCAGGTGTGGTATGAATTATTGATGTTTATTAGTTACGGTTTAGATTCAAGTTGAAGTAACTAAATAATAGGTATACTTGACTGTAAAAATTTTTGGTTTTTCAGGTCCCGGTTATTCATCACATTCTTACGAAAGCAGCTGTAGCTGCTCGACCCTCAGTACTATGGTGCTACAAAAAAGACTTAGGATTTAGTTCAAACAAAAAGAAGAGAATGCGAGAAATTTTGCGTAAAGGATCGATTAGCACTATTAGTGTAAGTTCATTTACAAATCAGATGTAAAGGGTGGGTTAAAAAATACCAACTAAGGAATATATAGTTTTTCGAAATCTTAATTTCATTGGAATATAGCTTAAAATGCAATTATCGATCCTTTGGAAACCCATTTTTGTTTTTGTTTTCACATAAACTCAACTACATCTAATTTTTCTACTATAGAAACTGAAAATAGGCTGCTATATCAAATTTGTATATAATATTTGACTGTTTTAAAATTTTGTTGTATCGTAATTATATGTAATCTCCATTTAGAACACTTACACCTCTGATGTTAGTTTGTCCCATACAGTAATAATATTTTTCCTGGTATTATCAGTGAGTAGGAACCTATCTTCAGAATAAAACTTGTAAATCCGAAACCATCTACATTCTACATTCACAGGTATTCAAATTAGGTGAATTCCAAGGCCATTGACTGAGTTACTATAATAAATTTAGAGACTTATATTGTGAAGTATTTAGCGGATTTTCTTGGCTTTGATATATGGGGAAATTCTCTATGAAAATGAATTCAGTTGGATGCAAGGATCTGAAAGCAGAAAGAAAACAATCTACAAATACAATTGTAGTACAACAAATTATAACATTTAAATATTTAAAACTTCTCTATAACAAGAACCTCTTCTAATTATAAGAGCAGTGGAAAGTTGAGATGAATGCATTCGCATCCGTAGGGAGAAAAAGGTATCCTTCATTGGATCAAGAATTGCACTTTTTATTTGTGGCATATGCCATTGAAGTTAAGATGATCGAAAAGCTAAGGAATTAAGCTTTCACGAACGTTTATAAGGCTTAATTATTTTCAAATGTTAAGCAAAGAATATTTTTAATATGAGTATTTTGTTTGCCTGTATTTTTGGATAGTAAGACAATAAAAATGTTGCTCTAGTCTTATTGATTTTAGAACACAATCTTTTTAGGAAGATGATCCGTTTGAGATATTTGTGTCATCAACACAAATCAGATATTGTTATTACAATGAAACACACACGATTCTCGGAAATACGTATGGAATGCTAGTGTTGCAGGTTTTACTATTTTTGTGATTGTAAAATTTTTAAATGTATAATTACTATTTAAAAAAGTTTTGACAGGATTTTGAAGCACTGACTTCTAATTTGTTGGCTCGTACCATAGAGACAGTTGAAGGTGGTGGAGTGATTGTATTTCTTATGAAGAGTGTCAACTCGTTACGCCAGTTATATACTATAGCCATGGTAAATTTAAATGATTATATTTTTAATTATATGCTTGTATATTTAAGTGTTTTAGGATGTACATAATCGTTATCGCACCGAATCACATACTGAAATTGTTGCGCGATTCAATGAACGATTTATCCTGTCTCTAGCTAGCTGTAAAAGTATCGCAGTTCTCGATGACCAACTTCATATTTTACCTATATCAAGTCATATTACGGATATAGAACCAGTCCCCTACTCTGCAAAGGTAATCAACATGCGATGTGAATGTAATATTATTATTATCTATATTATTTGGATTATTTAAAATTTATGTTACAGCTTGAAATTTCTCTATTGCTTTCCATTTATTTATAGTAAAAGGGATATTAGGACATACATTTTCCACAATTTATTAAGCAGAAATCATTATGATAATATTAGAATGCTTTATCTCCGTCTGAGGCTGAGCTAAATACTATGAAAGAGGCAATGAAGGATACTAAGCCTATTGGATCGCTTCTAAACAAATGCCGAACTGCTTGTCAAGGAAAAGCCCTTTTGCGGTACTCAGTTTTCACCAGTGGATAATTAGTATTTTCTAGTACTAATTTTGTATTCTAACTAAAATGATATTTATACATTTAATAAATTCTTCCCATGAATTGAAAATTTTAGGCTCCTTGATGTTATCACAGAGAAAACACTGAATGCTACTTGTTCATTAACTGCTGCAAGAGGTCGTGGGAAATCCGCGTCTTTAGGTTTGTTTGGGTAGTTTAGGGGGAGGTCATTTATAATATATTTCTAATTTTCTTCAATCTATGGATTTCTAGGGTTAGCATTGGCTGGTGCAATTGCTTTCGGATATACGAATATATTTGTAACATCACCATCACCAGAAAATATTCGAACTTTATTTGAATTTGTCGTCAAGGGCTTCGACACACTAGATTACGAGGTTTAAATAATTATATATTATTGTTTTTATTTTCGAGATTAACTATCTCACTAGTTCATATAATATTGTAAACATTAATTGTCAATATCTGGCCTACTATAATATAAGTTGTAAAATATTATTAAAGTGAGTTTTGATTAGAGTAATAAGACTGGTATTATTACTTATTCACTATACAATTATGGTTTTTGCATATATATTCCAATATTCTGATCAGAGTCATAAAATAGAATGGTATGAAATTAAAGTGGATGGTCAATTTAAGAAACATTTTTTTAAAATCCATTTACTGAATATAAATTGCTAGTTCTCTAATATTATTCCTATTAATATATTTTTACGTATGCTAATAACATTGCTTAGTTTTAGGAGCATACAGACTACGAACTAATACAGTCAACTAATCCTGAGTTCCGAAAAGCTCTTGTCAGAATCAATGTGTTTAAGGAACACAGACAAACCATACAGGTTGTTTTAGAGAATGTGTTTTAAAGTAAATAAAGTTTTAATTAGAAAGGGCTTGTTCAAAGCGTGGGGGTATAGCTCAGTGGCAGAGCATTCGACTGCAGATCGAGAGGTCCCTGGTTCAACTCCGGGTGCCCCCTGTTTTTTACCTTCTGAACATTTCGCTTTTGAGTTTTTATGTATTCTAAATTTTTAGTTTGTTGAAAGTATCATTAATCCGCTTGATCTGGAATTTTAGTTTTATTTTAGTACATTCATCCATCAGATGCAATCAAGTTGGGTCAGGCTGAACTCGTTGTTGTAGATGAAGCAGCAGCAATCCCCTTACCCCTTGTAAAGAATTTGATCTCCGGTAAGTTCCTCTATTATATCAGGTGTTTAACTATAATTTTTAATGGCAATATTTAGTATTTTATGTTATTTATAATTATTATTTTAGGACCCTATCTTGTTTTTCTCGCTTCAACCATAAATGGCTATGAGGGTACAGGCAGGAGTCTTTCACTAAAGTTGTTGCAGCAATTAAGACAACAGGCTGCCGGCTGTGCTAAAGGAGAAAAAACCTCTTCAAGTAAAGGTATGTTTATCATTGCTAGAAACGTCATAGTTACTAGTGTTAAAAATACGAGTGTGTCTAATGTGTCTATTGGTATTCTTTGCCAATTAGAAAGTTTAAGAAGAATTAAATTAAGAAAATGTAATACTTTGTGTTCAGGTCGCATTTTACATGAACTGACTATGGAAGAGAGCATTCGATATAAGCCTGGCGATAAAGTGAGTATTTAGTTGAATTTAAACATGCCTTAGATATTTTTACGGCATTTATTTCTTCTTAAACTACAACTAACTCATTATTTTCTAGATTGAACAATGGTTAACTAAAGTGTTATGCCTTGATGCCTCCAGTAGTAGTAGCCGTCTTTCATGTGGTACACCGTCACCAAAAGATTGTGAATTGTAGGTTATCAGAAAGAATTATTTCTGAATTACTTTCAATTTTAATGCTAATTTTCATTAAATACATGAGCACTAGAGTTATATCTATTAATTACTTAGGTTTATTGCATCAAAAAATTCATTTAATTAATGGTTTTTGTTAGGTATTATGTAAATCGAGACACGCTATTTTCGTTTCACAAAGCGTCTGAATCATTTCTTCATCAACTAATGGGTATCTATGTATCGGCTCATTACAAGAACTCTCCAAATGATCTACAGGTGCTATACGTTTTAAAATTTACTAATTGAACTATATATCTCTTATTTTTTTTAAATTAAATAACATATTTTCAGATGCTGAGTGACGCTCCAGCTCATCACTTGTTTGTTTTGATGGCTCCCGTTAAAAAGGATGTTAACGTTTTACCTGAAGTTTGTTATATTATTATGCCGCGTTAAATTCTTCATATATTTTTTTGCTCTGAGTTGAATTTTTATAGAAAAAAAACCAAATTTCGTGCATTTTAAGTTCTCACTAGCTTATCCCTTCATTTGTTCTTTAGATTCTTAGTGTGGTACAAGTATGTATAGAGGGTAACTTATCGAAGGATACTATTTCGGGTGGTTTAGAGAGGGGGAAAAGAGCAGCGGGTGACCTTTTACCATGGACGGTGTCACAACAGTTTATGGTAAGCCTTTAAATAACATTATGTTAATTACTATTATACGTATTATCTATATGAAAGAAAGAATGCTTTAATTAGAAAATCCCTTTAGGACCGTGAATTCCCATCGCTTTGTGGTGGTCGTATTGTTCGTATCGCTGTTCACCCTGATTATCAAGCAATGGGATATGGCAGTCGAGCAATAGAGCTACTGGAAGAATACTATTTGGGGAAAATTCCATCACTTGATGAGAATGTAGCTAAAGAAAAAACTCGTACGGTCAAGGTAGGTAATATAACTTTTGATCTGAAGTGTTCATAATTCTACGCCGAAATTCTCATAACGCAGTTATTTTAATCATTTTAATTTTCTAGGACGGTGACACAGTAGAGTTGTTGGAAGAACAAGTTGCTCCACGTCTTCATCTTCCTCCACTTTTATTAAAACTAAGTGAAAGGAAGGCAGAACGTCTTGATTATATTGGTATATATACGTCATAGATTTCTGCTATTCTATTTTCTCCATTTATGTTATTTTCATATCCATGTTTGAACTTGTAAAATAAGTTTCCGCATCTCTTTCATAAGTTCCAATTGCTTAATTTCAAAAAAATATAAATTCATTGCAGGTGTATCATTCGGTCTTACTCTTAATCTTTTGAAATTTTGGAAGAAAAGTGGTTTTGTACCAGTGTACATACGACAAACCACCAATGAACTTACAGGGGAATATACTTGTGTAATGCTGAAAAATCTTTGTATTGGTACGTCTATGAAATATTCTACTTTAAACGTTAATCATCTTGTATCTTAGTATTCACTCCATATACATAAGGGCAGATGTCTTGCAAATAATCATATCCTAGTTATTGCATTTTACTTATAAAATTTGGATTTACTTGTTATCGAATACATTTAGATGAAGAGACAACAACAAACTGGCTAGCTGCTTACTTTGTTGAGTTCCGGAAGCGTTTAATAAACTTGCTATCATTTGAATTCGCACAGTTTCCCACTCAGATGGCACTTTCTTTATTCCAAATCAGAAACAAAAGCGTCGAGGATGCAACTGAAAGAAAAGGTGTAGTATTTTTAATCGTCAATGTTAATTTAAATTGACTAAATTCGCTCGAAATTCCTTTGTGCCGTGTTAGTATAATCGGACTTTTACAGTTATTGATCGCATGATGCTTTCTGTTTTCTTGAGTAATATGGATCTGAAGAGACTGTCACAGTTTGCGCGTAACGTAATTGATCCTCAAATGATCACTGACCTTCTGCCAACTGTTGCCCGACTTTACTTCAACTCTCAGATACCGGAAAATGTATGTTCCATTTGTTCATTTTTTTAAAAGTGGTATACAGAATATTTAACAAAGTACTTTTAAGTAGTTGTTATTTTGTGTATGGTATTAGTTGATTCACATGAAATAGTTCATGCTGTATTTCTTCTTGATTAATTCATATCCTTGTCATAACAGGAATTTTTTGGGAGGTGAAAGACAGTAGATTACTTAACAATTTTTTGTAATATAAATGTAATAATCGTGCATTGGCACTTTAAAGAAAATTTATTGTTTTATTATTTTATTGTCAAGTATTAATAGGAGATTTTTCGAATATGCTGAATATCGCTAGTATTACGACTACAGTTCACCAATATATAAATTTATAGACCCTTTGCATACTAAAATTATAATGACTTTACGCGTGTGAAATACAGTTCAGTGGTTTTTGGTGTTGGTAAAATATCATTGGAGCTATACTAATAGCTCAAGCCGTTTAATTATGTGTTTTTTTCAGATTAAGCTATCTGTTGTACAGGCCGCTGTGTTGTTAGCATTAGGCTTACAGCATAAATCTATTCCCAAAATTAGTGAGGAACTTGATCTTCCACAGAGCCAGGTATACTTCCATCATGCATTAATTGTTTACAACGTTCATTTCATTTTATGTGTTGTTAAATTTTATTTTCAGATTTTTGCGCTATATTCTAAAGCCATTCGTAAATTATCAGATTGTTTCGATAGTATTTGTGAAGATGAGGTACGAAAACGAATGGATAAGCATTCAGAAGGAGAGGCAGAAACTATTGATAAAATTTCACTCCTAAAACCTTTAGAGAAGAAGTTGGAGGTTGGTTTTGCTCCAAAGGTTTTGATAACACGTGTTTCTATTACAATATGCTATATTAAAGGATGAACTGGACGAGGCTGCTGCAGAGATTCGTGCTCGTCAGCAGAAAGATAAGAAAGCAATGTTAGCACAGATAGATGGTGAGCTGCAACAATATCAGATCCGCACAGATGAAAAGAATCTCGCTAAAGTATGTTGTGATAATTTATCTTGATTTATATTTCTTATTGATTGAATCGTTGTTAATTTATGTGTGCTAATATAAAATTATATTCGTTTATTATAGATTTTTGATGCTGTTAACATGAAATATTCTCAGCCACTGAATACTGGTAAAGGAAAAAGGTACATTTGTTTACTATTAAGAAAGATTCCTGATTTTTATTAATGTCCTTATCCATCCTCTTATTTTTATTATTATAGAAATAATTCAACAACAGAGAACACTACTCCATATAAAAAGAAAAAATTAAAGAAGAGAATGAATTCTTAAGGTTAGGTATGATAGATATATTATAACGCACACTTGCTTGTTTTATAAACAGAACATGTTTTAACAGTTTTTGTCATTTTGATATATAGATACGTATTTGTTTTGTTTTTTTAAACGTTGTTGTTAATTGTTATTTTGTTGTACTTGTATGCCTTCATTGTTATTGACTTATTAGTTAATTAGATTAAAGTAATTTGGAGAAATGTACCCTCATTGATTTCCTATATGTATAATTTGCACCAATACTCACGAATTCTTCATTTTTTTAAACAAGGTATTATGGACACTACCAGGTTGTTTACAACCACATGGAATTAGTAGCCGATATTGCTATTATATGGTTTCAGTTCTTATTTAGGCTTATATTCTATGACCAACTTCAGCCATTGATTGAGGCTACTAAGCTATACTATTAGTAGATATAGTATTTCAAAAAGGAAAGGGAATGGAAATATGTTGCTGAAAATGATGGAATTACAGGAAATGACGTATCTATAAGTTTGGACAAGTAACTTGTGTAATTATAGTTGTTACTATGTTTGAGTCCAGTATTGTTTACAAGCGGCATATCCTTCCCAATGTATATCACATTTTAGCTAGGATAAAATGCTTTACAGACTATTAAACGTGAAAGAACTAATTCGTTTTGAGATAGGCCGGGATTCATTAAAATCTCGCAATTGTATTCACTTTTTTTGGAACTGTATGTACACAAAGATGTTGCATTTTTTCCACTTCTTTACTCTACTAAGTTATTCTTTCTTAGGAGGACATGATGGATTGGCACAACTAGAAATGTAAAAAAATAACTGTTCTAGTTTGATTCAAACAGCCCCGTTACTTAAATAGCGTTTAAATTTGCCTATTATTCTTCACGTATTTCTAGGATTTTGTTTTTAAATATTTAATCTATGATATTGGGACTCAATTATGCAATGAATAAATACCATCTAAGTTACATAAATGTACTATATTTAGTATATAAATTGGTAGTTTTACAGATTTCCTTCAGATAACGGGACTCAATAATAGTGCTTCAAGTTAGTGATACCCTGATTACAATTGTCGGTATGGCAACCGCAACGTATGAGAGAATCGAGCACATAACAGAGCTCTCGCGATCAAGCAACCATGCCGCCCAATGGAAAGATGGTAGGAAAGTATCCCTTATAATTATGATAGTCATCTCCATCTCTCTTTTTTCATCTATTGATGTCAACTACTTTCTTTTTATCATATCTTCATATTGATACTCTTATAATGCTATTTGTAGTGGACCTTCCATTGCCTTCATATTTCTATAAGAACCAGTGGATTAGTCTAACATTTATTTTACAAATGTTGAAATGCTATCAGTTTGGTGCTTTGTAATAGTTCTAATGTAGAAATAGATTAATCCATCAAGGGATAGAGATTTTATTTACCTAAGCTGCAATGAGACCTGTCGGAGGAGTGAGTTGTATAGATCAGCTATGTTGGTGGCAAGTGTAACTCATTTCTGTTTGATGAAATAATTTCACCACTTGCTACTAAGTTCCTTAAAAAAGGATTTTAGATGTTTTATTGCATTCTTTTTAAACTTTCTCTTTAGTCTTACTTTTGCGCATTCTTCTTTTTGTTTCTAAATTATTTTATTTCCTTCTTTCAGAGTTATTATCTAGTCACTTCTCCAAACTTGTTTAATTTACAGCGTGAAATTGTGTCCCTGCACGTGGGACAAGCAGGAGTCCAAATTGGCAATGCTTGCTGGGAACTGTACTGTCTTGAACATGGTATTCAGGTAAATGTGATAGAACTTTAATAAACTTATGTTCTTTTCATCTACTATGATTTAAAAAAGAGTAAATATGCATGCAAAAACCTTAAAACTAAGTTAAAATTGAGAAGAAATATTTTATTTTAGCCCGATGGAATTATGCCAACAGACCAAAGTCTTGGAGTGGAAGACGCATCTTATAATACATTTTTTTCAGAAACACAAAGTGGTATGATCCTCTTATCAACCTCCTCTTTCTATATTCCCTCATCTTTTTTTCTCTCTCACATACACCTTTCATTTCGCTTTTTCTTCCCTGAGGTTATTTCTGTTTTTATGGTAGCAATTTACATTATTACTTATTCTTTATATGTCCGTAAAGAATTCTAGGTGCTCTGAAATAAGTTGGTTTAATTCTTTTTGTTGGTTGCTATGATACCACGACCCTGATTATGGAGATACTAAAAATTATAAAGCCATTCGCACCTGAGAAACATATTTTGCAGCAAGAATGTATATCTCTAATTTTATTTTATCATAAACGGAATACTATAAATTATACTTAAGACTCTTGAAAATACGGTGTCTAGAGAATAGTGGATCCTTTTATTTTACACCTCAAATTACAGTAATCCTAGGAAAACACGTGCCGCGTGCAGTTTTCGTAGACTTAGAACCAACGGTAGTAGATGAAGTACGTACTGGGACATATTCGAAGTTATTTCATCCGGAACAGTTGATAACTGGAAAAGAGGACGCTGCGAACAACTATGCGAGGGGTCACTACACCATTGGAAAGGAACTCATTGATGTATGCATGGACCGAATCAGACGTGAGTTTAAATCTGAAAAAATTACATGAATTAGACATGCAACAAAAATCGATAACTTTTGTCATGGATTTGCAAATATATAGACACATCTCTAAAGAAACCGAACGCTTAAATATAAAGGAACTATAAAATCTACTTATTTAAGGTTTGACAGAACGTTGCTCTTCCCTACAAGGCTTTCTAATATTCCACTCATTTGGTGGTGGTACTGGAAGCGGATTTGCTTCACTTATGATGGAAAGACTATCAGTTGATTTCGGCAAAAAAGCGAAGCTAGAGTTTAGTATCTACCCAGCTCCGCAGATCAGTACTTGTGAGGATAATATTGGCTGATATTTTTATTTACTAATATTGATAAGCAATATATGTTAATTAAGTGTAGTTGTATATCTATGTCGTCTCTATTAAATACCTGATTGGAATTTTATTCAAGCAATGGTCGAGCCGTACAACTGTCTTCTTACAACACACACCACCCTTGAGCATTCAGACTGCTCTTTCATGCTCGACAATGAGGCGATTTACGACATTGGAAAAGCAAGTTTGAATATCCGCAGGTATACAATTTGTTATATCTCTGCTCCCTCAGTTTAATAGGACAATTAATTTTATGTTAAAACTTTAAGATAACTATGAATAGCTACTAGTGTTTTAGAGAGTGTAGAGAGAAAATCTTAAAAATAGATTCTTAGAAGACTAAAGTATATAAATTAATTTTCAATTTGCAATCTTTAGTCCAACATACACGAACTTAAATCGTTTGATTGCTCAAGTCGTATCTTCTATCACTGCTTCGTTAAGATTCGACGGAGCACTGAATGTGGACCTTACTGAGTTCCAGGTGATAATCGACTATAAATTTGTGAATCCCAGCATTTAAAAACCTTTTATGCTGTATTTTTGGTTATTTTTATCATAGTTCCAAGAAATATTAACTTTGGCGTCAGTTACGCGGATAAAATAATATCCGTAGCTTTAGTGAATATATTGTTACTGTGTATTGTTGCAGTTATAGGTCCTAGTCTACCTTGAAACTATTAAGCCCTGCAAATCCCAAATATCTCCTCGAGTTTTTGTGCCCAAAATAGAACTTTAATAATTACAAAATCATATACCAAATTATAATGATAATCTTTAGTGTCGCATTTCATAATGCTTCAAGTAGACATATTAACTTAAAGAAAAGTAGTTGTTATTTTCAGACAAATCTCGTGCCATACCCACGCATACATTTTCCCCTCGTTACATACGCTCCAATAGTGTCAGCGTAAGTAGTTTTCATTTCATTTATATTAAATAAAAGAGAGAAAATATGGATACATATCCTTACTATAACATGTGTATATTCGACATAGTCCGGTAAAATTACATTTTTTGAAGTTATACTCTTGTCATCCCAACGTTTTTTGTTAATAACACTACGTGTTTTTCTTCTGACCTTTGATCCTTTTGGTATAAAAGTGAAACTACCAAAAAATATTAAGGTCGAGTAGAATTTGATTTTGTTTATTATCTACAAACGTCTATCTGCTCTACATACGAAAAAAGTAAACTTGTACCGAAAAATTTCGAAATTTAAAGTAGCCTTGTGAGATAGGATTTATAGTATATGAACTAAACACAGATTTTAAAAATTATATCAGTAAATATACTATATACACGAGGACTAAAGAAATAACATCGAAATTGTAATATAATTAATCAATTATTGCTTAATTTACGGATAGTATACAGCTACAATGGCGCTGAGGGTTCCTGCTAACAAATGCACCGAGTTCCTTAAGTACACAATCGATTGTAACTCGCTTCCAAACGATCTATTTTGTATTTTAATTACAAATTCGGATTCAGCGTCAGACTACGGTTCTTTTGAATGTGATTTCCTTAGTTCTATACAAAGGTGGCTTCTGATAAGAAAGAGAATATCACAGATTCGAGAGATTATTATGGGAATATAAGTAGACCACAAAACGCGTAAAGCATACGATAATATGGTTCCTGCCACTCATAGTGGGTGGCTTTCCGAAGGACTACTGAAGCTCGAGCAAATTAGAAAATTTAAAAGCACAGAAAGATAAATGATAGCCGATACGAGATCACCAGTCTGAGACACTGTCAAGGCTCTTCTTCTGTTGTTTCCCAATAGCCCTCGACAGATAATATGGTGGTCTTGTGGTGTAGATCACGAGTAGTGGGGAGAAAAGCATAGGATCGGATCCGTTCGGGCGCGGAGAGGCGTTCGCGGACTCGGCATATTTCTTGCCAAACTCGTCCGATGGATGTCTCGGCAGCAATTCTCATCCGAAGTAGCTGGGTTGTGATTGAAGAGAGATGGCCAACAAAGTCTTTCCTTAGGCAGGTAACGAAATTCCCTCGCAGACGTTTAGAGACACTTTGTGACGAGTGCAAAACGATAGCCTAAGAGCGTAGAAATAGAGCAGTTTAATCGGCCAACACACATAACTGACTCGGTCCAATTTTATACAGAAATATATAAAAATTCATATAACACTAATCCTTTACGTAGCCGAGTAGCTGAAATCGTGGCCTAGTGGTAGTCGGCAAGGCGCGGGGTGTGGTGGTCGACGGCTCGATCCCAGCCGCTTCCCTTTTGATCTTCTCGTATTGAGTAATAGCTAATCATTTATTGTGCGTATTGGCGAACCAGGCTGAGGTACGGAATAGGTTGACGTGGGGGTTTCGGCTCTTCGCGAGTCAAATCGCAGTCGACCGATGCAGCGGTAAGTTTCGGTGCACTTGGACGGTGAGTTTGGAAGACTCCGAGCAAAGTAAGTTTATTGGTGAGTTTTTCTCTCTATTTTTCAGCGCTCTGTTGAGCCGAGGCTTTTGCCTCAGCGCTCTGTTGAGCCGAGGCCTTTGACTCAGCGCTATGTTGAGCCGAGGCCTTTGACTCAGCGCTCTGTTGAGCCGAGGCCTTTGACTCAGCGCTCTGTTGAGCCGAGGCCTTTGACTCAGCGCTCTGTTGAGCCGAGGCCTTTGACTCAGCGCTCTGTTGAGCCGAGGCCTTTGACTCAGCGCTCTGTTGAGCCGAGGCCTTTGACTCAGCGCTCTGTTGAGCCGAGGCCTTTGACTCAGCGCTCAACTCCCGCCTCTCCTTCGGGAGAGGAGTGGGATAATTTTTGACACTCCTGGAGCGTTCGGCACTTAGGTGCTGAACTGCTTCAGGAGCTCTATGGCACCTAGGTGCCATTTGACCCTAACGGGTCACGCTGAAAAACATTGGAAAGACGAATCTATGCCCAATTTTTCAACATTCTAAAGTAATCTAATCAGATATATTCATTTATATATAGATAGAACCTTAGCTACCTCTAGGCTAAGGTCTCCAAAATTAGGAAGGATACTACCCCAACCCTTAAAGGGTATAGGGTAGTATTCCCTCCAAAAGACCATATCCTACCTTCCCTTTCCGGAAGGTAGTTCTGGTCGTGTCCAGCCACTCGTTGTGAGTGGCTTTCGAAGGGCTTTTGAAGCCCGAAGAAACTAGAAAATTGAAAAATATAAACACTTTTCGGTTTCCGTACTTCTCGCTGGTTCAGTTTTTCAGTCGAGAGATAAGAGACGCAGAGAAAAAAAATTGGGCATAGATTCGTCTTTCCAATGTTTTTCAGCGTGACCCGTTAGGGTCAAATGGCACCTAGGTGCCATAGAGCTCCTGAAGCAGTTCAGCACCTAAGTGCCGAACGCTCCAGGAGCGTCAAAAATTATCCCACTCCTCTCCCGAAGGAGAGGCGGGAGTTGAGCGCTGAGTCAAAGGCCTCGGCTCAACATAGCGCTGAGTCAAAGGCCTCGGCTCAACATAGCGCTGAGTCAAAGGCCTCGGCTCAACAGAGCGCTGAGGCAAAAGCCTCGGCTCAACAGAGCGCTGAAAAATAGAGAGAAAAACTCACCAATAAACTTACTTTGCTCGGAGTCTTCCAAACTCACCGTCCAAGTGCACCGAAACTTACCGCTGCATCGGTCGACTGCGATTTGACTCGCGAAGAGCCGAAACCCCCACGTCAACCTATTCCGTACCTCAGCCTGGTTCGCCAATACGCACAATAAATGATTAGCTATTACTCAATACGAGAAGATCAAAAGGGAAGCGGCTGGGATCGAGCCGTCGACCACCACACCCCGCGCCTTGCCGACTACCACTAGGCCACGATTTCAGCTACTCGGCTACGTAAAGGATTAGTGTTATATGAATTTTTATATATTTCTGTATAAAATTGGACCGAGTCAGTTATGTGTGTTGGCCGATTAAACTGCTCTATTTCTACGCTCTTAGGCTATCGTTTTGCACTCGTCACAAAGTGTCTCTAAACGTCTGCGAGGGAATTTCGTTACCTGCCTAAGGAAAGACTTTGTTGGCCATCTCTCTTCAATCACAACCCAGCTACTTCGGATGAGAATTGCTGCCGAGACATCCATCGGACGAGTTTGGCAAGAAATATGCCGAGTCCGCGAACGCCTCTCCGCGCCCGAACGGATCCGATCCTATGCTTTTCTCCCCACTACTCGTGATCTACACCACAAGACCACCATATTATCTGTCGAGGGCTATTGGGAAACAACAGAAGAAGAGCCTTGACAGTGTCTCAGACTGGTGATCTCGTATCGGCTATCATTTATCTTTCTGTGCTTTTAAATTTTCTAATTTGCTCGAGCTTCAGTAGTCCTTCGGAAAGCCACCCACTATGAGTGGCAGGAACCATATTATCGTATGCTTTACGCGTTTTGTGGTCTACTTATATTCCCATAATAATCTCTCGAATCTGTGATATTCTCTTTCTTATCAGAAGCCACCTTTGTATAGAACTAAGGAAATCACATTCAAAAGAACCGTAGTCTGACGCTGAATCCGAATTTGTAATTAAAATACAAAATAGATCGTTTGGAAGCGAGTTACAATCGATTGTGTACTTAAGGAACTCGGTGCATTTGTTAGCAGGAACCCTCAGCGCCAGTATAATAGATTTCTCAAATATAACTCTCTACATAAAATGGCTACCATTGCGCCATTGAGCTATAGAAGCAGTCTAAGATTCTCTATGCATATCCTAAGCTCATAATGTAAAAATCATACCATATGAAAAATGTGCAGCTTGGAAAAATTTAAATTATACTTTATGGCGAATTATGTATTCTGTTTAAGTATTGAATTTTGGGAAAGGTGCTGGTGTTAGAGAAAGGTTTTGATCACTAATGGGTGGAAGCACCATAACGACATTTTGTTGCATGAATTTCGGTTATGATTTTTATTAACTGAATTATCTATTCTTCATACCCTCTTTAGTGATCGATCACGAAAAGTAGCAATTATAGGGAGAAAGCTTACCATGAGCAGCTATCAGTGTCGGAAATAACCAACTCATGCTTCGAGCCAGGTAGTCAAATGGTGAAATGTGATCCACGGAATGGAAAATACATGGCATGTTGTCTCCTCTTTAGAGGAGATGTTGTCCCTAAGGTGAGGCACAATTCACTTTATGCCATCTGGTTTAAATTCAACACTTACCTTATGACGTGTCTAATCTTTTCAAATGTGCATAATAAGATACGTTGTTATCTATGATTTTGAGTGATTTGTAGTAATTTTATTATGCGTAATCCTCAAGCCTTCTAAAATACACAACTTCAGTTTATTCACAGTGATGATGATCATAAAAAAAGTCAAGAAAATTTCAGCTGAAAATCTATTTTGACCTAATTCTCCGGTCATTTTTGGATCAGCATGTTTTTAATTTTATAAAACAAAAAACATATTGATATTCTACGTTTTGGCTTAAAATAATTTCCAATAATGCGCAGTGTACCCTTTTTCAAATACAAACTCATAAATGTAAACAAATATTTCAGGATATAAATTCTGCTATTTCGGTCATTAAAACGAAGAGAGCCATACAATTTGTAGACTGGTGAGTTAAATAAGTGTTCGCGATAAAAATGAAGTTTAAGTGTTATAGGAAGAAAGTCAACAAGTTAGCCAATATTCTTATAGTTATGGATTTCCTTGGGAATGTTAATTGTGAGAAAAAGAACAGTGGGATGGAAAGAGATAGAGGAGTACTATAACTTAGTAGAAATTAAGAAATACTAGATACATTCGGAAATCATTGCTCTATCCAAGTTATGGTATCAAAAAAATATGTATTGGGTAAAAAATAAACTGACGCAGGTGCCCAACTGGATTCAAGGTTGGTATAAACTACCAACCTCCTACCGTTGTGCCTGGTGGTGATTTGGCAAAGCTTCAAAGAGCCGTATGCATGTTGTCAAATACAACCGCTATACAGGTAATAAATTGTTTGTGCAATACACTAGAACATGATCCATGAACAGCTGTTAAACATAACACTACCAAAAAGCAGAGTAACTTTCATAGAATACCAGTTTGCATGTCTCACTTTGTTTCAGAAGCTAAAGCTTGATAATTTAATATTTCTAAGGTCAAAAAAAATTAATCTATTATAACTTCCTAAAGATATTAGTATTTCCGCTTCTGTTCTAAAACATCCAGCTGTTGCAGGAAGCTTGGGCTCGCTTGGATCACAAATTTGACTTGATGTATGCGAAGAGAGCTTTTGTGCACTGGTAAGAATTTCGAAAGATATAAAACAATCGCTCTATCAAGGATAAAAATTAGATATACATTTCCCAGGTATGTGGGAGAAGGTATGGAAGAAGGCGAATTCAGTGAAGCGCGAGAAGACATGGCTGCTCTTGAGAAAGATTATGAGGAAGTTGGAGTAGACTCCTTTGATCCCAACGATGACGAATATTGAGCACTATTCTATTCGAGTTTTACGGTGTAGCTGACACCTTCCCAGCTTTTATATCTCATAGGTATTTGAAAAATCTTAAGTAGTATCTGTAATATCTAATTTCCTTCAAATTTTCAAATTGTATGATTTTCATTATCATACATATTCGATAATATTGTAAGACATTTAGACAACAGCAACATTGTGATATGATGTATAAAGGAGATGTGATGGTGACTGTGTTTATTCAGTAGTTAATTACTTTAATAAATTACATTAGATTAAAGCGTTACCAGTGGGCAATCACATAATAATGTGAATATAACAGCTACCAAGCTTTTTATAATCCGTATCTTCTTGATAAGTGGTAATAAAGTATGCATACTTTTTAAGAACTTCGATGTTGGCTGTCCCTATATAAAGTTATATGTTCTAAAATCTCCCGAAATAATATATTAAAATACAGGGTATTTGGTGAAGGTGGCCATATCAATTTTAGAGGGAATATGACCCACGACGTCACAACTTTTTTGATAGAATTTTAATGACGTTTTGGATACTTCCGGCATTTCAGTCTAAAATACCGGAATATTAAATATTACATAAAAATTTTAAAGTAAAAAATGATGAGAATATTTACCTGAAATATATCATCTGTTGTGAAAAATGCTGGACGCCATTTCTCTGAAGTTTGTCGCCCAGATAACCCATGGAAATCTATAAGAAGGGTCGGCTTGTTTTGCTGCCAGTCCTAAAAAAAATATTTCTAAAAGTATCCAAGACTGAGTTTTGTATATAAAAATGTAAATGAACTTCTTCGTTGACTCTAAATCCTCCATTTCCGACGTATTTCTCATATATAGCTCGCTCTTTTGCAGTGAACTCCATTGTTTCCAAGGCATATAAATCTCTGGCAAAGGATAGCCCAGTAGCTAATATTGGCCGTGCTGAAAAGATAAATTTAAGGTACGAAATCAGAAAATTTTTTGCCCATATATTTAACCCTTTTACTGATTTTAAATTAAAAGATTGTGGAATGGAAATATTCCTTCAAAGCGTTTATACTCACAGCATTTTTTATCCATGACAATTTCTTTTTCTTTGCTTTTTTGCCTTTCCCCTCTTCCCATAATTCGTGTCCAAGCTTCTTCGTATTCCATCACATCTTCTATTCTCTGCACATCTTCGTCTGGCTCATCATCATCATCATCTGATTCTCGCTGAGCTTTTTTCCCCTTTTCCTTTGTTTTATCCTTCGATTCCTTAAGTGATTCTTATATCAGCAGACTAGCAGCCAAAATTTACACAATTAAAACGTTACATTTTTCCACAATTTCATAAACTGCCCATTGCTGAGAACTTCTTGATTAATGCCAAACACAGATAGAGCGCGCGAATCCGCATGAATCTGACATAAGAATAATTTAATATAATGCAAGATATCCTCGTCTAAAATAACGATTATCTTAGTATACCTGAGCTTTTACACGATTCTCAAGAGTTGTCATCTCGAAAGTTCGATAGAAGTCGCGAAAGTCGTCCGTTGATGTTAATCGCAAACATCCATAAGCTTCACGGGATGAACTTCCTTTAGATAAATACTTAGATTCTCCCAATCAATATTATAAAAATGTATAATTTTATCGCATAAATAAATATTTAAGAACATTGGCTAACTTGTTGGTTTGGTTTCTATCTCTTTTAAATTCTTTTCACTTTTGTCGCAATTAACAAATATATAGTCATCTAGTTCATCATCATCAAACATCCACGCACAATAGTCTGTTGTTACCTGTAATTTTCCGACATTTGTGAAAGATATTATTATTGACAAATGTTTAAATCCATAAAAATAAAAAGTATCTTATTCCATAATAAAGAAATCACTTTTGCGTATGTTGGAAAGTGCAAATAATAATCGCTTGAGAGATCCCATAAATGATCAGAACTGCTTATTTGGGGTCTGTTAATGAAGTAATATTGAGAATGGTATAAATAAATTCATACACTAAACGAAAAAAAAAACTCTTAGAACTAAGTAAAAGATTCGAATAAATAGATATAACCTAAAAACGCCGAGAAATAAATTGATAGCTGCTTGTTTGTCATAGTCTCCAAATGTGTTGTTATAGTACCGAGAAAGCGTTTGAATCACATCACGACTTCTTTCCTAAAATGCGATAATTCATTCCTATCCTTGCCTAGTTAACCATATAAAAGCATTTTTAGAGATATTTTGTAATTGTATAGTTAGATTCAGTATACAACTTTTTCCATAATTATTATTCTTAATGATGCCATATTGAAGAAGCGTTTATAAAAATTCATTATAGCACGCATTATCAAAATCTTGGTTCATATAAGTAAAAGTATTAATATCTTTTAAAAATCACCTGTAATGCAGCCATTTTCTTATACGTTTTAATAGAGTGCACTAACTGGCTCCCAGCATACTGCCACGCTAATGTATCACCATGTTCATCAAATATTTCTTCAAAAACTCTAGATACCTAATAATAAGAATAAGAATTAAAAAATTCAAAGAAGCTATATTTAATTTATAGAACATACCTCGCTCTGCAATGATAAATGGGGTTGATCAAGAACACCCATTGTATACAGTTGGCATGCCAGTGCAACTTTTCCTGAATTAGTTAAATTAGTTTTCGGATAATACTTCTTTATATATTAAAAAATGTTTACCTATTCCAAATTGAGCCACATTAGTTCTATCCAAACAGTCAACACAATTTGTTCTGGTAATTCCTTGTTGTAAAATAAAAGAACCATCATTTGAATAACAAGGAGCATAATCAGAAAGCATGGATCGTGGACAATATTCATGACTGCTTGGTAGTGGAAAGGACTAAAAATAGCAAATCATGCCATTGAACAAGATCAGAATATAAGTTCACCTGGAACCATCCATGTTTTTGCACAGCTTTCAATGTTATTTCATCAAGTCTTGTTAAAACATTCGTGGTTACATTAGAAGATTTATTACATCGAGCCACATCGAAACTAAGATAACAGATATGCTCATCTTGTGGCAAGAACTGATTAAGATAATTGATTGCCTGAAAAAGGTATAAACAAAATAATCGAAAATAGGTTATTTATAAATAAATAAAACTACTCTACTACTATTTTCTAATGAATCCAATTTACTTATGCAATTTTAAAAATTAGTAAATAATCACCTTCACAAATTGCTCATGGAGAAGACTCTCATGTCTGCGTTTCTCATGCCGTTTAACTAGGTTCATAACCACAATAGGATTACCGTACTTTTTCCTTAGATCTCTAAAAAAAATCTCTTAAAAGATCTTACCATATATCCTAAGTAGAATCTTCCATATCTCTATTAAAAATTTGTAATACCTAAAGTGAGCTCCCGCTGTTTGGGCATGCGGCTCATGAATATCAATCAAGATCAGCGGTTTCCCAACAACACCACGTGTTGCTGGATCCTGTGACCACCTGAACTAAATAGAATGGAAAATAGCTATATCATAACATACATAATGATAAAAATTTTCAAACAGAAATATTTAGTTGTAATATGAACTAAATGCTCATCTAGAATGAACCTCAAAGGAACAGATCCCCTCCTCTGAACGAACGCTGAAAATCGACCTTTTGAAAAATTCGGCGAAGACGCAACATCCCATAATATTTGTTCCGTCTCAACATCATTGGCGACGCTTCCTGTTGTCATAAATTACTTTGAAAACTATTAATTTAAATAGTATCTTGAGAAAGTGTAGAAACTACGAAAATTTTAAGACAATGGTGCACAGCTATCTTATTTAAAAGGTAAAAATATAGCATATATAACACTGTTCACAAAGGACTGTTCCTTAAACTAAATAAATAACTTCATTTTATATTAATGATTTGGGATATTACATATTATTACCAATAATTCACTGATTCTTTACGAACTGGCTTAATAGTTGTTGCTTTTTTCAGTTTTACAATATAGGGTTATTTCAGTCATTTTATTATGGAATCTAAACAATACCTTTAAGATTTGCCCCTCGTTTTAAAAATCTTGTACCAGCATAATCGGCAGATCGTCGGCCTATCAGTGTTAGTGATAACTTAGAAAAGGGTAGATCAATTAACTGCTGCCCTATAACATTCATTAAGGCAATGAATGAAAACTATATAATAAACTGCTTTTTACTAACCAACATAACCATGCACGACTTCCAGAAACCATCTTTCGCTGATGATATTATTCCTAAGTGGTTCGAGAAGGAAGGAATTCCATACAAATTTCTTATCAGAATTCAGTAATCGATTCCCATCTTCTTTCCAATTAGCCGACAATACATTTTCTTGCAGCGACCGACTTAGGTCATAGGTATAGGAAAAATAAAAATCCGTTGATAGGTCTACAGACTGTAATAAACCCGGAAATGTCATTCGCCCAATAAATATGCATGAAAATTTAAAATAAATAACTACCTCGACTCTCCACAGTCTACTAAACGTATTTTGCTAGAATTAACCTGGAACAGTTTTACATAGCGTTGCTCTTCAGACGATGAAGAAATCCCATCCATAGCTAATGATATCATTGCAACTTCAGCTATTTTATAAATAGAATGATACCCGAACGATGCAACAACATTTGCCTTTGTAACAACCTAAAACAATACAAAAACCCCCATTAAAATACGTCACATAAACATTTCGGTAATGTAATCGCTACATTTTATTTTACAGCTTACAATACTACTGCATATTGAATCAATATTAGAAAATGAGTAGTGAAATAGCATACCTAAATATTAATGAAAAACTCACAATCAAGTAGTATCCTTCTAAGAATCGAACAGCTCCCAGTATCCCAAATGTGTTACTGACCCGTTCTATGAGGCCAGGAAAACCCTTTGCATTTGAACGCTTACCGGGAGGAGAACGGTATACTACTTAATGAAAATGACGATTAAATGTTCTAGATTATTAGCTGTATTCAATGCATTACTATAATGAATTAATATATTATGAAAAGTTAGGACCTGAATTTCCTTCAGTTATAGTCGCAAGTAGTTCAAGGATTTCTTCTTTAGAGTAATCACATTCCGGCTCACCAGTAACCAAGGCTTTTGAATCAATACGATCAATTTTCAGTACGTTAAATTTAGCTCCTGAAGTATTACAACCAACTAGATAGAATCGTCCTGCAGTTTCATAAACAGTAATCCGTCGTAAGCGACCTGGCATTCTAAAAAAAATCATAATTAATAAGGCCTATCTTGTAATCAATCTTACATCAGAACTATCTAAAAGTAAATACACGACATATTTGTTTTTTAGTTATTATTATGTCAAACCAACTAATATCGACTTAATTATTTTATGAATATTGCGAGATAGTAACGCACTAAGAGGAACCTAACACCTAATAAAAGTAAGATATCAACGAATCTAAGCGAAGGTTTCTACTTTCTTATATTTCATAACTAGTGGTTGACTAAAGAGTAGAAAATAGCAATTTTCGTTTTCTGCTATCAGAAATCCCAGTTTCCATATCCTCTGTTTTATATTAAAATATATTCCACGTTTTATATACTTTATTTTCTGCTAATAAAAAAGCGCAAATAGCAAAAATTAATGTTTATTCTTTTTCGGTCAGCGCTATTCATAACATAAAATTTTTATCTTTTCGATTAACTCGAAAAATATACCTTATTAGCCTTACCAATTATTTATATTAATATAATTACGCCGAAATTGTCAGATGTAATTTCCTTGCAAGTTACGCAGATTACACAATAATGACGTTGCGTATTAATGCTGTGTACCATTTATCCAATTAGTCGTAATCAACGATAATTATAGGTATGGTTACAATGTGTTTAATCATGAATATATCTTATAAATAAACTTCGTATTATGTTAATATCTATCGCGTCAGAAAAATCTATCAAGAAGCTTCAAAGGTGAAGCTACGATTACCGAGTATTTGTATTTCAGCTTCTTTGCTCAGTGTAAATATCGTGCAATAAATTGCCTGATAATTTGTTCAAAAAATATATTATTAAATTATTTTCGCGATTAGATATTTACAAATATAGATTTTTTTTAAATGTAAAAGATTGTTCTTACCTTCCAGCTATGCCTTTCATACAAAATCGGAATAATTTTCCCAGACCTCCTTCTTCAGATAATAATATTGGATCGGGACCAACAGGCGACGATTTTGGGTGTTAGTTTTTATCTGCTGTGTTATATCAATTTTTATTGTCTGATAAATTGTAGAACAATATTTTAAATTATTCATGGTGATCCAGTCAAAAATTGAATGATCGATTATTACTAGATCCAACTTCTTGGCTGGACTCAACTCGTGTTGGAAATACGGGACCATCAACAAGCCATAATAATTACGAACAATATGCGTCTCCACCTACAAATGTATCATCAGCAGAAGACCCTCTAGCCGGTGCTTTACTTGGAGTTGCAGAGTAAGTAGATTTTATGGCTGCTTTCGTCTATTCATCTGTATCCCTTAGTTTTCGAAATTAATTGTACTCTAACGTTGTTATTATTACTATATTAATATAATAAATTATGCAGAAAATTTATTTAAGTGTCATCACAAAATTAGTGATTGCGCATCCATGTACCGTGCTTCGAAGACAATGTCAAGTACACCAATTTGCGCGGTCTCTTCATTTAACACCCGTCACTTTAGTACCTGTCATATGTAATATGGTTTCAAAAGAGGTAAAATATGTCAAGCTTTATATGACTTTTCTGATATATAGTAAGAGAATAAATATATTTATTTCGCATTTCTGATATAATTAAATTGATCTCAATTTAGGGTATTCTGACATTCTGGAAAGGGTCAATAGGCTCATGCGTTATCTGGGGGTTATCAAATGTAACTGAGATTGTATTTTCCGATTTGTTTGGATTACCAAGGTTGCTTATGCATTTAATTTTAACACTGATTTTTGTTGTAGATATAAACATTTTTTGGGTTTTTTTAAATGTCATGATTATAGATCTGTTGTGCAACATGGAAGTAGTGAAAAGTATTGGAGACATATACTACTTAAAGCGTAAGTTTCTACATTCTGAAGCACTTTGTTATGCCCAATATTGCTTTAGTGGGATAATATAAACAATTTTCTTAGGACTACATTTTTCACATTGACTCCGTTCTACATTTCTTCCTTCATCGAAACCGTTAGAGTGAGCTGTTTTCGGTTAATTTATCTAAACAGATATTTTGAAAAATATTTTAAATAATTTTAGAGCGAGTCAGGTCTAAGTGGCGACGGCAACAATGTTATGGATGTTTTAGTAAAAGGTGTTGATAGAATGAGGTATACATTTCGCTGATAGTAATTTTAGTATTAAATAAAACAACGTTTTTTGAAAATTAAATGTATTTAGATTTGCTGTCTTTGGTGCTCGTGATGCTTCTCGTAGATTTTCGGTATTACATTTGGCGATACCAACTGTAGTATTTCGTACATCACATTATTTAATTCAGATGGCTTTGTATCAGCAATTTTTTAGAATGGCACGTAGATACGTGGTTAGTCTGGAACCATCTAGAAGTTTTATATTGGACTATTTATACTTATTTCGATATCCTTAGCAGAAAGCTCTATGTATTTTAAAATGGATAAAGTTTAAATTTCATTACAGAATCGTAAGACTGAATCAGAACGAACAAAATTCCACCAATATGTCCCTCAAATATTCGCACAGATGTCTTCATCAGTACTCACAGACCTTATTTTTCTTCCTGTAGAGACGATTTTACACAGAATGTATATTCAAGGTATTATCGTATAAATTTTTTTTAGGAAAATCATTTGTAAATAGCTTACTTTTGATAGATTACTAATTATTTATAGTATATCTTAAATTCGCTTAAATAAATCATAATTTTACTGCTAGGCACACGGACTTTAATCGACAATCTGGACACTGGTTTGTCGGCTGTATCAATTACCGTCAAATATAATGGATTTTTCGATTGTCTTAAATCTCTTATTGATCGTGAAGGATTCTGGGCACTATACAGTGTGAGTTAATTCAGGCATTATTTTATTAGTATCATAATATCTCATTACTGTGTTTTATAAAGAATATTCATTTATTTATTTACTATATTGATATTTTACTTTTATTTTATTAGGGCGTTGGTGCTTTGGCTCTAGAGTACATGTTACATTCATTGCTACACCAAGTTGTACGGGCTTGTTTTGATCGTGGATCAGAGGTAACTTAAATTAATTTACTTTTTAATCTACATTTTTTTCGGAAATTAATTTTTTATAGTTTTAGGTTCTCCGTAGAGCTGCAGCCAATCAGCATCATATCACTCCATCGCTAACATCAAATGCTCCTTATTCAGGTCAACGTATAATGATCGTTACTAAGAATAAATCTGTAGATCTATTATAACTACTATAGTTGACCTAATATTTTCAGGACTTATTATTTTTTTGTGATTTTAGGTGCCCGTAGTCACCCGCTTGGTACACCTGGTCCATTATCGGGTCCTTTCGTTCAGCCTCTCTCTCCTGTGGTTAGCCCTAGAAAGTAAGATATTATTGTTAAAAGATTATGAGGAAAAAACATGAATTTTGTCAGAAGATACCTAAAGAATTGTGTACTTATTAGTTCTGTTATTAGACAATCTCATATGATACCACCATCGATGCGTGATCCTACACAATTCCCTACTTTTGGAGAATCTGTGTCGCAGATTGATTCATCTTTTGGCCCTCCTCCATTTCCGTTTCCTTCTAATCGTACCAATGTGTTTGGGAGTCCATTCAGGTATTAAGAAGTACTCATTTCTATTTGATTGAATTACATATAGAAATCTGACGTATTAGATTAGATTAGATAAATATAAAAGTTATTCAAAAAATGTAAAACATACAATCTTGTCCACATCCTAAATTGTTTTACATTAGGTACATTTTTCAACATATCTTATCTCTAGTTGTATATTAAAGAAAATCAATTAATTGGTTACATACTTTATAGGGAAAATGATGCATCAGCCAATTCAGGATCATCCTCATCTCTTGCTGCAGATAGAACAGGAGATCCATTTAGTGGTTAAATGTATTCCTATTTCTTGACTTATTAATTACTGTAGAATATTGCTAATTCTTTTCAGTCCATATTTTATTGTTTTTTTTACCGTATATTGCCATTTAATGCGGATTATTTCCAAGATTTTACTATTATTACTGATGATTAAACGAAATATATTTATATATATGATTTCTAGTCTAGGTAATTATTATATAAGTTAATATCTTCTTGAAATTATTTAGTTATGGTTGTGTCGTAAGAGATATTATTTTTAGTTTAGGTAGGCCTTGCTTAACTATTGCTTTTAAAAAAGTCATCACTAAAAGATAATTCCTTGTTTTTAAACTGGTGAGATTCAACCATAGAATATCAGCCTTATTTCTTTGTATCTTTTGTACCAAGAGTACATTACGTTTTACGATGTGGGATTTTTCAGTTTTCTTCTCTAAAGTGTAATCCAGTATGGGAGATAATTGGGGTAAGTGTATTGTTGTTTAAACTGTATTGATACCATTATTTAACATGAATTTAGATGATGAAGATTTTGAGCCAGAGGTGCAGTCTCTTGCTCCTCCTCCTGTAGTGGAAACTGTTCCAGCTGAACCAACTCCTGCTGTTAAACCCAAACCTAAAAAAATGGTTCGATTTAACATTATTTCAAATGTATTTCAAGTTTACTTAGAATATAATCGTTTTGTACTTCTCTTCCCAATATTTTTGCTACAGAACGTAATAAATATGGAAAGCTTGGGCCGTGAGCCTTCTGCAGCAGAGAAAGAAGAACTACAGAGGCGACAAGACTTAGCTCTAGCAAAAGAAATGTTTGGAGGTATGATTTTTTTTTGTATAGAAAATGTAAAGGAAACAGTTAGTCATAACCTGTACCCGAGCTTTATTTATTTCTAGTTTATTTGTGTAATTTCAAAGAAAAATGTGATTTTAATAAATATGTATATTAAAGAGTGAAATATTTGCACAATTTACTTCAATTATAAAGCCAAATATTCAAGGGGACGTAGAAGATAGTTCTCAAGCATACTGTGATATCCTATCAAAGGAAGAGTTCGAAGAATGGGGCATAAAAGTTCGTGATATACTATGCTGAATCAATTCACTTTTATCTAAAATGATTACTTGATTTAACCCATTTACTGTGTATTTTATCTATTTACTTAGGTTGGAAGGTTCTTGGCTACCCGTCATAAAGCTTCGCATTATGGTGATATGCTCAACAAACTGTTGACTACTATCGCTGAAAAATGTTGGAATTTAATTTATTTTCTAGTGCTTTGGTTTTATTTCAGATGTTTTTAATCATTTTAAGAAATTGTTATAGTAGAATCTAACGAAGTGCGGGTGATGTCAAATCATTTGAAAGCATTAGCTGATGCTAAGAAGTTAACTGATAAGGTAAATATTCAGAATTAGTTTTTTTTTAAAGATATAGATATAGAAATGGGAGATACGATATTGTATCAGCCTAAACCTGCGTCCGCCGGTGGTGCTAAAGCGAAAAAGGCTACACTGAAGGTCAACAAGGGTAACAGCAAAGCTTACGATAACTGCGCTGAAGATGGTAAGTACCACTTAATATATGTCGTGGAAAACTAGAAATTACTTGTAGTTTTGACTTTTTTAGATTTATTGAAGCTGAAAATAAGTAATATACATATTGCATATTTATTAAGTAAAGTAGTTAATTCTAGATAACCGACAGCTAAATGCTATGTATTGCTTAAAAATATTTTGAAACCAAAAAGGCAACGTAATTCTAAATTTTATAGACTACGATGACTATGATGACTACGATGACTTCATGTGATTACTATCTGATGCGGATAATAGGAATCACATTTCGAGTCGATTTATTAGTCCAAAAATTTAAAGCTATCAACTGATCGATTATATTTATTTATATAGAATTATCACATTGCCTTGTTACTTTCAATCGTACCACTTGTTCTTCGAGTTCTTTTAGCCTTCCTAATGTTATTTTTGGGTGTGCCTGGCTGTTAGACAACTAAAGTGACAGTTGATTTAATTTTTGATCTTGGATGCTCTCCTAATCTGTTGCTATGTTTTTTTATTATTCTAACTTTGCTCTGTTGTTATTAGATAGTATTGTTATCACAGATATATATATAAATGTGGACGTCATACTGTGTATTTTTAAGGATCAAATGTTGATGGGTTTTTCCCTTAAATCCTTTTAGCAATTATGAGGAATTTATAACTATGTATAGAGTTCTAATGAATTATTAATACTAGACTAATCGCCTATGTTCAACTTTACTTCGTCAGATAATGAACTTAACTGACGAGGTCTCTTCTAAACGTGAACGCTCTGAGGAAGGCGCAATGGATGGTGAAACCGTCAAGAACTTACTGGAAACAGGAGTGCTGGACGTATTCAGATGGGAAGATGATGACTTGGGTAGGGAGTAGGTTGTGAAAGGATCCTCAATTAGTTTACTACGAATTTTGAAAAATATCCACTCTCGCGAGTAAAAGTTAATAATCTCCGTTTTAGCGCTACGTGCGGCTGCCTCACACAGTCGTTTACCATATGATAGAATGACTGCACAAGAGATAGGATGTTTCAGTGATATTGCTGAAAGCAAAGCATCTGTGAATTTATACCTGTTCATTAGAAATAAGATAGTATGTTTTATTTATTTGATGTAAAAACAATTATGTTCTGCATATTTTCTTCAGTAACTTATCCAAACATTCAAGTTGCAAATGTGGCAGTTGGAATCGAATGTTGAGTTGACGACAGAGGATTCGTTCGAAGCAATGCCAGTTCCATATAACAGTAAATATTTTATTTCCTTTAGCTATTTTATTTATTTATTTATTTATAAGGTTTATTTTTAGGAGTTTCATAATAGATTTTGTCGTAATTCTCTTTATAGGTGATCGATCACTGGTTCGTCGAGTTCATGGATTTCTACAGCGATATGGCTTTATAAATTTTGGCAATTTTCACAGGCTTACATGTTTGTTAAATCAGTAAGAGAGAAATAGACGGAAAGAGTGAAAATAAATGGTATTTCTAGCTTGTAAAATGCTGGTTGGTTCAAAGAAAAAACGTGTGATAATAATTGGAGCGGGTGCTGCAGGTATTGCAGCAGCAAAACAATTATTTTACTTTGGTTTTGATGTTGCTGTTATTGAAGCGAGGGTAAGCATATATGTACAATTCTAGCCTGTAAAATGCATTATCTACTGTAGGATTTCATGTGAAGATATCTTTACAGAAACGAGTTGGTGGCAGAGTGCACACTTATCGTCAAAGAGATTCAAACATTGTTGCTGATCTGGGAGCCATGATAGTTACTGGCATAAGTTCGTATTTATATCATTGTTAGTTTTCAAATGTTAGAAAAATTAATTTTAGACGGAAATCCAATGGTTACGATTATGCGACAAGTACAATGCACGCCAGTACGAATTAAGACTCCATGTGCCATATATGATGAATATGGAAAGCTCGTCGACCAGAGGAAGGATGAATTGGTCGAAGAGGCTTTTAAGTTAGTATTAATTTATGTAACTGCGAATACTATATCTGCTTTTACATAATTCCTTATCATATTAATTTTTGCAATGCCTATATTTTTGAGTTCTAAATTTGTTTTTATTACAAATGTATTATATAATCTTCTTTAGGAAAATAGGTGATACAGCTGCATACATAGCACATCATTTAAATATCGACGAAATTGACGGGAAAAAATTGAGTCTTGCAGATGCTTACGATAATATCATTAGGTGAGTCCGATAAAATATTTGATCTATTAATAACTGAATTTTACTAGAAACAATTAAATCAAATTAGCAGCTAGTCACACTATTTTTTTTTCTTAACAATTAAGTAGTATTATTCATTACACAGCCTTCTGGAGCTTAGAATGCAGCGTCGACGACTTAAGTTTTGGGAACTTTACGAAGAGGTGTTAATGAAAATGAAGCAAGTGCAAGATGAAGTTAGTTGATTATTAAACTATTTTGTATTTTTTATATAGCACATTTAAAATTCTTTTCAGATGATTTTATATAAAAAGAGTGCGGAATACTTAGCAGAGAAGATGAAAGGAATGGAAGCTGTATCATCATTGACTGGGGATGCTCGCATTGAACAGGAAATATTAAGAAAATGCTATCGTAGGGATCTTGGTGAAGCTATCAAGGTAAATGAATAGTTTACTTCTTTTCTTATTTTTACTTAAGAACTAATTAGCTTAACATAGAGCTATCAAATATGCTTCGTAAAACTATTGTTATAAACTAACTAGGGCGACCATTATTGATCCTTGTATACGTACATACAGTGTAGTCCTTTGAAACCAATAGTGAAATATTTAAAATAAAATAGAAAGTAGTTTTTTTGCAGCGATACGATGCTGCTTCAGAGCGTGTAAAAAGTCTGGATATGACGTTGAGTAATCTTAAAAAACAGGAACCCAGGTTAGTAATCTAAAATCAACTATATATATAGTAATAGATCATAGCAGAACATTTTATAGTTAGCTCTAAATGTATAACACGGAATTGTACGTAAAAGGAATACTTTTAACTAGACACATTATCCTGACGATGAAAACATCTATTTTAACAGAAAATATTTCTATACTCCATTTATTAATTTGTAATTTAAAATCACACTTTGCTTTAAAATACTATCTTTAATAGATTTATAGGAATTCTCATATTTTTCAGTGGGGTTTTTGAAAACCACTTATTTAATTTCTCTTTAATGATTTTAGTGAGGTTTATATGAACCAGCGAGATCGTCGTTTACTCGATTTCCACTTTGCAAATCTAGAATTTGCTAATGGTACAAATCTTGAGCAACTTTCGCTAAAACATTGGGATCAAGATGATGATTTCGAACTTTCAGGCTCACATATGGCATGTTAGTATTATTTCCAGAATATATACTTTTGCTTATATTTTCTCTCTACCGTTTTGATTGTTTCTTCGTTTCTCAAGCTGTTTTAATATAGAATATTTTCTTATGAGCTGTAATAGAATTTTGTATATTGTTTAGTTCGAGACGGTTACGGAGAGTTAATTACTCGTCTTGTGACAGCCGAACTTAATGAAAGAATTCAACTGAATTCTGTTGTCGAACTTATTGAATACGATAAGGATGGTGAGAATATTTTTAAAGGAATATATCATCATTAATTAATTATTGTATATAATACCTAAATCTTTAGGCGTCACAGTAGCATATCGCCACGATGGCAATCTCGAGAAGATTCATGGAGATGTTTGTGTTTGCACCCTGCCCCTGGGTGTTCTGAAAAGATCTATTCAAGGTGCTACAGAAGCTCCCGAATTTTCACCGCCGTTGCCTGACAATAAAATAAGTGCAATAGGAGAGATGGGTTTCGGGAATCTCAATAAGGTCCGTAGCTGTTTAACCAAGCTTATTCTTTGCAAAATAGTTAGTAAGCCTATATTGATTTTACATCATGTCTAAGTATTTAAAACTATTTATGGATCTCTGCAATTAAAATTGATCGTTTGCTTAGATTTTTTCAATTTTTAGATCGTCCTAATATTCGACCGACCATTCTGGGATACTACACAGAATTTCTTTGGTCATCTTAATCATTCTAAGTATGTTTTTTTTTTAAATCGTGGAGTTTTGACTTCTTTCATATTACTAATATTTTTTGTTAGTACAATATTTATGTCACTGAATTCCTACTGTCATACTTCGTATATCACTTCTATTATTTTAATAGGATTACGTAAAAATTATTATGTTTCAGGAAGATATTAGACTATCAGTATAGCAACTGAGTCAGTTTCAATGTTTATTAAACTTCTATAATCATCAGGGTTGCTCGTGGTGAGATGTTTCTATTTGTTTCAATGTTCAACACCCCTGTCCTCATTGCTCTCATGGCTGGAGAAGCAGCTAATCTAGAGGCTCCAAATGAGGTTCTGTGTGTTTTTCTCTTTCTATATTTTAAAAACTTTTCATTTAGTAAAATATTATTCAGATCATAGTCAAGAAAGCGATGAGTGTATTGGCTAATATTTTTGGATCAGCTTGTCCTAAAGGAGTAAGTTGTCCATGCATTTCTATATGCAGTATTTTAAAACTAGATTAGCTTACTTTTATTATGTTTATTTTCAGCCTTTGGAAGCGGTTATAACCCGCTGGCACAATGATCCCTATGCTACAGGGTGTTACTCGTATATAGCCAAGGATACCGATGGTAGTGGTAAATATTGTTCCTGTACACCTCTGTATTTATTTGGTTTTCATTTCTGGTTATTTTTATACTTACTAAATGGTATTTCAGGTTCTCAATTAGATGTACTCGCTGAAACAGTAGGTTTCCGCATTAAAGACGGAAGCTACGCTGGCGAACCGCGGATATATTTTGCTGGCGAACATACAAATAAATGTTATCCAGCTACTGTACAGGTCTGACTTATTTTTATCAAATTTATTTTAATATTGCTTTGCAAACTGTAAATTATAGTTTTTATAGAGCGGTGTTTCGGAATTATTGAACTACTGCATTATGCAGATGTAAATAAGTGCCACTGACCAACTTTAATATAATATCAACTACATAATAATTAGCATTGTAACAGCATATTTAGAGAATGTGTTATATTCTGGAATTATTTGTATTTCAATAACTGTTTTTTCAGGGTGCATGGATGAGTGGAATTCGGGAAGCTGCAAAAATCGCTGACTTATTCTTAGGCTGCCCATTTTCTCGAAAAGCTGTACTGGTTGATCCTGAATGTGTTCTACTAGATAGTGATGATGACAGCGAAACTTGTAAAGATGACTCGGCCAAAACAACAGAAGCTACTACGGAAATTAAAGTAAATGGACACGCAGATCAAATTAAGCGTCACAAAAGTACCAAAGCAGAAGAGCCATTGGAGGAGATTAATGGAATTAAAGCGACTGAATATGAAAAGGAAACAGAAAGAAACGGAGAACAGAACTTTAAAGAAGAAGCGTCTATAGTTATAGAAAAGAAGGAACTAAATGGTGAACCTGAAGCGAAACGAAGAAAAGAAGACTAGGTGTAGTGCAAATATTTTTTAAATTCATATAAAATGTGTATAGTATTTACTAGTCTTTATAAAATTGGGCTATTTAAAACAAATATTTTAGTTCTCGAAATATAAGTGGCTATGAGTTTTCATGGACCTTTCTACCTCTATTGTAATCCATCTGCCCTCTTGTTCCCTTGTGGTTTTCTATTAACTTGATTTATAAATGATTTTCGCTCATTTTGCTAACCAGTTGATTGTATATAGTTACGAGTATTTTACATGATGTTCATGTAGTGACTGGATCTCTTCTCGAATAAACTTCGAATCATATTACATTTGTTTCCTAAAGATTAAAATTTAAAACATGCAATTATTTGGTAGAATGAGGTTTTCGGTTAAAAATTTGCCAAGCTAGTTCGTTGATGTGAATATGCCGTTAGTTTAGATTCGCGCACTTCCAATTTCAGATCTAGAGAATTGGGTGGAAATGGTTGAGAGAAACGTGTTTATGGAAATGAATGATTGGTGTTAGTATGTATTTGCATTCCACTAAGATTCATACACAATTAATTTTGGGCGGGTTTTTATTTATTTTCGATTGGACGACATGTCGCTTATTTAGTTTTTCCGCTTAAGTGTAGTGATGTGAGAGAGGTCACGGACATGATCTCTAGTGAATAACAAATGGCCAATTGAATTGATTTGTAATATAGTCAATAAGTTATAGTTTTCTTGGCCGAATAAGGAAAAGATTAGCGAACTAGGTAATAGGCACTTTTTGTGTAAAGTATCTAAAATGTAAACAATAGGGTCAAGAATTATTGGTGATAGAAGGAAAAGGAATTGTAATCTAGGATTCTGATGCAAGAATAGGAAAAACATTTCATTACAGAGGTTACGAATCAATTGAGAAGTCTCTTCATAAATGTTTGATCAACAGACAGATAATGCTGAGAAACTGGTTTCCAAGTGTATACCGAATAAAAAATGAAAACCATAGAATAAGTCATTGACACGGCGTTTATGTAATGCAAGGTAGTCATTGAATTGCATTCTTACAATGAATTATTGACTTATTTTTGTAATAAAATCATGTCATTAGCATCGAATGTGATATTTCTGAGCAGGCATTGATAGTTTCGGGCATAAAGGAGAAATTAACGTATTTACTGTGCAAATGATCTCATAGACTTACGGTTTACTGAACAAAGTAAAAAATGCATTAATTAAAAATTCCTTACTCTCATGATATTTAAAAACAATGGTTTGCTGGACTATAATCTATTTTTAGACTTCTGTAACTGGGAATAAACAGCGCGCGTAGAGTGTATGACGTATTTGATTTTGGCTTAATTACCAATACATATACTGTATTAATAAAATATTTGAATTCTGATTATCACATATTTTGTTAATTTTCAATCACACATTAAAAAGAGAGTAGGGCTTCGCGTGGAAGACATACTGTTCAACTATCTAGAAAAACCAGAACTAGTTTATCAATTTCAAAATTAGATAGTTCAAAGATTACTCGAATTATTTATCCAAATAAATTATTTATATTTTAGCAATCCATGGGGCTAAAATGATAGTGGACAGTATGCAATAGTCAGACCTTGCTAATATAGGTTAATTGTTCCAAATATATATATGTATATTAAGAGAGTGAAAATGTGTAGAGCAATATAAGTTACGAATTTTATCACTTTTTGTTATTCTTAATAAATCTTGCTTATGGAAAAATATATCATCTTGTTCTATAAATGCAATATTAATATTGTATGGTTACATGATTCATCAGTTTTGACAAAAGGAAAACTGTCACCTTCAATCAACGATTGAATAAAGTACTGTCTAGTCTAGAATCTAATACTCAATGTAGCTCATTTAAGAAAAGAGGCGGTGACTGTGTCAAGGGTATAAGAGTAGCAGGAAGAATGGAATACATAAACCCTCTTACCAATAGGTGTTGGCTTAATCTTCACATTATAATGTAAATTACCCTCTTGCTTGAAATATTTTCAACATTTTAGAAACATAGATCAGTGAGGAACCAGGACCTTTCGGATTTAATATAGAAATAATATTTGCATTATCTCTATCTCTATTTATCTTTTACTAGTATTTCATCCACATAATATATGATATCTTTAAATACATATTCTTTTTTTTTTGCCAAACCCTCTCTTCATCATAATATAGCAACAAAAAATTTCATTCCTACCTTGATTATTGATAAGACTATTTTCATCACTACTACATTCAATTTAGTTCTATAAAGTCTTCATCCCCATCATTTTTTCGCCATTATCACGGTGTACTTTTGGCACTTATTAGCTAGATTAATGGTTTTGTTATTGAAAGTAAACTGAGACAAAATACTGGTTCTCGTGTCATAACATCTTTATAAAGCGAGTGCAACAAGTTGAGACAAGACGAACGTAGTAGAGCTGATTGTCTTTTTTCCTTTCTTCAATATTTACATTTATTGATTATGTTTTCCTAAAAGTACCTGATTAAATTAATTCTCATTGTCTACTCTCCAATTGTTCTCTTTACATTTGGTTATAATGTATGCATTAATAATATGTTCTATAAATTTGTAACCCTCTTTAAATAGCTAATCAATTGATGGCCATTATAATAATTCTTTTTCAGCAGGTAAACGAAGAGAATGCTTTGGTGCTTAATTCTCCTCACAATATGCAGTGTTTCATACTCTCAAATGATTCGCCAATGCTCCTGCCAGGAATTTGAGCCGTGTAAGCAGGCTGCAGTCAACAGCGTCATGCAGTGTGCAGACCAATGCCAGGTAAGAACTCTATAATATTGTTTGTTATAAAACTCATCCAAATAAAAAGTATCCTTATTTAAAACAAATTTTTGTATTGTGACTATAATTCTAATTATTGGTTAGAGAATTACACGCATTTATTTCAAACACGGATTTCACCACTATATTGCTTCAGAATTTACCTTTCTGATAATCCATGCTCAGTCTCTCTTCATAAAAGATTATCCAAGGTAACATTTAAGTAGCTTTCAACTAATATGGGATTTTGTTTAAGAATCATGTAGTAGCGATGGGTGCCTCTTACCCAGCAATGAGATCATGCCTCTTAGCCAAGGAACCCATGATAACGAGTGTGATGAAATGTGAACAGAATCAACTAACCAATGCGTAAGCCTTGCTCTACTGTTTTTCTTTTTATTTCTCAATTATCTTATTCTAGTTATCTTTCTGCCTTGAATTCTATTACTTATTTCTAAATTACATCAGCCTTTACTCACCTATTCTTGGATACATAAATAGTTAATCAATTTGTAGGTGTTCGCGAGGAGGAGGTGGCATGGTTCCTAAAAGATATCCTGAAACACTTAAAATTGCCGCATATTCCGAGATTAATTCTATTTTGACGAAATCAGGTGAGTGACATATAGTATTACATTTCATTAATTTTCTATGAAAAATTGCTTTAATATAAGGTGTAAATACTTGTATGCTTATAATTAGACTTTCGTAATAGTTCTAGTATTACACTGAAGAAATGCTACTTGATTTAAAAAAAAGTCAGTATCAACGCTTCTAGGTATCCAGGCGGAGGCGAAATCATTCATGAGTGTAGGCAAAAAATTCACATCATGTATCATGAAATGTATGGATCGTGGATCAGGAAGCTGCTTCAAAAAACTCAAGTAAATTTAACATTTATTTCTAAATATACCTTAGTTTATATCATGGCCTTATTCTAAGGCAGGCAACCCTGACAGTTCATCAAGTTATTGCATTTACAGCTGTGGTCTCGCTCTTCCTCCTGATAACGTACTTGTACAGTCAACTAAACAGTGCGCTATTCAGAATGGATTTAATACAGCAGGAGTACAACAGTTGTGTAACTGCGTAGCAGGAGCTGGAGTGAAGTAAGGGGAGAGAAAGCGAGACAAAGAGAGAACTGAAAATAAAATTGTTTAAAATAGAAATATATATAAGATCATGTTAGTGTCAATTATTTAAATTAATTGGACACATATTATTCAGAAACCTTGCTCCTCTGTGTGGAAGAATCCAGATCTCATAACTATGCTAGACAATATTTATCACAGTTAAAGAACAAATTTTTATATGGACTGCTACCTATTGTACTATTCTATTTAAATAAATTTTTCTTAATAATAGTATATTAAATCACTAGTAAACAGACGGAAATGTAGTGAAAATTAGCAAAACATGGAGAAAGGTGTTCTACGCGTACATCTTATTGATAATTACCTTATTCTTTATTATTTTCTTTCTTTTCTTTATTTATTCATATGATTTGTTTGCTTCATTTCTTCCATTTTCACCGATTTTATGTTTTCCTAAGTTATGTCATCCGGATTGTCCAAACTATATGCGATCAATGAATTATTATTACCGTTTGTTGATCGATTTGCGTAAAGCAAAAATACGGTCATTTGCAGCACTTTTATAGTTCGTTATGGCATTGGTTGAACGATCATCTCGATTGATCGGTAGCCTTCTATTTGATCTCATAAAAATGTTTGTCGTTTTCAGCTGTTGTTATAATTTAATACTTAGATTCGAAATTGTATTGTTATTCTTCTATAAATTAAGTATATTGACTTAGGAAATTGTACATATGTTAAAAGATAAAACGATGATGTTACTATACATCAGGATTTAATACTGATATCTAATTAATGTTAATATATATTTCTTTATATGCCACTTATCTTTTATTAGACAGACTGACGTATAGTTGTGTTCTAAGCGATTTAAACCAACATAAATTGTTTAAAAGTTGCTGAGAACTATCTTTCCCTTTTTAACACATAGTTTAAAATTTTATAAGAATAATCACTTCTGAAAGCATACTTTGCATAATTTTCGGTTATATGACTTCTATCACAGGTGGACCACTTTATTTCCATGATTATGCGTTATGCTTTTCAAAGTCATTGAAGCCAACATTATTAGCAAATGTCTTGAAATTCAAGAAGAGGAAAATTTTTTTAGTAATTTTATATAAGCATTTAGCTAATTCATAATTTTATCATGGACTTTCTGAGAATGTTAAATTGTACCGGTTGCATTTGAAGCCCTAACATATGTAGTTCTTCGCAACAATTGCTGTTTGGTTACTTATGCAATGATGTTCAACATTATCTATATTCATATTAGAAGACATTATGGACATTATCTGGAATTTAATATCGAATATAGTTTAGAACATATTGAACAATTAAAACCACTTAAATCTATGATTCTGCTTTCCACTAAGATAGATGAAAAATGTGCGTGTTTAATGTAGAATTTTAAAAATTATTATAATATAATAAACTCACTATTGAATCCACTTGCATGATTAATTTCAAACAAATTCATTCATGGTACTTTTCTGGTATATTTGGGCATTACATTGGCTATGTTATGTTTACTATTCTTTTTAGATTTAGGCTCGATTGTAACTCAATTTATTATAAATCGCTGGTTTTATTAATCTAAAGGTGAGTAGCAGCGGTTTCAAGTTAAAACCATGGTTGTTACCATAAGTAATATAATTTTCAGAATTTCACAAATACTTGGTTACCTTGTTACTTACTTCTATCTAACATTGACGAATTCGTACACTATTTTTGAGGGAGATGCTAAGCATCTCTATAGCTGGTTATTTTTTGCTAACTGTATTGTGCTGTACAGGTGAATATTTGGGTGAGTTTGTAATGCTATTATGTTTTAGCGTAATTTTAAATATATTAGCTCTGATTTTTAGAATCCAGTGTCTGTCCGACGAATTACTGTGCAAATGGTGGAAAATGTTATCAATCGGATTCTGGTTTTGGTTGTGATTGCCCATCAAATTATGAGGGCCATCGTTGTGAGGAGGATGTTAATGAATGTGAATACGGTTACTGCGCTCATGGTATCTGTATAAATATGGTCAGTTCGTTGTTTCGTCTTTTTCCTATTTATTATATATGTAATGCTACTACAGTAATGTTCTCAATTATTACTGGACTTTCAGCTTGGTTCATATCGATGCGATTGTTTTGCGGGATTTGTAGGAGTTGACTGCCAAATATTAGCGACCACTGTGAACTGTACTCTTGATGGGTCAATGTCATGTCAAAATGGGGGGATATGCAAGACAGAGAATGAAGATTATACCTGCAAATGTTTATCTACATTTGAAGGTATTGTATATAATTTATGGGTGATACACCATTAATCATAAAGTAGTCTTTCTAAGATTTTAGGACGCTTCTGTGAGCGAGACATAGATGAGTGTCAGAAATCAGTGTGTCGTAATGGAGGTTCTTGTCTTAATATGCATGGTGGCTTCCGATGCATTTGTCTTCATGGTTATTCAGGGGAAAATTGTGAAATTGATACTAATGATTGTACTTCAAGGTAAGTTTGTTTTCTTATGTAATGCATTTCCTTAATAAACACTAATTATATTTATTGTATCACTTTCATGTAGTCTATGTCTTAATGGTGGTAGCTGTGTGGATGGACTCGATGATTATGGCTGTATTTGTCCTCGTGGATATATCGGAAAAAATTGTCAACACTTTGTTGATATCGATAAATTTAATAGCACAGATCGGTAAGGTAATCCTTGATTAAATATTGCTTTTAAATTATTCATGTTTCTTAATTATAGATTTGATCGTAACAAATGTTCAAGTTTTGGATGTGATATGTTGGCTAATGATGGATACTGCAACACAGAATGTAACTACTTCGCTTGTGGATTTGATGGTGGAGACTGCTCGGCTAAGGCACAGCCTTATTCTAATTGCGAAACAGCAAGCTACTGTGCTCATGTATTCAGGGATAGTAAATGTGATCAGGTATTCCTATTCATATTAAACTGTCTTCATTAAAAAAAATTATTTATTTCCAGATATGCAACAGTGAAGCATGCCTTTTTGATGGTTTCGACTGCGATTTATCACCTTCTCGATGTCCTACCTACATTCAAGAATACTGTAGTCAACACTATGGTAATGGTGCCTGTGACACCGTATGCAATGTGGAAGGATGTGGTTTTGATGGTGGGGATTGCAATGGTCCTAAGCAGAAATCTGTGAGTTAACTATAGTTTTATGTGATGCCAGCATCATTTAGATATGGTGTTTTTTAAGGTTGTAGTACATACTAATTCCATGAGTTGATTATTAACCCAGTTTCTATTAAGTATAAGTTAAAAGTAATGTGTAAGTGAGTAATACGTTTTCAGCTTTCTGGAGACGTCGTGATTGTAGTCCTGTCAGATCCTATTGAATTTATCCAATTGGTCAATAAATTTCTAATGACCTTAAGCGTGAAATTAAGAGCAACCGTTAAAATCAAAAGAGACTCTGAAGGGCCTATGGTGTTTGAATGGGCTGGAGAAGCTGGGAAGAGGGTCCCTGTACCAAATAACCAAGTAGGAGATATAAGTAAAAATTTGTTAGCTTATGATGGAACTTATGAGATAAAATCATCAATTCTTTGTCATTTGAATAGATTTATTTTAAGCTGTTGAATTTTTTTTGTCTTAGTTATTATATGCTTTAAATCCTTGGCATAAAATATTAAGATCCGAATGTAGTTAAATTTTAGAATCTTCAAATGACCTATGGCGGTGATATTCGTCTACGTCGTTCGACTGTTGCTCGAGGTGTCATGGTATGGGTTGAAGTCTATGTTTCTGACTGTAGTGGCGATTGTTTCAGCGATGTAGGTACAGTAGCAAACTATCTAGGAGCATCTATTGCCAAAGAGGTACTCTTTTCTTCGTCTTTTTTCTATGGAGAATATCAATTTTTAGCTGCTACTGTTATTTACAGGACTTTTCTGATTTGGGAATGCCTATCTTCGAAGCATTTGCTCATCGGCCTAACCCTCCAACTCAGTCTGCTTCATCATTGTTCGCTTTTACTATAGGATGTTTGGCTATCATGATAGTCATTGCAACTGTTTTCATCCTACAGCAACGCACACGTAAACGACGAATTGTTGAAGCAACTTCAACTTGGTGTCCTCCTAAGGAAACTGCAGAGCGTGAGTATAATAAACTTATAGTACAACTGAAATGTGATTTTTATTTATGTGCTTAGCTTATCAGTGTTCATAAATCTTGAAAGTAATAGCATTTAGAGAAGTTAATACAGTACGAAAATTACAGATAGGATGACTGAACTGCTTTCTAGTATACGGTCTAGTTCGAAAAGATTTAAGATGGATCCCTCACTTTTAATTAATTCGTCATCTTTAAACGGACTTGCAACGCAATCCTCATCTTCTTCGCCTGAGAGGTTTCTAGACCTTTTTTGCTCGTGATTTTTATCATTACTTGTCTTAATTGTTTTCTACATCATTATGTTTCTTACTAGAATAAATATTCGTCATCCCCCTACAAAAGTCCATCCCGTTGCTACCCGTCTTCACGAAGAGGCGGCATCTGCTCATCCTATACGGACACTGGTATATAAAATGCATATTAATTAATATAAACATCTCTATAAAATCTAGATTTTTCTTATATAATTTCTGGAATGTTCTTTCTCTGTAAGTTTAATGTAGGATTTTTCAGATTGAGTATACCTTAGTAAATGCTCGCGGTCCTTATGGACGAACTCCAGTTATGTGGTTAGCAGATAACAAGTCTAATAAGACGGAATTAGATCTGGTTGAAGATCTACATAGACTTCGTTTTGTCGGTGCTGATTTAAATATTCAAGATGACTGTAAGTCCATTAAAGTCAATATAGGATGTATGCCTATAATCTTACAAAAGTACTTTTGTATTTGTTTATATCACTAATATCTGAGTATTTAACGTTCCACTGTTAGGCAATTTTTATTTTCGGACTACCGAAATATCATTATTGGGATTATAACACTTCTTTTAGATGAAGAAACGGCTGTACTGATAGCTGTGCGTAATGGAAAATTATCGCTTGTGAAAGCTTTGCTACAACTTGGAGCTGATCCTACAATTATGAACAATGCGGACTCGACTTGTTTACACCAAGCAGCTGCCAATTGTGCCCTTAATATGGTGGAAGAACTTTTAAAATGGGATTCTGTTAAAAAGCAGGTTCAAAGGAATTTATACTACTACTAGAAAATTTTAACTAGTCATAAGCAGTACTTTTAATAGCTTCGAATGTATGTCATTTGTATTTCTAATTATTTTATGCTAAATTTATAATTCCTCAGATTGATGTTTGTGATCGTTTGAACCGAACTGCTCTAATGCTAGTAGCAATGAATGACCATGTGGATACGAAGATTGCTGAGCTTCTTATTGATGCTGGTGCAAATCCATCAAGCAGTGGAGATATTGTAAGAGATTCTACCTTTTTATATTTGAAAATATATTTTTAATAAGTAATCCATTATTTTTAGAGTGCTGTATCATGGACTGGTCGTTGTCCATTGCACTTTGCCGCTCTCTATAACAATACCAAAATGATAGAATATTTGATCCATAGAGGTGCAAACAAGGATGCGCAAGATGCCCAAGTACTTCATTAAGCAAGTGAACATAAAGTTCAAGAACTTAAAAATTCTTATTTTAGGATCGTACACCATTACATTTAGCTGCAGCTGAGGGCCGCCTAGATGCCGTAAACGTTCTTATACGAGAAGGAGCAACAGTTACTATAAGGGATCATAAGGTAATTGTGTCAAAATTTCTATTAATTTTATTCATGTGTGAATATTTTTTTTCCAGAATCAAACTCCGTATGAAATAGCATTATTATCGGATGATCAGGAAATTATTAAAGCGTTATATACACCCGATTTTGCTCGCATATACATTAGTAAGCACAATGGGGAGCTTTTCACTACAACTGCTCCTGTTCATTTAAATGTTAGTCGACGTTAAGTTTAAAATTTCAGATTGATTAAAATACTTTTTAAGTCTAGAATATTCCTGACAGCAAAAGTTACTTTCTTGTAAGGCTAATAATAACTTTAGTATATATATATATACATTTATTGATTTTGTTGTAGGGAATTTCCAATAATCGCGGGTTGAAACATCAACCACTGACACCACCTCTTTCAACTACCCCATCACCCCATTATCAATATCCGATGGCAAACTGGTTCGTTCCCCATTTTGGGAATGAACCATTAATTAATAATTTTATAAACGTTGCCACTCAGAACGATATAACATTTACAGAAATGGTACGTTTTCTCTACTCATTTCGATGTTTACATTATCTTATAACCATACTTAATTACATTATTTGATGCTAATTCCTCATTAACACTATAACTATATTACAGCAAAGGAATTCTGCCGATAGAACACCACCGGATGATTGTTCAGCTGATCTCGGTGCGATGTCTGGCTGCAGTAATCCAGTATTATCTTTTAACTCTCCTTCTTACGAAACTTCTCATTTGCACTGGGCTTCTTTTAGTGATAATCATCAATTTGGTAGTGTACTACCATGCACTTCATACCCACTTGCTCATGATGTGTAGTGCTATAGCGATAACGTATGTATTCAGTCTATGGCTATCTGAGTTTGACTTGATCTCTTAGTAAATTGTAACAACTTGGAATTCTAGTCCTACCTAATTCTTCCTGGTTTTAAACTATTTGTTACGTTGGCTATACTTTAGAACCGTTAAATTATAAGCGGGTATTATTCTATTCATATCATTACATTATTTATATAATAACATTAACTTCCATTTTATATTGACTGTTAATAAGCTATTTTATATTGTATAATAATTATGCTTTGCATAAATTACGTCGGTCCACAAGTCTTATTTTATTGAAATTGATTAATTTTAACTTTACGCATTTGCTCGGAGATTTGATATATTCTGTCGAACCACTTATCTTCGTGGTATATTAATTAAACAATCACAGACCTGAGATACAAGCATTCCACTGGGTAGCTAGCTTTTTACTGTTGTTAGATAAAGTGAGACACCAATATATGTTGACGAAGTGTGCCTTTCCTTCGGAGGCAAATTTTCCTCACCTTTTATTAGTAAACGAGGCAAATCAGATCCTAGCTCAATGTTATGGTTGAAGTACCTACATCCTAATTATTTTAATAAGTTTTGCTAATAGAATGTAACATAAAACTACACCATGCAAACCTTTATTGTGCAAGCAAACTACAAATGACACTCACAATCTGCTCAACTTAAGCTTCAGGATAAAGTTAAGACGAGATATTTAGATCACAATCAATCCGTGTAGACTACAAATTGTCTCATAGAAATCTATTAGAACATAGATGAGAGAAACAGCAAATCAAAATAATATTTTAAGCCAAATCTTACCATGATTAGGATATGTCTAATCGGCAGATTATGGCACAAGATACAAAAACTGGCTTGTGTAAAGATACAAAAGCATCCAGCAAAAATTTTAACGCGAGCCAGCTATTAATATAAAATAAAAAGTAAGCTAACTGTACAATTATAAACCATGTATAAAATGGCATTGTATTTGAAAAGTAGATCAGGTGCTACTCACTCCTTTAGATGATTCATGCAGTTGAGATCTTTTCTAGACGACGCAACCTCACTGAAAACAATAAATATTGACTTTAAAAAGCTTTTAATACCTACGATATTTGCAAACAGTAAACCTCACACTTAATTTACATGTTTTCTAAAATCTGCAAAAAATTTAGAAAGACAAGATTTGATTAGGTTACTAACAAGGATAATAAATTTAGAAGAAAAATACCATCTAAATTGTTTCTGAGAACGAAATATGGGAATATCTCACCCATATATAAATTGCTAAATGAAGTGTGTACAGAATTCTACATAATATAAAATAATTTGATGCAACTGCAGTCTATATCTGTAACAAAATGACTAACATCGCTCATAATTCCTCTCAAGTGCTTCAGATACGCGATGACGTGCTTCCATAGATTGGAAGGCCACTCCTACCCGTAGAAGTGAATCATTATCCTCTACAGATAACATCATGTCCATCTCAATTTGATTTCCAAGCACAGATTGACGCTAAAATAAAATTCAGTTGTATATATTATATAATAATAATGCCACACACAGATTAATATATTTTAAACATTATTCAAGATCAAAAATTCTTTACTTTAAAGTTCCCCAACACTAAATTAATGACAAAGTTATATTTGATACTGCCATGTCATCACTCAGTAATAGTTGACAATCCATTCTCGTATTGATGTGGCATTAAAGGCAAATCAAATATGATTCACGCAAATGCGCACGATGCAAATATAATAAAATGGAACGATAGACAATCAATCAAGCATTGTGTTCATAACTCTCAGATGAAATACGATCATGTACAATGCATTTAATACGTATAATAGCAAACATTGTTTTTGTTACGTACTACACAAATAATCATTAAGGCATGATAAACTATATATTAAGCAAAAATCCACATAGAAACTTAATATTATATAAAATAAAACATCTTAAACTAGTATCGAAGTGGAAGATGGATTTGTACTAGGAATAATTATAAAGGGCCAAGTATATGTTGAACCTATACAACTATTCCTAGCAATCAAAAAGAAATACCACGCACCGTTAGACTGCAAAACTAAAAACTACTATTTGTTAAAATCATACCATTATTTTAACATTTTAGAAGTGTTTATTAAATGTCAACTAAGAGATTTAGATATTACCAAATTCATTTCTAATCATTTATACTAAAATTAACTGATTCGTATTTAATCAACGCCAGCATTTAGTTGATAGTGTGAGAAATCAACGAACCTGATTTTCTGCATGGAATTCAACAAGACTTTGTGTAGTTAAAGTAGCTCGCAAGAGTTTAGCGAGTAGTTCTGGTGTAATAAAGTTTGATTCTATATTAAGCACTTTAAGGGAAGGAGACGTTTCGAGTAGTTCAACAAGACCCTAAAAGATAGAAATTAAGGTTTGAGTGCAGGATAAGAACTGAATATTTGTAGAATTATATTTATAGTTGTATAATTAAATAGTAAATTAATTATTAAGGCCTTACTCTGGCTTCACTGTCAGTGATAGCCGTATTTGCCATGGTTAATTTAGTGATGTGCTTACTGGCGCATGCCGCAGTGATGAGTGCTCTTATTTTTTCCTGTATTTAAAAAATAAACAAGCTTAGCAATTCCTAAGTGTTGCTACCAATAAAAATGTATAAACATTTAATACTATTAATTCTAACTGTAAAAAAAGCATCACCTTCGAAACCCGTTTCATATTATTGATATTCACTTCTTTCATATCTTCATCATCTGCCTCCAATCTCCTAGAAACAATAACTAACAAAAGAAATATAACAGGAAAAAATACAAGGAATAGATAGTTCAAATTATATAATTAGTGCTAGATTAAATGGAGAAAACTAGAATCTAAATAAAGCCATACTTAATACAATCATCAACATCAGTTTCGTTTTCCGGTTCGTCAGGGATTGTCTTTGGTTCATAAGCTCGTATAACGCCACTGAACGTAGTTCCTGTCGATTCATCCTGGTTCTTACCCTTCAGTGCATTATAGTACTGTGGTTGGTTGAGAATATTATGCATCCCTTAAATTATAATAAAACTGCCCGCAAAATCCACAGCTAAACTTGATGTAAACTACGGAACCATTACACAAAAATTAATTATGGTGAAAATATATATAATACGAAGTGATTATTTTTTTTACCTCTATTCTGCTAGAAAATTGATTATATATTTTATATGCAAACTTTTTGTTCTCCGTTAACAGATTTAAAAATTATAGAAATACAAATAAGACGAACCAAGAATACCAGCAAGATCAACTAAGTCTTTCTCCGGTGCACCATCTAAAGCCTCATCGAGCTCATCATCATCATCATCATCATCATCATCAATATCTAGCTCAATAGGCATTTCCATTCGACTCAAAGTGCCCAAGACACCACCTTCCCCACTGTCCTCTCCTGACTCTCGACCACTATCACCTTCCCATACTTTTCCTGGAATAAAATTGAACATATAAGACTGGAGGAAAAGTTAAAGAATTAGGATACTTAGAGCATAAAAACATTTCTTCACCTAACATTTTTTATGAATAGTTAATCTATAATTTAGATTTAAGTTTCTGAATATATGGAAATTGCACCTCGTTTAACCCCTGGTGAGAATGGCATAACGTCTTCCCAATCTTTCTCATTTTTAGCTTGATCCTCCAGAAATTTCAGCAGTTGTTCACGCTTAAATGGACCTGTAGGCGCTTTAGTCGTCTGATCGCGACAGCGCTGTGATGGCGGTAGCATTGAATTCTTTAAAGAAATTATTAAATAGTCCTAAGGAATGGTAAGGGTTATACAGGAAATATTAGCTAATAAATAACCCATTATTAATACCGAATTAACTCTATTTAAAACTGCTCAAACGGGAAAAACGGAAATGAAAAGTAAAATCTCATAATTCTATTTACATCACCATGTTTTCAGGCGGCCATTAAACAAAGTGTCGCTATGTTTGCTTTATCGAAACACTACTATTGCTTCGAGCAACGGTCACGTAATCGATCAATATATATATTTATTTATTTATATGAATTATAACAAGTATTTAAATTATATGAAAATCCTTAGCATCACATGATATGAATTTACTTATGTAAAACTTGAAATTCAATACCCAGTGATACTTTTGCACTAGAGACCTATTGTCGATTGTTTCATTCACCACCATTACGAATAAACAAAAACTCGAAAATTATAGTTGATTGACCCAAGTTATTTTCGTTACATGTCTAGAAGTGTTCACGTGCATATGTCATTGATAAACATAGTGGAGAGCTTCAACAATAAAGTTTGTGGCTCCATAGCGCTTAAGCTATTAAAACCGGATGCTAAAAACTCCCAATCCTCTACGCTAACCAAATATACTGTATGGAAAAAAATTAATCTCCTAGCATTAGTTACAAATATCATTAATCACGTACTTGATGACGCAATCAATCAAATACAATAATAAAACTTGTTTATAATATTAAGAAAAATAAACTTACATCAGGGTCAAAATCATTATTAAGATCTTCGAGTTCTTCAGCACTTAACTTAGATAAAAGACCTTCGAGATCGCCATCATCAAGATCCTTAAAAATCAATAAAATTAAGGAAAAAGTATGTGAAAAATATAAAAAATAGATTTTAAAAAGTACTAAGCAGAAATTATACGGTTTTATGGAACTGTTTAACAAACCTTTAGTCCTTTGCCATACAATTTTGACGTAGGTACCCCTGAATACTTCTGGCTCATGGAAGATGGTGCATTAAATGTTTGCTCTTCAGAATAATAGCTGTAAAATGCATACATTTAGTTTAGATTATTCTAGTACTGACATATATCAAATTTCTTAAATAAATAACTATTCAGCTATTCAAAATTGGAAAGAACAGTAAATAACTTTTAATAAGCATTTATTCCAAAAAAATTTAACTAAATGCGTATATTTTAGAGAAAAACTACCTATGGTATACTCGCGACCGCGGAACCATTGGTTGCGACTGCATTTCCATTCGGGAAAGAAACACGCAGAATACTCGTTCTGTCAAGGGGTAGCGTTTGTGGTTCAGATTGACTTTGGGGGGAGAGGAGGTCGATGCCTCTATGCGCACACTGCGCACCCTCCTCCCAAAGTAAACAGCGAACAAACACTTTCTTGGTTCAATTCCAAACAAGCGCGTTTGTATATGAACTAACTTTAATCGGATATAAAACAGAGCCACAATTATATGTTATTTATTTAAACCTGTCATTAATAATGTTTTTTCTACTAAACCATAATTTCATATAAAAAAACTTACTCAGTTTTACTCATTTCAGTGCCTAGGGTAGAAAGACCCGCACTATGAAACTACACGGGAATAACACGCGATCAATAGCTCACAAATGTTCGCAGCCTGCCTGAGTATCAGGAGAAAAGGCGTGCCTGGCGCTACGCAGCGATATCGTACTAATGAGGGACATTTACATCAGGTGACAGGTGTTGAAGCGTAGGCAACTTATCACCATGCGGTTGGGGTTATTACCTTTAATCGTTTTAGGTGAAGTGTTGAATCGAATATGAATATCTAGTATAACGCTGCGTTCGTAGTACTGCGAGAGAGAATGCAACAAATGCCACAACAATCTTGGTCCAGGTGGAGTTATGCTAGTGTCATGTTTATGCGCCAAATTGTAATAGTGAGGACAATTATAATTTTTGTTCACAATAACGTATTTGATAGAATTCTTTATTACAGTATTATACTTGGGGGATATCCAACGAAAACTAGCGTTGTAAAAATTTCTATCATCATTAGCACTTTCTGAAAAATGATAAGTTGATAAGTCAAATAAATTAAATGTATGTTCCTTCTTTAGAAAACGGGTTACTAAATCTCTCTAAGTAACGTGACGCTTGATAATGATCACTTCCTGAAGAAGTGGTCTGATTAGCACAGAATTTACGCTGACATATGCCAATTTCTTGAAAACAGTTTATAAAATAAATATGACAAGGAAAAAAACAAGGATCTTCCTAACGATAAGGAAGAGACTATTAAGTGGGGACAATATATGTGATGTGTCGATCCGACTGTTTTTGAGACGTTTGAATTTGGTATCAAGACCTAAGCTGATCAAATATCTTCGAATCTAATAGATACATCCTATTAATACCAAGCTTTCGAAATGCACCATATATGGTGTGCTCAGAATAATAAGACCGATTTTAAAAGCTTTATAATTTTCAAACGCAATTAAAATAGTCGTTTAAAAGCATTTCTGAAAGTTTGAATACTTGGCTTTTCTACCATATTAATTTTATTTGCATATGCCACACGTAAAAAGCACAATTATCGATTTTGTGCAAGGACCTATTCTCGTGTTTTTTATACGTATTTAGCCTCATTTATCTCGGGTTTGCATTACTCTAGAAGCTGAAAATTGTCTTTCTTATAGAAGACCTAGCTAGTATTACACATTGTTACGATATTCGTGGGGTCGATGCTCCTACAATTTGTCGTCTACAGAATCACCGGAATTCGTTCTGTTGCACGAGCTGTTAATCGTATAAAAATGAATAGATTCCAGAAAGTTGTTGCAGAAAAAGGAGGCCATGTAAAATTGCGAAATAATTCAAATTTAAAACAATACAATATTATGCAGTTTCCTATTAAGACATAAAAAGCCACTTTTAATTACTAAAGTGGTGAGAATCCGAGATAAATGAGGCCAAATAGGTGTGAAAAACACCAAAATCGACGATCCCACAGAACCTACAATTGCAATTTTTAAGTGTTAAATATGCAAATAAAGTTAATATAGATAAAAAGCTAGATATTGAAGGTTTCAGAAACGCTTTTAAACAACTATTTTGGTTGAATTTAAAGAAAGTTATAAAACATTTACAACCGAACCTTTTGTCGTAGACACTATGTATATAGCATTAAAAAGTAGTACGTAGTCCGAATCAAACCTTCTTTTTGGAATCTATTACTTGAAATAATGACATTTTCCAAAAATTTTAAAGACATCCTGATTTAACTATTATCAGATGAGTTAGACTTCGTCAGTAACTGCAAGATAAAATGTTGTCCTTTTGTAACATCAGTAATTAAAGTTAGCAACTCTGCTCTAATTTAATATTTTGTGTAAAAATTCATCACCGAAATGATTATTTGTCACTCAAAATTAATAAATCATCGGAAGAATGGAAAATTCCCCGTATATAAATACTCCAGTTATTATCGGTTGCCATATTATAAATGAAATAATTTAAAAAGAAATGAATATAAAAGAATAAAACGAGACGTATTGCTAGGAGTGGAATAAAGTAAGAGAAAGAAGAAAGAGGAGGGTAGAGAGAAGAGGAGAAAGGGAGGTTATTCAGGCTGTCCGGAAGGTCGAAATTATCGTACGGGTCTATAATTATGGTGCTTGCTGAGAGCACTGACGTTGTTCTAATACAGAGTTCATTAAAACCATTATTCGTGAAAAGCAGATTTTATGTATTTCTCTTTTATAATAGATGCTCGTATTTCTCCCACACTATAATTTCACTTTCTACTTCAAATTTCTAGATGTTTCTCAAATATAACTCATATTTCTACTTTTAAAGTAGTTTGATTTCCTTGGTTAATGTTTTCAATCTGGTTTAACTACTACTACAACTGCTTATGATAATTTTGGGTCATCTGAGAGTATATTATAATAGTTTAATTCCATATACGACTAATTATACAGCGCATATAATATCTTAATTTTCTATTATTCTTGTACTCCTACAAACATTTATATGCTTAAATGATCTTTCAATATTGTTCAATAGTTTAAATTCACCATCTGTTTCTGGCTTATTATAGTAATTTATATTTTTTGAACATTTGCTTGCTGAAATTTTCTAATGTTTATATTTCTACTAGTTTTAAAATTAAACCGCTGATGTGCAGATTTCGAAGATAGATAATGGTAATACTTTAGAAAGTAAGATGTGTAGGTAAGCTACTGGAAGAGACGAATGGAAAATGATATGATTATAAGCCTTATATGATATCTGTCAGAATTTTTTTCAAGAACTTGTTACACGCGACTGCTATTTATATATATAATGGGCTCGTTTCTCATGCATCCCGCACTCGAAATCGATATCCATTGTTCGAAGTGAACGCTTGACGCCTGCCGGTCAGTTCGTCAAAACAACCAGCCGGACCACCATTTGCTCCGCTGTGGACTTTTAGTACCTTTAGCACACGAAGTCTATTTGATATTTACTCTTAACTTTCTCTTCTCTTCCTAGGCATATGTTTAATATTTAGGCATATTTATTTATTCTATCTACAGCCACTCCCTTTTTTCTCACTCAAGTAACTTTCTCCTGTTTCTCTACATAATTTCTCCTTAAGTTCTACTTTAATGGTCTATAATTATCTACCTTCTTCTTTTCCCGCCATTATAAAATTCTATCTCCCTTCAATCCGCTCTTCTATCTTGACCCACTTCTTCTGGAGCTGAGATTGCATCTCCTTCTCTCCCGGAGAGCGGGATTCTCCGCTTAGTGCATGGTTGACCGAATTGTGTAATTGCATGGTCACTTAGCGCGGCCGCACTTTGTCTCTTGTCCAATGCGTATTAGTAATTTCCTTGACTTCCTCGACTTTGTGAAAGAAACTAAAGAACATCTATGCTTTAAACGCATACAAAAACAGAAAGAGTAAAAGAGAAAAAATACAGAGATTGAAGCATAAACATAGAAACAAGGAGAAACATGTAATAAACAATACAATCCAACTATAAATACTCTTAAACAATAACAATAGGACCAAGACGGTGTGCTCAAATTTTGCGACATGTGTCTACAGTGTGCTCTAATGCGATTGTGTGCTCTGTCTCATATTTCACATGCATTGGGCCGTCTCATTGATCCCATCTGACCTCTGGTTCTTACCGCATTAGGCAAGTAAATATTTAGTTCTAATTTACATAAGATAGAATTTTTGAAAAATTGTCATTATACTTGTGTTCTTGACGTCGTGTTAATTTTGTTGTAGCGTACCATAGTCTTTATTAGTTTTTATCTCTTTCACCTTATGTTATAGTATCTTTGCTAGTTTGTAACTGTTTATCTCTACCTAAAGGAATATAAAAAATCGTTGTCTAAAAAGGTACTGTCGATATTGGCTTCAGGTACTCAGTTCTACGTATTCTATGTTCCGTTTTTAAAGAAAAGCGAGAACAAAAGCAAGGTGCAAAGAGCTATAGTCGTACCAATTTAGCTTCATCGCATGATTTCTTCCTTGGTCTTCTCATATTTCTGTCTAACAAATCCTTCGAAGCCGTCACATAATCCTCAGCCGTACATTAATATTGTCCTCGGGATTATTATCTTTTGCAAACATCAATAACCCGGAATCTATACGGACAATCGCAGCTCAATAACAACGATTCTCGTCCTGTACAATCGTGAATCCGTTTTTTCTCTCTCTTTAATCCTAATCTTGTGCTGTTTAATTATTTAGTGAAATATGATGTAATCATAAAGCTATGACTTAAATAAGTATTTCAAACTATAATCTAGTGTCCGATTATAGTAGCAAAATATTTAAGTTTTAGGGTAACATTTCAAATTCAAATTTTAGAACTTGTCTACTTTATTCATTTTTTCACATACTACAGAAGTATCATTATTGTATTTATTATTGATATGCACTTTTCGCCATATTATCAACATTCGTTCCTCTCTATCTCATTCTACCCCTCTTTCTATTCTCGTCTTTATCTTTTAATTTCGATTTTTGCTGTTTTCTGCCAGGTCCTGTATCTCTGACGGTGTTCTGCCAGCTTTCAATCTGTGAATGCAATCGTTGGTTCCATCATTAATTAATGTGTAGGATCCGCCTCGATTAGGCCCCACCCCTCATCATCATCTCCCTGGGTTACGGCTCTGACTTCCTGCTTTTTATCCAATGTATGCAACATTTCCATTCATCATAATAATCTCTTTTATAACTTTTAAAAATAGACGATAATTTTAGTACAATTTTTTTTGGCTATTTAACTCTTGCTATTACATTTCTGGTCATTTTACGCAATGCATTAAGATAATCCCATTATCTTGGTTGGAATTAGCTGATGGGATAAAACAGTTAATCTTTTTAGTGCCGATGGATGCCTTCCACATAGTGATTTTTTTTGCTGTAGACTACTTAATTTCAATTTATTTATTGGCTTATTGCTAAGCCTTCTTTTCTCCCGACCATTTCCTTTCACAATTTTTGATTAAGATATTATAACCTATAAGTATAGTTGAACACACTGAATGACTCAATATCCAGATGCATTGCATGCATGTATACCATTCTGGAACATTTACCCTAGTTGGATATTACGTGACAAAAATAGTTCGTTTTACTAAATTAGCTTTCCTTTGCAATAGTTATCATATTTGATTAAAAAATTGAATTATATGAAACAAATAGGTATTGGTCCTCGTTGTTCCTCAGTCATTTATTTTCACTCTTCATACACTTTTATTTTATTTCGTTCCATTTTCTAGTTTAAATATGGTGATATAGAAACCAATCTTCTGTTTTTGTTTTTCTTTCCGAAGAAAAAACAGATTACGCAGTTAAAGTCCCTTTCATTTTCTTATAAATGCTAAACTATGGAATATTGAGTTTTCTTTATTTATATGGAATTAGATGAATGAAATATAATATTTTGTAATACAATGATTCTGTTCTATTATAAACCATATATGGAAAGTAACATGCACATTATGGTTATTCTACTTAATAATTATAACTGAACAGACATATTTATAAGAACTTCAAAACTAATTATTTAATATAATAATGGTAGTTTTAAAGTTTCCCTATTCCGGTCAAGAGAGGGACCCTATTGACTGCGATGTCTTCTCAAATATCTCAGAAAAAAGTTGGTCAGGTACTTATCGGCTCATTGTGAAATAGACCTAGATCGTGGACAAAAATAAGTAATGTTCGAAACTCCAAGAAAAATCAAAACTATCAGTTAGATTTATATATTTTTTCATCCCCTGTAAGCAAATAGTATAACTAATAATAATCTATTCATATTGAGGTGGGAACAAAAATGAAGTATCTATAGTTAGTTGCTGATCATTATAACAATTTAAGTCCTAATCATATCATGACATCTATAATAATTATTGCTAGTTTACTAGGGTAATATTTTGTCCCTGTGGAATTATTCTGTCTAGTAAGCAGAACACGAGCTGCTTTCAATATTCTTGGGAAATATAGCTTATGATTATTATAGCAGAAAAATTGTGATCTTTCTGTATTTTGAAAATTGTTTGTTGCGCAAAAAAGTATATTTTATTAAGTAGTGGTACTGAATTATTCATTTAATTCTTTCACGTACCCATAAAAATGTTTATAGCAATGATGTTCCTTTTAAAAGAAAGTAGAATTTAATGCATTAATTAGTCTTTGTAATCAATCTAGTGTCCGTTACTCTCTGCTGAGTGATTTTACTTCTTTACTGCCTATAAAGAATAGTTTTACCCAAGGCTACTGGCGAAAATCTGATAGTAAAACTAACTAATATATAGTCTGTCATATCCACAATTATTCTATTCTCTATCATTTTCCACATCTTTTAAAATACAGCTGTTCAGCATGGGTACACTTTTTTAAGGAAGAAATGTTTAATAATAAGGATAGTAAGAGGTCTATTTTCCAAAACATATCTTTCACGACTAAATATCACTTTCCAATTAATAAACCAAGCATTTATTCAATTGAAACTGTGGTCATCTAAGTACTCAAATAAGTGCATTTTAATATTTCATAATAAAATTTGGATGGTTAAACCTATTTCCATCTTCAACACCACTAATGCCCTTCAGTTAGCAATTAGTTAAATGACAACAAAAAACATTCTCCAGCTAAAGTAACAAATAGCAGTTCATATTTCCTCATGCCTAAATATACAGTGAGGTTAAGTAGATAAGAAATTTAGAAATTACATTATAAATACACTCATGAGGGTCACTTCTTTTAGTAATGTGAGCGACATCAGCCTGTCGACGGCGGATTATAAACAAAGTAAATCGGCCGTTTATGACCGCTTCCGGCACGCAGTTCAATTGATTCACTATGTATGTTTATTGCTTGCAGTTTCAACCAATAAATAATATTCTTAATTGATTTTTATCATTGGGCGTATATATCATAATATATTTGTGCTACAGAACAAATGTAATTTTCCAATTTTTACCGTAATTCGCGAAAATTTGCGTACTTTAGTCATCATTTCTTGAATGCTATTATTCGTTACGCCAATTGTGATCACTACTTACTGTCCTCCTCTTCTATGTACATATATATGTATTTATCATTACTTATTTAATCCAATCTTTACATCTATTGCTACAGTTCTCCTTAAGTTTAGTTGAATAGATATTTGTTCTTTATCATGTATATATATTTAATTATTTCTACTACTTTTCTGCCACTTCCCTATATCGCTTAATGTAAAATACTTTTTGAAACATTGGAAGCGCACTCAGATTAGTCAGAATATTAATGAAGGAAAGTCAGATTAAATCGATTCTTCCACAGTTTTGCAAAGTTAATTTTTATACACTTGGTATCTAGTCATATATTTAACAGTATCAATATTCCCATATTTGTAATAAAATCTCTAATGGTTCGTTTTCTCCACTTTATTTAGTAGAATTTACATTTTCTCTATGTATTTAATCGTCGCACTCTTCGAATATTCGTTGAGAGTTATCGGGATGACCGGCTTTCGAGGGTGTTCCTCCGGCCTCTTCACCTGACACTATTTTTAGTTCATAACTCGTCCCTTCAAGAATTTTAAATTAACGTTCTAAAGTGAAATAAGCACTATCAAGACTAATAACCATCTCACGAATCTTGTATTTTAAGAGAAATTTTGATACTAGGAATTTAAAAACCTATACATGGGATAAATTTGAACTGTCATAAATTGATCTAGAATAAGTGGCATGCTTTTTATTTAGTCGCAAATGTATTTTTATTTTAAGCAGTGATTTTTTCCATTGAGCATCTTTATTTAAATTTTTTAAAAACTGACTTAGGAATTAATAGTAGGTCGAATTATGTCATCATGCACTTCAATGATTGTGTTGACTTGTTTGTCTTGAAACAATCTACTTTTCTGAGTCGAATTCTAGCGCTAACAATCTATCCTATATTATCTTATTCTTAGAAGTTAGAATACCATTATTTAGTATAAAATTGCGTCTTGTTAGACTTCCGAGTTTTTCTAGTTAGGGCTTCCATATATCTCTTCCATTTCTATTTTCACTCACACCACCTTTTTAGCTTCTACGTTCCATTATACCACCCCGTGAATATCTCTAAATCTTGGAGTTGTTTATGGTGTTATTCAATCAGTCCTCTGTGAACATCTTTTGTGTCGCTTGAATTGGCTCCAGATGGTTTCCCGCCATTCTCATTTGGACACATGCTCGAGTGTTTGCGGAAATATGAAACTACCGTAGCCTTGAGTGGCTATTAATTGATAATATTCTATTGGAGAATACGGCTTCTACTATTCTGTTTTGCAGAATATGCTATCTACGTCCTTCTACTCACCAATGATTATAAGTGCGTTAAAACAAGTTATTTTGGTACTAACGCTTTTATCAGTTTTATATAAAAACACGGTATTTAGTGTTGATCTATATGTGAATGCATTTATATGGATAGCAATCTGTTCTTCTCAAGCATGAACAGGTAGAACTTTTCGGTTCGCATTTGCAGTTTAATACTATTACTCATTCTTACTACTATGCCTTTAAAAATACCTATAGTGTAAAATTCAAAGGAAACTTCCTGTACGTAATGTATTTGAAAATTTTGATAAAGTATTCTGAGATCTTCATGCTTTAAAATTGCATAAAACTGGTAAATGATTCACATTAAACAGTCCTCATCCCTGCACCTCGGTTCCAATCCTCTTCTCCTTTTATGACTTTGCTTGCCGCAAAATTTGCAATCCGTTGAGTCGTAACGCATTTTATTGTGGCTCCATGCTTTCTTTAATGTCATATCTTTCTGTATAATATTGAAAACTGTAATTATTCCTATTATATCGTCATTTTTAACTTTAATTAAATACATTTCTTGTGTATTCTTTTCTCCTTCATTCTTATCCTATTGCTTGTCCTGATTCTCTATCTTTTCAGTTCTCTATATTTTTAAAATTTATGATTTTCATATAATACATCATATATATTATTTGTTATTATAGTTAATATCTACTTAACTATTGAGCATATTATATTTAACACTTTCATATATTATATTTTCTTGCCTTTACGTTGTTAATATGGTAGGCTCAAGGATGGCCGTCTTCAGTTTCTATGAGAAGTAAACAAACAACTGGATTAGCCGATATCAAACACTTTTTGCAGTCTTGGTGTGAGTAGCGGACAACTGAAGAAAAAAAAGGGGAACTTAAGTTTAAAAATAGAAAAGACTTTAATGAATGAAGAGAAGGCCACCACTTATATCTCTTTAGATTGCTACCAGCTGAGTCGATCAGCATATTACAACAAGCGAAGGGTTATGAGACTCTAATGTTCTACTTATTTAAATCGGACACCTGCTGTTAAAGAGTGAACTATTGATTCTTATATATTGTTCTGAATTCATTTTCTTCTTTTTATAACTATATAAATACATACTGAATTATTGCAAACTTTTTTTTTCGTATTGCTTCTATTCGCTATGACCAAAGAAGTTTCACACCAGTTTCGTATTCACCTAAACAGCTGTTGATAAATGGATATTTGCGCCCCTCGAGTGCGGCCGACGCTTTCCCAAAACCTTTTAGAATGCCACTAATGTTTGATATGTCACTTCTTCACGTCACTTTCCTACTCTAATCTTTATTATTCTTCAGTGAAATATCACAAAACTATAGCAATGCATAGGGTGTGTAACTGAATACATAATATATTTGTTCATAGATGTGTGCATAAATGTAAATAAGGCACATCCTCACGCATTGTTATTGTTTTTATCTATCATTCATTGTTATCGCCTTAATTCGAGAATTGTATTCTCTTTGTAATCTAATTCGACTATGGCCAAATTATAGAATCCGACTGATAGCGATATAGTTTCCTTCACCATTCTGTTAGTTTGTAATCTCATTTAACTTCAAATTCGTTAATCGTTGATGCACAGGCTGCCGACATATTTCACAATGTGTGGACCAGGCATCACTGTAATTCTTGTAATCCGTCGTTGTGATGTTATCACACACAATAACGCGCTTCCCACAGAAGTACCAAAGATTACGTCCTTTGGGTGTTTAGGAGTTCAAGAATACTTAAATCTAGAATTTATGTAGGTACTCGAGACCGACTTTGACGTGTTATGTTAGGAGTAGAGCTTTGATGTGCCATTTAATGAATATGGAGTACAGATTAGAACTTCAGATCAATATATACAATTCTAGATTGGATTAGCTTTTTTATTTATACTCTCATGTATTTCTTCTGTTAAGTACAAAAATATATCCAAGAAGTTTAATCGCGCTTTTGATATGTATGCAATTGTACCTAAATTAAACAGCGTTAATTAGTAATTGATTTCTAAACTAACAATTTTATTCATCGATAAATTAGACTTCCCTAGGATACATATTTCAACTTGTCATCACTATATCACTCGCTTTTCAATTCTATCCGTTTTTTTCTGTCAATAAGGGTATAAATAAAAGACAAACATTCGAGTAGAGTTTCCGGTTTTATTGCATTTTCATCCCTTATAGTTTCTTAATTCTTTAGTTATCTTTTCTATGAATACCCAATTCTACATTGGTATCATTTTCTATCTTCAGTAAATGAGCATCACTCCAAGTTGTAAAAATTAATATTTAATGCAGTGATTGTTTATTATGCATTACGAAACGTTTGTTCTGAGTCTCTACTCATTCACAGCTCTTACCTTTTTCCAGTCATTAAAGTGCTGAATATGTTCTGAATGTTCTATTTTCACTTTTTTTTTTCCCGACTGAAGCAACGAGGCGGAAGCTGGTTCGTTTTTGGTACACCCGTGACACCTTATTCAATTGAATCCCCGTATTCGTTCTTGAAATCTAGCATTTTAATGTTACATTTATGAGATCCATCTTGAATTTTAACGAGAGTATAGTAATCACCTTTCTGTTGGTTATCTTAGATATACCTTTTCTGATGATTCTTTAAAACAACGGTTTGTGAGCTACTACTACGTTTTGTCAGTTCCTAAATTACTACTTCTACTAAAACTTAAAAGTATATTACCTAAATGTTTATAACTCACTTATTTCAATTTCTTTATTTATTTTACTGACTGATTATCATTGTTGTAGTTGTCTATCTACTCTTATAAGTTCTTAATTGAAATTGTTTGGATGTGACAAATAACGCTTAATGCTTACTACGCATTTTTGCGCTTCTAATCTTTAACTATCATATTAGATGTAATATCGTACAGTATCATGCCCATATCTTGTTGCGAATTTTGTTTATCTCTGTCCACCCATCTCCGATTGTTGTTGTCATTGGTGATTGCGGGCATTACAACATTCCTATTCAGAAATAAAAGAGTGTGCTGAAATCAGAGCGCAGGAGAGAAATCAGAGAACGGTCAACGCTCGGGCGGTCAAGAAATATGGACATCGCGCAATAGACCCCGTTCTGTCAGGTTCTATCAGGTTATCAGCCATAAGTCGTGTCGTACTGTAGCCAGGTAAGATTATGCAGCTTTTCTTTTCTCTTTCCTCTCATGAATTATTTCTTGGCTTTAGTTCTAGCTTTATTTATTTCCGTAAACCCTCGTTTATTTAAAAACAGTTTATTCCCTCAATTTGTATCTCTGGAATTCAAAACATAGGTAGCTTTCCAATGTAAACTATTTAAAATTATGTTTATTTAAACGCAAGTGATTTTTTAAAGAAAGAACTGAAGGAGTTAAACAAAACTGCTAAGAGTCGTAAAAATATGTCTATAAATTTAAAACAGCTATAGAATCAACTGTGCTTCATCCAGTTTCTTTTCACACGACAGGCTTGTACACATACATAGCTAATCCCGTTTTCCGCTGCGTAGAGCTTAGCTACATGCGTATCTATTCTGTCATTGGGCTGGAAAAGCTAGGAAATCAAAAAATTCTGCACTGTGTTCATACCTGTCCACTACTGCCACATCTATTCACTTTATAATTATCTCCAAATCAATACTCACGGGGCATTCCCATATTTATATCGCGGTCATTTCCACAAAAACACTCAACACAAGAAACGGGAAACCAACATAAATATTCTCTTTTTTCACAGTAATGTTTAGTATCATATAACTAGTAATTATCATGAGCATGCTGATTTAATAAAAGACAACAAAGGACTCGAATAAAGAAGACCGGTATTGAATTTAGCCTACTTTTGGATATATTTGCCACTTTATATATGGTGTTCGGACAATCAAGCTCATAAGTCGTAAAATTTATTAGTACTATGATCTGTAATGTAGGTTAAAATATTGCATTGAATCGCAAATTAGTACTGCGCTGGATTTGAAACCCTTTTAATAAGCCTATCATTTATATAAGTACATATGAAAGAACGATAATGAAGGTATATGCACTCTTAAACTATACTACACATTTCGGATGGGAAACAACTGTAAAACTCGACGGAAATTTTGCTGTTATCTTTTTTTTTAAACGCTTTTCTGTCGTGTATTTGTATTAGTGGAGAAGTACTTATGTTATTGACTCCATAACTCCAATTGAGCCGATAAATATTTTCCAGACGCTATTAAGTTGAACTTTAAAACCTTAAACAACATCTCCTTAGCTATTTGCGCGAAATGATTGCATGTCGACCTTTTAAAATAAGTGAAGTTTACGTCACCACCCGTCCTCATACAGTTCAAATTGAAGGACTACTTTTTGCTAAGAACCACTCATTCTTCATTTTTTATCATGCTCCCTCCAATAAAGGCTCTGTATTTGCATTTGTTTACCTTGTCTTCGAATGTTTATCATTTTTGTTCTAAGAACCTTGCGTATACTAGTTTTAAATCAGGCTGAATTATTCTTTCCCTTACTATAATTTTCCATACATAAATCACTAATTGAAATCTTTTCGGATAGTATGGCGACGGCTTCAGAATTACTGTCAGAAGATGCCCGAGCTCGATTCTCGCATACGAAAGCATTGTTCGAACAACTAGAGAGACAGCAGGAGGTGAATTAAAGTTAGATCAAATCATGCATTTGATATTATAATTGGCACTATTCAGAGGTGAATTAAGGGGTACATGATAGATAAGGACATAGAGATTAGTTTCTAGGTTCAGGTTCCCTCATTTTATTCTCCTCGACCCACTAGACAACCACCTCCATTGCCTCCAAAACCTAATGGGACCTGTCCAGGAAGTCCACTATCTCAGGTTTATTTCTTCGTACTTACGTTTATTTGAAATTACATCATTTAATTGCATTAATCTTGTTTTAAAAACTATAATTTCTAAAACTCCATTTGCAGGGATATCTTTTAGCTTATTATTTCTTAAGGTAAGAATGTGAAATAATTCACAGTAAAACTGCTATTTTAAATCTGCATTTAATATGTGAGGAAAAATAGATGTTAATATTTGATTTTAAATATTTTGTGCCTAGTTATATAGCTAGGAAAAGTTTGATCATTCCCACGTACTTAGCTATTTTCAATCAACAGTCGTATTTTCGTAACCTTTTCTATAAAATATTAAGACGAAGCTTAATCCTCTTTTTCTATTTACTTGCCTCTCTATTTTTACATGCGCTTTATACTTATTAATTTTTTCCTAATTTCACCTGCTTTTTTAAAATATAGCAATTTGGTAATGAATTGGATGTAGTATTTTGTTTTTAAATTTTTTTAGTTAGACTGTAAATTTATCTAAGATACACTGCCTCTATAAAATGCGCGGACCTGCACTATCATATTTTACTACTTTTATTTAATAATCGGCATTCTATTAAATATCCTACACAACTTAACAACGTCATTTATTATATATCCTTGAATTCTTGACTCTTCCTGTTGACAGTTCTAGTTTCCTCAAAGACACTTCTTTGAAATTCGTTCGAGCCTTCGCTTCTATAGCATTCTTTAGCTGACGATCTTCGATGTTTCATCTTTACTAGGTTTTGTTAACAGAAACCAGATTCTGACGTCCATTTTAATAAGTATCTATCAGGATACGCGATTTATATAAGTACTTTACCTAAATTCATTTATTTTTCTTTGAACGTTAAATAATATTTCATAGCCTCACCTTTATAATTCAATGGAAAAGAATTTTTGCTAAGAAATTCTACCTACATGTTTTTTATTGCTTTTGAATTTATAATTATTACAACTACACTTCCATATAATATCATTAGTAATTAGAATTACTTTTTAATAATCATACGTATATCTTAAGTGTTTTGAGTAGAATAGAAAATGACTCCCTTTAGGCGGTCCGGAACAATTCTACCCGACCCCATCCGGCTATTATATGGCACCAGATAAACGAGACCCGAAATAGCCAGTAGTTTTAATGGCATTCTTTTTCACAGTTATAAATTCTTTTCTTCTTCCTTTCTCTTTTAGATTTGCACTTTCTCTAACTTATTATACTGATGATACTTTCAAGTAATTTACACAACCTCGGCCATATTATTATTATTATTATTATTATTATTATTATTATTATTATTACTACTACTATTACTATTATTATTATTGATATTACTACTAGATAAGTTGTTTTGCCAATTAAATTCATAAAATTACGATATGTATTATATGAATATACCCAAACTCTAGATCATAGTAGAGATAATGTCTAAGTCAGTTAAAGAAGTCCTAAATCCTTCTCGGTCTACGAAATGTTTTTATAGAGATTGACTTAAGTATTATCTCTATATTGTAATACAGTATGCTATGAGTTTACTGCATTAAATTTAGCTTAGGTGGAAAGGTTAATTATAGATGACCTAAACCAGATGATCCTGCTTTGTAGAAACCCCAGTCATCTTAGCACATCGACTACGTATTGAAGTAAACCTAAAATCTCAAAATCTGCTTGAATTCACTGAGAAAATCGTAGTATTTAAAATATACGGAATCTCATTCTACTCTTTCATTCAGTGGAAGTGATAACTTTCTTTCTAGTATAAGATTGGCAAAATCGTTCCTAATTTATAGCACAGTATATTTCTAAATTACATCTTAGGCTATGGAATTGGTCATCGATATTTAGATTTATTTTTTAACATCTGTAAGGGTGAATCATAGATACTGTTCTCACGCCATGGACTCCGGCTGGTTGCACTCATGAGTCATATATTCAAATTTTGTTTTCCAACGAATCATCTTACAGTTAATATATTTTTTGATTGCTTATATAATAACTCACAGCATATTAAATGTTCTAGGTAGGGTTGGTATCTCGGGATCCTCGATACCCCGAATCCTAGGAAATACCCGGCTTTTCGAAAATCTCGAAAACCCGACAACCTGATAACTCGACATTTTAGTCTCGAATGCCAACCCTAGTTCTAGGTGTTCTATTCAATATTATATGTATATTAGTAAGAAGAATACAATTATGTAAATAGCGATTTTAAGAATTATATGGGTTAAAGTAACAGTTGATCAAATGGAGAGTGCCGTTATTCCAGTCACTTGCAAGTAATCGGATTTAATACTGAGCTTTATGAATTTTTCACTTGTTGTCCTCTTAATATTATTCTTAATCTGTTAGCTCGACTCTAATAATAAGTAAACAATCGAGATAGAACGCGCGGTAGTGTAGCATATAGTGAATGCTCAGTAGATGTACACTCGTCATAAAATGTTTTTTTGTTATTGTTTCTGTCTGTGCCAAAATACGATAATTATTTTGTAGAATAGCTAATTTGAGATCTAGTGGCGTCAATATGTTAACTGTATTCCTCCTACAATCGTATCTGTTATGTTGTGGACTTCGTGACAGTGTGGAACTAGTTGCAGTGCATTTCAAATTCGTGTCAGCAGCTAAAACGGAGGAATTTATTAACCGCTCTCTCATTGCTACGTTTACTAACCATACTTTAATAGGACACTGAATGGGTACCGTTGAATGTTATTTTCGCAGCATCTTCAATAATATTTTTGATTACATTAGATTCTGAAACGGTTAATGTAAACGCAAATGCAGTTTTCATAACAAATTTTATGCTATATTGTTAGGCTTGCTTTAATCCTAACTAAGCACCGTATACAGTCATTATATACGATTTCCTTTTCAGCTTATTTTTATTGTTATTATATATGCATCTATTTAGACGTATTATAGTGCTTACAGAGAAAAGAAGGCTAATTTACTGTAAGTCAGTTATCGGAATTAATATCTAATTTATATTGTTTTTCCCGATAAATTTCTATGGGGCTTGCCTTTTAGTTGTCAAAAGTAGCTAGAAATCGCTGTCTATAGAAGAAAAAGGCTTATTCTGAGGAACCAATTATGTGAATTTTTTGTTTTGGGCATATACAATGAAAATAAATACTGTAAGTGTTATTAAATGTCGGTGAATTGTTTGGTTTGTGTTAACAGGGAATACCCATTGATATTCACACTATTCAGTATGCAGTGGGAGATTGCGAATTATTAATTACGATGCGGTAAACCCGTACTCGGCAGCGGCCAGTAGATCATTAGTGGAGTAGTCATATTTCTTGTTTTTCATATCCAGTTATCGCTTTTGATCTTATAGACCTCACAAGGTTCTCCAATCTAACATTTCATCATATTTCTTACAAACTACATCCCCTTTTTTCTAGCTCTACCCTCTTATATTCATCGATTTCAATTATTTTATCAATGTTTTTGTTGTTTTTCAAATATTATATGAAATCAGATGTTGGATATTTAGCATATAATGATATCACTTTGTAGGTGGCTCGCAACTTTTCCGAGCTGGCGTCCGACATAGAGTATCTAAATCGCAGTCCCTGCGTGACCGCCCAGCGCACTCAGGATTCTCTCAAGTTGGAAATTTTTTAAAACTATATTATACTAAGTATTAATTTTGTGCTGAATTGCTGTTATTTAGTAGAAAAATTATGCGGGAAATATAAATTCTCTCAAATAACATTTGTGGGTAATTAAACAAAGAAGAATAACTATATAATACATACTTGATTCGTTATTATTTTATCATAGATGATTTTTATTCAGGCTTATGTTAGTATCTTAAAATAGGGTTGAGAAGAGATGTAGCTAAATGATGGACGACAATCCAATCTCTGGCCTAGTTTCGATTAGCCTTCAGTTGGCATAATGCCCGGCCATGAATTGGATTATAGCCATATCGGAATTCCACGCATCATCGCTCATTATACCCTGGCGTAAGCCGATGAAACACCGCAACTTCTTTCCTTTGGGGATTGTTGTCTAGAAGCGATTCCACTTCTTATTCCATGGTGCCGCGTCCCTCACACCTTATCGCTGCCTTTCCGCTCACTCCTATCCATAGCTATTTTCCGCTACCTTATGTCTCGAATCTTTAACAGTTCATTGCTAATTTTCTATCACACTTTTTTATATACAGTCTTCATTTAACTATAAGTCCACATCTCAACCTATCTCCGTGTCTTTTATTATTATTTTCTTTTACCTGTCTTCCTATGTGTTGCTTTTTTGGTTTATCTACGGTAATAATTAAACGCGATTATTACAAAGTATGTTAAAGAAGTAGGGAATTTTATGAAAATTGGAAGGGTTGCTTTAAATTCAGATGAGACCAAAAAAAGATGCTTATAATATATGGGTGCAGTTTTTTTTGCTAGCATTAACAGCATTTTATCAACTTTTGGTTTTGCATGTTTACATTTTTTTTGCTACCTCTGTTATAAAATAAAGCCAATAGTGCTAGTTGATCTAAATTCTGGATGTACATCAGAGGACGTTGTGATCTGCATGGTGTGTTGCTTTTTAGATTCACAAGAAACCACTGTTCCAACTCGCCTTCGCTTCCGCGCAGTGCTAATTACGAGCCGTATTGGAGAGATCCTTCGTTCTACAAAAAACGGTCTGTGCTGCCTGTTCTTGCCTCATGGAATGAATTCTACAGACAATGCTTGTACTCTATCACTTAGCTCTATGTACTGTTAAATTCATATCTTTTAAAGTTCCAAATAAATATAGCCAAAAACTAAGATAAATCATCGTTCAGCTTATAACATTCTGTATACATTTTTTCAAGAACTGTCAACATATTAAATTACTACCCCTCTCCTATTTAAAAAAATATTAATCTGAAACCTTGAGTTGTCTAGGCATGCATTGTTAATGCTGATCTACTGCTTGGCTATTTATTTATAAGGATTTATTTTTCAATTATAGGAGTTTGTAGATATAACCGGTAACTAATAAAAGCAGTTTTTTTAGCTTTGGAGATGAACGAGATGAAAATAGCGTATTAGATGTGGAAACGCAAGCAATGCGACACACTACTTATGCACTGGTGAAGACGCGCAGAGACGGAGAGGACGAGAAAGGGCTACCCAACACGGATCCAGAAGAGGGATCGAACGATCATATAGATAAGGGCATTATGGAGACGAGAAGAGGACTAAGCCCTGAGCGAGATCACGAAAGAGACAGGAAGGTATCCTTCAGCACGGCGCCGATTCCGGTGAGCTGATATTATTGACAGAGAGTAATTCGAATTTTTCACTTCTAATTGCTATATTCTTGAAAAATGCAAAATTGTTATCATGGAGAATAGTTGAATTATAGTTAACTTCTCAATCGTATAATGTGTAAAAAGTTCACCTTAGATTGTATCGATGTTTTATATTCGAAAGTTACGACCTGTTGAAGGTCAGTTTATTTGGCATGTAATGGAAATAACGAAGCGAAATCAGTAATTCGAAGAAGGGAATCAGTAATCTCAAATAATATTTGGTTCGATTGGTCTGTTATTATAATACATATATAGTGCGCCTTTAAAATAATTATGTATATTAATTTAACATTTACATAATGCTAATTCTCATCAATTTATAAAACGATATCCGCAGCGTCACTCAACATCGGAACTAATATAATGCATTTGGTCCTCACTGCACTGAACGATTGCATTTATGCATAATTTATCGATAAATATTTGTTGATATTTATTTGAATTCGTTGTTAATTCGATGACTATTTCTCCAGACTATCTTACTCTGTAGACAGTTACACTTATATGTAAATCCTGCGGGAACAAGTGACATGTCGGCATAAAATGGATGGCTGAGATTTTAAGATACTCTTTGGCTTCGTAGAAAGGCGTCGTCTTGTTACGAAAAAACCACTGGCAAAGAAGTGAAATTCTTCTCTAAATTCTTAATCGGATGATATGCCAGCAGATGACATATATTTTAAAATAAGGATCTGAAGATGAAACTGAATTCTTCTATGATTATTTATATCGTTAAACGCGAAATTCTAAATAGTGATTGAGCTTAGGGGGATACCCTAAATGCTTTCTAAATTGCGAGAATTGAATTTTGTAAACGTGATTTGATGTGGATTTGTGGCTTCATTCATAGAAAGGAGACTAAGCCGGCGAAATAACTATCAGCAAGTGGATTTGAAACCGGAAAACCATGTATTATTCTACAAAATTAAATATGTGGTTGTTTTCTGGTTTTCCTGGAATTGTGCAAATGGTATCAAAAGATTCCTATGATAATGATTAGAGATTCTGATATATATATATCTTCTGAAAATAAAGCGATATTATAATTAATATTGATTCCAAATGCGGTCTAAAACAAATTATCTTATTCCTTTGGCTAGTAATTAGACTAAATTTGATAACAAAAGGTTTTTTTAAAACATTTGTGTTAAGCTTATAGACATAAAATTCATCCACTTTTTCTAATCTCGAGACTGCAGCACTTCACTGATAAATAAGAAACAATGGTTTAAAATACTATTACTATGCATATTACATATTATAATCGGCATAAAATGTGCTGGTAAATATAATACTTCTTACTATTGTGAGTATAATAATTTGTTTATAGGTTTATTCTGCACACTCTGTGGATGATTATGATAGGAAAAACGACGACATCGATCCTGTTGCGAGCTGTGCTGAATACGAACTGGAACGACGACTAGAACGAATGGATCTTTTCGATGTAGACCTTGAAAAAGGACCCAAGGGACTTGGAGTGAGCATTATTGGTGAGACTTTTAAATATATTTTTTAAATATTGATTTTTTTAATTGTAAAGTTTTGATAATAGTATGCTACAAATATTCCGAATAAATTGAAAATTTAAGGTATGGGAGTTGGAGCTGATTCAGGACTGGAAAAACTTGGCATATTTGTTAAAAATATTACACCTGGTGGAGCTGTACACAGGCCAGCTATTTATAATATCGTAGAGTTTGGAATTTTATACTGCTTGGGAGTAAACCAGATTTATTATGAGCGAGTTTTTTAGAGATGGACGAATTCGAGTATGCGATCAAATAGTGTCCGTCGACGGAAAAAGTCTGGTTGGCGTCAGTCAGTTATATGCTGCGGAAACATTGCGAGCAACTACAAATAGGGTTGTCTTCACTATTGGTAGGTGCAACTGGAATCAAATTCTCTATTATAGCAGGCGATTTCTCTGCGAAATTTTTCCACTATCAAGCAAACATGGTATTCTACGAACTATAAAAAGTACATAAGTAAAAAATGCTAAATTGCTCGAAAATTATATATATATATATATGTGAGATAGCTCTAGAAAAATATTGAACTTTATTGTAGGTCGTGAGCCTAACTTAGATGAATCAGAAGTAGCACAGTTGATACGACAGTCTTTGGAACAAGATAAGGTGAGAATGTTGCCAGATGATGAAGACGATGAAAGCCAAACCGAAGATGAACCACTCACTGCAAGGAGTATTGATGAGGCAGAGATAAGGGTGAGAATTATTATAGAACAAAATAAAATTGGAGGACACTTGTGATTAAGCGATTTTGTGAGGAGAATCTATAGATGTTAAGTCCGATAAACTTTCCTTTAAGATAAATAAATATGCCTTATGCTTATAAAAAAATAAGCATTCATACAATGACATTTAAAAATTAATTATTCTCATTGTGTCTTTAACAATCGAATCAATTTTTGGGTTTTTAGTTATTTTTAATCATATAAAAATGTGGAAAGTAAATATGCTCAAGGTTTCCACGATACTTGTGCAAAAGGTTTTAGTTAAGCCGATTTAATCCGAAGACCTAATTCACTTAATCTAGCTTACTGATTACAAAAACTGTACAAAGGGTGATATGAACAGCATGCACATAATGAATCATAGGTACTGAATGTAATAGAGCTTTTAATTTCTTTAGCAAATTTTATCTTTAATACATTTTTGCTATTTTCAAACAAGATCAAAGGTTATAGGAAATGTTTTATATAGTTAGTATCGGTAAATAACTCATTATAAGTCTGTTAGATCTGAATAACATTCTGAACACGAAAAAATAGTAATCTAGAATTCTGAGTGATGATACATGTAAAGATTACTTTATATGCGAAACCATATATGATATATCTTTGAGGCTAAACAACGGACGATTCAATTAAGAGAATTGAAGAAATATACAATTTAGATTATATTACTTATTTAATAGCATTATATATATGTTGGGATATTTCTTAGGGAAAAATCGCAGCTCTAGAATTAGAATTAGAGATGTCACAAAAGAAAGCAGACCAAATGCACGAAGTACTGGACACCACGAAAACTCACTATGAGCAGTTGGAGAAGAAATATGACCAAGCAAATCAGCTTCTAAGGAATTATCAAGAGAGGTTAGCATATTACCATTTTATTAAGAGCCATAATTTTATTATTTCGTGTATATTTATATAAAAATGATCCACAAAACCTATTATAGAATGGCAACGCAATACAGTATGTTAATGCCAGTAACCACTACACAATTTGAATTCAGGTTTAATTACAGGGAGAAGGAATTGTTATCGCGAGAAGAGAATCATGTGGAACAGTTGAGAGATAAAGACGCCCATTATGCAGTTCTTGTCACTCAGCTAAAGGCACGAGATGTTCTTAAGTTTTATTTCATACACATCTACTAATTTCTATTCCAGGATTAACTAGCGACCAATAATTATGATAATATTCAGGAAAGAATTGATGAATTAGAATCAAAATTAGAAGAGATGGATCAAAGGAGGCAGTCAATAACTGCACATGAGCTTAATGAACTTCGTGATAAACTCCGAGTAAGTTATTTACTTCTGATCGGGTTACCTGCTTTAACTTTATTATCATCTGTTGTAATTTATTATAGAAATGTATCGCCTCTCCTCATTTACTTTGTTCTACAAATGATTTTTTTTTAGATCTAAGCCACTTATTTTTTATTGCATTACGCCTTGCTCAATTACTGGCATGAATACTATTAATCACGATTGGTGTCATTCACAGGATCCTAACCTAATTATAATCCATTCAGGATAAAATCGAAAAGAGGGATGAAGGGCTTGCTTATAAACCTGGAGGTGAACTTCCACATGAGGACAAGGCCGTTATGGCAAATATAGATGTAAAACACAACAACAATAATAATGTATGTGACCTTCTATTAATGTTTCATTAAAATAGTTATTTGTATATAAACAATTCTTCTTATAAATCACGTAAACAGTGATAACATTTTTAGGAAGATATTGGAATTGTCTGGCAATTAATTGAATTTGAGAGCATAGTTGGTATATCAGTGGGATGCTTTCAGTCTCGGAAAGATGCGGAGGTGTCAGTTGGAGGCAGTTGGGATGAAGACAAGTACTCTTCATCTTGTGGTAGTCCAGTACCAAGAATATCGGAGCCAGCTAGTCCAGCACTCCCACATAAATTCGTCCACAGAAAACTGTTATTTCCACTTAGGAAACGATATGTAACAAGTGAGTGGGTGAAATGAAATGTAGAAAAATTGAGAAAAGGGATGAATATAATTATCAGCATAAAAATTGGAGTTAATAGGTACTAAATGGTCGATAGATTACGTTTCAGATGAAAACGAGTTCTGGCGTGCTTCATACGAGCAGATCCAAGGTCTCCAGGTTCTCCACTGGACAGTAGATGATATATGTCAATTACTGGTATCCATGGGATTGGATAAATATGTGCCCGAGTTTACAATCAATAAGATCACTGGAGCAAAGTTTCTAGAACTCGATGGAAATAAGCTAAAGGTATAATACAGTTAACAGTAAAGTTCTTATTTTTCCATCTTAAGATTCAACAATGGTAAAGAAATTTTAGTCTAGTAGTTATACACTCCTAAATTTCACAAATGGTGCATTAGTCTCAGAAATACTGCAAATTTGTTTTAGTGGTGCTCATCTTTATATGCATTCTATACAATAGATATTAAAATTGAATACAAAATTAAAGAGGATATTTTAGGGCATGGGAATCCAGAACCACTCCGATCGATCTCTGATCAAGAAGAAAGTTAAATTGATCAAAAACAGAATAGAGAGAGAGCGGAAACTACTGGAGAAGGAGAGCAGAACTCGAGTCCTCACTCAAGGAATGCCAATTCAGATGTAAATGTTTGGAGAAATCTTCAGAATCTACAGCGCTGTCGTTATAGCTCTCCGAGTTGAGATAATTGACTAAAACAACGTCGAGCGTAAAACGGCAAAACCATATATTTCTCGGTTCATTCAGATGGTGATATGATTGTGCCATCGCAGTCTCTCCTAGTTGCTTTGCTTTGAACCCTTCATATTACGCAACGATATTTAAAATTCAAAATACCAATTTTTACCATTGGCATTTTTAACGAGCGACTCGTCATAAAATCACAACCATTATGCTAGAAGTTGATTAAAGGGTTCAGCTGCATGATTTCAACGATTTTAATTATTTATTACTGTTATTATTTACGAAATGTAATGCCACCGGGTCGATCATAGATTGTTGCCCATTTCGTAGTGTTCGTTCTATTATATGCATGAAAGAGAGATGAACACTAAATTTGCTATATACATATATGTACAACTTTCCAGAACGCTACTATTTTTTGTTCAGTTAAGAAATTGTTCTAGATAGGTAACTCTATTTCACTTATTTATGTACATTTTCCTGCTCGTCCTGTTACTAGTATCATATCAGACTGTGAACAGAAAGTTGAAGGCTTTTCAATTTACGATATATTTTTCATTTGACTTTAAAAATGAAATATCTAATTATCTATATGATACTTCAGTATTAATCATGAGAAATAGATTACTGATCATGATGGGAATCAGTTTTTAAGAGCACTATTGCCTCTATGCATGAAGAAATGAATAAATATATATATGTGTAAATATAAATATATATATATATATATATACATACGATAATGTATTGGAGTGTACGAATAACTAACAATAAGTCTAATGAAGTTGTTTATTCAAGTACTTGAATTCAGAAACTATCAAACGCGTGGACCACAGCTTAGCCGAAGGCGATAAAAAGCACTACAAAATAGGCGAGAGGTAGCAATCAGTAGCCAGCGCGCGGATACTCGCATGAGCCGCCAGCGTGAAATACGGCGCAGTGCGACATAGGAGTTCGATTGGCGCGTTTCTGATGTCTCTGGCTCCCCTGCATTTGACCGAGAAAATCTTTCGCCTTTTACTAAAGATTTCCGTGCAGAGGGGCACTTATGAGTAATACTCAATTTTTGGAATCCCCTCGAAAGAGCGGGACAATTTGGGAATGGTTTAGGTGTTGGTGCTGGGAGGGAGTTGCTTCGCGAGTTACGAACATCCGCCTCTTCCAACTTGAGAAGTAGTTACTCACCACCTGGTGATAACCTTCGTGGGGAATGTCCACATGCTTGTAGTGGACTATGGGACCTTGTAACCCAACATAATTAATGTCGGACGACATTCGGCTGTTTTATCTTGCGAAACGAAAACTATTGCTTGGGATAACTGTTTATTCACCACCACCTAAACGACACTAGCGATGATTTATTCCATGTGGTAATCATGAATTATAAGATTATATTGCATTTATCGTGGATATGTTTATTCAATAAATTATGGCTGTCAAAACATGGTGAAATCAGAGGAATATGAGTGAAAGGTAACGTCTCTCTCAACCTGCACATCTAATGCATTTGATGACTTCTTCACATTGCGAACCAGATTCGTAATCGAATTCCGAAGGAGCATCGTTGAGAGAGGAGGACCGACCGGGAGCGTAGGACAATCGTGACGATGTCCAAGAACCTTAGACGACAACCTAGACGTGGTGAATCAAGTAGTGTCCCAAGTTGCACTTTTCGTTGGCCAACACCAAATCGTGTGGCACCGACTTGCAGGAGAATTTGCGCCTTACACTGGTACTTCCTCTTAGGTTTCGCTTAGAGCAAGTGTATTGCAGTTATAATAAGCTTAATGTCTAAAACCTGCTGCATAATGCATTACGATAGAGTGACTTCAACTACTTATAAAAAGTGATGCATTTTAGCATATGTTCCTATAAATTTAATAAGTGTTTTTCGTATTCTATAGCATACTTCGCCTTGACCATGTATTTCTTGTTGGGTTCGGGATATGAAGGGTCTGTTGATACAAGTTTTTATTGTCATAGGTGTTAGGGGAAAGTAGAGATTAGCTCCTTATAAATATAGGCTTATACTACTAATATAACTACTGAGGATTTGTGTAAAAAAAAAGGAGTCTCTCATTATGCACGAATTCTACATCAACCTTATGATTCTAAAAGCGATAATTAGCTAAATTTTCAGTGTTACTAGTCTACAAATAGTAATCAGAATTATGTAGAAGGCAAAATGGCATGAGAAATATTTTACAAAATGGAAATACCCTATAATTTTATATCTCTAGATTAAAATAGCATGAAAAGTAATATATGTCCTTGAAAATATAAGGCAGTAAATATTTTCTGTATGCATTTTATTATGTACTCGCTAGGATTCAAAAAATGAGTTTTAGTATTAAAATACTCACTTTTAATCTATTTATTTTGTGTGAAAGTACATCTACACTATTTATTGATTAATTATCCATTGTTCTAGTAAATAGTGATGTTACTCAGAAAAAATCTTGTACAAAGCTAGTTTGAAGCTTGCATCCGTTCTTCATTTATTTTTTTTTGCTCTTCTGCTAATTCTTCCCATTTGCTCGCATTATACCTGTTGTAGAAGAATAATGGATTTTACTAAATTTACGAGAGATGGAATAATAATGAAAAATATAGAGTTAATTTAAGAAAATAGAAATAAAAGGCGACATAAAAATTGGCAAACGATCTGTATTACTTACGCGCATCGATCTCTTAGATGCGATGCCTCAGGTATAATCCTTGCTATCAAGTCATAGCATGGCATGCATATTCCCCGCATGAATCCGACCTAAATAGACGAAAATATATATCGATTAGTCATTTGTGCAAGAAACCTTATACCTGCATCTGCGGAAGTTCATGTGCTTTATTTCGATCCATCATGGCTATTGGCTCACGTCCATTCATTCGCTCAGCATCACCCTACAATAAGCTGTTATTCGTTTTAGGAACTAAATACTATCACTACCATTATAATTTCCAAAGTTTGTCAACTAGAAAATTAAGGCACATCTATAAAAATAGTTTCTATAATATTTCCGTTTCTTTTTCTCTGCTCCTACCTGTTCATAGAATTCTTCAAATATAACTTTTACGGTTTCTGTTTGTATCTGCCAAGGCTTAGCGGAGGCTATCAAATCACAGCCGGTCATAAGTATGGCTTGGGTTAGCTTCCTAAACAACGTTTAATCTACATTATTTCTCCTAAAAATTCACATAGAAAAACAAGCAATTATTACGTACCTGTGATGTTCAATTTTTATATCGTATTCTCCTGTATCTAGTATTTTGTTTAGTTCCGCCTTATTGGTGAAAAACAATGCTAAATCGGTTGCTAGAATGCAGTGCTTAATAAGCCCAAGTGCTTCTTTGTACTGTTCAGATGTCATTGATCTAAGAATATTGTGACCATCCTATAAAATACTTTTAAAAGACATAAAGAATTACTTTAGCCAGTATTTATTTTTTATATATTAAAAAGAAAAAGCATATTCCGAAAAGATCTTATCAAACGGAGAAATCACTAATAATAAGATTTTTTTTTTAGATTTCAGACCAACTTGTTGCAGTATTGTCACGGTTTGATTGAAGTGATGATGCTCCATAACGGATGTTGTATAGATTGAGGCTAGTGGAGTACTCATCGTCTTCATATATGCGTTGTTCTTGCCACGATGATCAAGATCATGACATAAGCAAGAGACGTATAGAGCCAGAGCCTAGAAGAAAGTGTAGACACGTCCGTTTGTACCCTAAAGGTTAGTTATTGTAATTAATGAACAAATCTAATTTTTTGAAATTCCAGTATTTTAGGAATGATCGTAAGGGTTACATTTGAAAGGCACTAGATACTGTCTGTAATTTATATATCAACGTCATCTGGCAAGGAAGTGGTTTGTTATTCTTCAACTTTTTGCAACATTTGATAGTTCTGGAAATATTAATAGCGAAATAACTTCGCAGAAATCGGCTGTGAGAATTTGTGTTGGTTGAGATGGTGGATATAAGCTGCTGGCAATGCACATCCTTCTATACAGCACGTTACTGTTAATTACAGCTTGAAATAATTATCCGTATTTTTGTAAATAATACGTCTATATTTTTCATTAAATAAAAAAAATTTAAAAAGAAAATAAATTCACACCTCTCCATATTTTCCATATATCACTCACCTCATGTGAAGAGAAAACATCTTTTTTAGAAAACAGCAATACGAACATAGCATGTGCCACGGACCAGCCATGTGCCCAGTTGTGGTAGGCGACACGCCGGTAGTTTTTACGCACAGTCAAAACAAAACGGATTAGATCATCTGGATCATAACGGCTAGAAATAACCTCATTTACCTCCTATTTATATATAGTAAGTTGAAAATACTATCTATGTAAATAGTTTGTATCTATAAATTATAATACTAGCAAGTTAAACTGTATTAACTTTTCCGTACTACTTTTTAATGGCTCAGTTCGCAATCAGTTTAAAAATTTATATAATTATTACCTGCGTTTTTCATAACTTATCAGTCGAACTACAGTGCGTTTCATAATTATAGGGCATTTATGATATACGAGCTTCAAAATTTGAATATCATGTGGCAAATATGCCTTTTGTGGATCAGTGTAGGAAACGGAAGATGGTTCGTGGTTCCCTTCTCAACAATATCGAAAAGGAAACATTTTAGCGTTTTCTGATGCCGGATTGAACCGAACGGAGATTGCAAGAGAAATCGGGCGTTCTAGAAATGTTGTCGCCAATTTCCTGAGAGCTCGTGGTGAATATGGGAATCAAAAAGAGTGGAAGAAGGCCAACCAAGCTGGGAAAACGGGAAAAGGGAGAATCACAACGGTAGCATCAAACAACACGGGGATTTTGAATGGAATCACGAGCGTCTACTGCTCGACTCTGTCGAAAGCAACGGTTTTGGAGGGCACTGAGGGCAAACCCATTCATCAGGCTAGAAAAGATGAGAAAGTTTCCGACATTAACAACAGATCACAAGAAAACTAGGATTGATTTTGCTCGTGCACACATGTCATGGACTTCGGGATGGACTGAAGTAATTCTCCTTTTTCCATGTGCATGTGTCTTGTCACTACAAGCTCCATTTTATTCAGATCATCTTCAGCGACGAAAAGAAGTTCAACCTTGATGGTCCAGAAGGATTTATTTCCTTCTAGAGAGATTTGAGAACGGAAAGAAGGTTTTTTCTACACGAAACTGGAGGCGAAGCTTGATGGTATGGGCTGTATTTCCATGGTTTGGTGCTCTCGATTTAGTTTTTGTTTCCACTAAAATGAATAGTGTCGACTACCAGCAAGTCCTTGAAAATCGTCTGTTCCCTTATTACAACAGATTTCAACAGAAAAACTTCATATTTCAACAAGACAACGCTGTCATCCACGTGAATTACAGTACAAAGGATTGGTCTCTGCGCAGGAACATACTCCTTATAGACTGGCTATCTCGGTCACCGGACCCAAATTCCATGAAAAATCTTTGGGGAATACTAACCCATCAAGTTTATGCCCACAACAGGCAGTTGTCTTCAATTGAGGGTCTGAAGAAGACAGTTTCAGAAGAATGGAGCAAAATTGACCCAGTCATCCTCAAAAATCTGTCTACGAGTATGACAGAACGCAGTTCTCAAGTGATTAGTGGAAGGGGTAGTTGCACCGAATATTAGAAGTCATTTGTTACTTGTTACAAATTTTTATTTTGTTTTTTGTAAGTATTTATCCTAGATGTCCTATAATTATGAAACAGTGAAAAATGAATTTTTTGCGTTCGTAAAAAAAAATGTATTGACAATCAAGAAAAAAAAGTGTAGGCAGTTTTGGCGATGTGACACGGTGTCAGGATAAACAAATTTAAATTTGAAACACTGGGTCCCGAGTTAGAGCAACAAATGGGGGGTGTCCTATAATTATGAAACACACTGTATTGTTCTATCAGAATATTTCTATAATGTTAACGTTAGATAAATTATAAAACCTTTACAAGATTGTTATAATATTAGGTGGCTGCAGAAGTTTTAGTCTTTTTTTCACAATCTTCATTTTATTTCCATAATATACAAAATGTAGTTCAATCATCGAAATATTTTTCCTAGCTTTCTATGACCTTCTGCCATCTCTCAGGTAACTTTCGGATTTCTTCGTGAAAAAACGACGTCTGCTTGGAGGCAATAAAATCATCGATCCATTTTCGCACCTCAGCCGCATCTCAAAAGCGCTGTTCTGCTGGACAGTTCTGCATCAACCGGAATAAATAGTAATCCGAAGGCGTCAAGTCCGATGAATACGCCGCGTGAGGAAATACTTTCCAGCCTAAGTTCAAAATAGTTTGCTGAATCGGTGGCCAATGCTGTTTTCGGAGAGATCATGTGGTACACACTTTCCGAACTTTCAAATTTTCCCCATCTCATACAATCTTCTAGAAACTGTTGCTTGATCAACTCCTAGCTGTTCCGTGAGTTCTTCTTAGGTCTGCGACGGTTTTTCATCTAATAATGATTTCAAAGCATCAGACTTCGCCGTTCGTGGCATCCCAGAGCGTTGTCGGTCATTGACATCAAAATCACCAGCTTTAAAACGTCAAAACCAATATCTGCAAGTACTGTGGGAGAGAACACCCTCATCTAGTACAGGGAATATTGATTTGCATGCTTCAGCATCGTTTTCCCCTTGGAACTCGTAGATAATACAGTGTCGGATATGCAATTTTTGGTGGCTCATCTTGTTCGAAGTATTTTGTGAGGTTAAGTTTACTATTAAATCTTGACTTATGACTTTTCACAAACTACAAACCCAACACTACAAAAACGCAAAAAAGCGGGGATTTATTTAGCTTTTAACTAATTGTACTAAAGCGCTGAAATAAAAGACTAAAACTTCTGTATATAGCTAATAGAATAAATCGCAAGTCTATACTAAGAATTCAATATTATTTTTTTAATAACAAGTCTATTTTAACTAGCATTTAAATACTAAATACAGTAAAATGTGAAAACCTCATCACTAACAATGTATCGCTGAAAAGTGCCTTGAACATATAGACTGCATACAGTGGCTTCTCCAGCTCAGATAATCGCATCCCATTGAAATCAAAACTGCAACAATATTTTCCTTTCAGTATTCCCTAAATTTTTACTATATTTTATGGGAAAATTTCATACACCTAATTGAATATCAATTGTGCATAAAACGCCAAAAAAATATGTGTCTGATCGGGTTTTGCAAAACTGCAGTTGGAAAATTTCACAACTAAATATAATCTTACGTTTCCAGCTCCGGAACTCTGTCGCTTAGTTCGCCTCTTTTCAGTTTGCTTACTTCATCTCTGTTGCAGACGCTGTGATAGGCTAATACTTCAAGTGCTACACGGTATTTCTAAAATAAAACATACAAATTTAAATCGCTTTAAAAGTACTTATAAAAATAGACTATTTCACAAATTCAATAGTTATCTATAAATACGTCAGATTTTTTGTTATGTTACTCTATGAAAGTCTTCTCTTGTGCAATAACCATCTACATATTTTGCATCTAATTTTTCATAAATGCATCTCAGAGCAGTGAAATAAAATTTTTTTAGAGTAAGTTACAAGCTTTACAACAGCGAAAATATATGAAACCATTTAATTCCACCATCGAGAGCACAAGTGAGTATTGTTTCCCACCTGTTCAGACCTCCTTATCCTATCATAAAGCTTTGCATGGTGCAGGGCCAGACCGCAGTAGACGGCAAACACTTCGAATGCCTCCTCATCAGTTTTCGTAAAGGAACCATCCAATTTGTTCACCATTTGCATAACTCCAATCACACTTGAAAGTAGGTAGGAATAAATTTAAACTATTTATTATATAAAGAAACATTAAACTAACGAATTTATATTCGATATTTAAATAACAAAAATCAAACAGATAATGCAAAAAGATCAATTATAATATAACCAAAACGACTCTTACCTTCCACGAATACATATGGGCATGCATAGCATAGTTTTCGTCAGATAACCAGTTTTTGTATCTATTTCAGGATTGAAGTGTGGATGTTCGTAAGCATTTTCCACATTTACCCAGATTCCTGTCGAGGCGACATAGCCACTGATTCCCTTTCCAAGTGGAAATCTGAATATCCACAATATCTGTGGAAACGTCATTTTCCATTTTCATATGGTTTGTTATATCAACTTTAATTAGCGTTTACTCTCACCTTATTTCTTTAAGTCCATCCTCACTGATCTTGACGTACTCTTGTGGCCCTGCTCCAACATCAATTATTCTTGCATAAACTTGTTTCGCCTTCTGATCTACCAAGAAAAGTGAGGCGCGATCAGCGTTCACCAACTTGGCAGCGAAATTCTTAACATTGAAATTGCATAGGATTACTTAAGATTTCCTGTATCTGACTCCTTATTATCGAAGAATTTAAATTAGCTACTATATTATACCAGTAAGAAACCACCATTGAGGCAGTCTATTTCCAGCTGTTAACAAAAAGAATCAAATCAAATAAAACCTAACGCTGTAAATATCGAGCTGTTAAGAGTTTTTTCGCGAATTCTAATGAAATAGCGTTTGATACTCGATAATAGAATGGGGTAATCAGTTTTAATAAATAACTTAGAACTTAACTAAATAACATATAAATAAACTACTCATTTATTGTTTGATAGCAAAGCAATTAAGCACTTATAAAATAACAAAGAACTGACAGATTTCGAAATAGAACATATTCATCTTACGTTCTTACGCGGTCGAGGTATTGTTTTTTGCACTTAATACGAAATTACTTACTCAAATCAAAAATCGAAAGTAGCAAAAAAAAGTGGCATATTAATTTAACCAAGGAGATGTAAGTAAAGATTGGCATCTAACAACATTTTTACAGTAATTTTATATTAACACTCAGTGATAAGAAAAATGTTAACCCACTTCGATTATCACAAACGATTCAGCTACCTAAACAATTTCTTAAACTACTAGGCTTATGACGTAGCAGTTTTAATCAATTCATCTTATGTTTGATCCTCTCTGATATATCAAATTTTTCACTCTGCTGCATAATATAAAAGGGTTGTCACGCTGTTGGTTTTCGATTGGCTATTAAAGCTCCAACGTAATGTATTTCACGTGAATAAATAATTCCAAATAAGTAAAGTACTACAAAATATAATTTTGTATAGACTAAATACAATAGTAAAATAAAATAGGACCAATCTAACGACACAAATACCTATGTGTTTATCAAGGAAACAAAAGGCAGCAAGCGCGAAAATTCAGGCTAACGTAGAGTGGAAACAGGGTGTTTAAGTGACTTACCATAACCTTAAGTACAACAGTATCCATGCTGACAATATCCTGAAAGATGCTTTTGGCAACATCAAGGAGAAAGGCATTGAGCTTTCGCTGTCGCACCAATAATTCATTGTTCTCACAACTATCGGCGTTGGATATTGACTAAAATTTGTAACATTAAATAATGTAGTTATTTGAAATCCAGCGAATTTTTTTAGAATATTAACATAAAGGATGGGAATATTTACCGATGGCATATTTCCATAGTGGACTACTCCCATAGCCCAAGTGCATATGATGTTGATCAGCTGTTTATCTCTTTCTGATACTACCGTCTTGAAGTGTATCTCACCTAAGTATCAATGACTTTAGAAATATTTTTTAAACATCATTAGTAAGTAGTTTCTTTTTGGGAAATGTTTTCTTCACATTGGAAATAAAAAAAAATTGTTGCTTTTACCCCTTTCTGTTTCGTTCAAATCAGTTAATTTCTGAAGATAAACCGGGGTTTTTTTCGCCGCTCGTTTAACCTATAAAGGAAGATATTATACAACAACTATATATATATATATATGTAGTGGCGGTCAGGACCATTGATAATAAAATGCATCGAGTTCCTTGAGTGCACAATAGACTGTAACTCGTTTCCAAACAATCTATTCCGTACTTCAATTACAGATTCGGATTCAGCGTCAAACTACGGTTCTTTTGAATGTGATTTCCTTAGTTCTATACAAAGGTGGCTTCTGATAAGAAAGAGAATATCACAGATTCGAGAGATTATTATGGGAATATAAGTAGACCACAAAACGCGTAAAGCATACGATAATATGGTTCCTGCCACTCATAGTGGGTGGCTTTCCGAAGGACTACTGAAGCTCGAGCAAATTAGAAAATTTAAAAGCACAAAAAGATAAATGATAGCTGATACGAGATCACCAGTCTGAGAACTGTCAGGGCTCTTCTTCTGTTGTTTCCCAATAGCCCTCGACAGATAATATGGTGGTCTTGTGGTGTAGATCACGAGTAGTGGGGAGAAAAGCATAGGATCGGTTCCGTTCGGGCGCGGAGAGGCGTTCGCGGACTCGGCATATTTCTTGCCAAACTCGTCCGATGGATGTCTCGGCAGCAATTCTCATCCGAAGTAGCTGAGTTGTGATTGAAGAGAGATGGCCAACAAAGTCTTTCCCTAGGCAGGTAACGAAATTCCCTCGCAGACGTTTAGAGACACTTTGTGACGAGTGCAAAACGATAGCCTAAGAGCGTAGAAATAGAGCAGCTTAATCGGCCAACACACATAACTGACTCGGTCCAATTTTATACAGAAATATATAAAAATTCATATAACACTAATCCTTTACATAGCCGAGAACCTGAAATCGTGGCCTAGTGGTAGTCGGCGAGGCGCGGGGTGTGGTGGTCGACGGGTCGATCCCAGCCGCTTCCGTTTTGATCTTCTCGTATTGAGTAATAGCTAATCATTTATTTTGCGCATGTACAAACCAGGCTGAGGTACGGAATAGGTTGACGTGGGGGTTTCGGCTCTTCGCGAGTCAAATCGCAGTCGACCGATGCAGCGGTAAGTTTCGGTGTACTTGGACGGTGAGTTTGGAAGACTCCGAGCAAAGTAAGTTTATTGGTGAGTTTTTCTCTCTGTTTTTCAGGCCTTTCTAGAGCCGAGGCCTTTGCCTCAGCGCTCTGTTGAGCCGAGGCCTTTGACTCAGCGCTATGTTGAGCCGAGGCCTTTGACTCAGCGCTATGTTGAGCCGAGGCCTTTGACTCAGCGCTATGTTGAGCCGAGGCCTTTGACTCAGCGCTCAACTCCCGCCTCTCCTTCGGGAGAGGAGTGGGATAATTTTTGACGCTCCTGGAGTGTTCGGCACTTAGGTGCTGAACTGCTTCAGGAGCTCTATGGCACCTTGGTGCCATTTGACCCTAACGGGTCACGCTGAAAAACATTGGAAAGACGAATCTATGCCCAATTTTTTTTCTCTGCGTCTCTTATCTCTCGACTGAAAAACTGAACCAGCGAGAAGTACGGAAACCAAAAAGTGTTTATATTTTTCAATTTTCTAGTTTCTTCGGGCTTCAAAAGCCCTTCAAAAGCCACTCACAACGAGTGGCTGGACACGACCAGAACTACCTTCCGGAAAAGGAAGGTAGGATATGGTCTTTTGGAGGGAATACTACCCTATACCCTTTAAGGGTTGGGGTAGTATCCTTCCTAATTTTGGAGACCTTAGCCTAGAGGTAGCTAAGGTTCTATCTATATATAAATGAATATATCTGATTAGATTACTTTAGAATGTTGAAAAATTGGGCATAGATTCGTCTTTCCAATGTTTTTCAGCGTGACCCGTTAGGGTCAAATGGCACCAAGGTGCCATAGAGCTCCTGAAGCAGTTCAGCACCTAAGTGCCGAACACTCCAGGAGCGTCAAAAATTATCCCACTCCTCTCCCGAAGGAGAGGCGGGAGTTGAGCGCTGAGTCAAAGGCCTCGGCTCAACAGAGCGCTGAGTCAAAGGCCTCGGCTCAACATAGCGCTGAGTCAAAGGCCTCGGCTCAACAGAGCGCTGAGGCAAAGGCCTCGGCTCAACAGAGCGCTGAGGCAAAGGCCTCGGCTCAACAGAGCGCTGAGGCAAAGGCCTCGGCTCTAGAAAGGCCTGAAAAACAGAGAGAAAAACTCACCAATAAACTTACTTTGCTCGGAGTCTTCCAAACTCACCGTCCAAGTACACCGAAACTTACCGCTGCATCGGTCGACTGCGATTTGACTCGCGAAGAGCCGAAACCCCCACGTCAACCTATTCCGTACCTCAGCCTGGTTTGTACATGCGCAAAATAAATGATTAGCTATTACTCAATACGAGAAGATCAAAACGGAAGCGGCTGGGATCGACCCGTCGACCACCACACCCCGCGCCTCGCCGACTACCACTAGGCCACGATTTCAGGTTCTCGGCTATGTAAAGGATTAGTGTTATATGAATTTTTATATATTTCTGTATAAAATTGGACCGAGTCAGTTATGTGTGTTGGCCGATTAAGCTGCTCTATTTCTACGCTCTTAGGCTATCGTTTTGCACTCGTCACAAAGTGTCTCTAAACGTCTGCGAGGGAATTTCGTTACCTGCCTAGGGAAAGACTTTGTTGGCCATCTCTCTTCAATCACAACTCAGCTACTTCGGATGAGAATTGCTGCCGAGACATCCATCGGACGAGTTTGGCAAGAAATATGCCGAGTCCGCGAACGCCTCTCCGCGCCCGAACGGAACCGATCCTATGCTTTTCTCCCCACTACTCGTGATCTACACCACAAGACCACCATATTATCTGTCGAGGGCTATTGGGAAACAACAGAAGAAGAGCCCTGACAGTTCTCAGACTGGTGATCTCGTATCAGCTATCATTTATCTTTTTGTGCTTTTAAATTTTCTAATTTGCTCGAGCTTCAGTAGTCCTTCGGAAAGCCACCCACTATGAGTGGCAGGAACCATATTATCGTATGCTTTACGCGTTTTGTGGTCTACTTATATTCCCATAATAATCTCTCGAATCTGTGATATTCTCTTTCTTATCAGAAGCCACCTTTGTATAGAACTAAGGAAATCACATTCAAAAGAACCGTAGTTTGACGCTGAATCCGAATCTGTAATTGAAGTACGGAATAGATTGTTTGGAAACGAGTTACAGTCTATTGTGCACTCAAGGAACTCGATGCATTTTATTATCAATGGTCCTGACTGCCACTATATTAACTCAAATCATAAATTTATTCTAAATGTGGATTCACCTGCATAGAAGATTTTAAATAAGGCGTAAATTGGTTGGAAAACCAGATCGATAAACTATCAGGAACGTTTTAATGCAAAAAATGTTGTTAAGTTTGAAAGAGAATTGGAACTTTGAAAATTGCCTTTCTTGTCTTTCCTGTTTCATATATTTTTATTTTTAAAATTTTAACGTTACCTTTTTCAGCTTCAGTTTATCTTCATCTTCTTTGTAAACTAAGAACACTCCATCCGTATTTAAGATATAAAGATCAAACATATCAGTGCAAATTAATTGACTGCAACATTTTGCTAGTTCATATAGCATACGAACCTAAAATCTTTCTTTTATATTATTGAAAATTTCCTTCCTAAACTTTCCAAACCTCCTCCTTATAATGTTAAGCATGTTAAATAGTGGGATATTAAAATTAATATAAGTGGAGTCAGTATCTACCGTATCCAGTGACTCACCTGCTGATCGCCCTGATCTAGGATAATTCTGCGACGAGACGATAAATCGGCCAACTAAAAAACGTTGCTACTCATCATAATTGTGAATTACCGTATTCATAGTCCACATTAAATTACTATTTATAACAAAGGTTTGTTGTGTTTTGAAACGTTAAATATTTCTATAAATAAATTTCATTTATCCTGTTAGTATTAAGATTTTTCATCAAGATTTAATGGTTGGCATGAGGTGTTATAGTAAATACTCTTAGACAAGCTCCAAATCATCTACTGTATAATTGTGTATATCAGGGAAGAGCTGTACCAACTAAATATGTTATATTTCCAGATAAACGAATAGTATGAATCTAAAAGGAGAAACTTTAAAACAATTCTAATGTACTAGAATCGTAGACTAGTATTTTTGCACTACACACAGTTAAAAACTGCCAAAATAATTTTGTCATCGATAGAGACGGAATGTTTGGGTGCTCTCTTCAATTTGCATTCATATAATTTCAGCGAAAACAATCCACTTTTTTTATAAACGGATAGTATCAGTTTTAAAGACTTGATTCTATTTCCATATAGTACATCTATTATCCTTATTACTGAATTTTAAATATGCCTTGTTGAAGTATAAATTTTCTTAGTAATTAAAAATACTAAATCTATATTTAAGCCTGAACAATTTGAAGTAATTATTAACTTATATAGGTTTCCTTAACATAATTCTTTCATACTTATAGCTATTTTGCTGTCCGAAAGACTTCAATTAAGTGAGTGTAAAGATAATTCATGAGAGGTATTTATATTACCCTCATCATCATTAAAATCCTGTTATTTATTTAGAAATATTCTCTCTACGAATTTATTTGTTCCTATTGCGTATAAACATGTTACACTCACCTCCCACTCACCGGTGAGGCGTTTCTTTGAATCTTTTCTAGTATCGCTTTTGGAATTTCTTTTGTTAGCCCATTTCTGGAATGTCTCTCTCGACACATTTGGCCCTGTGACGAAAATCTCCAGTACGGATGGATTTGCCTTGAGGTACTGGGTCACGCGTTCCTCCGTCAATTCTCCCATTGTAACGGAAAAAAACAATATTAACCTATTTAAGCTCTCTGCTTAACATCCTTGAAATATAGCAATACTAATAACAGTGAAAAACATTGAAATGTACTATTTTAAAGAGTTATAGGAATAATAAATATCCTCAATGTTTTTATTGAGAAAACTTTAAAATATAGAAGAAGCCGTGAGATTGAAAAGATGAAATTGCGATTATTTATAAATAGAAGTCTTAAAAATTCAAATTAATCATTTAGAAATACATAACTATTCGTATAAGTTTACGATAAAAAAAAGAGAGGACTTAGAAAAAATAAAAAATGAATGGTGGTTATCGTTTGCATAGATAGGTAGAGGCGTGGTCTAAGAATTTCGCTGCTTTCATCATGATTATCATCCTCAGTTTCCATGGAGATGGGATCATCACCTACTTAATGTCAGATCAGGATTGTATATAAATTATTATACTTAGTGCAAACCTAACTAAATGACATGGACTAGTTTAATTACATATATGGAACTATCTTTTGAATTTCCCTTATCTGAAATCAGCATGATAAAATGTGAATAAAATTAGCGGATATAATAGTGAATAATGGTATCTCATTCACAAAGTCCTAAAAATACATGCAGAAGGACATCTCAATCTAATTCTCTCTTATTTATTTAATAGATCCTTATATTTTACTTTTAACTAAGAACATGTCGAAAGAAATAAAGTGCCAAACATGTAAATCCCATTGCAAGCAATTTTGATCGCATAAGTTAAACGATCAATCGCCTAACCCATTAAAAGAACGGAAATAGTAAAGCGAGCGGAAGTTTTATTTGCTTATATTATAGTTAACTCTTTACGTATATTTTAAATAACATAACAACTTCACGATTATTTTCTTTCATTATACCTTGAAGGCAATTCAATATATATTTGTTAATTTAACTTAATTTATATTTAGGTGGAGCATTATACTATTAACCTTACAATTCAGTACACATTTAGTAGATAACATTAACGTCCATCATTCATAATTAAAAATATGAAATTACAATATTTAAAAAAAAGAATTCTAAGACGTTTAAAGTAAAAATTAATAAAAGAACATTACTCAAAATTCAATAAAATTGAGAAAGAAAACCTCAATAAAGTTCACTTTTTGAAGTTCATATTTAAACTACATAGAAATAACTGATTTTTCTTTCTGAAGAACTTAAAACCGGTCTAAAATTAGTAAATTGATCACGGTAACTGCAATACACTTGCTCTAAGCGAAACCTAAGAGGAAGTACCAGTGTAAGGCGCAAATTCTCCTGCAAGTCGGTGCCACACGATTTGGTGTTGGCCAACGAAAAGTGCAACTTGGGACACTACTTGATTCACCACGTCTAGGTTGTCGTCTAAGGTTCTTGGACATCGTCACGATTGTCCTACGCTCCCGGTCGGTCCTCCTCTCTCAACGATGCTCCTTCGGAATTCGATTACGAATCTGGTTCGCAATGTGAAGAAGTCATCAAATGCATTAGATGTGCAGGTTGAGAGAGACGTTACCTTTCACTCATATTCCTCTGATTTCACCATGTTTTGACAGCCATAATTTATTGAATAAACATATCCACGATAAATGCAATATAATCTTATAATTCATGATTACCACATGGAATAAATCATCGCTAGTGTCGTTTAGGTGGTGGTGAATAAACAGTTATCCCAAGCAATAGTTTTCGTTTCGCAAGATAAAACAGCCGAATGTCGTCCGACATTAATTATGTTGGGTTACAAGGTCCCATAGTCCACTACAAGCATGTGGACATTCCCCACGAAGGTTATCACCAGGTGGTGAGTAACTACTTCTCAAGTTGGAAGAGGCGGATGTTCGTAACTCGCGAAGCAACTCCCTCCCAGCACCAACACCTAAACCATTCCCAAATTGTCCCGCTCTTTCGAGGGGATTCCAAAAATTGAGTATTACTCATAAGTGCCCCTCTGCACGGAAATCTTTAGTAAAAGGCGAAAGATTTTCTCGGTCAAATGCAGGGGAGCCAGAGACATCAGAAACGCGCCAATCGAACTCCTATGTCGCACTGCGCCGTATTTCACGCTGGCGGCTCATGCGAGTATCCGCGCGCTGGCTACTGATTGCTACCTCTCGCCTATTTTGTAGTGCTTTTTATCGCCTTCGGCTAAGCTGTGGTCCACGCGTTTGATAGTTTCTGAATTCAAGTACTTGAATAAACAACTTCATTAGACTTATTGTTAGTTATTCGTACACTCCAATACATTATCGTATGTATATATATATATATATATATATATTTATATTTACACATATATATATTTATTCATTTCTTCATGCATAGAGGCAATAGTGCTCTTAAAAACTGATTCCCATCATGATCAGTAATCTATTTCTCATGATTAATACTGAAGTATCATATAGATAATTAGATATTTCATTTTTAAATATATATCAGCATATGCTGAAAATTAAATACGAAGTATTCTGATACTTTTTGAATAAGATAACTGAACAAATTTGTCACAGAATATCATTCTAACCGATAGTAATTGAACTAGATTAAACGACATAGATGACGCCTGTAAAACACTAAATGGTACACCAGGCACGAAGTGTTTGATCTGTGGCTTACTAAACAAAAGCTCCATACAAGAAAGCCACAAACCGCTACGATATTACAAGAATATAACCATAAATATCCAGGCAGGCTGATATACTTGTAAACGCAACATAAAGATAAGGGTGATACACATAAATGTAAGCTTAAGACTTGGCTCCGCACTAATAGGCAACAGTGTCTTTAGAAAGCAATATCAAGAAAGAACGGAGTGTGTCAACTACATAAGTACACGTTTTCATTGTAAACATGCTCGGATCCTCAAAGAGTATTGTGAGGAAATAGTAACAAATCGTAGGACACACATATACTTAACAATAAAACAACTGGGCACAAGCCGAAATAATAATGGTGATGCTGATTATAATAGTAATAGTAATAATAATAGTAATAATAATAGCACCAATGAGCTTTGTGCTTCTGAATACATATAAACAAGTGTCAAGGACGGAATAGGTTAACCTACAACCTTGACTTATTTTATGTCTAAAAAATAAAGATAACTAAGAAAAAAATTACCAATGCTTGTTAACTCTGACGCAGATACCTTATCCTACATTCAAAAATTAGTAACACTACGTATCCATCTAAATTTAAGGTAAATGAGGCGTTTGGAATAGGACGGGTACCATCACTGGATGAGGGTACATAGGTGGAATTGGTATCCGATCAGCAACTGGTTGAGGAATGGGACCTGTCAGCATCCGTTGAACAGCAGACATGCCTGGACCCGACAGCCCAGGAGGAGCCTGGTCCACAAATGGAATTTGTTGGCCTTCAGACGACTTAGAACTATTAGTGCTATCACCAGAACTGTCCTGACCGTGAATGTCCAATTTGAAAACACCTGACATTAAATATTAAACAATGGAAAGGTTTTTGGAAAAAAAAACGATGACATTAAATATTTGTAGTATAATTAGTTACCTACCGCCTTTGTCCAAAACACTTTCCTTGTTACAAAGGACGAAGGCGTGTGGCCCAGCACAATTACTACATGAAGGATTTTGTACCTAAAATTTCAAACATTAACTGTAACTATACCTATTTACAAATATTTCATATGAGAGCACATTAAAATATTTAGAAAAAAAAAACATTTTAGATCATGTGTTATAGTGTTAATTATATTCTGGTGAATCTAGATGTAACAATCAAGAATCATAATGGTTTAATTAGTATAAATTAAACCAATCTTCTTACAAATCGTAAAAAGTAATTCCTTACTTGTAAAACTGGAAGATTACCCACTGGTCCATAACACATGGGATTAGTTACGATTGGATAAGTAGGTGGGGCTGAGATGGGCGTCTTGTGAAGAGGAATAGGTGGTGACCCAGAATCCCGCCGACGGGGACGTTCCGAAGTCTAGTCAAATACAATCATATATATTCAAAAACCTTTCTCCATATTTTTTGTTTATAACTGATGTTTTTTTTGAAAATACCTCAACATCTCCAGAATTCAACCTAGACGAAAAAAATTCTTCATAAATTACAGAACTCAGCATCATACGTGCTGGAAGATCAGACAAGCCATTTAAATACTGAACAACAGCTTGTGGGGTAGCTTCTGCAGAAAAATAAGGAAGTATCCGCAGAGGTGAAAACCCTAAACAACAATCTTTTAAAACTTAACATTATACTCCTATTGATTAATTAATAGGACAAGACGTGTTGGCCATACCACTGGATGATGATGAATGTTCTACTGAATCAGATGGAACAGGTGAATTAGATGGAGTCGACTGTGGTGAATATCCCTCTGCCGCCCTTTTCTCTCGTTGTTGCTCTCTACGTTCTTCTCCAAACAAATCAAGTAAACGGTGGTGTAATGCATTAATCTCTTGTCGGGTCCTTCCCACCCATGTTCGTTCACCATCACTCCAAATCATCTATAAGAATTTTAGAATAAAATCGAACTATTTAGATAGCATCAAAAGAATTTCACCATCCTAGAGTCCCTTATAATAATATGTAAACAGATATACCTCTATTAAAAACCAGTTTTGATCATTGATATTGGGAATAGATGCTTCAAAACGTCGAATAAAGACTAGTCCCTCGCTACTGGATGACGGATTTGTCGGAGACGGTTCTGGTGATACAATTCTATTCAATTTATTTCTCACGTCATCACGAGCATGAACCAGCCGGATACGCTGATCAATCGAGAACGCAGGATGATGAAGAGCGGCAGTCACTAAACATTTTTAATAACAATAAAAATGAAGAAACAAATTACTGCAAAAAGAATTACAAGATTCTATGTGTTAAATATCCATACAATTAAAAAGGTGTGATGAATAACCTTGATAAATTACTAATTATCAGAAAACTGGTCACTACTCACCTAATTTTCCCAGTGTAGATACAGTTCTCCTTCGTTCCAAAACCGTATCCATTTTCCCTACTTCATCATCTCGAGATGTTAGTAGATGATCTATCAGCTTAATCAAAGCATATGCACCTTGTCGATTAGTAGATGACATAAGAGTGACCACAGCATAAGCACAATCTACCTTTTGCGAGTAAGGATATTTAGCGCTGAAATATTTAACATCTTAATTTTACGAAATATTTTAGTTATTCACATAGAAAATATTTTAAACAAATAAATAAGACGAACTTTGGTGAAATCAGACTCTGAATGAAGGTAGGACTATTTGCGCGTAGCTCGTGTTGCCTAAGCATGGGTGCCTGACAACGAGCAGCTCCCTCTACACAAGATGCCAATAAACGTAGCTCATACGCACCCAGGCATGACACCAATTCACACAATGTCTCAACTTGGTCCCATTCAGACATCTGTGGTTAAAGTACAAGTTTACTGTAGGCAACACACCTCGAAAATTTCAAACAAAATGTTAACTATGACCTTACTGGAACTGTTATAACCGACGATATACACATATAATTATAATAAATTAAACTAACTGAAATAAAGCTCAAAACTCCATCGTTGGTTAAAGCGTCTGTTTGGCACCCTATTCCAGGAACATCGTCTGTAGAACAGCATGGAGAGGCATCAGCTGATATTCGAGCAAGGCAATCATCACTATAAAAAAACATCCAAAAGAATGGAATTACGTAAGAATTTCTCTAATGGCAATCTATAATTTCTTGTAATGTATTTACATGGTGGATGCAAACAACGCATTATTTAATTAACTAAACAGTAACTACATTAAATTAATAGAAGTGTATGCTTAGAGACTAACCTAACAGAATCAGTGTGAGATCTATTAGATTCGGAGTTACAAATAATCTGTTTCTTCTCGCTTGTCAACGAGGACACTGTACTTCGTCGTGAACTCCCAGATGGTGGAGCCTGAGAAGATACCGAATCTCTGTCGCTCTCAGTATGATACCCGTTGATCTACAATACATTGATATTATAAGACATGATGAAAGAAAAAAATCTTACATCTTCCTAGTAAAAAAACAGCAAACGAAAATAATATGAACCTCTTTATGGCAATTAACCTTGGCGAAGCCGTTCGTCTGTTTACTATTATTAGGAACAGTGTAACCATTAATCCGAACATTATTCGTATTTCCTGCATTACCTACTAAACCTGACGATGTTGACTTCTTCCTTCGGTTGTTAACCATCTGAATATATAAAGTAAACTTCAACAAATGAATCAGATCACGAAAACAATATTGCAAGTAAAATGAGCATGAAGTTAAATCATCATCGAACAGAGCATAGCAAACATGTTAAAATCTAGTTTACTTATAGAAACCAAAACAGAAAGACATGAATGAGAAAAAATAAATATATAATTGTCCAGAGTAAAGATGAACTAAAGAAATTATAAATAGCTCTACCAAAATCCGTAAAAATATAGAGGTACAAGTGTAAGGTATCGATTAATCTCAAGCAAATTAAAAATAGCATCACTGAATTCCGTAAAAATATGGAGGTACAAGTGTGAGGCATTGATTACTTTTAAACAAATTAATGTCGGAATCTGCTTAATACTTCATCTCCTTAATTCCTTTTCTATAATAAAAATGAACAGAAAAAGCCAAGTCTTTTTCACGCTGCATCTCACTACGCCTATTTTCGTCTTCCACAAAATTATCCCACAAGACCGAATCGAGGTGAACATCCGCATTAAAACTAAAATATTGTTATTAATTTTTGTGTAGTATATTAGCAAAATGAAAGTAATCTTTCTAGAATATTCTTGTAAGATGCCACCAATACAGATATTCTTAAGAATCCAACCTCGACTGAATTTTAGTTATCACAAGTTCATCAATGAGATCCTTCTCAAGAGCCATCTTGTATATTTCTCCGCCTCCTATATTCCATATCCTATATATTTTGTCGGCCAAAGAACCCGTAGTTAGTTCCTTCATTATTGCATCAAAGTCATTGCTGCATGAAATTAAAAATAAATTCGGAGCGTTTCTAAGTTACAATTATTGGCGCTGGTAAATTACTTATGCAGGAAAGTTATTGCTAAGCCAAATAGTAAATATTCTAAATATCATAAAACGACTTTTAACTACCTGAAGATTAAATTATCACTCCATGATTCTGGCATGGTTTTACTAAGAACAATATTCAATCTTCCTTTCAGAGGACGAAAATTTTTAGGTATACTATCCCAGCATTTTCGACCCATAATGACAGCATTTACCTTAAAAGCGAATGATCGTGTGTTCAATTAGGAAATTAAATAGATATAGCACTGGGTATAAATAATAACAATAACTCCATTGCACTTTAAAGCTAGTCAAGTTATTAAACTAATGACTTCTGAGTAAAATGATCCACCTTATTTTCATCCTTAGTAAACGAAGTTTGATCAACGAAGAATTTCATATCTTTCTTCAGTACCCACGGAATAGATCCATCCTTGCCAATACCATAGTCAGAATCAATGGCTACTATAAGCCCCATTCTTCGCAATGGATGAGACATGCGACCTATACTAACTTCATAAAATCCACTATGTATCACATTAAACGATTGTCTACGTATGCAATATCAAAAGATATAAATTAACTTTGCCTTTTATTATTATTAATATTATTACTTATCTAAAAAATATAGTGATTGAAGAGAAATCTTAGTACAGTTATCAATACAGCGATTTGGACAATCGATGAATTTAGTAAAAAATAAAGAACATATATCCGACCTTGAAATTACTACCCGGTCTTAATCTCCAAATAATATCAAGTCAGAATTGCCTACCTTAATATAAATCATAGTAATTTTTAGTAAAAATAAGACTATTTGAATCAAAGCTTGCTTACGTCAATAATACTCGAGATATCCGGGCGCAGTTATTTTTTCCCAACCATGCATAGAAAGTACACTATACAAATCATGTGCGAATAGATGGACAGTACAGAAAAGTGTCGTTCGGAAAAATATACTCTGTCGGAATCAAGCCATAGAGAGGGATTTGTTTCGTACATTTAGAGCAAAGAGCAGCAACAAAAAATATGTCAAGAAGGGCGCAGTTGTTGATTTTTAACATATCTTCATTAAATTTCGTGTATATATCATGCAAGATTTGTTAAATTATTTGTTTTCATCTTTAGTTTTCTCCTACGTAGTATATATTTTACCAACTGCCTATATTTGTTTATTTTATATATCAATTGTATAATATATTATGTGCGAATCTCCTTATTTAGAGCGTATAATTTGTAATTGTAGCTGTTTTATTTAATGCATAGTTTGTGTCGACTAATTAAGAATATTGTGATAACATTTTAAGCATTATAGTTTTTGATACCTAAATGATAAGATATTTCTCCAGCCACTGTATTAAATTCAATCTTTTTTTTTACATTTTAGGTACATCGAAAATGATTTTCGTAATTGTATTTTTATGCATATACTTGGATTTGAATGAAAGATTTAATATAAGTTCACACTCACAGTCACTCAAAGGACAATATTATTTATCAGTAATATATTAATATCCTTTGCTATTCTAATAAATATTTTGATAATTATGTTATGACTAAAAACATCTATATTACTGGGACTTTCGAACTGAACTATTATTATATATATTACCCTGACAGTGCGAAATATCCTTATAGGGATTGTCTCATACATATTTTATAAAATCATTAAAAAATGGTTTATTAATTAAATTAAATTCGGATTCATAAGAACAAAATATTTATTAGTATATTCTAAATAAGATCTACTTGTGACTTCACGAACAAAATTCTAGTATTATTAATATTTATGGAAATTAATGTCTTATATTTGACATAAATTAAAATGAGATACTTCCCGAATTGTCAGATTCGACCATTTCATCTACGTCGACAGATTCAATATCTTCGAGCTCTTCAAATAAAATAAGTATTACAGGAACAATTTATAATGAACCCAGATTTTTACTTGTACATATCTGTGACAGTGAGCAGATAACTATGATATGGGATTTCTCAGGTCCTACTGCTGTAGGATCCATGCTTTTCCGTATTATTTTTTCTGATAATGATTCTTACTTCTATATTCTAGATCAATATTTTACTCTAAATTGCCGAGAAATGTTAAAAATTTTCACCTGCTTCTACCATCTCATGACTATTTGCGGAAAATCCTGTAATTGCGGAGGATGTACTCGATTTCTCTTGTACACTCTGTAGTAGCGATGTAGCGTTCGTAACTGGAGTTACTGCGTCTTTTGTGTCAGACTCCGATGATGACTCGTTCAATTCTAATAAATTTCATATAATTAAACAGGTTTGAATGAATAAGAAGTTTTAATTCCTAGTAATTGAATAAAGCGATTTTACTACATAGCTATACTTTTATGAAAATATGGAACTAACTTGTTGAATCAAAATCTAATGCTCTTATTGAGGCCATATTAGGCATTCGAACTTTAGGCAACAAGGGAAATTGAGAGGATGGCTGAGACCTGATAAATAAAGTATTTTTTCCTAATACTAATATGAAATACTTACCCATACATAGCAATGCATGGGGGTTTTACCAAACTAATGCCATAATCTAATATTTATAGTCACCAACACTCAGCACAATAAGTACACCAGATGGTTTTCGAGTGAATAGAACGAACATGAAAATAACTGTTGAACAGAAAGTGATTATGAGATTTAAGTATCAAACTTGAACCACTTAAATAATGATGACACCTCCCAACTGCATTTATGACTAGTAACATGAGCTCTTTTAAATACTAAGATATGACTCAAAGGTAAACGGGCAGAGTGCTTAGATCAAAAGTAATGCTTCAACGTAGCTCACGCTGGTTCAGACACGGCTACCTCATAGTGAGTAATGACCTAGTGCAATGTGTCTTCATTTACTCGTACATTAACTTTTACCATGGGACTATAATGGCAAGTTTGTATCTTCATTTCGTAAATGTAAGTTTAATCCTTCTTTATAAGAACTGGATAAGATGCTGAGCATACACATGAAAAAAAATAGTTTAATAATCTTCTAAATAGAAATTCACTAGTTTTTTTTTGTTCTGTATGAATTTCTCATAAAGTAATAATAAATATCTATTTTGCTTAAAAGGTCGAGAGTCACTAAATATAACATGAATTTCTAAATAAAAATATTATGAAAAATGAAAATATGTGCATATATCATGTAGTTAAAACTTATTAGAGTGTTATTTAAATTGTGACATATGTATTATACATTGCGCCCTGATATATATGCTAGCTACCTGTTTCTTTAAATAAAACTATTACTATCTACATTCTAGCTTTAATATTAACGGGTATAACTTCAACATTGTTTAAATGAATAAATAAACTGCAAATGAATTAATACATTTTCGTCTTCTGAATTTATTAGGATTCATGCGTTATTTTTTCTAGACAATTTATCCTACCTTGTAATTGGAGGAAGTGTTTTTGTAGGTTGAGCAGTTATGATATTATCAGTTGTCAGTTGTTTTGAAGTAAGTCCCCAAAGCTTTTTTGTCCATGTTGAAGAAGAAGATTCGCTAAATTAATCAAGAATTAGAAAATCAGAATAGAATTTTGTCATTACAAGTTTCAGGATACTTTCAAAATGTAGGGTATAGAGATTTAGGGATTTTTGAAAAAAACACTAACTAAAGATTGATTGAATAGCAGAAAATTTCCAAATTAGTATTAATATATAATTTTTATAGATATAAATTTACGGTTCAGATTCCATAATGGATGAGCTCGATATGTCTGTTTTATTAGAACTGCTAGTCTCATCGGATTTTTGTGATCGTTCACTTTCACTAGTGCTAACATCTTCATTTTCATCACTAGATATTAATTCGTCTGCCTAAAAGTTTTTACTCGATAATTTTCTTTTTTCCAACTTCCTTTATTTATATTTTTTGAGAGTAGTTTATAAAATTAGTTTATCGTGTGGTATTTTTGAGATAATTTGGTTCAAATTATTATCGACATTTACCTTCTTTTTCTCCTGTTCTTTTACTAGGTAATCAGCTTTAACTATTTCCATTATTGAAGTACTCAGCCTCTTTTTAGATTCTTGCACCTCACTATTGTCGTTTAACTTATAATGGTCCTCTTCGTGATTATTGAGTATTTCTTCATGAATTCGTTGTCTTCTCTCCACTGAAGTCCCAAGTTTTAATTGAAATTGATCAAGTAATACTTCTAGAGCATTATTCGCATATCCGTCGACTATTTGAGATAATTCAGTCTGAGGTAGAAATGCCTTTAAAAAATACCATAAAGTTATGCTAATACTAATTTTAATATCTAAAAAACATAGAGAATTCTGCGTATTTAAAAAAAAACATTGTTTCATTGAATAACTTCGCAAAAATTTGCATAATGTTATTTATATATAATATATTGAAACTTGTTCAAGAAATTAATAGGATGATAAAATCGAACCTCATAGCATTCGGCCTGCATTAATTCAGCAGTAGCTTTAAAGCCACAATTAATCAAATGATGATAGACGATGGAATGTCTGATCAATTCTGATATTAGAACATTAAATCTTCATAAATCACTGGTAGGAAAAAAACTTTAAATTTTAGTAATTTATGTCCACCGAGTTTTGACAGAAAACTGAGTAATTAAAGCAATTTGAGAAAATCAAGACAATTATAAGTAAAATAGGATAGATACAATAAAATAAAACTATTGTTAATACGTACCTTGGTCTGTTAATTTATTTATAACTTCGCCATAATTTCTATCTAGCATTCGCAAAACTGATTCACGGATTAGACTCTATAACTTCTTCGTATATGAAAAAAATTTAAAGTTTTATAATATTAGTCGAAAATTAGTATGGTTAACAGAAACACTTCCCTGGACAAATTTATAGGTCTCCTTGTTACGTAACTTTTCCAAAATAAGAGCAGTTAGTTTTTCATGAGTGGTTGAAGTATACATTATAAATTCCTCTGAAAAATAAATTAGAATAAATATTTTGAGCAAAGAAGTGAAGAATAGGCTAGTATTAGTAAAACATCGACAGAAGGCACAGAAAACATTTGCATGAGAAGAAAATAGGTAAGGAAAATGTCCCAACAATATTTGCCAGACGTTGCCATGGGATACATGAAAGCTAGCGTATATGGAGTATGCTCAATATACCAACAAATGTCTTAACAGTCATATTTTTATTTACGTTTAAATTAATTAGTGAAAGATAACTGGGCTTTGCACAATTATTTCCTTTTTTCATGAGATTTATCAGTAGTTACTGTCTCTATGAAATTCTTCTAGAGAAAATTTTAGAACAAAGCTTAAAAACTTTAGAACTATAAAATATAAATCATCTCATTCTTCATCTCACCAAATTGTGTTAAACACATATAAAAACTATCAGAAATGGTTCCACTTCGGTCGTTTCTTCTATGATCTTCAAAAAGTGGCAATAACTTGCCAACATTTCCAAATTCGTGAGCTATATGTTATAAATACTAAGTAGGTTGAAGTAGGATTCTTCGAAGATTCATTAGAAAGTGTAGAAGTTGGTTCTTATATATTTGAAATTGTATGGCTGATATGAGCAGAACCAAATTAGTGAAAATTGCGGATTTTAATTGAATTATTTTATTGAATTATATTAATAAAGATGATTTATAAGCTTCTATGATTTTAATTACAACAATTTCAAAGTTATGTTCCTTCCACTTAGTTTGATTAAAAAGTTCATTTTCCCTTGTTTTACTTTCTTCGAAGTTAATTTCAGAATTTTTAGAATTCCTACCCTTTTAAAGGAAACTAATATTCGCTATAAACGCAAATTTCATAGATGGTGCCTTTCAGTAATAAATAAATGCAGGGTGCCTGTCTGAGCCTAGATGAAGGCCTGGGGTTTATGTAGGATGCGAAGTGCACATTCTCAGATATTCACGCCACCGTTGGTTTATGATAAAATCCATCTCCTCAGATAATGAAATAATTGAAATTTTTCTGTACTCAGATACCAGATTTACTAGGCATCTAGAGAGATATTAAGCTTATTTGAACCTCATATTCTTCTTCTTCTTTATATAATCTTGTATTATTGCTATTCGCATAAATCTTCACCAAATAAAGATTCTTCTGTGGTTATTACATAATTTCTTTTAGATTGATTGCTGAAAAATAAGACCAAATTACATACAAAGGCTTATAAAACTTTATTACATTTGTTGCAAAATTTTTTGGTATTCATTGGTTCTTCTGAGGTGTTCTGGACGAGACTAATATTGGGGAACCAGAAATATTTAATCGTCTGGGATAATTTTCCCTACATAGAAGGAATGGCTGGAATATGCATATATATATATATATATATATATATATATATATTTAGATATCTTAAAAATTTGAAAGTTCAACTTATGAAATATGACGTAGGGAAACATATATTATTAATTATGTTGGGTTACAAGGTCCCATAGCCCGCTACGAGCATGTGGACATTCCCCACGAAGGTTATCACCAGGTGGTGAGTAACTACTTCTCAAGTTGGAAGAGGCGGATGTTCGTAACTCGCGAAGCAACTCCCTCCCAGCACCAACACCTAAACCATTCCCAAATTGTCCCGCTCTTTCGAGGGGATTCCAAAAATTGAGTATTACTCATAAGTGCCCCTCTGCACGGAAATCTTTAGTAAAAGGCGAAAGATTTTCTCGGTCAAATGCAGGGGAGCCAGAGACATCGGGGACGCGCCAATCGAACTCCTATGTCGCACTGCGCCGTATCTCACGCTGGTGGCTCATGCGAGTATCCGCGCTTTATCATCCTTTTTAAATGGCCTATAGGTTATACTTTTAGAAGAAATAGAATTATTATTATTATTATTATTAATAACATTGCGTTGAAATCTCTCAGCACTATAAAAAGAATATTAAAAGAAATTGAAACAAAACATACCGATCTTACAGCTTCATTTTCAAGAAGAAAGTATTTAATCACTGTGATTGATATAAAGTAGGAAATAGCTAAAAACCAAAATAGAGCAATAGGAGCGGCAATTATATCCCACCAAATTAAGACCTAGAAATTAGGTGAAATTACTGACAATAGATAGATCTTTCTTTCGAACTTCTCTTCTAATCCGTCTATATAAAATCTGCACAAATAATTTACCTGATAATTACCCATTAAATGAACCGCCTTAGACTAAATAACGACTAAATACAATCCAAAAAAGAAAATTAACAATGATATCTGAGTTATTATTCTCATGAGAATACTGGATCTTAACAGAACCATTGATATATTCTTTATTCGCCTGTAGAAGTGACTGGTGAGCCAAATCTTTAAACAATGGTTTTCGAAATAGAATTTATGTGGAATACGTTAATCATTAATTAATTACACTAGTGGCGTGCCTGCATCTGTATTATATACATATGCTAATAGTTTCATTGCAATGACTAATTAAATTACAAAAGTATTGCATCTTATATCCACTATACAAACTAGTAGTCAGTTTATAAAGAACGATACGAACAAGAAATCGAGAAAATTATGTTTGTTCTATAATTTAAAGGTACTTTTATATTTTACTATCTTCCAAATATGATCCTTAAAGATAGAGAATATTTTGTAGTTCATAAGCTACTATGTAAAATAACTATCATATTTCAGAAATATCATAATGAATAAGTATGAGCGTATTCTTAATCAAGTTGAAGAAGAAATAGCTGAACTGCAAAAATATTTCAAATGTAGGAACAAGATAAGTATTTATTTCAACTTTATTCTCTCTAAACAATTGTTTTTCTAGTTTTTTATTAAAATCACTTTGTTTACATAAATTAATTTACTGGCTGTTGAATTAAGATTTCCAAAAAAGTTTGAAAAAAAAGATTGCATTATCTTAAAAAGCGCGTATACAAAAATTAGTAAATAAACTAGTTTATATCTTTAGGAATTAGACGTTTCCAAAAAATACTATTCTGCAGGTAACGGTATCAAAACAATTAAGAAATGTTCATGGACAGAAAGCTCTTGCAACACCTACAGATAGATCTCAAGGGGTGATGGAATTCTAAATTCAAGCGATATAATTCGTTAAAATTTTGCAATTGTAAGAAAATGCATCCACACATTTGTTAGTGCTGCATTTTATCCAATCTCTATTAACATTTTATAAATTTATTCGAATAAAGTAGCAATTATAGTTTCTTAAAGAAATCGATCACCAGTTAGGTGGAATTTACGGTAGTACTGAACTGAGGGATGCGTTGAAAGAGGTAGGCAAAGTAGTATATAAATAGAAAATATGCCATTTACTTAGTATATTTATATTTCTCTTATTTATTTTTGCATTCAATAAATCACTATTCACAATATCAATAGGTACTAAATTTCTGGAACAGTATTCTTTAGGCATCGTCTCGAATTCAGGCAACAGTGGGTGTTCTCCAGAAAGTTTGTGAATTTATCCGAACGCCTTTCGTGCGTTTTGAAATTGAACACATATTTGAAGAGCTGAACATCCTGCAACACGTTTTTAAGAGAATGGTATGAGTAGAAAAATATGATAGAGGTTTCAAAAGAAATTATCCAAACACTTGCATTTAGAAACATTTAGACACTCTAATAATGGTAAACATCACTGAGTTTTTAAGTTTTTTAGGTGTTAGCATTTTAGTAAAATTTTGATTTCAGATTAATCGAATGGAGATCCCGGATAGCGACGAGTTTTTCAATGATTCAGATACTGCTATTGCTTCTCAAACAATGAGCAAGGATAATCAAAACAAATGAATAAACAATAGAAAATTCGATTAAATTCCTTGAATAAATTGTTATTGATGTATTTAAATTGTATATTTTCCATGCAATGTGCATGTTCACGAGAAGATCTGTTTATTTAATTCCATTAGTAATATTCGTATTTTCTGGAAAACTGAAAATCATCAGTTTATTATTAAGATGTTGCAATGTTAGTACCGGTGAAAAAATAAGATATAGGATAGTTTTTATTAGAATGTCAATAGAGCAGTAGAGAATTTTATAAATGTTCTATTTATAAGATCACTTATTTTTAGTTAGGTGTAAACAATGAATTTTACTATTGTAACAGTAAGTAATGTATTCTAATTTAATAAAATATGAAGTTATTTATTCTTGCACGATTAGTATTTAAAAGCCAGAATAGGAATGATAAGGTAGGGAGTGTTTTGATCTACGCACCTTTAGATATGTCTCTTCAAATTTTGATGTGTGGCTGCAGTGTCCCATCCTGCTTGCAATCCAACACCGCGTATTCTATTTGTTCCAAAGCGACTTGAGACGATAGTTTGACGGTGTAAAGCACTCGCAAAGTCAGTTTGCTCAAGTTACCAATGGTCTCAGGAGAAATTATTGGTACGGTAACTAGGATCATTTATATTTTAGTATTACAAACAACTTGCAATGACTAATTTGTAAAAAAATAATGAGAATTACTGCATTAGAATTATACGCAAATATTTTATAAGAAAATATCAACATCACATATAATCATAGACTTTTCCATTTTAAAATTTGTTCATGTTTCCACTATTTGGCTGATTGAAATCAATCTATAAATATCTCATTAATTCACAGATATTTCTACTGCAAATGTTTACCTCTGACCTTTAGAGCTTCTTGTAATTATTTGCTAAAGATTACTCCGTCACCTTGCAAATCCGGTAGTCACCCTGCTCTATTAATCATTAACGTCTTGTACATAATGATGATGTTTGCTCAGCCGATCTCAAAGGCCATAGAAACGGCTATAAAATACTAGAGAAAATCAATTATGCAAAATTGAACATTCAAAACAGCTACTCTCATCTATAGTTAAACCATCGCCTGAACTATAAGAAATTGTGTATAAAGAGAGATATAACCCTTTAAATATCTGAATATTAGTTCTCCGGTTGATTTAACGCACCTTTCCTTTGGACATTTTCTAAAGTATCCCAATTAATAGACTGAATAGGTGTAAACGTACGAACAGAAATTCTTTAGCTCATGGCAGATGCATTTATTACGTAAATAGAATATGTGCTCATGGCACTTCCTCTAAAAGTATGTTGACTAAATTAATGGAAATCTAACCACACATCCACTATTATTGATCTACAATGATAATCAGCACGTCATGGACAAAGAAATAACGAAAATGTGTGAAGAAAAACTAAAACTTTCCCCAAAATATTCTCATTTAGTTTTACTTTAAATAATTTTCAATACATAAAACTTCTTTGAAATTTATTTACTATTGTAAATGATATCCGATCTATGGCTCATCTAAGTGTAAGTATACGGTAACCTCGTTTACGATGGCGTATCGCGTGTATGCCAACCGATCCGAGTCTTCACAACCATATTAGATGACATTAGCTCACCAGTCAGCGGTGAGAAGAATAATTAACTAGATGCGCATGTTTGCATAAGATTACGGTAATGCTACGACTCGTTAATATAGGATAGAGAAATAACAACATGATAGCAATTTTAAAGTGGCTACCACTCACTAAATTAAGAAAACAACGATGTGAAATATAAAATAAGGTAAGATGAAAATACTAAGTATTATGATCTATTACGTTTTATATTTACCATACGTTACATATATATTCGACGTCTTTGCGTTCAACTGGAAAAATTACAAGGATGCTGAGCTTCCATCAAAGTATTATATGACAATTTTAACGTGAATAGCTTCATTGCAATAAAGTCACAAAACAATTATCAATTATCTTATATTTAACTATTGTCTATAGTCTCAAAATTACAAAAGAACAAACACTACATGTCGTCTAACATCTTTTCGCAACGATGTTTTGTCGAAGCGTGTTTCCGTCGCGGGCACATTAGTAGATCGCAATCATCGTCGCCTGATTCGATCATCGGTTGAGCCTAATCGATCGACACTCCACCATAATCCGATAATCAGTGGTTAAAACAGAAACGAGTTCATAAGGGAACAATGCACGACCAGAAGAAACATATGAAAAACAACTTATCATGCTATTTAAAATTATCTAAACCTCTGAATTAAGGAAATGAGTTTGTCAAATTACGTTGTCAATCGATGAATCAATCATTCTAGTTTAAAACGGATATAGTTGCATTACCACTGTCGTCTTTTCTAGGTATTGTAGTCAGATATTTGAGAAAATTGGGAAAGCTGGATGTGTCGAGATATGCCATCTAATCTCAGTACACTACCAACGGTTCTAAAACATGGATACACATACATGTGATGTTACAACGAGAATTAGTGGGTGCAGTCAGGCGTGCTCGTGAGCGATTGAGAGAAATCAAGAAGGAGAGATAAACCGAAAATCTTCATTATGAGAGGAAGTTACGGCTGTAGGTGAAGGTCGGGTAAGTTACCAGATATACAATTCACTCACTTACAATTCTTATTTCAACAGTACCCTTCTGTATCTAAACAAACAATTCTTGATTATAAATAAAACTTGTTGTAAAGAAAAATCACATTATATTTTCTATTCTCTCCCACTAATTATATCTCAAATTTTCATCGTCTTTTCAATGCATTCATATAATAGTAACTAAATAGTAATAAAGATTTGAAACTATCAATTAAATATTAAATGGTGAAGTGAGAGATCACATAAGTGGAAGTATAGGCTCCCCAAACGATGTAACTATGACTAAACAATAAAATTAGTGTTTTTAAATTAATCTATTGGAATACAATGATATGGGCAATTATCAATTATAGTAGTAGTAAGCGGTTAGTTGCAGGTGTGCTATAAACATATCAAAAGGCACAAAAACTTGAAAGGTAGACATCAAAATACGCTAACTAAAAGGAAGAACACAATTTCACTGGAAAACTATTTGAGTTCTCACATACAGACTATAGAAATCATAGTTACAAGTTGTGTGTACATATTGGATTACTTTACGGTCAGAAAAAACAGTCGTGAATAGCAGCGCCAGCAGGATTTTATAGGATTATTCACTCTTTGACTTAGTTGGAGTTTGGCTGGCTCAGAAGCACTTAGCAGAGCAGAAGATTTTCGAATGAATTATGGATTTTGTGAATAATTATGAGAAATCTAAGAGTTTGGTTACAGTAGTAGATAAACATTGTATAATAATTAATTTCTGAATATAAATATTTATATAGACAAAAATGTGTATACTAATATGTCTACAACTAGCCATGTATATATATATTCATCACGTAAAATTTAATGCTCTTAATGGATCTAGCTTTCAAACAATCGGCACTAGAGAGACTTCTTTTTCACTAATCTGCAGTCACAGGCCTAATATGAAGCTACAGTAACCTGGCAATCAGCGAGACTCGTCGCTGACGCGATTTACGCCAACAGAGACTAATCACATAGGATTATCATTAACGGTCATGGATTGATTCTTATATGAACTGGTGATAGTTACGGTTTGATGCACGAATCTAGAGTTAAAATGAGCGATGCGAGAGAAATAAAAATCGGAAACTATAAATAGAACAATAGACTAGAAAATAAAATTTAAGATAGATTAGATACGAAAGAAAATGGATAAAGATTAGATATGTATATAAGGAATTAATTCAATCACCAATTGTTTGCATATTTAACGATCATTTTGCTCATATTTTATTACAGTAGTATTGCCTTAAAGAAGAGTTGATAAACAACACTAGCCAAATATAAAGTTGGTTTCCACCAAAGACGAATTTTAAAATTACTTTATAATACTTTTTCCAAATGAAAATGTAATTAATAAATTATAATTTTCGATAGAACAACAATTATTTTTTTTGCTGTCTTATTGTGCGTAAAAACTTGAATCATAAAACTCTATTCATTATATATTGTACAATGCACCTGACATGGCTATAACTGAGAGATTGACTCCTTCTTAGGTGTAGCAAGTTCTGTCGATGAGGGACCATCCATGATTCGCGACTCGTTCACCGGCAATTCGAGCTTTGTTCGTTTTGATCGTGATTCTTCGTCATCACTGAGGTCGCACTCGCTTTCATCACTTGCTGAGATCTTTGCGGATACATCCTTACTCGTTTCTTGCTTCTGCTTTCTATCCTTGGCGCGGCGATTTTTAAACCACACCTGAAAATTATGTAGATACATAGCAAATCTTATTCTTTAATTTTTCCTCTAAATTTCCATATAAACAAACCAAATGTTATTTAGAGAAATAAACTTTAAAATATTTGAGTATAGGCTTATTAGAACTATAAATTTAATTCAAATTCAAACATTACTTATAGTTACTATAATAGCAGTATTAATCATGATAAAAGATTATTAGTTGAAAAATATTGAGGTCACTGAAGCGAATGAAAAATGAAAGGTTTCCGAAAGCAGCTGTCTTTGCACTACTAATTGGGGATAAAGCAAACTGCTGCCAAGATAAAACCATAATGGTAGGGTTTATTCACTAAAATTTTCCAAAAATAATAATTATGGTCAGCAATAAATTCTTTTAGTCTGGCCGGTATTCTTTATAAGCTATTTTATACCTGTCTCAATAAATTATTCTTATTACAATATAAATACATTGTCCCTTTTCCCATATTTGTTTGGTTAAGTTATGGCATATAACCTACCTCAACCCGTTCTTCTTTAAGATCACACTGTATAGCGAGTTTCTCTCTGAGTCCTACATCAGGATAATGTGTGTTTGTAAATGTTGACTCAAGAATTTGAAGCTGCTCTTCAGAGAAAATGGTCCTATGGCGACGCTTCCGTTTGCCTCCAAAATGGAAAGCTGGAAGAAACGCTGACGATATCATCGGTGCTGGCATTAAACCATGTGCTGAAAACAAAAATTGCTTAATAGATAACATATAATTATATAAAAAGCAGTTAAATTGCCCTCTCTATATTTTTTTTACTAATCTTTCTCCATTTCTAGCATTGTGTTTCTTCCCCTTTCAATGTCTATTGTGTCAGCGCCCCAGTCGTCGCACATTCGCAAATACTGTATTGTCATTGGGTGCGAAGAGCTGCGGATTCGCGCGTTGGCAAACTATCTGACAAGGTTAAAAGACCACGTAAACTGCCAAATCTCATAGTGAATGCAGTGTAACAAAAACCATTTCAAACATAGATTTGGCGAATATAGATGGTAAAAACAATACGGGGTTTTGTACTACAATTAAATACCAGTATGTTCCAGCAAAAGAGCATATTAAATAATATTGCCATTTTTTGTTGTTCTTATTTTAGTTTATTCGGTTTTAAAGGCTAGGTCGTAATGGATATAATTGCAAAGTTCTAGTAAATGATAAGTAAATAATCAAAATAAACTAATATGTTGGGCGTAAACATAAACATTATAATCGAAAAAATAGATATAATTTAAATTAAATTAAATGAAAATAAAGTTAACGTCAATATTTTTTTCTCATTCTACTGTTAAAAAATAGAAAGTAAATGGAAAAGACTGTAGGAAAACCACTTCATATTTTTATAAATAGACCCATGATTTCGATTAAGTAAATATTACTTTGAGAAGAAAAACACTTATCAGTTCATAATAACTAAAGATAAAATTAAGTACTTATAGTTAACTAACGTAAAAATGGATAAGTAGGAATTGGCCATGCCGTAGCAGGATGAAACATTTCTGGTGTCATCGGCATTGGTGGAAGTGGAAATGGGATCCGTGAAGAAAGAAGATTTTCTATGGAAAAGCTTGTGGTGAGTCCGGAACTATAAACATTTAAATTTGACAACATTAAATTGAATTATAACTATGTAGTCAGCAATCACATATAATATAATATTGTGATTTGGAAAGTTATGGAACTTCCAATTATTTCTAACACTACAATTTTGTCAAATTTTAACTGTCATTCAGCATACATAAATATTTAATAAAACTCCTCGCAAGATACCAGGTGTATATTGTGGCTTATGTAGGCAGATATAATAATAATAACCTGCTCGGAGTAGACATTGCACTGAGACAAGTCCTCAGCTGCTCTTGATTTGGAACGTAGTAGGGGTAGGGCAGAGACATCTTCATACTGAGCTACCGTTTCCCAGTGGCTTAATCATGTGGCCCCGCCCCCACGCTGTGATTGGTTTAAGGTCAGTCGTCCCGCCTATTGCTGCTAAACCCCAAATCGTCTTAATGGTACAATAGTATAAATCAGTGTAAGTGTAGACAAACACAAATCAGTGATTTTTAAAAAGAAAAGTCACATAGAAAAATTATAAAGACAGGCACAAATGCAGTTAATACTGTAATTTAATTAAATACTAAGACGAACTGGAGAAAAATGGCAAGCAATAGATATACTCACATGAAAAGAAAAAATTATAAGAAAATTTACATATCTAACACATAATAATTACGTATTTCTAAAATATTAATGAATATAGAATACGTCTATTCTTAGAAATAGTCTATATCTGAACTATTTATCTATTAAGTAAACTGTGACAATAGATTGACGCTAGTACTCGATCAAATCCAAATACTACCAGGCTGGTAGTCGGTCGAGTGGAGGTGTGAATGTGTTCTCGCCCTTGCGGAGGCACTCAAGCGATGAACGAACCGTGGATAGCGATCAGGTAACGGAAGGGTCACTAGGGTATCCTTTCTCTTTAGGATCAACTATTCCCGCTTTTTAAAGTCCACTTTTACCAAGAGAAAATCTTGAAATATCTATTCCACTTTAACTTAGACAATATGGTTGTACTGAATTAAAATCTACAGTTTTTGATAACATTCAAACACTTCTTTGCAATTAAATAATAATTTCGTTACCTCTTTTTCGTTAATATTATCAATAAACATTTTAGTATTAAAATAATCTGACAATATATGATAGTTATCAAATCATTTTAAACTGAAAGTGCTACCCATCTACCGTAACCATCCATATTTGGGTGCTATAATCCTAAGGCTGCTTGCCTTCTCGGCGACTTATCCTATGCACAATAGTGCTAAGCCCTTGTTTTGCTAATGCGTGTGCAAATATGGTAGGTCGGAAGTCGCTCAGCTCCCGTTGAGGACATAGAAGACGCCGCTCCACGCCGGAAACGCCTGCGCCATTGGACATCACCCAGGTCAGAAGTTTGGTAGTAAATAATATAATAGTGACAGATCTACAAAGCGCATAACGGACCAGAAAGTAATGGCTTACAGTTATACATGTTTAGCAGTTATATTTTCATGATTAGTAACTAACCGATTAGAAGTTATTTTACATTTAAACACTTCTAAAAAAACAGTAGATTTATGTAGTTATAAGCGAGAAGACATTGGGAACTAGGAAGGAATCCTTTCTGAAGTAAGAGTAAAATGTGCTTTCCGATTTGACTTGTCACATCCATATTTTTCATGCAACCAGTTGTATGTAAATGTGCGTAGAGAGAATGACTTTCAGCTCGCTACGCTTGGTTCTACTTCTGCCTATCTAATCCCTGCGGCCTTTTACAATCTAATCGGACTGCAAATTATTCCTCTTATTACGCTCGGCTGGTTGTCGGCCTGGCCTAGATTCTGAGATCAGAACGACGATTGCGATTCACATATACATTATAGTAATATTCATACCTACATTAAGACCATTTAAATAAACTAGACAAGCTAGAAGCAGTTATGAATCATACGGTACCTTCTATGTGACCAGGTGAAATCATTACACTAAAAACACGTACTCTAAAAATCTGTCTCATCTTAATCACCTAGTAAAAGTTATATTTATTCCAACTGAATCCATGAAAGATAGACCTATAACTTATAATGAAAAGGATAATGAATTTATATACTGTGGTAAATTGACATTGGGAGTATAAATTTCCCACTCTAAATAAACTTAAGAGATTATAATATGAGCTAGTACTATATCTAATATATTTACATTTAATTTGTCAGTTATCCAAAAAGCATAATGAAAAGTGGCAGTGAATGATTAGGTGTAATCATGTTTCCACTTCACAGCATGACTTCCACTGTCTTTATTTCCTACGGACACCGGTCTGATGGATAGATATGGTGTTTTCTGTCAAAGAACCTGCCACTGTCAGAGAATACAACAGTGTTAAAATATACACTACCATTAAAATGTCGTACACAAGTCAATTGTTATTTTCATAAACTCTTTGTTACCAAAGAAATTGAGCACACCTAAACTCTCGTATCAGCCTAAAGAATAAATTGCTTATGACACTTAACTACCAAAAAATGATATTTTAAAAAATAGCGCGACAAACATACAAAGTGATACTTGGATTTAAAAATGATTATTGATATCGAATAGATAATATGTTGAGATTTATTAAATACCTAAATATTTTTAAACTACTATATAAACAAAAGCCTACTCAATTCAGACATATCAAGTACATAGCATTATCAATTTAAAAAATCTTATAATCTTGCGGAAGTTGCTGTCAAATTAAGATGGAAAACAGCAAAGTCACATGTAGAAAGTTAAACCTTTGTTTGCAGGGTGCAGAATCTATTATCTACCAAACATGATGTGCTCTCACATTCATGAGACTGTTGTGTAATAAAAATTTATAAAAACCATACTTTATGTCATATCATATAACCACTTAACATGATGCAGCGCATGTGAGTAATTAGTCATTCACATAAATAACGCAAACTGAAGACACCTGACGGTTACCGTAATCTGATCCAGACTTCACACCTGGCAATTTGTTCAAAAGGGAAGCGGCTTAGAGAAACGTGTTTCTGGAAACCATATATTCAGTAATTACCTGCTTTATAGTTGAAAAAAACTTATAAATAATAAAAATTATTCTAGAATACATTTCAAAAATTATCTATAATAAGGTGAATACGAATTTTGTACGACTTAGTATATTAATGAATGTATTAATTTATTCTCAGTTATTACAACCTGAAAATAACTGAAAATATTTTTAAGAAAAACTAATAAACGGAGCTTAAATAATAATATTGGACGTATGATAGCAAACTCTGCCTGCTGAGCAGATTAAAATATTCGCCAGGTACCCTCAACCATATGTCCTCCGAATCCGTTAATAGCGCGGTTTAGATTCGTTTGTAATTAGTTCGGATGTAGTTAATCCAATCGAGCGCACACTTTGCAGAAAGATTAGAACGGATCACACAAAGAAAACAGTCTACACCCTAGTCTACCAATTATCATCAGAATTAATAATTGCTTAATTTATAGAACTGCATACCAGAAATTAAATTCCATAACTCTCTCTTCTGAAGTACTTGGCTTACGTAAGTTCTCTATCATAATTACTCTCTTCTTATATCCTCACGTATCTCTGTTTGAAACTGACACTCAAACTAATTTTCCCCAAAATGTTTCCTACCTTTTTATTTGTCCATCATGGAAAATATCTTATCGTCTTATTGTCATTGTTTTTTTACCAACTGTATACTTAAGCGATAAAATCGATTTTCCCAATCAGTGATATATGTACTTCTTCAGCATGAGGTTGCTAAGCCACTTGCTTCTATGTGTGGGTTTATTCGAAGCTTTTACTATTTCAACACAACCTTCTGCATGCTACAATCTAACGGGGGGATGGAAGAACTCTAAAGGGTCAATTCTAAAGATTGTTCAAACTGGAAATCATATTCGAGGATCATTTTCTACAGCCGTGGAGACGGTAGAAGGAGCTGCTGGTCAGCTATTCTTTTTATAAAATTGCATGATTTTTACTCTTTCATGTTCGTAGTACTTAAGATCACTTTTATATGTGTCTCTAAAATACTGTCTATAGATACAAATTTTGTCATAGTCAACATGCAAATTAAGTGGTGCTCGATTTCTACACTGATATCAAAACATTTTTGCCCTATTTAATAGAAAAGTGTCGTAAGTTGATGAAATAATAGCATAATTTCGAAATAGAGAAACTATACATATATATTCTTCTAGTAAGATATTAATAGTAAACAAGGCGCAACATTTCTAATCAGATATGGATTTTAGTTCATAGATTGAAGGAATATACATTAGGTATTTACAAGCGCAAAATAGTAAATCTCATTGTCTTCAATTGCCTATTAACTCAGAATGAGTCAGCACTTCAGATCTCTTAGCGAATTTTCGCAAGTATTTCTGAATAATGTGCGAATAGTGTTAGATTTGTTAACAGGTTATGCAACCAACACCCACAATTGATGAGTGGTCTTATATGACCCTCCCATTATCCTCCAAGAGACCCTCACCTACCAACACTATGACGCATGTGTCAATACAGTGATGACCCTGTTAGGACAGCCTACCATCAGGGTTTTGGGTATCAATAGAATAACAAATGACTACTTTTCGCATCCTTATTCTACCTTTTCCACACTGTAAATCTTGCTTTCATCACTTCTTATATAATTTAATAAAAAGATGTTATTTACAAATTATTAATTTTCAAACCTATATAATTTGATTGACATTTAGATGACTATCTCTAAACTATGCTATTTGGTAGATAAAACAATAGATAAACCATCTTATACTAAGCTGGCACCTATCATTCAAAGATTGTAGATTTAAAAAATTGAAATGTCACTTTCTTTCCATTTAATGGATATTCATTGATACTTAAAATTATTGTTAAATGATATGTTTTATATAAAATGTGCTCAATTTAGTATGTAGAAATGCATCAATAACATAGTCTGGATATAGTGTGAATATCGTAATTTTATCTAAGTTTATTATTACAAATTATCATCGCAAATAGAAGAAGTAATATTTTCTATTCTGTTCTCTAGGAAATGAACCAGTTCACATTCGTGGATTTGCTCAGTGTGGACTTATTTCATTCTCAGTTACATACAAAGATTCTGTTGCAAGTTTTAGTGGACAGTGCTATGGAAAACCCTTGGAGGTGAATGAATAAAAAAGATTTAAGGATTTAGTGATTGTTCAGACTATTCTACAACAACAACAATTTAAGTAAAGCAACTTGATATCCTAAGTGTTTGTAATTCAATTAAATATCGTAAAAATTCGAACCAAATGAAATTGTACCTATAACCATCAAGGAAGGAAAATGTGAGAAGAGGCAATACATTTTAGGAAACACTCTATACTACCTGGCTGTTACATTCCAGAATGCCCGACTATGAAAATTACTGGATGGGAACAAGGTAATTAAATTATAAATCATCCGCAAAATAGATTTAATATTAATTTTTAGAATAGGACAAGATGAATTCAAATTGGTCCAAACGTATCCATATACTGCTAATGAAAGCACGAAAACGTCATGGTAGGCTAAATTATAGGACCTGAACAGGGAAGCTGTCTTTAAGTTCCTACATCATTGGGCTTCTAATGAGAACTATTTTTACCGTAAACGCCTGTTGCTTTTGATTTATAAACCAACCATCCTAAAATTGCATTGCTAGTTTCTGCTTAAAAGAAAGACGTGAATTGTGACGCGACCCGATTAAATCTCATTGGGAAGTCCCGCTGCTGATAGATCGTGAACCAAGTCCGCAGATCTACTTACATACGACCTAGTTCCCTCCTATTTTTGTCTGCTTAACTCATATTATGCACTTAATTTTCATTATAATCTCAATTTATTCACAATTTAAATGAATAGATGTACATTACATTATTAATAAATGTTTTGACTAATTGACTCTCCTCTACTAATGAAGACGGTAGAAACGCAATATTCAGTCATTATTATTCACTAATTCCTTGTACATTAAATCAAAAATAGGATAATTCTATAAAAATAATAGTAAACCACTAAAAAGTTAATATCTATGTGTGTAACATAGAATAAAATTTATTTAATTTGTTATATTGACATCTCACCGAATTATTAAATCGTAGTAAAATCATATTTAATATTTCTATCCAATCAGAACAAATGTGTATTCTTTAAACATCAACACTGAGTACTAAGAACTACAGACTTACAATGATATCAATGTGATAAGAATTTTTGAGATAACTTAGTGAATAGGTGCTGTCCTTGCGGCCGGTCTAGGTGCAAAACTTTGGGGATGATCTCTCTCGTGATCACGCCTAATATGAGCTACAAGTGGCTCCATATCCAAGTATTTACGACCACATAATTTGCAAGTGAAGTCTGTCCTCTCTTCTTTCCTATAAAAGTATATATAACTAATTTCCTTCAATATTTTTACGAAATAACTGTATAACCAAGAATAATATAATGTAGAATACCTTGGTTGAGGAATTGCTGCGGGAATCATCAAATCGATAGGATCCGGCACAGCTCCAGAGAGAGTTAGCTGTAAATAAATATTAACAAGGAATAAAGCATAAAAGAATATAATGAAAACGTAAAGATAAAAGGATGAATTCAAAAGAAACTTTATACCTGGGCAGTCTCATGATCTTCTGAAGAGAAATGTGCATCACTAGCTTCTTTAGTAAGCAAATCTTGCTCACATATATCACATCTATAAAAAAGCAATTCAAAGATGAACTTTATAATATCTCGAAGTTATTACCTTTGTATGAAATTTGCTGACTGGGGAGGCGGTAACAATTCAACAATACTTGGATTACTACTCACTGCTGGTCTGGCTCGTAGAAGTACTGTAACGAAAAAACAATAGCATATTCTTTTTAAAGTGTATTGCTTTTATTGCGTATGATTGGGAAACTAGTTTAGAACTTTTTTCTTGTAGGAAAAAAATTCTAGAAATGCTAGTTAAAATACTATTACCTGAATCTGTTCCCTCAAGAGCTTTTAAGATACCCGAGGACAAAACACTTAATATCTGTGTATCACATAGGTGTAATCGCAGATACGCGCTCTGGGCAGCTGATGCACGGACGGTATTTTCGGAAACCGAAGCGGCCGTATCGATCTGATATAAAACGATAGATACTACATTTCGTAATTCATTACGCGGTTTAAACATACATAATTTGAGAGAACTATATGTAAATTCGATAAAATACTAAAAAAAAGTAATACATCTCAAAACTTACGCCTTTTCGAATTGTCTTCATAGGAGTTCTTGAGATGATAACAGAGTACTCCGTTACAGAAATTCGCTTTGCCGTTATGTAAATTATGTTTTCCATTTGTAAACTAGTGGGTGGCTAAAATCTAAGTAGACAATTAATAAATGCATCAAAATCATATTAAATTCGTAATTACTACATGATAAAATAAATAAATAGAAGTACATATAAGAAAACGAACAGGGGCAGAATGTGTAACTGGTCCAAAAGCTGATCCACTAGACAATTTGATAGGAGCTGCAGGTAATGCACTTATCTGCGCCATTGTATTTATTAACTGTTCTTGATGCTTTTTCATTGTCGGTTTGTTCTGGTAATTGGTAAGTATAAAATTATCTTAAAAGAACCTCTAATAAATTGTCAATGAAATAAAAAGATAAATGAATATTATTTAAACCTGCACAAGTTGAACCAGCCGCTGTTTAACAGGAAGTAAAAGAGGTTTTGTTTCAGAAACCGAAGGAATGACGACCTAACAATTCTTATTTATATAATGTTAAATAGGCTATAAAGAGCAATATATTATCATACAAATTAAATATTTGTAGCATCTAAAAATCTTGGAAGTACAATTTTAACCTGTACTACTGATTCTTGTTTCTTTAATGAATTGATTGAACAATGTCGCTGGAAGTTTTTTTGTTTTACTGTCACATCATGAACATTCGACTCATGCTGCAACCTATCTGAGCTGGTCCTGAATAAATAATCTCGAAGAAAATTGATTTTAAACCTATTCTCAAGCATAGTAATACTCTATAGAAATGTAATATAAATCGACAAACCGAAATGAATAGGCGCAGTACCGACATTTGAGTGGTCTCTCTCCAGTATGAATTCTAAGATGTAATGCCAGGGCACTCTTCGTGTAAAATGTCTGCAAATGTCTTAAACCTTATATTCCAATTCTTTCATTGGAAAAAGTAGGTCTCGACGTTACTTATGCCAATATAGTTGAGTAGAATCTAATTCTAGTTTTTCTACAACAGTTAAGTTGCATTATTGATAAACATAAATGCGTGAATATGATGAGATTCTAAAGCTATATTTTGATTGTTTGGTAATCACCGCAGAGCACACAATACATGTTTCTTCAGGGGCTCCGCGGCTATGTGTTTTGATGTGAGCATTCAGTGAACTACGAACACTGAAAGCGCGGTTGCAAACATCACAGACGAAAGGCCGTTCCCCTGAATTGAAGTACGATATATGGCTCTGTGGAACTGTGCAAACGGCACTAGTACTAACCAGTATGTGTTCTAATATGTCGGGTGAGATCTGATGGTTTAATGAAAGAAGCAGAACATGTGTTGCATTGATGTGGCTTTGTTAGGATGGACGGTCCAGTTATGAATAATGGCTTACTATAAATATAAGTATAAAACAGAACTACAAATTTAAAAATAATATTATTTAATTACAATATTTTTCTAAAAAATAATGGTCATTGAAATATTAACCTTGGAGGAGCACCTATGTCAACATATGGATGAACTGTTTTCAAATGTGATCCCGCTTCTGCAGCACCTCTTGCTGACTTTTCACATAAAGGACATTGTATAACACTAAATGAGTGGTCCACATCAAATATACAGCTGGAAAAGAAAACTATTAGATATGTATCAAACTTGCATCAATTTGAAACATCCAACCTATTGTTAGAAAATCTCATACAATTCACCACCCCTTTTTTCATATTGCAATTTAAAAATTTTTTTATTGATGTGAGTACTATACCTGTTCCAGTGATTAGTGAGATGCGCTATACTATCGTATAAATGTTGACAGACAGAACACCTAATTGGACGATCTGGTACGGTTGTTGTAGTTATTTCATCTGGAAGTTCTCCTATTTAATATTTTTATAAAATATGGTTGGAATTTTTGCTTTCTAGTATAAATTTGATTTCATAAGAAAATAAATTTCTTTACAAAATATCATGAAAAATACTCTCCGGGTTCGATCACTAGTACTTAATTTTGAATATTAAATATTACGCGAGATAAACTTTTTTTAAGAAACCAATTTTTGGTAGACTAGATTTTTTAAATGCAGTCTCTAAACCAAAAAAAGAATAAGAAAAATACTAAACAATACTAATCCAACGCTAATAAATTATAAACTTCTCATTATCATTTGTAAATATTATAAAACATACACTCATGGAACTGATTTTCGTTATCAGGATCAATTCTATCGACTGATTGAGCTCTGGCTTGAAATAAGCCTTCTGCTAACTCACGACCTGTCAGCTCAGCACCCGGGAATGATTGTGATGAAACAATACCAAGGTTCTGAAGCAATACATTGATTAAAAATAGAAAATGTTTATAAAATCAGAAATAGATTCTAGAACTTGTTATAATTAATCTTCCATTAGATATGATTATAAAAACTAATGATTGTATTTCTCCATTTGTCACATATGTCAATGAATGATAACAGCTTAAAAACAAGATTTTAAAAGTGTTCAACTTATAAATATCCTTAATCCTTAAAATTTTTAATTATCCTTAAATTGGTTTCCTTACATATAGATATAACACATACCCTGTCCGGTTCCAGTATCGGATGTCCAATCGTATCTCCTAATGATCCTGATTGATGCACCGCTCGAACATGTTGATTATACTGTACACGACCATGTAGAATGAGAGGACAAAATTCACAGTAAATAGGCTCACGACTGTGAATTTCTTTATGTAGTGAAAGTAATTCTAAATCATAATTTCCTTCCAGTAATTGTAATATCAATTACTACTCTATTACATATTCTTCAAATAATACCTGCAGTTCTGAATGACTTATGGCACGTCCAACATAGATGTGGCTTTAAACCTTGATGTTGCAAGTTGTGCTCTTTAAATGCTTTAAAGGAGTAAAAAGACATCGGGCAATGGCGACAATAATAAGCCCTAGAAAAAGCTGGTACAACCCAAAAAAAATTATCAAACGAAGTTTAGTATCAAAAACCGTTAATTGACCACTAATTAATACATATTAATCTGCTCACTTAGAGGGAGCAATACTATCTTCAAGTGTGCCAGGCGCATGTTGTACAAGCTCAATACTTCTTGGGGCAGACAACTCAATCAATTGTTCTCCCTCAACGGTGGATCCCAATGCAGTCAGCGGAACACATCTATGTTTATCAAGCCGATGAATTGTAGAAAATTTCTAAAAATATCGTTATCTAAATGGTTATATGTTAATGGAATTGAATAATTACTTATTTTACAATAAATGTTTGACGCACTTGGAAACATTGTGGACACCCGTAATTATTTTCATGAATAAGCATATGCTTGCGGAGGGCATTTCGTGATGATAACTGAAAGTTCAAGTTATATTTCTAATAATTTTCATGTTTTACGTATCAAACATACATGCTTCAAACAGATTGAACACTTAGGGTCGGTTAAAATGGGGTCATCTATTTCTCTCCTTGAATGCACATCTAAATGCAATTTCAGCGTTGATTTCAAGTTGAACCTAAATTAATTATCTTACATAAAACCTATTAAGTGTTATTTAAAACTTATACATTTAAATTTCCACTGTTATTTAATAAACATAATGGGAAATATCCATTATTCTTAACTAAACAATGCTCTTTCAGTGTTACAAAAGAAACATAAGAATTTATTGGAGCATACCTTTTCTCACATCGGTTACATTTATGTGGTTTAGAAGTGGAAGGTTCTGTTCTATTATGAAATCGACGATGACGTTTAAGTAGAAATGAACGGTTAAACACCCGGCGACAAACTTCACATTCAAATAATCCTATGCCTATAAAAGTATTAAAAAATATAGAGTACAATCTTCGCCTTAAGAAATATTTATTACTATAGAAGAGAATTACAAACACTATGTATATGTGTGAATGTACATTCACATATTAAAAAAACCATACAGTGGTTGTATTTCTATTCTATAAGAAAGAAATATCCAAATATTATTACAACATTAACTTACCATTTGCATGTGAAAATATTGCATGAACTTGCTTCCGATGCCTGTTCAACGCCCCATTAGTGGCAAAAACGCATGGACATTCCGGACAATCTAATACAGCAGTTCGAGTTTCAAGAGGATGTTGTGTCTTGATATGACGATGCAAATTAGATAGCTAAATCATGCCAAAGTTATAAATCCAAGGTTAAAGGTGAATAATACAACTATATGTTCAATATGTTGATTATAATGCAAAATAAAATACCTTAAGGAAATTTTGACCACAGATACGACAAGATCGTACAGTAACGTCGAGAGAATGTACTGCTTTCTTATGTGCCAATAGACCCGACTGATGAGCATAGCCCTTCTCACACATTCCACATTTCCAACGCAAAACATCTGAATATTAGCACAATTGTTTGATTAAATTGTAATATTCCAATTTGAAATTGTAGTGAAATCGACCTATGGTTGTGCCTTATAATATAAATTGCATAATCATCCACTCTCAATCAGGTTATAAATGAGATTTTTTTTTAAATCCATGTAAAATAGAACAATATCCAAAGACTATAGTGAATATACTCAAAATTTAGTCTTTTCTGCAATGGGCCCTACCGAAGTATATCTAGACTAAATCTGCCAAGGGAAAAAGTTATGTCTTCAATGATAGTTAATCAAGACGAACAAAGTAATTGAAAGACAAAAACTTTTTAAAGAATAAAGATGTATTCATTTTTGCATTAGAATTAATGAGAACAGTATAGTTTTACTGAAAACAAAAATAGAGAAAACAACCAACTATCATGAACAGCTTGATGTCGACGTAATTCAGCTGGGCGTCGGAACGCTTTATTACACTGCATACAGGAATGTTTATGTGGTTTTACTTGTTTCCGCTTTTTTGATAAACTCTCGTCTTCAATATTGCCAATAGTGTTTTTATGACTCTCACGTTCTCGCACTTTTTCGGCAATCCGTTCTTGCTTCCGGTCAATTTTACTACAATAAAAATATTAAATCTAAGAAAATGCAAGGAAACTAAAACCTTCAACCATAGAACTAACTTACTGGTGCAAGGAATGTAATAGACGGTGAGAAGCACACTGTTCAAGAGGAATCATCCTTCCACATTGTGGACAAAAGCCAAGTTCATTAGAAAAATTGGCACCACTAATGCGATCATTTTGGGAAGGATGTGTTAGTCGGCGATGACGGGTAAACAAGGCCTAGAGAAATATGTAGATTTTTTTCAAAGATTTCCAATGACTTATTAATTTAATTGGCTAATTATAACTCACATAATATTCAAATTCTTCTGAACATGATCCACAAAAAAATTTGTCAGGCTTATAATGAGATTTTGCATGTGCAATATAAGCATGAAATCGTTGAAAAATCTTTTTCTTGCGACGAGAATCGCAAAATAAGCATTCAGACCCCGGTCTATAATCATTCTGGAACATTTAATATAGGTTGTTTTTAGACATATAACGTTGTGAAACCTGCGTCGAAATAACTATTGAAAAACTTAGTACTCTATAATTAGATTGCATTATATGAGACATTTATTTTTGTGCTTTGTATAAAAATAGCAATATCTATAACAGAAAGGATATGTAATATACCTGCGAAGTGTGCTCTACAACGAAATGAACCTTGAGATTCTGCTCAAAATTGAACTCCTCGCCGCACTTGATGCACCTTAAAAAAAATTAATGGGGAATCAAATTGAGAGAAAATGAAAATGACCAACAGCAATCATATCTGCTAAAACTAACTGCACAATTATTAAAACTTTTGTGATACTGCTCAAAGTAGAAACCTTAAAACACATTAGAAGACTGAAAAAATGAGCATTAATGAAGTAACTTACTTTAAATCTTTTTTTAGAATACATGATGACTGGGAATGATTGGCGCATTGGATATCGATAAGTTTATCACAGTTAATACAATGGGCTCGTGTAATTTCTTCCTAAAATGCACTTTAAAAACTAGTTTTGAAGAAATGTTAACTACAGAACTATCTTAATAAGTAGCTTATAATACAGATGTGATAGCTAAAAAATACTAGGTAAAAAATAAATCCAATAATCAACGTTTAAAAAACTAGAGATCAATTACTGTTTGATGACACATTAACCAATAATAATTCAATTTAAATATTTTAAATAAATATCTTCCAGATACGAAACAAAAGCTAACATATTCAATCTGCGTAGAAGTATCATCATGAGTTGAATACTGAATTGATTGTGGGTACATCAACTGCTCTGTATTAATGGGAGTATTGATAATTTGGGGTCCAATTGTTTGTTTGAAAGGATCATTGCTGTCGCAGTAGGGGGGATCTAAAAATACAAAAGTCATGTATAATGCCAATTTTATAACAGCACTTCTAAGTTGAAGAAAAAAATAGTAAAATAATGACTTTGGAAGTAACCTGGTATATTAATAACGGAAATATCGTCTCCTGAAGCGTGAATCGTTTCATATGCATACACCGTAGCACAGTTTGGATCATACTAAATAGAATTAAATGTTATACTTATAATACTATTTCCATAATGTCAAATGCCAATCATAATATCTACTATCAAAATCTATTATCTTAAGTTCATTATCACTATTCACTTACTATAGGACTAAAAAAATAAGCGTGGAAGAACTTACATCTTCATATGAATTTGTAGATAAGTAAGACGATGACACTGGATTCCACGGATGTGTATCTAAATACGTAGAAAATACATCCCAATAAGGTATAAAGATTCAGAACAGAAAAAATTATGAACTATTAATAATCTCCAAACATTCTTAACTCTGCGCCGTTCGCGTATAATAGTGTCTTCAGGCTTATTAATAAATTTAAATCAGTTTAACTAGTGTTTTCCCAGCTCACGAAATGTTTATCTAGGAAAAACTGCATAAGTTGATGATGAATAGAGTACATTAAAAAACTATAACTTAAAGATATGAAAAGCTACAAGTAGACTTAGGAAACATATCAAGACCATAAATATCAAACTTTTTGATTTTTATATTAAGATATAAACATTAATTACAAACACTAAACTGTTCTCAGTACTAAATAATAAAAACTATGTATTAGCATATACATGGTATTTACGAAATAAAAGTGAAGTAACAGCGTGAAACCACTTAAGAACTCCCTAATACAAAAGATAAAAATATTGAACCTGAACTATTGTCTATCTCTTCCGCAAGCGATTCATCATCGGTATCAATCCTTGTAAATTTCGCCATTCTAGACCCATTAGGAAAATAATCTTTCCTGAAACCTCTTTATTGTTGTTTATCTAACAATTAGCAATAATTATATATCAACGAAACATAAAGTTAAAACACCACTTACTGTACAAAATAAATAAATCAATTTACAAGCAGCTATATTAATTTGCATCCACACCACTTTGCAATATGAATTACTTATGATAAAACATGAAAAACAATGTATACAACTTTAAAAATAAAAGCATGATGAAACAAACAATACTAAGCCACAAATTAATATTACACTAAGCAGATAGAAAGGATACTCAAAACGCATTTTTCAGATTAGAAAGGGACGGCAAATCAGGTAGCTTGATATCTTTCAATTGTTGTGGTATGTTCATACTTTTAACAGCGGAAACGGCGCGAGCAGGTGCAGCAGCTATTCCGGCTTCCTGTTTCTGTAACTTCTCTTGCTCTTGAATCCGCAAAAGTATTTCGTTCATGTTTGTCTCAAGGACCATTCCGCCCATAACTATTTCACCAAGAATATGATGAACTTTATCGACGTGAAAAATCATGTCCAGTTCACAAACATTTTCAAAACATCGATCCAAGGTTTCAACGAATACTTGTATTAAATCCAAAATGCCTAGTTCACTCTCAGAAGAATCCACACAAAATATAAAATACAGTGTCGCATAATGTCGATAAATAAGTCGATAATCATTTCCATCAATAAGTGTACCACCTTCGAGAAAGTTACATACATTATCGTCCCTTTTCGATACAAGTTGAAATGTCTCCCTTACTATTTGCTGTTGCATTTCCTCTGTATAATATTGATAGAACTTAAGCAACCGTGGCTTCCCATGATTATTAATAACAAGGATCGCCTTGATCATCTGAAAAAAACGAATGCGAAATTGTGGTACTCAACAGATAGTTTTTAAAATGAACAAATATTATTTGTTCAAATTTCATATTATTAGTACATTAATGGCTTGTTAACGGTAAATCCAAAAATTTGACTGCAGTAGTTCATACTATAATCTTTTCTGATTGGGAATGTTAGTGATTGCAAAAAAAATTATAATTAAATATAACTGCAATCTCTTAAAAACAGTTAAACACTATAAGAATTTTTCGCTCATCAGCTAATAAATTGACAGAACAATGACATCATAGAAATATGGCAAAATGCCTAGAACTGTTATTCAGGCAAAAATCGGTTTGAGACCATAGACCTGTGCAAAGAAATTTACCGACTTCCTTATAATTTTTGGGCCTTGTCAATATGACATTTGGAATATTTAATTTACGAAGTTTTAAATCTTATTAGTTTTGCCAATTTTAGTGTATTTTTTTTATACTTTAAAATAAACACTCCTAAATTATTAATTCTGCTTATATATTGTGTTTGCCCCAAATTCTCAATCTTTGTTAGTCTTGTAGTACATTATTTAGATATAATTTAGAGTTCGTTTTTTCACTAATTTTTTTTCGTCCTGTATATTATTACTTCAGTAAATTTATTTCGTTTGATGTTATATTATATCTTATTAATATCTCTTTCTTTTAACTTTGTATTAAGGTAATCCTCGGGGTATTATGACGAAGATCCACTATACAAGGAACCCTGAGAACAGCACCAAGTCGTGTAAGGCTCGCGGATCAGACCTTCGCGTTCACTTCAAAAATACTCATGAGACTGCAATGGCTATTCGTAATATGCCGCTGAAGCGTGCTCAACGATATCTTGAAAATGTTAAAGAAAAGAAGGAAATTGTTCCCTTCCTTCGTTTCAAAGGCGGTGTTGGTCGCAAAGCACAATGTAAACAGTGGAATACAACCCAAGGTCGTTGGCCCCAGAAGTCCGCGGAGTTCCTCCTAGATCTCCTGAAGTTAGTTTACTGCAATTAATTTTTCTCGTTATATGTACTAAAATTTTGCATTATTATTGCATTTTAGTGATCGTATTATCACAGAAATTTTTATCATAGCATCATTGTCGATGTAGTTTTCCATAGTTTTAGACATACTATTGATATTTGCGTTATTGCTATATTTTCAGAAACGCTGAGAGCAATGCTGAATACAAAGGTCTTGATGTTGATCATCTCGTTGTAGATCACATCAATGTTCAACGTGCAGCAAAAATGCGTAGAAGAACATATCGTGCTCACGGAAGAATCAACCGTATGTTTGATTTTCATTAAAGTAGTTATTTTACGTTTTAATTTATTGTAATTGTTTAGCATACATGTCATCTCCTTGTCATATCGAAGTTATCCTAACGGAGAAGGAAGATGTTGTTTCTAAGCCATCCGATGAGACTCCTAAAATTAAGAAAGAGTCTAAGAGGAAGCAGAGGCGCCAGTTGGCTAGAGGAGAATACTGAAAATGTTGTTCGTTATTATTCAGTAAATATTTGTTATGAACTGCATTTTTTACTCATACATTGTTTTGTTTGGCATATCTAATGAGATTTGGTCAGAGTATTAGGTTTTCAATTTTTTTTTAGAAGAATGATTCGGCTTTGCCGGCGTTTTATGGCTAATTTATCTGTTGTTACTGGGCCTAATGAATTATGTGAAGTGAAAATCAACGGGAGTAATAGGGTGAATAATGTTAAGGCATTAAAGCGAATTAATTTACCAAGAAATATTGAGGATGCGGCTCGTGAATATATTCTGTCATCAGCTTTGTACAGGGAGGTTAGTTATAACTACTGTTTGTATGTAGTGTTGATCATGTCGGAGGATTCCTTGTGGTGATTATAAGTTCCTTGAAGTGGTAAGTGAGTGCTTTTTGTATGGTTTTCATCAATTTAGGGTGATCTGACGAAATTGACTAAAATAGTGGTTAAATGTAAACAAAGGAACGAATTGAGCTCTAGATCTGCTGCATTTGCTGTAGCATTGGCAATTAAACTGGTGAGACATCGTTGCATTAGCCACTCTATTTTAGAAGGTAATATCTCAAAAACGCATTTAGGAACAGTGGAAAGATGCACATTCATTACTATCCTATGTTACAATATCTCCTCCAGGATTGAAGCGTAGTTTATATATTTGCCTCCTAGCAAAAGAAGGTTATTTAGACGAAGCTCTTGATCAACTCGAGGGATGCCTTAATGATGATGATATCCATTTCCACACGGAGAATGCATGTATTAGCGAAGAGGCGGTTAGATGAAAATATTCTAAACTATATTTTAATCTAATATCGCTGTATATGGGCTATGCTAAATTACATTATTACAGTTGAATCAGCTATATTCATGCATAAAATGCAAGAATGATACTATAAAGCAGGTGAAGCCATTTTCAACATAAATGTATAACATATTTTGACAAATAACTCGCAAAAGAAACCAACTTTGGACCTTGTTTTATTGTACACGGATGATGTTACGGTATGTTACAGATGCGACGGTTTCGTGCGTTACAACGTGTTATAACAGCTTATGGAAGAAGGAGCGTTAAAACAATAGACGAAATGTTGAATAGTCCTCTGAATATAGATAACGATGTGTCAAACACTTTTGCAGAATGGGATATCAAACTCAGTGATAAAGTAATCGAGCAAATTCCACATTTCCTCATGGTAAATTGATAATAATCGAATATGAAAAAGCTGGTTAGTATATAGAATTGAACTTTATAGTCATTAATATAATTCTTCCTAGTATATCTATTAAACAGCTTATATAATAATAAGGATGAAGCATAGTATTCTATTTTTATTTATTCTATTGATCGGATATGCTTCAGTGTTATTAAAAGTTCCAAAGATCGATTCGAAATGAGTTGTATCTTTTATAAGTTTAATGTATGATAAGTTTCGAAGCGTGTATTTGAATTTGGAACCAAGGCTTTGAAGTACTGAATGGATTCAAAAACGTTAGTGTTGTATGTTTTTCATGATTTTGTTTCCCATTTAATTTTTTATGCATATGTACTCATAGAGTTGGATCTGCTGATAAATTGTATGATATTACGTTTGACAATATTTTACATAAGTATACCCCCATAACAATAAACGCAACTTTGTAAGTGGCGCCTTAGTTCCCGAGTTCCACATACCGTAATCGCGTACGTGGTCTAAGTTTAGTGCACATTTACCTACTGCAATCTTCATGTGTACTTTTTATAGGGTTGTCCACGTGTTTATAGTATTGTGTTGAGATCTTTCTAGTTACATAATTTTAGGTGATATAGTTATGTATTGTACAAATACCACTTGAATATTTTACTGAGTAATCAATATGGATAGGTAGTTGAGATTAAAATATTTTCAGTTTAATTTATATACCGGGCGATTTAGCCTTTAGGATATTTTTTCTGCAATTAATAATGATATTAATAAAGTTAATAGAAATTTTTCATGACTTCATCAGGTGTTAATACAAGTTTTTGTTCTCATGCTTTTGATAATTTAGTATTATGGCCGATCGGTACCGGATTCGTGAGCATGTCATCGCTGATGTAGTAAACAGGTTTACATTTTGTTTCCTTAGTGATTTTCTCTAGTGATGTTTCACCGCCTTATCTTAGATGTTATTAGGGTGTATCCATGACCAGAAATTATTCAGACACAGAGCAGTTCAAGAGGAGGAGCGTGGGGAAGTAATTGTTGAAAATGATATTGGAAAATTACCACTAGTCCTAAATGCAGAATTTCGGATAAACATTTCACGGAATAGCAATATCGATAGTGAGGATAATCTCGCGATTCCATTGGCCGACACACATGTTGGCCTAACACCTGTTACACAGTCTACTCTAACCAGGTTTAATTAATATGTATTTAACATAGTTTCGTTTTATGTAGGAGAATGTTGATTTTTTTGAGGGAATTTAAACTAATACCGTTTTACTTCTAGATGTAATATGTTTCCTGTTGATCGATAGTATAACTTTAGACCTGTACTAGATGGAGATATACTTACTCCTGCGAGTATACCAAGTCCTGCTCTTTCGATACCAAAAAGAAAATTTTCTTCTGACAATGGACGTAAGATTTTGGAAATGAATGTGAAGAAAGTGGTGTGTTATATATTAACTAAAAACTTAAATGTTGTTAACTTTTATGAAATTCTATCTAGAAGATGTGTTATATAGATGGAAATGTTTCCTCGCGTAGATGTGGATTGGATTCGTCATGAAGTACAAAAATCTGAGGCGGTTCTCGAAAGAGTCATCCAATATATTTTGGATAATGAACATACTGATAAAGTTCCCAAACAGAGCAGAAAACGGCCTTTTGAAGTATGTTTTTAGTTAGTACTTGTGATTAGATATACTTTCACTTTGGAGCGAGAAAAATCAGATGAAACTAAATGCTTCTTAAGATTGCTATGAGTACTGCTCGAAGGGCTTCTATTTTGGTTCAGAACGATAATACGAAAACAGTTCGCTTGCAGAGAGAAGATTGTCCACCAGGGATGCATTCAATCATAAATAAGATGTAATGTTCTAGACATTTATTATCAAGGAGTAGTGATAGAAGCCATAAAAGATTATAGTATCTCGGGACTTATAGGGCCTAATTTGTTGCTAATGTATAGGTTGTATCTAAGTAAGGAATATTATTGAAGCATACAGTTTCAAAGTATCTTTCAATAAATCTTAAACCAGTGAATTAAAGTGGCATCCATTTTTCATATCAAATACGTATAGTGGCTTACAAATATTTTTAGACAATTGTAATTGTAGCGCTCTTATGTCACAAGAGGAGAAGTTAATGCATTGCGCTATGGTAGATGCTCTATTTAATCGACTGGTTGAGCCATCTAAAGATGTTATTTTACGTGTGGATAAAACAAGCGAGGACAGTATAATCATAAGATATCCGATGGTAAGGCAAATATATCATATTAGGATTTTTGACTGGTTTTTGAATATTATGGTAAATTCATAAAGAATGCCATATGCCGTTTTAAATAGTAATAAACATAAGCTTTTTGATGGAATATTTTAAATTGATTTAGGTCCGAGTGTGGGCTGTTCGTAACATTTTAGAAACTAAAACTCCAATCAGTGCACTCATTATTCTGGAACTATTAAAAATAAACGAAGAAAATCGATTATTTATGAGTGGAGGTACGCTGAATAATTTTCTGTTAGCACTTTTTTAATTGCAAGGCAGTAATTTTTTTATTTCCAGTATTATACTATTGATTTGAAGATAATTCTAGTGCTCGAGCAAGATGTTTTGAAAGGGCGTAATTCTCGTCCTCTTACTAAGAACCCTAATATTAGTCAGACTCGACGAGACACTGAAAGATCTCATCCTTTTGCTAATCGCTCGTTTCAAAGGGCATGGAAAGCAGTCCAGAATATTATTAACGCGGTAGGGCTACTAATCGATAAATTCAGTTGAATGAAATATAAGGTGTAATTATATATAATACATACAAGATATTGATAATATTATAATCAGCATATAATTAAAAGATAACTACCTCATTTTCTATATATCTCTAAATTGCTTTTTTGAGAAATCAAATAACATGCTATATCTATGTGCATTAAAAAAGGAAATGTTTTAGAATTATCGAGATAAAGTGGAAATGTTTCACTGTAAAGTCTGCTTCGATGACTTTATTATTTTGACGGCTATCTGTTGTCGATCAGCTAATGAGAAATCAGGTATACAGAATTTTTAATATTATGTTTTATCAACTTCATATAATGTGACTTATTAGTTTTTTCATTATGTTTATTAACCACTATCTATTCAGTGATGGTATGTAGCTATTATATTTTAATTTGTTTCTCTGTTCGTTTATTACTTCTATTACAGTTGTACAATTTATTGCTTAGGTGAATTAAGTTTGTTTCTTGTTATATATGGAAATTATGTCTAGACATTCACAAATTTTGTGCTGGATGTGTTACCGGTATGGCAAAAGCTTCTACTGGTGATACGGCGGTAGCTGTTGGAGGAGTAGGATTAACCTGTCTTGAAGCAGGATGCGAGGGTCATATTGCGTGGGGTGACTATGAACAAAACCATTAGCTGTTTAGACTTATATATTTTATAAAATATATTGTAATGTAGTCTTTTTTGAGCACATGTTCGTCCCCTTTTGGACGAACAAACTTTATACCAGCTTGAGAAACGTCTGGAGCAGGAAGCACTTAATGCATCTGATCTCGATGTTGAGAGGTAAATATCTCAAATGCTTAATTATAGTAATCATATAAAATATTTTGTACTACGTAGTCTTATTTATGAAGTTTAGGTGTAAATACTGTAGCTTTGGTGTGATTTTCGACGTTCCAAAGGACACTGATAAAGTTTTTAAGTGTTCCATGTGCTCGGCTGAATTTTGCAGGTACTATAGTTTAATGGTTAAAATATCCCAAAAATTAAAAAAGGAGGAATCTTTAATGGTCAGTGGGGTAAAGACTGTCCAATCTTAAGGCTTTGTTCAAACGACTGGGAGTTTCACATTGGCAAACGTTGTGATGAGATGCAGACGGAAGCAGAGAAAAAGCGGAAGGAACTGTGAGCTATGATCTGTCATCCTGTGACTTTATTACTGGTATTATATTGGTGTTGTTCCTATCTCATGTTTTGTTACAATACAAAATGATTACTTATTACATGTTTATTCCACTGCATCATTCCAGGGAGGAGGAACTGACAAAAGCAGTCATTAGAACCTGTCCACGATGTAAAATTGCATTTGAAAAAGTCAGTCTCAGTTACCATATTTCAATAGTACTGTTTATGTATGAGTTATTATTATGACTCTTACAGAAAGAAGGCTGCAATAAAATGACGTGTCGATGTGGAGTCACACAATGTTACGTATGTCGGACAAGCAAGATTGGATACGATCACTTTTGCGAGTGAGTCCTAATTATAAGTCTTTCGAGTTAAATGAATAGAGAATTTCCATTTAGACACATGCGTGATCCTAAGAGACCTGATAAATGCCCAGAAAATTGTTCGAAACCCTGTTTGCTTTGGGTTGATGTAACTACCTCGAACAATAATCAAAGACGTCGCATACTCGAGGAGGCAAATTTGGATGGTTAGTCCTTCACAAAACACTTAATATTTGTTTAATTAAAACCAATCGTTATTTACTAGAAATATTTAAGAAACATGGCATTATTTTGCCATTCAGTAATAAATAATCAAGAATATTACTACTCCTTACTTTATATTTAATTTTTCACAGCTATATGCGCGTAAATTTCTCAAATATGTTATTCCTAATTTCAAGTATTTTACCTATAGGGAACGTCCTTCGTGCTCTCATATAAAATGCATCCATTCACCTGTATATACTAATTTTTCTAATAATAAAACTGTAACTCTGCGTTGTATACTTCTATTAAGGATGTTTAGCATTCATTCACATTTTCACTGTTTTTTTTCGATGAGTTTTCTTCGTAGTACGACTGTAATTATGTTTGCATATCATTCTACCTAAAGTCTTTCTGGTTCAGGCTTAATTCACAGTTTGTCTAGTCTTAGCTTGTCTCAGAATCTTGTGGGTCTGTATGTGGTATTTGCGATTACCTTGTATATTAAGGAAATCAGATATTTTAACATATTACATAAAATTTTGTTCTCTTGTCAAATATTTATTATGATAAATTTTTACTGGAAATGATTTAAATAATTACAATTCTGTCTATAGAGCTGGTCACTGGCGATTAAAAAGCTGGCGAATTCTTTTAGAAAAAACATTCAAATAAACAAATATTTTTGTTATAAGAAACGCATATTCTTCTGATAATTTGCGTATGAGCATGTAGATCACAATATTGGTTCTAAAATATAGTGGATTTCATAGAAATCGAGAGAATCTAAATAAAGAACTGACAGAATCTGTACAATAAGACAACAATTATGCAGGCCCACAACCGGTAGATAATAGTTATTTCACTAGGCACCCGTAGACCAATTTAGAATTGACTTACGGGTGTACTGTATCAAATACAATTAAAATATATTAAATGAGCAAGAGTTTATTAATTTGGATAAAATAAGACACTATTCAGTGGGCACGTGGCTATCGATGTGTAGTGCATAAAGTCAGACCAGGAAGTGTACAATTATCAAAATCTACGCGACTTGTAATTATAGAAAAATTTGAGTATTATTGACTTAAAGAGAAACTTAGAGTGTTGTTACTATTTGAGGTAATTACTTCGAGTTCTAGAAGGAGCTAAAAACGCATATCCCAATAAATTCTTTGAAGCTGAGAAGAGCATTTTTCACTATTTTCACTATTTGAAACTACCCAGTTACTAAGGTTATGGGTTGCCTAATTTTTGATAGAACACGTTGTGCTATCGTGATATTGAACTTGTTCGAGGATCGGTGGTAGAATGAGATGACGATACGACTCCAGAATCACCGCAATCTGTAGGATGGATGCCATGATCTTCAAGAGGAGCAAACAAATATAGAGGAACTGTCCGATATAGGGCGTCTCGTGCGTCCTGTCTACCCAATTCAGCTAAAATTTGACAAAGACGTCCAACTGTTGCTGATTCAGGATGTTGGATAGACCACTCAGCTAACAGCTGATCAGTCCGCGACAGTGACTGACCCGTGGAGTCTACCTGGAAGATAGTACTTAAAGTCTATTAGAGCAGCGCGTAAATAATAACTAATATAAAAAAATTCATTCCTACTACATGAGAAGTAACTAAAGAGGCAACAATTGGACAAACAATTTGTGTTTAAGCAAATTTTTGAACATTAATTATATTAGTTTGAAACAAAAATTACTCTGCTTCTGACCTCAGGAACTTGATCAGTGAGATTTAGTTTGACTGCTAGAATAGACCAATCTCTTCCCATGGCATCAGGAGGATCGAGTAGACAGGCTAGTTCGCATCGGCTAGTAATTTGCAGGTCAGCAACACCTACATCAATTCCAAGCGTAAGAAGGCGAGCCACTTCTCGAGAACCAAAGCAAACAACATCTAAAAACAAATTAATGATTAAAACCTATTTTATTTGTCACTGAATTAAACTATCAGTATCTTTCCTTTTTCCAGTACAACTCATTAAGCTAACATTAAAAAAAAATACTATAATAAAACCTCCATTATATCACCGTTTATGGTTACATTTTCGTGCACTAAACCTGAGTGATATAGACTATGGCATTATTTTTGTCCAAAAATTTGCGACATTAACGAATCACAATCTACTCCACATCGCACAGTGACGGTTATGACCACTGGTAACGAGATGCATCGAGTTCCTTGAGTGCACAATCGATTGTAACTCGTTTCTGAATGATCTATTTCGTACTTTAATTACAGATTCGGATTCAGCGTCAAACTACGGTTCTTTTGAATGTGATTTCCTTAGTTCTATACAAAGGTGGCTTCTGATAAGAAAGAGAATATCACAGATTCGAGAGATTATTATGGGAATATAAGTAGACCACAAAACGCGTAAAGCATACGATAATATGGTTCCTGCCACTCATAGTGGGTGGCTTTCCGAAGGACTACTGAAGCTCGAGCAAATTAGAAAATTTAAAAGCACACAAAGATAAATGATAGCTGATACGAGATCACCAGTCTGAGAACTGTCAGGGCTCTTCTTCTGTTGTTTCCCAATAGCCCTCGACAGATAATATGGTGGTCTTGTGGTGTAGATCACGAGTAGTGGGGAGAAAAGCATAGGATCGGATCCGTTCGGGCGCGGAGAGGCGTTCGCGGACTCGGCATATTTCTTGCCAAACTCGTCCGATGGATGTCTCGGCAGCAATTCTCATCCGAAGTAGCTGGGTTGTGATTGAAGAGAGATGGCCAACAAAGTCTTTCCTTAGGCAGGTAACGAAATTCCCTCGCAGACGTTTAGAGACACTTTGTGACGAGTGCAAAACGATAGCCTAAGAGCGTAGAAATAGAGCAGCTTATTCGCCCAACACATATGGTTTAAAGTGGCTGTTTTTATACAAAAATATATAGAAATTCATATAACACTAATCATTTACGCAACGCGCCATGTAAAGTAATGGCCTAGTGGTAGTCGGCGAGGCGCGGGGTGTGGTGGTCGACGGGTCGATCCCGGCCGGTTCCGTTTTGATCTTCTCGTATTGAGTAATAGCTAATCATTTACTGTGCGCATGTGCAAACCAGGCTGAGGTACGGAATAGGTTGACGTGGGGGTTTCGGCTATTCGCGAGTGAAGCCGCAGTCGACCGATGCAGCGGTAAGTTTCGGTGCACTTGGACGGTAAGTTTGGAAGACTCCGAACAATGTAAGTTTATTGGTGAGTTTTTCTCTCTATTTTTCAGGGCTCTCTTGAGCCGAGGCCTTTGCGTCAGCGCTCAACTCCCGCCTCTCCTTCGGGAGAGGAGTGGGATAATTTTTGGCGCTCCTGGAGTGTTCGGCACTTAGGTGCTGAACTGCTTCAGGAGCTGTATGGCACCTAGGTGCCATTTGACCCTAACGGGTCACGCTGAAAAACATTGGAAAGACGAATCTATGCCCAATTTTTTTTCTCTGCGTCTCTTATCTCTCGACTGAAAATCTGAACCAGCGAGAAGTACGGAAACCAAAAAGTGTTTATATTTTTCAATTTTCTAGTTTCTTCGGGCTTCAAAAGCCCTTCGAAAGCCACTCACAACGAGTGGCTGGACACGACCAGAAATACCTTCCGGAAAGGGAAGGTAGGATATGGTCTTTTGGAGGGAATACTACCCTATACCCTTTAAGGGTTGGGGTAGTATCCTTCCTAATTTTGGAGACCTTAGCCTAGAGGTAGCTAAGGTTCTATCTATATATAAATGAATATATCTGATTAGATTACTTTAGAATGTTGAAAAATTGGGCATAGATTCGTCTTTCCAATGTTTTCCAGCATGACCCGTTAGGGTCAAATGGCACCTAAGTGCCGGACGCTCCAGGAGCGTCCAAAATTATCCCAGTCCTCTCCCGTAGGAGAGGCGGGAGTTGAGCGCTGAGGCAAAGGCCTCGGCTCAACAGAGCGCTGAGGCAAAGGCCTCGGCTCAACAGAGCGCTGAGGCAAAGGCCTCGGCTCAACAGAGCGCTGAGGCAAAGGCCTCGGCTCAACAGAGCGCTGAGGCAAAGGCCTCGGCTCAACAGAGCGCTGAGGCAAAGGCCTCGGCTCCAGAAAGCCCTGAAAAATAGAGAGAAAAACTCACCAACAAACTTACATTGTTCGGAGTCTTCCAAACTTACCGTCCAAGTGCACCGAAACTTACCGCTGCATCGGTCGACTGCGGCTTCACTCGCGAATAGCCGAAACCCCCACGTCAACCTATTCCGTACCTCAGCCTGGTTTGCACATGCGCACAATAAATGATTAGCTATTACTCAATACGAGAAGATCAAAACGGAACCGGCCGGGATCGACCCGTCGACCACCACACCCCGCGCCTCGCCGACTACCACTAGGCCATTACTTTACATGGCGCGTTGCGTAAATGATTAGTGTTATATGAATTTCTATATATTTTTGTATAAAAACAGCCACTTTAAACCATATGTGTTGGGCGAATAAGCTGCTCTATTTCTACGCTCTTAGGCTATCGTTTTGCACTCGTCACAAAGTGTCTCTAAACGTCTGCGAGGGAATTTCGTTACCTGCCTAAGGAAAGACTTTGTTGGCCATCTCTCTTCAATCACAACCCAGCTACTTCGGATGAGAATTGCTGCCGAGACATCCATCGGACGAGTTTGGCAAGAAATATGCCAAGTCCGCGAACGCCTCTCCGCGCCCGAACGGATCCGATCTTATGCTTTTCTCCCCACTACTCGTGATCTACACCACAAGACCACCATATTATCTGTCGAGGGCTATTGGGAAACAACAGAAGAAGAGCCCTGACAGTTCTCAGACTGGTGATCTCGTATCAGCTATCATTTATCTTTGTGTGCTTTTAAATTTTCTAATTTGCTCGAGCTTCAGTAGTCCTTCGGAAAGCCACCCACTATGAGTGGCAGGAACCATATTATCGTATGCTTTACGCGTTTTGTGGTCTACTTATATTCCCATAATAATCTCTCGAATCTGTGATATTCTCTTTCTTATCAGAAGCCACCTTTGTATAGAACTAAGGAAATCACATTCAAAAGAACCGTAGTTTGACGCTGAATCCGAATCTGTAATTAAAGTACGAAATAGATCATTCAGAAACGAGTTACAATCGATTGTGCACTCAAGGAACTCGATGCATCTCGTTACCAGTGGTCATAACCGTCACTGTATCTCCATTTCGAAAGTTTCGTTTAAATGTTAACATGAGAGTAGTAGAGTGAATCTGTTATTCGTTCTTCTTTAGTATGAAGTAGGAACAGATGCTACTATTTAGAACGCTGAATTTCGATGTAAACATGCTTCGTGTAATGTCATTTCACTTTAAAGAAAAATGGCGGAATCATGAATACCATTTCTTTGTCAGTAACAGAGTCAAAGTTTTGTGGGTAAAACTAACTATTAAAGTGAAACCAGTAGTTACGTTGCATTTATATTTTTAAAAATGAATTTAACTCTTTTGCATTGGTACTATGAGATATGTTGGTTGTCTACACTGAATCTAAGAGATGTTTTGGTAAACGACAATCCATGACTGTTTTCTCTCAAGTTAGATTTAAGAATTTCTTCTATTATTCTTTCAAACATATTATACGTTGATAACATGAAACAAACAACAGAGTGACTATAAAATGCTGACCGGTAAACAATTCTTCTTCTTCTTGTGTTCCCTTAACAGACAACGACTCTTGCTGCTGCATTGCCATCATTGCTTCCGGTGGAAATGATGCAGGGTTCTTGTTGTGTTCCTGGAAATATTAAATGCTTATATACAAAAAGTATTCCTATATTTATGTTCAATTGGATTTTCTTGAGCAATATGAGACTTAGATAATTTAGTTACCTGCAAATGCTTTGGACTTAAGAAATGTCGTTCAAGGCCTATGCCTGGAGCAACTTCGCTTGCCGTTTGTTCGACTAGATTAACGATGTCTTCTAAGAAGTAGAAGCATGAAGTTGCTCGTTCTGCCGGACCTCGTACTTGAATCTACATTTATCATTTTGTAAATTGGTGATCTCTCTAACAGGAGAAATGACAAAGAAAATTGGTTAAAATTCATTATATAACTAATAATGCAAATCTTGATAAAAACCTGATTGAGAACCAAAATACCTCGACAGCATCTCCTTTTATTCGTACAATAGCTTCCATTTGTCCCGACGACATTTTGCTACAACCAGCCCACTGCATTAGATCGGCATCCATGGGATCCTACAAAGAAGGGTATGCACAGAAGTGGATATTGAAACCATTTTTAAGGGAACAACTAAGTATGTCAGAGCAGAAAAGTAATAGAGGTAGGAAAAGAAATGAAGATAGAAGATTTACTTGGAAATCATGCATGCTTCTCCGCATCGCAACTTGTATCCGGGGGAACGTGCTTTGAAGCGAACGTTCCATTCCACGCATCGGTAGAACACGAACACCTAAACAGCTCCAGCTGCGACTACATAATTAGTAATAACTGTTGTTATTGTAAAACTTATTTAGCAGATAATTTAACAAACCTCCATATACATAAGTCGGTTTGTCTCTTATCCAAATGTCAGCTGGTTCGCTAACCAAAATAAATGCAGGAAATTCGAACGTCTCCTCACTGTCAGGTTCTAAGGGAGCACACATTTGCAATGTGTCCAAGATACGAAGAAGATCAGTTGGCTCTGGTATTTCAGGAAATACTGGAGCAAAGTGGTCCAAAGAATAACTGCCAGTTATGCTGAAATTAATTCTAAGCATGCTCATATTCAAAAAGCTAATACGCTCTAATTTCCGCCTTTTTTAACTGCTATCAGTATTCACTTATTAAAGATATTAATGATTGAATAAGGTTATATAATGCTGTCTTAAGTATAATGATTATTTGCGCTTTGGTGGAAAGCCGAGGAGTGAGAAATGGTGGTTCAAGCCTATTCAGGAGTTCTCAGTTGTGCATAAAACTCGGGGATTTTCGGAAATTTTGGGAATAGGACATTTAAAAAAGATCGTTATTCTTTAAACACCTAACATCTAAACAAAATAAAAATCTTACCGGCATCTGGAAAGAAATTCTGCACTGAGAAGTTGGCCAATGATGTGTGTGCCAAGCCACTCTGGATTAAGAACTACATAATCCAATTCAGCTGTTTCATCTCGAAGGTAAACAACCTGAACGGAAATCAGTTAACTAGCACAATCAAATGTACTAATATTAACTACTACCATAATTCGATAAATATCCGATTATTTGTTAGATCTGAGTGATTAACTCCTTACTATACATATTTTTCACTGAAATTCTACCGTTCTTACCTCTCCAATTAGCTGTAATTGTTGGATAAGTTGTCGACAGTGAGAATCTCCAGTAAGAGGGTTGATATCGTTCCTGACAATAGCTGAGAATGTTGGCCAGGAAATGACGGGAAAATTTGCATGCTGCTTACGAAGGTTATTCAGAAATGATATCGTCGTATCCAACAAACCTAGAGGTTTTTGCAATCGCTGAAAAATACAGTTTTCTGGAATAGAACACCAGTTTCAAAGCTATATTGTGAAATCACGCCATAAAAATGAGTTTTTAGCAAAAGTATTATATCAATATTTCAGTAAAAACTGCTAAAAAATGTAAACACGGAAATTAAGCGTTATTTGTCTTATTCTGCTTAAATAAATCATACCCACCGATACTATAATGGAACGAGTCTTATTGAGGTAATTCTTAAAAGCTTTCATTCCTGGACATGAGGGATTTGTTGAGTCAAGTAATATCAGACGGTCGTAAATGTCAAAATGAGTCTCAAACCGCAAACGCACCGTCTTCAGCATTGCCTCAGTATCCGAGGACATATATTCTCCTAAAAGGATATCCATGATAATTTTACGCATAAACACATTAGAATTTCGTTTTATAAATAATTTGTTCAAAAAAGATACCGTGGCACCTAAAAATTCTTACCTTCAGCATTCCTCGTAGGAAATAGTGCCGAATTTGCGTGACTACCCACAATAACCACCTTGGACCGTCGAGAAATAATTCCGCAGTGACCTGCATTTGAACTTCTATAGTATCTTCGTTGAAACTTTTTCATTAATACACATTAAATTGATTTTAGAAAATTCAATAATATTATTCAACCTATTACTATCATAACTACACGTAACAGTGAATTAGTGAGATAAGTGCTTGAAATAAGCCAATTACTCGTGAATCTAAACTGGAGCACCAACCTATTGGTTCTGTGGGGGTAACCCTTCCTTTAAGGAAGTTCATCCAGTACAGTACTTGTTTGTACTGATCTTCGGTACTATCTGTAGCCCGGTACATGATTACATGAATACAGTCAGTATTGCCCACAAAGTGGTCATAAGCCATGTGATACGGCTCATATCCTCCGAACTCCCACACCGAATACTCACCACAGCCTAAAATTATTTAATCAGAATATTTAAAACTAACAAAGCATAAACAATCATTTGTAGTGCAGCTATAAATACGGGAGAGTGATGAACTCCTAAATCAGTGTAGTACAGGAATCTATGAAATGCAAATATACAGATATAGCATATGGTCTCAAAAAATGAAAAGCGATAATTTCTATAATTTGTTGAGAATGCTTGCTGCAAATCCATTCCCAATCCTATGTTTATTTAGGTGATTTCCCCTCCACACATAGGAAATGATTAGCCTTATGTAGAGTTATCGTGAAAGATCAGAAATAACTAGTACTGTTAATTTTTTACGACTTAGATAATTACTTATTTTTTAATGCTTCAGAAGATCTCTCTATTCGATAAATCTATTATAAAATGCAATCTAACTTAGTTCGAGAGCGACCTTCGCGTCACTTCACACAGTGATTTGCATATTCTCTAGTGTTTTAACCATTATCGTACCTGCACAATTAACTGTTTGCACATCGATGCCCCTCGTGTAGTTGGAGTGGCTTGGCTTATGTCCAAGCGATGGCCACTGTTCACCCGTGTTATTGTTCGACTCCGATGAGAATGAAGAGCCCTGTCCTGAATGGATGCCATCATCTGAAAACGGTTAACGTCAATTTATACTATTATATTCTGTTTAGATTGAAGTTTATGAAACTTTGAATAAAGGATTACAAATATACATTCCCTAAAATAATCTAGTAAACTTTGTTTTTATAAAGACTATAATGTTAAATTATCAATATCATCAATTACAGCAATCTTAATGCTGTCTTATAAAACAATAGCTGCCAAATTTCTGTTTTTTTTCTAAGAGAGAGAACAAAGAGAGAGAGAGAGAGAGAGAGAGAGAGAGAGGAACCGGAGTTGAAGTGGTGATTTTTGTATTATCTGAATTTTCGTATTCACGTATAAGTACAAAAGTGGTAAAAAAAGATTAATTGTGGGTGTCTAACCTAAAAAACAATGCACAGTACCTAAATCTCAACTAGAAACATAGAACACGTCATAATATGAAACTGAGAATTATTAAATATATTAACTATTAAAAATACTTGAAATACTTAAAACTGCATATTTAAAGAAATAGTATATATATATATATATCTTCTTTTAATAAAGAAGTGAACTTTGGCTTAATGTTTAATCTGAATCAAGAAAAACTTCTATGTTGAAGGAGGCATTGGTAGCTATTGATATGATCACGACATATAATAAATTAGCAATTTGAGATTCTTTTCCTCTATGAATGGAGAGATTTTATTCTAGCAGAAAATATGGATTTTTCCTCAAGCCTAATAACAGCATATTGTTTGCAAAAATTATCTATAACTGTCGTTACAAATTTTAAACTAATTCTTATATCTATTAATTACATTCGTCCCTAATACTTACAGTTAATTATTATTTAACCCTTCTCACCTTTATTCATACTGTTACTAGGACTATAATGATCCGATATTCTTCGTGAAACAGCATCTAAAAATATAAATTGTATTATGAATATATATCTTAAATAATCAACAACTTATTGAAATGTATCTCTCGATGGGATGGTTTTCAAGGACTGGAGTTGCACACACCAATAATGGAGGTGATTCCCCTTGTAGAATGAAGTGCTTGTACAAGTCGTGATTTGCCAGAGAGTGAGTGGCCGAATAATTTTAGTTTAATCCTCCTCAAAGGAGCATCCAGGGCAAATAGCTGGTCGATGTACATTTCTCTTGTTTGATCCTTAACAGAGGCACTTAAACATTTATATCTGCAACACTACTTTATATGTGCTATTTTAGGCTTCAAAATAAATAAGTGACAACTATAAGATTTCCCGTCAGATTCAATATTTTGTTTTCTAGTAACTCTATAGGCTTATCTAGCGATAGCAGGTATATAGATAATTTAACTTTAGAACCAATAAATTAATGACTTCGGAATATTTAAAAAAATAATCTAGTGCAATTCAGAAAACACTTGTAGCGTACCGATTTCATCTTCGACAGAAGAGCTGCTACTTGTGTCTGCTCGGAAGCCAAAGCCAGGATTTCAGCCGTTAAACCGTCCTTAATATAGATTATTTACAATTGACGTACCACTGCCTATCATTCTTTTGTATTGAAGCTAATAGTACACAATGCTTAGAAGCCAGTGAACATCTATCAGCAAGAATATATTTTAAACTACTGCTCTGTTTTTTCATTATTTAACTGGAAATCCCTCCATCCAGTCACTATACAGAGGACGGATATCAATCTTTTAAAAAATATTCTTTCAGAGAACTCTTTTGTTCGAAAAACGAATAAATTTCTGAGGCTGTTGATTACTAGAAAGGTGTTAACTAATAGGTGATATCAGTCATATTTTTACCGCAATTGTTGATGGAAGGATTATGGCCTATTAATACAATTCTGGAATCTTTCTAGCCGATGAGTCGTTCTCATTTCATAAACTGTTAATGTCCATAACAACATTATCCCGACATCCAAGCAGGCTTATGCTTGCATTGTGCTAGATTGGGAATCTCTTTGCATCGCTTACCTACTTATCCAAGCTTCACGGAGGCATCTATCATCTAATAGACATTTTAATTCTCCCACATCATTTAGTTAGGTCAGACACTCGGATGCCACAGTCCGATTCACCACTATATCACTAGTTACAGTTTAAGCTAATGACGCCTCAATATGATTCTTCTACTGCATCTTTCAACTTTTGCTCGTAATTTCATTGCTTGTGCTCAAAAAAAGAATTCGAAGTTTATCATTAAACTAATTAACTATCTTATAAGAAGTTACTCTTAGTCTAATTATTAGCATGAAGTGGCCTAAAATATTTATATGCTTGCTTTGTGACCAACAAAGTAGTATCAGAGTTATGGATTTTTTTTACTGCTCTCTTTATGCGTTTTTTTCCAAAAATTTTCTATATTTAAAGTGAATTTATTAATCGAATTGGTTTTCATTTGATCTATTTCTTTCAGTCATGTAAGCGCATGTATTTTAGGTAGTGAAAAGCCTTTTGTTACTATAATCATAACGATATAAAAATGACACGCTTTCGACTTTTATTATTTTCTCGACATCATACCTTTGTTTTCTTGGCAATATTGGACCGAGCTAGACACAGAACTCGAACGATATCGATGAAGCCCTCCTTCGAAGCCAGATGCAGTGGTGTGTAAGAATCCTGCGAAATACGAGTGGACAGTAACTAATAGAACAACTTCCAAATTCCCTAATTACTTATCAAGATATTATTTTAGTTAGAAATGTAATGCAAACATCATACATCGCAGATAATGAAATAAAAAGATTATAGAATAAATACTTCAGATGTTATGGGGATTTGCATTACTCAAGAAAGTCAACTCTGCAAGAGGATAAAATCATATATATATATATATTTACGCAAAATAAACTATCACTGTAATTTGTTAATAAATATGTAAGCAGCTAAACTGAAACTTGGTTAGATTTAATCTATTACAAGAAATAGTAAAGGAGAGGTCAATTCTTCAATCCCGACAACAATTTGAGGTAATTTTCAATTTGATATTTAGGCCAAAATAAGATTGAGCTAACTTCTGAACTATAAGAAATTAACTGTACTAAATCATTTAGAAGTACAATTGCAACCATTGATAAAGGACATGATAAGTGAAAACCTAGTGCTAACACAAAAAGCAGTCTTTCTCAAAAAATAAAAATAAAAAATAAGCAAATATGTATATATAAATATGATCTACGAATCTTTTAAGCAAGGGGTAACCAGTTAAATTGACCTAAATCTCAGCGGATGCATCCGCGATATCACATGAGAATAAATCACGATGTAGTATACTGATTAGATACAAAGAGAGAAATAATTTACGGTTCAAAAGCAACTACGTGAATAGAATTTGTCCGAAAGTAGCCTAATGGATCATTGAATAGGCTTAGGAGAACAATCTACAACGAGACAGAAGAATAATGATGCGATAAAATTAGAAAAGTGCAGGGAAGATTATTGGGGAATGATGTATCGAGATGAGCGAAGGACAGGAAAAAATGACGCGATATGCTTATTCAACAATCAAAAACAGGTTACAAGATGTGGATCTACAAGTTGCTAAAAGAAACGAAGTGAGACGTGAAGACGAAACTAACAGCCAATAGGAAACTGGCAACAAGATTACATTAAGTAGATGGCTTTAAATGATACAAGAAAATGCAAAAATAAATTTTTATCGCGAATAAATAATTCATTAGCTTTGAACTAATGAATGAATGTGGCACATAGACAAAATTAATCACTCCATGCTCATTAAAATCTTGAGATGGAGAATGATATCTCCAGACAAATGTGACTGGGAATGCTCAAGTAACGTTCATGAATAAACGAAGTGGAATCACGTTTAAGTGGATGACCAAAAATAATGCATTCAAAAGAAAGGGATATAAATGGATATTGAGCGTAATGCCAAACCTTATTGACAATGTCTACGTCGGCACCACAGTGGCAGAGGGTTTGAACAGCCGACAGAAGGCCGGCTCGAGCAGCGATGTGAAGCGCAGTATCGCCGTGCTGAATACGATATTTTCTGCTCATCACGAAATGTTGTGTCAAACAGCCATTCATTCTATACAACAAAAAACCATTTTAGTCTCACGACCTCATAAAGAAAACATACATTTAAATAGGAAATCAGTAAGGAATATTATTACACTAGAACTGTACAATTGAAAATTAATAAACATCAATATAATTAATGCTCAATATGCTTAAGATAAATATTTCAAAAAAATTTTCTAGTTTCAAACAGCATAAAATTATACCAGAACAAAATAAATAAGAAATTTCCTTCAGAATATATATGCATAAAAAACGAATGGAAATTTTTTTTGCAGGCTATAAACAAGAATAGCACAAAATGCCTACTTCTAGGAAAGGTGACGAACTTTAGTGTATGGCTTTAAAAATACGGCAAATTTGACTTGTAATGAAATCTTTATGTGCGTTAAATTTAATTTGCAATTTTTAGTGCATAAAGTGTGGAAAGGATGATTTTAGCACTGAGAAGAACAGCTCACGATGCCATCGGATTACGCCAAGTGACTAAGAAACAACGAGCAAATAAAGTAAACACAAACTATAAAGCGCAAACTTACGCAATTTGTGCAAATATTTTTTTTAACTATTAAAATCAATAGATGGCAAAGATCATGCAATTTTGTAAACTACATTATATTTTGTTTAATAGTGTAAGCGATATTTATTAATGCCCATATTTATATACTCCAAGAAGATATAAAGATTAACTTTGTTTAAAAAAAGAAAGAGCATCCTTATTGTACTGAGAAATCAGGCTTTTGAAAATATATAAATAAATGGCAGAATTTATAATTGCACACCTCATCCTGTTCATTGATCTTGCAACCTTTCGTGATTAGAAGAACTGCAATATCCAGATGTCCCCTTTCCAAAGCACAGTGCAGAGCAGTTTTGTTAGCCTGGCATAGAATATGTTCTTGATTAGCAAATTAAGACAACTAAACTGAAGAACAACTAAAACGTTAATTGAAAGAGTATAAACGGAACAAAATACAATCAAGGGCTGAAATCGGTGGTCACCGACTAGAGAAACGCAGAAATATAAATATTTAGACGGAAGAATAACTGACGTGGTCAAGGGCATCAACCGGAGCCCCTGCATCTAGAAGGCTTTGAACACATTCCATGTGGCCTCGTGATGCGGCGCAATGAAGAGCTGTTTCGTCATCCTGTGAAAAACCAATATTATACTAATACGCTTTAATGATTATCATTGTTACTTGCCTAATTTTTATAGATATTTTTCCAGAAATATATTTTCTAGTGCCTATTCTAAATACCTTTCTATTAATTTGTAATTTTGTCAATTGCTATCTAATAAATAGCTATTGCTAACATTAGAGTACGCTTGGCTGATAATATGGGAATAAATATGCTGATTTGACATTAGCATATCACAGTCTTCACTAAGCCTACCGTGTTTTTTCAAAACCAATTTGGACCCTATTAGAGAATCCTGGGATATTAATAATAGAGTTCCATTTACGCTTGTTACGCTGTGAGAACACATTTTATCCCCAATTCTCGGCAATCAAACGAATGGAACTGGTTTTAAACTAATATTATGGAAAATAGTTCTCTTTCACTCTTTATTTTGTGAGTATTTTGTTCGGATCTATGAAAAATTTATAAAATAATATTGTTAATTTAGGGTGCGTGCCGAAAACTACACTACGGTAGGCAAGTAACAAATAGATATGAATAAAGAGGCAAACTTAAAGCAGAAATACGGTAGGGGATCTGGAAATTAAACTCACCAAATATTAGGATAATATGAAATTACAGTCACAAGACTAAATCTGCGCTCTATTGACAACATAATGAGCCAAAATTACCTAGCGCGACTGATTCGTGTTCAATAGTAGCCTCAATACTTCACAAATAATGCCGATAGTCAAGAATAGAATAGGAAACAGGAAAACTTGCAATAACTACATAGATTACTAAAAGCTTTATATTTGGATGCAGGCTTCAATTTTTAAGTATTCTTTTTCAGTATACCTAACCATAAATAGATAAAAGGCAATCTGTTATTAGTTCTTATTTGTCTAATACACTCTTATTTTATGCTAGAATCAATACAATCAAACCAAAGCCTCAAGTGCTCTTCTTTTTTTTGTTTTAAATACGATATTTTTCGGTAGATCAAATGCTGCCGATCTTAGAAATCGGTCTCGCTAAAATCACTCGTTCAACCACTCAGAAATGGTGAATGAGTGATTCGCAAATCGATTTTGTAAGTGTGTACTCCAATAAGACTCGAACAACTTAATTGACTGAAAACATGTTTTACAATACAGTTAAATGACGCTAAGGCTATATATCGTGTTTACAAATACATTTAGACTGAGAATTTAAAATGAAACAATAACGGATAGAAATATATAAAAATAGAAATGGATTAAGATAATTATTTACAACTCACCGGACAACAACCTCGGTCTTCAAATAATCCCGCCATATCGTTGACCATAGCTATGAATGTGCTGGTAGAGGGATAACCCCCACATGGCGCTTTGACGCGTTCTGCCCCATCAGTTTTATACTGTGAGCGTAATGTGTCGACGTAGTCGGCAGCTCGAGGACGAGGACTACTGTATTCCCCAACATAGAGATTACGTGCCGCTGGGTGAACTATGGGGTCTGAGAGATATGCGGCCATAACCGATCCCGGAAGTACGGTAGTAGCGTCGTCATGGGTTACCGCAGGTATACTCATTTTCGGCTGTCGAAATGTGACCACTGTTTCGTCATCATCGTCATTAGACGATGTGTTGTCGTCTAAAGACTCTGGCGAATCTAGCATATTGCTATCTTGTGAGTAATAGTTTTCCAATTTCAACTTATTAAAATTAGTGGTTGTGAGTGCTGCTTTATCCGATGCTTGTGGAGTTGGGTCATCGGAATTGCCATCAGGTGTTACCATGGTGCGATAAATTTTGAGAAATATGAATAATGAATTTGAGATGAGAATTTGAATAGAATTATACACTACGGAATGGTTGTTAAGTCCGGCAGTTGATTCAGATGAGTAAAGCTTGGCGGCTGTCCACAATAGGTGCGATCAATAATTAGAGCCAGGTGAGACTTGGTCGGGTGCCAATCGACTGGATATCGGCTAGTCACCGACCGGTAATAGAAAGTGGGCGGGGCGAAGCGATTGTTGAATGCAAGTCCTGCACATTACTATGATTACAATGGAATGTGATACTGTGCACGATTATGTTTTCGGGATTGAGGGAATACGAATTATCTCCCAGGGTTACGCGACTACTGCACTGCTTTTCTTCTGCTTATTGATTAAGCTCTCGAGGGAGTTGAACAAGTCAACGATCCACATTTATAAGTCATTCGCAACGCGAAAGAGAAAACTCATCCGCTCCCAATATTGCAGTCGATTTGGTTTTATGGCTCTTCAAATGGTTATGACATTCAATATTCCACGCATAAAAAACTGAATCAATCCTTTTTAGTCGTGAAAGTGATTCGCAAACGAACACACAATTTACGCTCCACAATGCGCACACAATCATTTGTTCTCGAATAGAGATTTATTTAAGTGTTATTATCCTTCAATTTTCAAATGTTTTATGGCAATTATTTATAAATTCAATCATATATTGATATATATTTTCAGTCCTACTTTATTATAAACGGAAATGTTATTGCTGGTGGTATTGTGTATGGACTAGAAAATTCCATAGTATCAGCTTCAGTTCGAAAACGAACAGAGAATATAGAATCCATGAAATTATTCATAGCCTCTGTTATACTGAATTATCATTAGCGACGCGGTTTAAATGTTTAGCCGTCAGGTATGCCTACGTATCACATTAATCCAGTTATTCTATAAGATCAGTGGGTGTTAGTCATGAATAGAATAATTTTTCCTGCTATCCAACTGGACCATTAATTCCGAAATTCTGATTAATATGCACAAAAACGACGACAGCTAATTACGAATGTATGAGAAAGGGTGGTGGACAGGTGGATAGATTTTGCACGCAAAAGAGTGGAAGCGGAAGAGATACGGAAATGGATTAATTGGGCGGAGGAATGAGTGGAATGGAGTGTTGGAGATCTTCTACATTTATTTTTGTATAAATAAACGCAATATATAAAGATGCTGTCAGCAATAAAGTATTGATTGAATTGAATTGTTTGTCTATACACAAAATATTTAAAGACGAACCTGATTCCTCAAACTCAGAGGTGGTCGGAAAGAACATAGCATACTGAGTAGTAATGCATAACCATGCCATGCTGCAGTATGGATCACAGTTTCACCATGCTGAAATTTAGGGAAACAAATTAGAAACAAATACTTGGTCACAAATCTTGTATATGTTTAATAATTTATGAATACTACTAGTTTATTATGATATTAAATAACATGATTACGTCATAACAGAAGCTACAGTGTATCTGACTGAGAAGAATTAAATAAAGTCAATGGTAAGGTACCTCATCCTGAATATCCATTCGTGCACCTCTTTCAAGTAAAGAATGTACTGCATCCACCTGAGCATAACGAGTAGCTACGTGAAGCGCTGTCTCGCCACTCTGAACAGAAGCAGTAAGCAGCGGACGATACGATGCAAATCACAAATAATCGTTCAACACTTCCACAAACATCCGCAACCGGAACAGTATTCCCCATAGTGATATACATGACGATAACAACGAAACACATCATTCTTATACAAGTTTTCAAAAATATTCCCGTTCTTTAATTATATGATTAGTAAATTCCTTGCATAGCACTTCTAAATTTACTTAAATTAGATCTTATAATAGATCCATGTCGTAGACTAAATGGTTAACATTAAATAGATGTATATATCTGAATAGTCATCAAGCAAAACTTGTTCTTAGAAAACCTTTTCAAATAGACTGGGAATAAAAACTCCTCACGTTGTTGACGGCATTTATGTCAATTCTCTCATTGACGATGTAAGCGACGACATTGGCATGTCCATTACGAGCTGCCCACTGGAGTGGAGTGTCTCCTTAAAGAGTCATAGTATTAAAGCTAATTTAAACAAGAAATTAGGTACTAATACTTTTTAATTGCGAAGAAATTGTCTGAAAAGGAAACCTCTCTGGTCAGTGAGACAAAGATCGGCACCCTTCATGTGGAGATAATTGACAAGGTCCAAGTGACCTGAACCAGCTGCGACATGCAAAGCGGTCTCACCCATCTGTAACAGTTAGAGGTAAAAAAAATTCTTGAAAAATAATAGCTTTCTATCTATAAAACAGCTGGCAATAATTGTGATAGTCTTAATTAAGTTAAATAAAATAACTAATAATAGAAAATTATTATTCACTTTGCATAGTAATATTCAGAAAAATTGAAAAATTGAAGTTACTGTTTGCGGCGGATGCACATTAAATATTCTGATCTTCTGCTATAATCGTCTGTTAATATTAAGATTTAAGTATTTAATCAAATTGGTAAGCGTAAACAGTTGCCGATATGGCGTCAAATTGTATATTAGAGATGAACAAACACTGATAATTAAAATCTGATTACTTTGTTTGCAACATTAGGCGACAGTCGGTGGACGGCTGCCAGCTGATTGAGGCCTTTCAGATTTCCTTCTTCACAGGCAATTAATATTGCCGACGTGACCAAATCGTTCTGAAACACCAAAGTTAGTTAGTCCCAGTGATTTCTTTTATATCCATATATATTTATCTTTTCGGGAATATTCTCTTTTTTATTGTGAAAAATATTACATATAGAAGGAGAAATTAATGGAGGCTTTGTTTTGAATAACTATCGCTTGAGTTCCGCACAGTAATCTGACTGATGGTGTAGATAATATTCGTCACGTTCACTCAGTATGAAGTTTATTTAGAAATAAATTTCACAGTAAAACTTGCCTTTTTCATTATAAATCAGCCACTATCATATAATATGGCACATATTGAGCTTTCTGCAATCGTCAATTTATAGACAACACATAAATCTATTTTATAGAATGTTCAAAAATCAAGTAAAGTTCAAACTAATAAGGCAGAATTGTGTTATGATAGATGCGTGAGTCAGAGTTGGGCCACATTAATTCACCATTGTTTTGCGATTGAACATAAACCGGACGTCATTGTAGCACTCCACCGAGCCAACTGTGGAGTGGCCACTGCACAAAAAATACTAACAATCTGTCACACAATCTTTCTTTACACATAAAAGTGTCCTTTCTATGTGTGGTTATCTGCAGCATTTATTAGCATATTACCTATCATCTACGGAACATTTTGACACTTTTAGAATATGGAATGATGGATGCACTTAAACGTTAGGTAAGCATTACTTTGTATTGATAGAGCATATTCATCCTGACCACAGCAAGATTTAATTTACTGAAAAAAAAGTTGAAATTCAACTGACTAGAATAACTTAGTTGATCTATTCATAATGCTAAAGACGAAAATTCCTCAGCAAGATTAGATTAGAGAATAGTATGTAAACAAACTCTCGCTAAATCAATTAATTACAGGAAAAATTTGAGCCTTAAATGTCGGATATATATATATAATAATGCTATTAAACAAAAATTACACTTTTTTCTGTGAGATTTGAATAGACAGAGTGCGAAGGACGTCCAATTAAATGAATGAGTGAGGATTGGGTCGAGAGGAAAAAAAGAGTGAGGAATGACGGATTACAGATATTACAAAAAGAGAGAATTAAACGAGTGTTTTAATGAATCGAATAGTACTAATAATATATGAAATATAGAGAGAATAGGGCTTAGACGATTTGGAAGAGTTGGCGATTAGTGGTCTAGTTCACAAGGTGCTATGTTGAAGTGGTGCAAACAGTGTAATCTACTCCAAAAAGTGACAAAAATAACTTGAAAGACGAGAAATAGGATCCAGAAAAAGAACAGTGAAATAGCATTGTTAATAAGTAGAGCCAATTCTTTGTTTCATTTTTATAACTAATACAATGATTACAAGAGTGAAATCATTGTTTTGTGCTGACTAAGCCAAAAACAATATTTAGCGCTTTTCATTTGATATCGATCACTTATCAAATCTAAAGACATTCTAAAGCATAAGTGTTAGTTTTTACCAAAATTGAATTTCAAATGAAGCTAAATGGTAACGTTTTCCCGACAAATTATATCGATGTGTATCTCAATTATAATAATCCTCTACAAGTCATTATAAAGTGCATTTATAACTTCAAAGGGTTTTTTTTCCTCATATAGTTGTTTTTCTACTTATATTTAATATATAGAATTATTTTTAACAAAACATTGTAATTGCGGACCTCATCGAAACGCGTCTCAATGGTTCTGCTCAACATCCTCGCTTGTCGAATGGCTAATCGAACTGACCGAGTGACCCGATTGCAGATAATCACCAGATCAACAGCTCTCTGTGTTTACAGAAATATTGCCAACTTATTTAGACTTTTATTATCATTAATAGTATTGCTTTATGTTAACATGCATTATTTCAAACAATTTAACAGCTAAAATCACTTTTGAAAATTGCTCTTTCATTGATTTTCTACCTATGCTAATAAATATATAATATTGACATCGATTATTTTGAAAGTGAACTTACTCTCCATTTCTGTCGCGTTTTAAATGCTTGTATTTGTGAAATTGTAATTGCTGAGGTTTTTCGAATATCAATATCGTTTCCTTCCGGCTAGAAACAAAATTACGGTAGTCAGGGTAAGAGAGAGAAAATCATGGGGATTATAAATGCACTTATTTGTCCGTACAATGAACTCTACAAAAGCTTTTCTTAGGTGAGACAGTAAACGAACTCCTCTAATCCACGGATGCCGCAGACACTCGTCAACAGTCGCTCTCTTACGTACGTCGCGCACGAACAAGCGAGAGATGAAATCTTTGGCGAAATCAGAGGTATTTTTGAAATACCTGAAATAGATTGATAACTAGTCAGTATTTTAGTTTAGAATAACTATATTTTTCTAAATTTAAATTAGGAAACTTTTTCTGTAACTTATCAGCAGCATGATCTGCTAGTTAACGCCAACAGACATAATTTTGAGGAGTAAGCTTACCTATCAGTAAAGTGATAGTTAACTCCAGTAATATTACAAAATGTTTCATCTCTCGTGTCACCCAAGAAAGGACTGCCACCAGATAATCTGAAACAGGCGATGTGGCATTTTCAAGGTGGTGATTTATCTCTCTACAGTGTTTTTTGAAGACTTTATCTGTTTTTTCATTTTGAATAGACTCTGAAATTTTCTACTTCATACTTATAAATACCACTTAGATAGTAAAGTTATGAATAATTTTTTAGTGATTAAGAGAAAACAAATTGGCCGGTTACGACTTCTTAATCACACTAGTTTTCTCTAAATCATAAGTAAGATAAACAAAGCGAACAAAGTAAATCTGCAAAAACCTCTTAGCTACTTGTCTGAATAAACTGTACTTTTAAAATCTTTAATGTTCTAGTACAATACCATTAATCCCCATGAGATGATTGAATTCATAAAGAACAAATCCACGTCTAAGAATTAGTTTTTGTTATAAAGTTTTGTAGTGGAAAATTCATAGAAAAACAAAGTTTTTTCATCTGAGAAGCATACCGTCCTGATCGGCGTATTGACACTATCTGTTCCCTTTCCCTATTGTTTACAAAATGTCGAAGTTGATCTAACACATGTGTACCGTTAACGCTTAACTTTGGTGTTGTTCCTTATTTTCCTATCTTTGTCGTGGTCACGAGTGGGTCCACCTCTTGTTAAGATATGGTCAGTAGTTTCGGTTGAATAAAGTTGAGTAAGCGACTGTGTCTAACAGAATAAGCACAGCTTTCACTAAGACTCAAGTACTGGCTTCGAATCCAAGGGAATGCGCGTAATACCAGCTAGAAAGGTTAGAGTCCTTTCTGATCCTAGTCGGGACACCTATTTGGCCTGACAACACCAACAACATTGAACGAAAAGCTTCGGTTTGAAACATTTTAATATTTTGTGTCAATGGATATTCTTTCAAATTATTAGTAGAAATACATTTAAAATGACATGCATACTTACAATATATAAGTTACGACTCCTAGCGCCCACATATCAGTGGCTGGACACAGAGTTTCGTAGTTGACAACTTCAGGAGCTGGAACGTTGACAAGTTCAATAATAATTCTGCATGATCACGCTATGAATAATACAAGTATATCATGAACTACTAATAATAAATCTAATAATAATAACGGATTATAATAAAACACTAGTTAAACACTAAATGCTGATCCTGACCTACAAATTCAGGAGTGCCAACCATATCTTTTACTGTATGACCAGGTAGAATTCGTCGAGAAAGTCCAAAATCTATTAATTTGACCTGAGAATCTCCCCGCTTTTTGAGCATCACATTTTCTGGCTGAAATATAATATGCACTTCCGTGGAAGTTCGTTAAAAATAACTTTGACCAAGTTAATTTCAGTCTAACTAATTACTAAATATTTTTAGATCCGAACTACCACTCACCTTAATATCCAAGTGTACGATATTTAGACTATGCAGGTGCTTGATTCCTAGTAAAATTTGTTTAATGAAAGCAGCAGCCTCGGCTTCATCTAAGCATTCTTTGGCGCAAACATGATCGAACAACTCCCCTCCAGACACACTGTAACACTAGGTTCCCAACGGGACTAAGCCAAATTTTCTATTTTCGTGTGCAACTATCTCATTACAAGTTACTCCTCTCTTCAGTAACTTAGAAGCAACAATTATAGACTAAGTTGCCCTAAATACTCCAACCATTTATTTAAATAGCGTTATCAATACGCCTTTCCTGTATTTTCAAGATAATTGTCCTCTAACTTCTGGTCTTCACCTACTTCTTTAAATTTACCACTTTTATTTTGGGTCAAACTAGGTTTAAATCTATTCATAGTGCAACCAACGCCTTATACTTATAGCTCGCGTCCTTTAATTGTTCTTAAGTCTGAAATTCTGAATTAAGGAGGCGCATTAGTTTTTAACACTAGTTTTTACCAGCTTAAGACGCCATGTGATGGATTATTCCGAAGATCGCTAGAAAATGAATGTCATGATACACTTAACGACCTCAACTGATGATGTTGTACTTAAAGTGCAAAAGTGCTTCGAACTCCGTTTTGTAGATGACATCGAACTCAAAACTACTCCACATTTAATATAAGTCCTCACAAATCAATTAAGTTTGGTTTTAAAATATAAGTTAAATAAAAATTCAAGTCGAACCTATAGAAACAAAGTGTTATTTAACTCTTATGCATATTTTCTTGAATTCAGCCTATATTTCCAAACTTAACTTGATCACCATCTCCCCCACTCTGTTCTTAACCGATCATTATCAAAAGTCATTATTATAAATTGTGAATCTGTTATCACTGGTACAAACTCACAGTTCAAGAACCAGAATCACGTCTCCAGCTGTCTCGTAAACTTCATGCAGTTGTATCACATTTGAGTGGCCACTGATAGCTTGCAGAACAGACACCTGTTTGGAGAAATAGACTGTTTAAACAATGAAATAATTGAATTGCGAAAGATTTGTGGCAACTTTGTGGAAAGGTTAGAACGACTTAAAAGGAGAGTGAATAGAATGCTTGTATTAATTCCCAAACAAATTAAGCCATAAGAAGAGGATTTGCATCTTCAAATAGAAAAAGCCTAATAATTCGCGTATAAACAAGTATTGAGCTTAATTAGCTAACAATTGTTACTACTGATGAACATTTTAGCCAATTATACTATTATTCAAATACAATCACTAAATTTTGAGTTATGGTGCCTAAAAATTGACCCGATTTCTTAAAAAAACATATCATTCTCCTAAGGGCAAACCATTAATAACTAATAATTCATCTCATTCATTTCATTTTCTCATTCTTTTACTTCACTGACCTCCCTTTCAATGTTGGCTCTAGTGACACCTCTTCTAGATGTTGTATATCGTCGTTTTTTGATGAATTTGGCTGCAAATTCCTCTCCGGTGAACTTCTTTGTAACTTTTCTAACAACTGCGAATTGGCCACTAAACAATAATCAGTTATCTCTATGTTTGTCTAAGTTCAAATGTTTTTAAAATCATTAGAAACGAGTTTGTTTGTTTTTTGAAAAGGGAATGCTTTGTCATTTCTCTAGATCTAAACTCGACGATCGCTACTTATATATATATCACATGGGGAATATACAGATCGGAAGCGATGCGTTTCTTCTGTCACTTCAAAACATCCCAATGTCGCTCTTCGGTCGCAAATCCTACTGGCCAATTTGTTTCCTACCCGACGAGAAGCTTTTCTGACTATTAGTGAACTCCCTTGAGATTTTTGCAGTCAAACCACATATTTCAAAAGAGTAGCGGAAAATAAATAAATATGATGATTATATACGCCAGTTTCTTAAATGCTTATTTATAGTAAGACTGAAAAAACTGCTGAAACAAAAATCTCTTATTAACTAAATAGCTATGATGCTAATACTGTAGATCAACAGTGTTAAGTTAATTTATTTAAAAATACATAAGATTATCACTGATTTATTTATATATACTTCAATGAATTCATTATTGTAAAAGTGGTCTCTAAATTATTGCTATTATTATTAGCACTTGATATTCCGCTTGGGCAAGTTATCCCAGCGGGAGGTAGCAAACAATCACTTTGTCCGCATTGCATCATATTTTCTCACCTGCCCAATTCATCTCCTATGTCAAACACAGTATCGAAAGGAGTCTCATTGAATTTGTGATGAGCCTCTTCGAAGCCGTGGCTTTTTTGCCTGCGGAGCTCGTCCCGCATCGCCAATCATTAAAGGACAAGGTCGCGGAAAATGGTAGGAAATTAGCAATGCGACGCGACCTGAAAATACAAAGGGAAAATAATCTAACATAGTTAATTGGTATCAACATAATATATGAGTTTTCAAATAATTGGAATGGTACAATTACTTCGAATTTATATATAATATATCCAAATATTTTTATTACTAGAATAGACAAATTACATAGTTTTCGTTATCAAAAGTGTCAAAGTGGTTTTATTGAATGAGATATATGTAGTGTTATTATCCTAATACTAAAAATCACATCGCACTTTAGTCTTTTTGGATATTTATCCTCATTGGTTTTTAAACCCTGATTTAAAACCTAGAAAATTAGTATAATTAAAGATTAAAGAAGATTGCATTAATATATTTGTTCGATCTAAGGTTTGGTTTTCTAGGTTAAGGGCTGGAGATTGCAGGGCTTCGCTTGCGAAGAGCGAAATTAGCGGACTAAGGAAAAGTTGGCCCAAAGAGAGGATCAAAGATATTTTAACCAACAAGCCTATATTTGTTTTGCTCAATTACAACTCTGCTGAGGTGAAGCCTGACTGGAGTGATAGATCTATGGTGCTTTTGCAACTTGTCACGTAATTTTGTATCTTATAATCAGATGCAAAATGTGTGACGTTTTTTCAACTAATTTGTCGTAAATAATTACGTTCTATAGGTACCAAAAATTGTCATTACATACAACTCTTTCGATAATTGGAATTTATCTTTTCTTCTTCTAAAGCCTTTTAAGCTTTAATGGCTTGGTGTTACCAGAAATATGTCGTAGGTGAAATGTACAATTATGTGGTGAGTTTAATGTTGTTGTTCATGACCCTAATTAAGAAGATTGTGCCAATGTAGAAAAATTAGAACGACTGATAGGATAATAATTGACGAAGAAAAAGATTATTCTCTGGAATATTCCCATGTTATCGTTCAATAGAATTCTTGCAAATTAACAACGAATAACAGATGGGAACAATTAGCGGCGATGTTTTTTGGTATTACTACGAAAGTGGGAAGCGCAACGGAGCACATAGTAGAGATGGTTATGTTCAACGCATTCAACTCAGTAAAGATATTGGAGTCGGGGACGATAGAGTTAAGGCATCTACGTCAGCGGAGGCAGTTGTTCATAAAAACTGTCACTCCCATCATATAGCTTACAGATGCCTGCTAGTCGCAAGTACTTCACAACGGCGTGTTGTGATGCCATTCCTGCTCTTAATTCACCCGGTGTTCATGAAAATTCCACACTTCAATAATATCTATTTGTAAAGCATGGATGTTGAAGACGGAAGAGACAGACGATTATTCAATCTAATTCTTCATACAATTCGCAAAATGTTATGCCCATATTGATAATTGCTTCTTTCTTTTCACCATTTTGTTCAAATAAAAATGTTTACGAAGTCATCTTCCAATACATTTAGCTAAGCATAGACTGGAACCAAATGCAATTTTAAAGAATGCTACGCAATAAACTTTGTTTTTGTAAAAATAAAAAGGAATAGGACTAGAGGTTTATAATGGAGAAAAATATTAAACATTTCTGTTATAATTACACTATCTATATAACTTCAAGAATATACAACAATTATATACCATTGCAAAAATTGTAAAATTATTTGTAAAGTAATACAAATGATGAAGAGTGAGATAAAGGGGAGAATATATAATGCTACAATACATGAGGAACCACTGAGGATTGGCAACATGTGCGCTGTGTCGTAAATAAACAATGTGAGGTAGACAGAGGAAGTATAATGCGGAGGGAAGAGAGTATAAAAAAAAGACAAAAGATGTTTGGAGCTAATAATAATTCTGCTAGCTAGGATCACAATATAGAGATGCTGAGACATTACTGGTATATTGTGAGCAAACACGAAAGAAAACAATATTTGACACCCTCTTTCTGTGTTCAATAATATTTATCGTAGCTAGTTGTTCCTTTTGAGAATTTTCCTACATCGCATCTTGTTATTATGAACACCGGCATAGTAACTAAATCCAGAACCGTAATAGTACTGCACATCATTCTTTAGGATACTTATTCTAGAGAAAAATAACAATTCAGAATTGTAGGGAAGGCAAGCAATAAAAATTCTACAATCGCTTTCGTTCAAAGAATTCATCTGATTTCTGCTTCAATCTATAGGATTCAGGAAACGATAAGTCAACACTGGCAGGCTGTGTATGACTAATAATGTAAGTGTTGTGAATGTATCTGTGACGATAGAAAGACTAAATTAGAAGCTTTGAGAATTACGTAACTCATTAAATGGGAAGAGGGATATGCAAAGTTGATCACTTAAAAGCATACAAAATTTCTATAAATAGAATAAAAATAGCACAATAATATAATCGTCAATGTTATATCACTTTTTAATAATAAAATAGAAGAATATTCGGAATTATATGACCTTAGTTCTGAAGAATAAAGACGTTGACAGCACAGTATCAGAATAGAAGTACTAGCTTCGAATAACAGGCAAGAAGATAATGTTTTTGATCGATGCAACAAGTCAGTGTGATCAATGGATGAGACGACTGTTCTGAACAAAGGCTCATGACGATTGGAGAAGTCCCCGGCGGCGAGAAATTAGCGCATACGGAAGAATGTACAGACTGGATATACAAGGCTGTATTGCTTAAGACATTTTCCTTTTCCTCCATTCTTTAAGTTTACTTTTCCCTCTAGATTAATCTGTACTGCTTATAAATATTAACTTTTGCAATTATTACTTCTTAGTAACATTTTTCTTCCTCATAACAATGCCACTAAAAACCATAATTATCATATTTGAATACCATCGTCAATTTCTACAATTACAATTTTTGCAAAAAGGAAATCAAATAATTTAATAGCATCTTCAGAAGTAAAATATGAGGGAATTGTGGTGGCTGTATAGAAGACAAAAATATGTGCAGGTAATATGCATACGTAAGAGATGGATGAGGGGAAAAGGGTAGAAAGAGGAGAGAGAGAGAGAGCGGTAGAGAGAGATAGGTGGTGGATGGGACAGGATAAGGGTGAACAACGATAAGTAAATAAGCACAGCTAGAGGTGTTAGAAAAGAAAGCGAAATAGACAAGTAAGTGAACCGACTAGACAAACCACTTGGTGGAAAAATCCAAAACAAACTGATGCGCAGTGTTTCAATCGCGCAAGACGCTGACGACACGTCTCTTGTCGCGATAACTAGCGAGTGTGGGTCGACGCGATCGCGAAAGAGAAAACAAACATTATGGAGGAACAAATCGGCCTTCGATCGACATACTTAGCTGAAAACGACGGTCGAGAGCGATGATCGGGTAGAACAGTGTTTTTGACCAACGCTGCTCGATCTCAATTTCAGATAGCCAATCGCTCATTCTTGTTTTTTATTTTAGTTTTATAATTTTTAAAACGATTCTTGTCGGAATTAATTAGGATTGTGTTAACAGAAAACGGCGTTATCATGGTCATCAACTATTGAAACACTATTCAATAAAGAATTCAAACTCTTATATGAGCTTAGTGCTTAACGGTTTGAGCGTGCAGAGGGACAAGTATCGAAGGTTAAACTGAGTAAAACAACGTTTTTGAGTAATGCGATAAAACTGTTCAATTCGAAATCTTTGTTTTGATATATCGTAACGTGTGTAGAAAATGGTTCTGAACTGGATTGCCCTGGTGAAGCATGATGTTGTAATGTTTTTACAGGACCACCGCGAGGAGACATTCTGCCAACGAACTAGGATCTATTGGTATGTTTTTAGTAAGAGATTATAAAGTTGCATAAAACAGTAAGTATTGAAATACACTTGAACGGGAACCAAATTTTTATTTTGGTTTAGCAAATTAGTTTATTTTACTTTTAACCGAAAAAAATTTGTGTTAAATTCGGGACGAAAAACAGGTTATAACCACATGTGATCAAAAGGTCAGACATCATTTCATTCGTATAATGTATGATGTCAGAAATACTATTGAATGCTATCTCATCTTAGACATTCCTTCGGATGTTTTATTTCTCTACGAAATTAAAGAACAATCTAGAAAACGTTATCATTTGACGTAATTCGGAGGTTCTCAATATAATCGGATGGAAAGGACGTATTCAAAGGGATAAAAGAGCAGTGAGAATTATATCTTTTGCTTAATCTCTCAGATATGTCCACTGAAAACTAGTAAACTGCCGTTGTGCACATTTAAAACTAGCACTAAATAATGTTTTAATTCTATATGAATCTAAGCAAATAATGTTTGCAAAATACTATATGATGATGCCTTTGTTGTCTAATAATCATTGAAATGGGTGAAATGATTGATTTTTAGATTTAGCTACTAAAAAGGCTGTCAGTAGGCATCTATCAACTCCATGTCTATTGCATGTTAATTCCGTCCGAAAAGAAAAAGCTGTGCAATTCCGTTGACGGCAATCGATGGACTGGACAGAACGGTCACACTACGATGCGGCTCAATAGAGTATGGAGAGATTCCGTCCACGCTCCCTCTTAACAGCTTAGTTCTAACTGAGTAAATAACTCTCGGCTTTACAATCTTAGACACGCATACTGTTTACTGACCAGTTAATCTCTAAGCAATATGATTCTATGTAAAGCTATATTTACATTTAGCCAGCTAATTGTCTAATTTAATTTTACGCTACAATCAAACATTTCATAATTTGGAAAAGTAGCTTGAGTTTATTTAGAAAAATTAGAGTTTGTGATACCACTTATTTTAGTCAAAATGCCAGATATATGTAGATCAGGTAATCAATTACGATATTTTTTAAGGAAAAAAACAGCAATGGTGTTTATTGGCCTTCATGAATAAGAAAGTAGATACGAAACACAAAATAGATGGCTTGATGGAGGCACAGAGAACATTAATTGTAGTGAGGAAAGTATCACATGGGAAAAACAGGAAAAGATGATAGTGGATGGCATTAGAGAAAGATCGAAATGGTAAATAGAGTGGTAAAATAAAAATAAATTATTAGTAACGAAATAGAAACTATTTCAGTAGAGTCAATGTTACCACTTAAGATGCTAATATACGTTTGTTAGTTTTAAAAGGTCTATAGAAAAGTAAAAATACTCAGTAGAGAATGATGAAACATTACTATATGTGACTGGAACAGAAGATGACGAGAGCATTTTTTAAAATAAAAAATATACAAGCAAATTTAAGCAATTACCAAATAAAATGTAGAGGGTCTACAGTCATGTGTATAATTATCATAATAATTGTCAATATTTAGACTTAGATACGCAGGAAGAAAGTGCGAAATTTCTTGCGTAGCTATTTTTGTATGGTATAAAAAGTACAGGAGATTAATCTAACAAATGTTTAATCAATACACGGCACACCATGAGAATTTACGGCTTAGGCATCTCTTTCAGCCTGCACTGATCTTATCAGTTTGGTTTCAGTAGCGTAAATGGAGAAAGTTGTTGAACAGACACGCTCCGGTCTCCACCGTTAACTCCGTTTAGATATCTAATCCGCTTAACATCGTTTGACCTACTGTCTACAATAGGCGTGTTTACTTTTCCCTATGCGCATACAAAAATGTGTTTCCGAATTTTTATCATATTTAGGTATTCAAAAATCTAGTAATTCAGTGTTTATTACTCTAAAGCCACGTTGTGAACTCAGTTTGATGAATTTGTCATATGACGTCAAAGCATTTCATCGCTAAGATTTGACATCAAATAAAGCGAAGTGGCTGAATTACAGGTGTTGCTATATTTGTCTCAATGTAGTCGAATAGAGTAGTGCGAATTGCGAGAGATAGAATAGATCAAATAATGACTTAAAATAAACAATAAATATCACTAATTACCGAATAATAATAAAAACACCAGATAAATGGATAGATAAAATAGCAATATTTAGCATAGAACATTTCTCTACAAAATCGCTTTGAAATCCTCTTTCAATCGTACGAATGTAGAGGACCGACGGTTTAGTGGTGAGCGTGCGCCTTACATAGAGCAAACAGAGAGTTCATCAAAAGAAAGAGAAGCTGCTTATCAAAGTAGTGGACAGTATGCTCCACAAGGTTTACTGTACTGCAAGTTTTGTTTGCTCTCGTAAATTACTATTGCTAAGCGATTGGCAAAAACACATTGGCGTAATGGATCTCATATACTACATGTATACAGGTAATAAATAATACAATTCATTTACACATCTATTACTTTACTAAAAACGTCTTTTAAAATATGGCTTATAGAAAGGAGATGCCAAAAAAGATGACTCTTCATATCAATAGTAAAACCAGGAAAAATTCTAATCAATAGTTGAGTTATGTAATATAGAACGAGTTGGTACTATGATCGGATTATCAAATGAAGTGAGGAATAGAAAAGCAACCTGTTGTTGGAAAGCATTTCATTTTGGATATTCTAAAGTGCGAACTAGTTTAAGAGGTAGCTTATCCTTTGCTAAACTAGAATAAGGGAAAGAGGTGGACTGGAGAAGAGGCGAGACTGACAGTTCCAATAAATCGATAGAGTTAAACTGTTAACTAAGTGGAACTGGTCATGAAGTATGAGACCACTACAAGACTTCTCGAGATGGACTGTGATTACGACTGGAAATGACAGTAACATTATAACTATTAGAAAATCAATAGTAAGGAAGATGGTCTTTATGTGTAGTATAAGAGCTCTAAATAAATATATACATCTAAACATCTAATTGCTAAGAGGAGAGGGTAGAATCTAATAAGAAGATGTGAGCATCTAGGCAAGCACAATTTTGATCTGTGGCTGATCTACCAGTCACAAACAACATCTCCGATAGTTGAAAACAGAGAAAGCTGATTAGCAGTACGAAATGTCAGATAGACTATTTACTTAGAGAGGGGCAATTATTTGTGTACTAATAGGCAGGCTCAAACATGCTCATGCCAAGAGAGATGCAACTACGATGTATGTACGCCACTTGACGTGTGACGCTGAAACATAACACTTCCTTCTCAAAGTGATACATTCCTCTATTCTAAAATCTAGATTATGTTTTCGCTTTATTTACAATACATACTTTAACAGAATTATAGAAATGAATTTTTTCCTAATACATATTAGAAAAGGAATGAAATTAGGAAATAATAAGTAAAAATATATAGAATTAAATGAAAAGTAAAAGCAAAGTAATGAATAGAGAAGGACAGACACCTATGATTTTTGAAGACTACTAAATTTTGAGATTTTGTGAGAATTGAATTTGGTCAAGAAATAAAATATTCTAGGACTAAATTAGCAATTGGTGAATATGAGAGAGCAGAGATATCTAAGTGATGATCACTAAGCGACCCGAAAATTGCGAATTTCACTCGAATTCAGGCCAGCGACCGGTCCACTGATACGCCTAGCAATAAATCAGTCGACTCCTATCAACCACTTGTGAAATCAGCTAGAAAGGGTGTAAACCATCGAAATCTGCTGAGATCTTCACTTGGAGTCCTTTCATCTTTCACGCTGCCCCAACCAGTTGACAGCTAGCTGGCAACAATCTTCAGTCATCAGTTATTTACTTACCGACGGAACAATGAATGCATGCATCGAGGTAAACATCGCACAAATATTATATACATACATATATATATATATATATATATATATATATAATAAAGTGCTACTCAGTGTGTTTATTTACGGTTTACTCTCATATCCAGCCATCTACCGAACTATAGTAAAATGCACAATCATAAAATATGAATATAACGTATTTATATAACCAATTATAAGAAGTGTGTTTAATTGATACCATGCTAGTCGATTAAAAGAGACATATCGTGGTGAGTAAAAGAACTGGTATGGAATGAACTAGAACCAGACGCCCACACAAGCCATTTTTAATCATATGATGGAGTGATCTACAAGATAAAGTGAGAAGAAGAGCAGTGACTAAAGGAATGAGAACGATGACCGAAAAGGACAAAAGCATGAATCACAAAATATTTCTGCTCCATCTCTTTAGCCTACCTAATGACTTCTTTAGGAAGTAAACTCTTAAGTGTTCTCGAAATAAATAAAAGTAACTGAAGTGGCACAGTTGAGAAATGTAAAGTTTTCACCGTAATTTTACTCAGCACTAGAATATAATAAAAGTGTATGAATAAAAATACTTATATGTATAAACAGTGAAAAATCAAAATAGCATTTTCGAGTATTGAGTAGGCTTAGTATGTATATATATATATATATACTAGTGTGTATGCATGATTTTTGGTTCTGTATTTGCAAATGAAACATTTTCCGGTGTAACGGATGTTTACATTTTACTGAACTATCTAACGAAATTTGTCAAATAATCGTTTGTATAGTATTAAAGATATAAACATTAATCGTTTCGTCGTGTGACAGGAATGCGAAATGAATGTTCAATTGAATGACTGCTGAAAAAGTGCCGACCCGAATTTGAAAGTTACCTTGAACCATCGAGGACAATTGCTCGTCGTTCGGTAGTTAATTAGCACCGTGTTCACTCAGATCAACTATTAGCATTCTCTTTACTCAATACCGTATTCTAGAAACTACTCACCCAGATCAAATCAATTATTCCTATACTCACCACACTTACCAATTCGTGTTTTCCTGTTTTTCCCCACTAGTTAACCCCAATATTAATGTCGTATTCCCTACGTGACACACCAAGTTCTTCCAGACTTTAAGTCCTTAAAATTAGTTCATAAATCATAGGCCTTTAAAAAAAACCAAAAATGAAACATTTATTTTAGTCTAGCTCTCATACTAGTTCAATGATAGGTTTAAAAATCTATTAAGTTATAGCGTCTATTGATAGTAATAACTAGCAAATTTAAATATCTAAAAAAAGGAAAGAGCACAACATTAAAATAATTGGATCTACAGTGCTTAGCTACTTGTTATTTCGCTTTTTGGAGTCAAATATCATAACAACTGTCGCATTTCGGCCACGGACAGGTGTCTCAGAAAGACGTTTCTGCTGTTATTAGAAAATTTTCCTCACAGTGTGCAAAATTCATGTGGATATCTCAATAGATAATCTTATTTTACAGTCTTTGTTTCAAATTTTAATTAACGAAATGTTCGAAAAAAATTTATTGCCCTACAGCAAGCCGTATTATATAAACAACTTTTTTGTCTTATGGTGTGATAGTTCCTGTTTGGTCAAAAATCATATTCACTCACATACATTGGAATAAAAATCGCATACAAGATTTAGATCGAAATATAAGTCTAATATAAGTACTCATAGTACATGTGTGTGAGCAGAGAGAAGGCCTACAATTCAAATATTTTCCACGAAACATCATAGTTCAGGATTTCTTCTGGAAATGTCTACTAATAGTTATGTAATCCAACAGCGTGTGCCGCAGAAGTCAAAATCGTTTGTCACAAAGTTGGATCAAAAAGCAGCCTATTCACAATGCAGAATATAATTGCCAAGGTTGTTACGAGATTGAAATAACCCCATGCTAAGAACTTATTTTTGATATCAAACATAAAATCGTCACGCCTACTAAGTAAGTTAGGTAGGAAAAACAAACAAGGATTAGTTCTATGGATCATAATATTTGACAAAATATTGTTTACGATATATCTAGCAAGTAATGATTAAAAACAACAATGGCAACTAGAAACTATAGACAGATAGTATTGGTCTTAAAAGTTAGCTTCTCTAGGCCATCTATTGACAACATGGAATGTGATTCAAGCTGACAAGCCATAAGTGTATATCTAAAAGTAGCAAATATAACGATTATACAACAATCAGACTGATAAGAATTTTGTCTTTTGATAGTGCTGTTTCAACATATAAACAGATTCAGGTGGAATTACGATTAGTAAAAGAAAGAACAAAAGAAACAAAAGATAGCGCAAAAGTGACAGCTAACAATATTACCACTTTTTGAGACGTACTTAAGCAGATGGAAATAAATCATATATATGCAATAGGTGATGTCGAAAAAACGTTTGATTAATATGGTGTACGATAGGAAGCAACTAATTGTTAGTAAATAACAACTACTTTACGTTTGTGAGACAGATGTACTATAAAAAAAGCTTTGTCACAAGATATCTCTATATTAAATGGAAGCAATGTGCATTCAAGCCAATAACATCTTTAATTGAAGAGATTCCTCAATTGTATATCGCCTTGCAATTAGAGATTTACAAGCCTTAGAGAGGAAAATAGCGCGAGTAGTAGAGGTGGACTAGTTACAACAGGAATATCTAGAATCCGACAGAAATTTCAACCAAGAAAAATTTGAAACAGTTTTTACCTAGATATATCAATTAGTACTACGATTTTTTTAATGAATGAAATCAGTATGAATATAGCAAGATTGCATAATTTATTTAGTGTGAGGAGTAATGATGCGCTGTGTGACATCTCAAAATGTCTTATACTAAGGCTCAAATTCGCCGGCAACAAAGTCTATAGAGGTTAATTCGTGGATGGAAAACTCTTGAAATGAATGATGTCCGAATCGGGAAGCATAGAATGTGAAGAGCCTGTCCCGCCAGTCGGCTGGCGTATTTGGCTACTCTGCGTGTCTATCACCTATTCTCGTTTCTCTGACGCCCACCTCTAGACCTCTTGTTCACCTCACCTATAGGTTAACCTCTCCAAATAATCTGTCGTCGCGGGACCATCGATTTGCAGTGTAAGGTATATTCAGGTCAATTCATTGTCACCGATCAACAACGGGATTGATATAATATAGTAGGATATCTAGCTTCTGCTAGTTATTCACTTTAATAGTGGTATAGAAAAAACGGTAATAAAATCATATGCAAGCAAGTAATTAAATTAAATAGCAGCTAAAGAGAACAAAAGTTTTAGGAAAATCTATATATAAACTGCTTATTCTCTTGGCGTTCCTATAGGAACGACGTAAAAATTGCGATTTGCGGCATAGGTTTAGAAAGCTTCGAATTCTCATTAAGGGTACTACTATGATAAAATATTATCCAATAACCGAATTTAGAGAATATCACATCTTTCCATAATTTCGTTATATATGCTTTTATTCACTTATTTAATTTTTTACATAGACTAATTCATATAGTCATGGATTTATATACAACCTTTATTTTCATTCAATTAATGTTTAAGTAAAAATGCTGCTTTCATGAGTCTAAACATGCTTTGCGAGCGATCGTATCATCTCAATCAAAACAGACCAAAGAAAATTGTGAAAATGTTGTTTGCTAGCAGTAAATAATGTTCACGTAAAGTGATTTCCAATTACTACAATTACATAATAATCACAAGTATCTCATTTTAAGCCTGTTTTCTTGCAATTATATATATGGCCATATTATAGTAGTATAAATACTATATGGGTAATTAAACGAATACCACTCGACGTTTTTGTCGCCGTTGTGGCATATGACGGAGATTTGAACACATTCAGTTGTAATATAGCTAGAACATAACTAGAGGTATTTCAGCTTCTACTGGAAGAGTTGGGTTTTCTATGAGTCGTCTCCATGTAGAACATTCGAGACATTGGCAAGGTAGAGACAGACTTCGGCCTGACAACTTAATACGTTTATGACTTATCTAGTTTTTGCTTTTCCCCTTTCAATCTTTTACCCCATTATCAATAGATTTTATCATCTATTTGGGAATTCAATACAGTGCTATTGAGCAACATTACATTTAGTACCTGTCTTTCCTTCTATTTACATTATCTTTAATTTATATCATTTACCTAAAGTCTTTACCTTTTCTATGATAATAATCATTCATGATCAATTTTCCTATTAGCTTAGATCCAAAGGGTCCAGTCTGTTCGTGAATCGTTAGTTTCAAGCTCCTAAAATATCCAAGTATATTTAAAGTGTATATAATGAATCATTGTGTTATAGAAAATGTAGTTACATTTGAATGAGAAAATCCTGAAAAATAAAGAGGTAGAAATGACTAAAGAGATTGAGCTAAGCTTGAAAATATGTTCACACCTGATATGCAAATCGTTTAGGTTTTGGTTTGCGAAGGTTGTGCTCCAATTCCACTGTTGCTCTGCTTGATCTCGACGTTTTATACTGTAGCTCCTCCTCTTCGATATTCTTTTTTCGTTGAAGTACAGCTTTCTACAAAATTTGCTATAAGGAGATATTTATTGTGGTGGTAATATATTAATTGATTTTGATAATCAAAAATGTTGAATTTAATGGATGATATTAAATATGATAATTTATCAATTGGAACTTACGGTAAACATCAATATTGTGAAAAGTACATTAAACCGAAAACTAACGCGTACGCCACGAGATTTCCGTTCCGCGACTGCTGACGCCATAGGTTGTCTGGAATAACCACTACGCGAAGAAGAATCGAGAGAGGGCCAATTTTTCTCTCGCGGTCGTCGATTGTGAATGCGAGTCGTAGACGTACACTGCTCTTCTTCTCCCATGGGTATGGATCCGGCGGCACATCCAATAAATAATACAGTCAGATACCGTCGAGTTATTATATTTAATTAGATATAATTATAAGAAAGTATTTCAATAGTCACAACATGTAATTAAAATTCTATTTAACATTTCACTATTATTTCCTCGTCTGACGTGCAGCACAGAGTTAATCAATGGACACCGTGAAAAATATAACAATATTCCTGATTACCTCTAGTCGTGATGCTGATCAATCATTTAAAGTGTAAAAAGCTACTCACATCACAAAAGCACGTACCTACCAACTTAGCTTCCAGTGGGTACCACGCTGGATCAGAAACCTGCCAAGGATGATCTCTTAGACAGAGAACTGCCTCTCCTAAAAGGGCATTCTGCGACATTATATCCTTGTGCCACACAGCAACAAGAAGATCTCGTTGTTCCAATTCGGATTTACTAACATGGGGAAACTGAAATAGATACATTAATAAATTAATTCATCATTTTATTCGAAAACTAACTTATCAAGTATTGAGATTATACTTTGGAAGAGCATTTAGTGTTTTGAGATATTATTTAAGTTACGCCCTAAAAATAGGTTTGTCATCTTAGTGGAGAACAAAACGAAGCTAAATGCCAAGTATTAATTATTCGTTTTCCTCTGTTTTGGAAAAATAAGACTTTGTTACTAAATTCTAATCCGTCTTGACAATAAACTGTACTCTATTCACTAGGGTGCAGGAAGGACTTTCGAAAATCACTCATGAATTCCAGTTACATATTTTATAAAGTGTGTTCGAAAAAGCGACTTGTAGTTTGATTGAAGAAAGACTTATACGACAACCTGTATATATAGTAAAATTAATAAATGTATAACAAAACTCTAAGAGCTCTAATTGCCAATGAAGGCTTTACCGTTAAATTTTCGTAAAATTATTTAATTTAATATAGAGTTTGAAGTTTTCAAAGCAAAATTATGACCTTCATTTGTTCATCGAAGTGTGGATCGATTACATTCTTGCGAGGCGTTGTCTTGTGTTTCAAGATCATTTCATTCGCATTGCGAGGCAGAAGAAAAGCCTGTAGATAATATGTCCTTTTCGTTTCAAGTCTAAAGGATACTAACTTTGTTATATTTTTGTTACTTCAAGGCCACTTTTAGAATATCTATGTTGAATAACTTTTTCCTAATCTCCACTAAAATTAAAACTGGTATCTCTTTTCTCTTTTTTTTGAACTATCGAATTTTTTAGAGATCACCTTGTAGTCTCCAAAATTCTTTTATTTTAATAGTTTTATTTCATTTAACTATTCTCACTTACCTTCACATAAGGATTTGGCCTATGGGTTCCAAAGTGAGGCAATGATCGACATTGTATGACGTAAACATTTAAACATGCCAATCTCACATCATAGCTAAGTTTCAACTGAATTTCACCCAAAAAAGTCCTAGTTGGCCCCGAAGCTTGTGACTGAAATGTTTAATACTAAACATACTAAATTTATCAAGAATACGAACAAGTGAGAAGAAGATCTTCTAAATAGTTTGACTTCCTTGAATTCTCAGTCCATTTTACTGTATAACTTTTTAAAATGAGTATAGAAGACAGATTTAGAATAATGAAAATGGAATAAATTATAGGTGATGTATTGATATGATTCGAAAGTGAACTAAACAATATTAAATTCAAATTTTAACTATTCTATAGATATTTTGTAACTACTTGTTAAAAGCAACTGTGATTAACTTTGCATCCAGCGACGTAGATCATGCCATTCAAACATATCCTGCGTCAATGATTCCCATATACAAACGTTCCGCCAGTCTAATTATCTATAGAGTCGGAATTTTTCAGTTTCCGTCAGTCGCTCGCACCAGCAAAGTTAAACTCGTAAAAGAGATCTATGAAAGAGTGGAACAATTCACAACTATCTTTACATAATTGGTTTTGAACTATTCTAAGCTGGTAACATTCTTCAAAAAATATATATTAGAAAGACGACACTTATAACGAAGAGTTGGAATACAGTTTCATTCCACCAATCGATTGTATAATCGATTTTCAAGTGATAAAGTACAAAAATCTCAAAGAACAAAGGGTACTTTCTTAACTCTGTACCTCAATTCCATCTTAGCCCTTATAACCAAGAAATGCTAAAATTAGCATCATTGCAATATTTAAATTCAAATGTCTTCTATTCTGGTTAATCCAATATGGAGTAGGATTCCCACTTATCCAGTGAGCCCACTATTGATGAATTCAATGACATTCTCGACATGATTTCGTATGAATTTATAATATACTTGACTAACTAACTACGAACTTAATCCTCTGTTTTTTCAACTATTGTATTTAAAACGAGCCTTTCTTGGATATTTCCACTCTGTTGAATTTCTAATTTGTTCGAATGTTTATGTTCTATGGTTATATTCATGCCCAAATAAATCCCACATTCCATATAAAGGATAAACCGAAAGAGTACCCAAGCTATTCGATCTTAAATAGATAAAACAATTAGAGATAAACTGAAAATATTTGTAAAAGTGAAAAAAAACTTTCCAGTTGCGAATATTCAATAATAAGTGGCCTTTAAATGCATTTTCGAACACTATTATCCTCTTAATTCACAACGCCAATCTATATTCAATTCTTTATAAGTCATACTCTTTCCAGTTCTGTGATATTTCAGTTGAACTCTAAAATAATCATTGAATCAAACTTTTACTGACCCCAATGCTGACAGATTTCACTGAGTTGTCAACGGACGAGCATTCCGTGTACGTGCTCGTTAGGGACAGTGTATCAACATCCTTACTGTTGGATGGAGTTAGCCAACCTTTCGGATGAGTGTTTTCTAGAAGAAAAAATCCATCAATTATTGTTGCTTTAATTTATAATCTAGTCCACTAGTTCTCAAATATTATTTACCCACACTAAAAATATTCAATTTGTCAGTAGATGTTCACCATTTAATATTTTCAATACCTAGTGGTATTATTTCTCTTTAAAGAAAACAATCACTCATATGTCTGTCTGATTAAGAGAGAACACTAAATGGAGAAGGATATATGTGTTCTTAAGACAAGATGCGGGGATTTGTTAGTAGGTAATACACTGTTCAATCTATTAGTTAATAACTTCGTGAATTTAAAAAATGCGAAATACTATAAATGCGAACTGGTTTTAATGTCTGACGGTCTATAAGCTCCCTTTGAACATCCCGAGTCTTGACTTCTTGTGCGATGTGATGAAGCGAGAGATACCATAGAAACTCGCCTCCTGTTGTTGTTTGAAACATCCAAACGCTGAATGCTTGATGAGCTCTAGAATAATATTTATATAATATTTTAAAAGTTTATTTTATTGGAAACACAATTTTTAAAATACAATAGTTTTTCTCGTTTTATCCGAAATACCTACCTTTCCACTTTTCTGACTCCCAATACTACATTGCGAATTGGACCGTAAAGCCGTCCACTCACTCCTTTCATCGATTGAATTCCGGCCACTTTGGTATGGCTGCCATCCATCAAATTCAGCCAAAGGAGTCTTATTAGAAAGAACAACTTTCATTATTTTCAACTTTCTCTATGCTGAGATATTTGAAAAATAGAGAAAATGTGTTGAAAAGTGTAGGTTTACAGCATCTAGTCAAAACTATAATAATTATTATAAAATTAATAGATTGGGCGAATTATTATTGGTAAAGCTTACTAGTTCATCTTCTGGAAGCCTCATTTGTGGATCAGATGTGGCGTGTGAGTCTGCAGCGAGAAGACGACGCGAGGGAATTAGTCCACTCACAGAAGGAACCTGCCCAGCTGAGAATGCTACAATGACAATAAGTGGTTACAGTTTGCTGATTAAGAATAACACAAATCACGGAACTATCTATATATGTCTTAAGTGTAATTATAGAGACAGAAAGCTCTAATTTATCATCTCATATATCTATGATGCACTTCTCTTTATTTGCTCTATTTCTTGGTCTTCTATTCTTCTAATAGGTCAATAGTCTAATCTTTCTTATAGCATAGTTCTAGCAGCGTTGTGATACAATTTATCATACTCGAAATAGAGCAAAAAGTGCCATGATATGGCGATACATTGATTCAGTTGTACTTTGAGAAATTCAACTGTTTCCAGCCAAGAAAAAAAGCTCGATATCAAGCCAAGTTCTTCTTTATTGAATTAAACGGAGACAATGCAAGATCATTATCCACATAGTTCCTCTTCGAATCCACGATGGTCAGCGATTATAGCCAAAAAACGAGATTTGTCAAGTTCTCATCCACTGATATTTCGCTCGATTTACGTAGTGGCAATCTTGAGCTGCTCCGTCAATAACTAATTCCGAAAATAAACAAGTCGAAGGGAGCAGGGATGAGGAAATTTAAATAAAGAAATTGCAATTTTGTGAGGTTTCTCAATCATACTAAAGTATGGATGGCAGAATTTATTTGATATTTGATATAGAATTTTTTGTTATTGGCTTAAGCACAGTTTAAAAAATCCATGGAAAGTTAATGATGAAGAAATCAAGATATAATTTCGTGTATAAAGAAAACTCCTCTTGCGTATAAATATTTCTGCAGTGCTAATGATAGCTTTGATCTACAATGTCTCTCCAAGCACTATTTTTACTATTTTTCCTAATTTTAAAATGCAATTTACTACATTTTTTTCATAGAATTTGACCCCACCTCTCATACTACGGGGTCGAACGGGAGTTGTTGGATGCGTGCTGCTCCGACTCGGGGTAACCAGAAAGCCATCTGTGTATCAATTCATAAGGAACCATTTAAAATAGTTTTTATTTTCTTCATAAATGATTTCCTCATTTAGAAAGCTTTATTTCACCTCTCATCTCAATAAGTAACTCCTCCTCTCTCTTACTTTCTTTCTTAGTATTGATTTTTAGCTTTTATATTTTCTACCTTTTTCGACTAGACTTACCCCCCGTTTCATCAGATGTATATGATTGCCTTCTTTGTGTTTCTCGTAGATCAATTGGGCGTAGCAAGTTATTGTTTGATATATTTCGACTCAACCTAAAATTCTGAACACATACCATAGTAGTGCTAAACAATATCCCCATCAATTAGTTTTATTTGTTATAACATAACAAAGCGAAGCTACATTGCGACATCTAATAAATAACATCGAATTTGGTTAGACAAGACAACAAGCAAACAAGACCTTTGCTAGTAACATGAAGCAGAGAACTATGCATATGGTCTGATTTATACATAGATCAAAAGCCTGACACACAATGTTCACATCACAACAAATAAAATGCAGAGTACATTAAATGTTTACATTACTAATATTTAAAATAGTACCATTCAATTTGCCCTAAACTCAAATGTCGGCTTAAACAAATGCCACTCATAAAACCTTATTGTGGGAATCGAATAAAATCATCTGCTATTTACTTGCATTTACTAGCTAACAGAAACACTAAACAGAACAAAAAACAAATAATAACAATAAAATTTGCACGAAACACAAGAGATCAAAACAATCTATTATTGTAATTGCTTGAACATATTATGATTTTTTTTAAATACATTATTTTAAAACTTTTTTTCACTATCGTGTCTACATTTTGATGGAAACTCCAGAATTGGTATTCCTATTTATATGATGATTAACACATTACAAAGCATTTAGACCTGTTCTGAATAAATCTCGCCTTGTCCCTAGTTAAAATCAAGAATATTTAGAGGACAGCTGAGATTGTTGTTAATTTAAATTACTCTATAATCAAAAACGTTATATTAGAATAACTTCTAAACTAATGAAATTCCTATTTGTAGAAACAAGGCTTTTAGATCCCTTCAAAAAAACTGCAAGTGTACATTTCTTGCTCACAGATCGATATAACACTTAAAAATACGGATATGATTGCAACTTAGCACATGCTCAAGCTAAAAGTTGGCACAGCTATCTCGCTCTGTCGCCTTTTTCCACCGTACCTTTCCACATTTTGGAACATTTGCCTACGCATCTCGCACAGAGGCGACGACGGGGTGACGGCAGTCGGAGTCGGAGGAGCCACTTCAGTTGTTGGCAACTGTCCTTTTGATGAAAGCGTACTTAGTGAGCTGTCAATGATTGAGAGGGGGGAGCCAAGCGGAGAGAGATTACGAGGAGCAGGGCTACCGATTACTTCTCTGTAATAATCAATATTTCCATGTGTCATTGTCGTATACTGTTAATCTAACTTATATCCACTAATAAAGCTGTATAACGTAATTTTATTTAATAGCTTAGATATATAGGATTGAACATTTGTATATGACAACATATTCCACTAGTATGAATGGTGCGCGGATATTTCTAAATGGCGAGTTTTCTTAATAGTTCTTAAATATGTTTCTAAATATTATTATAGTGGTACATTTGCTTCCAGTTTAGTGATGTATTGAATTTATATCAAATAAAGTAATTAAGACCTAGTAATCTCCACGATATATTAAAGTGTGTTACATAAAAGATTCAGAACATCAGAAATTTCGTAATTCGGTTTCTCATTATAAAATTAGGGCACACTTCTATGATTTCAAATTGTAACCTGAGAAAAGACTCCAAATATAGGATTAATAAAGTCCAGAATTAATTATGATTACTACGTTTTACCGAAGTGCATGTTAATTGTAGTTTTGTTTAGAAAAAGAGCATCCTATTATAGCTTTGTTCTACTTCAGTTGCTTGTCAAGCGATTTTAATTCATTATTTCTGAAGAACTACTACTTATGTTATCATTTTCGATCTCTTAATTAATGAATAATTAATATATGAATATTCTGTTAATATGAGGACAATAATAAAACAAAACTCGTACTTGAAATGCACTTGTGGCATTAAGGAATGAGGCGGCGGTGTCGGTGCTATGACGGTGACGCCATGTGGAGAACCCACTAAAATTGCATATATAGAGATAACAACTTATTTATAAAGAATAATTACTTACTATTTTTTGGTGATGAGGTTCTGGGCGATGGACTACCTCCCCAAAATCGCTTCATTACGGTGTTCCGGTTTTGACCAGTTGCCTAAAACTAAAATTTTCTACCAATAAAAAATTGAAAAGATAAGCAATTACATAAAATTTTCTTTTGGGGTAACTTTTTCCCTTTTTTCAGACTTAATAAACATGTAGTAGGAAATTACTGTTTTACCTACAATAAAGTTTTAAAAATTTTTCACTATTATCGGTAATTTGTCTTATGTTTTTCCATGAATAAGACTTTAAATTATCTTCTTTTAAGTAATACAGGATCAAAAACAACAACTGTTGTGAAAAAACGAGAAGTTATGATGTCCAAGGTATACCTTACGCAGAAGTTCGTTCATACCTCTGCCTCTGTAGGAACTGAGAGAAGATTAGGGGGGCTTATTTCAGGAAGAGTAAGATTTCTACGAGAAATTGCAGGAGCTCGCTCTGTATTAAATAAAAGCCTTTAGAATTACATTAATTTGTGGTGAGAAAAGTTTGTAATAATGTGAGATAACGTTTTGCTAAATATTATTGCAATAAATATGATAAAAAAGACACGCACAAATAATAAGAAGAAATAGGAATAGTTAATGAATTAAGATGGGAATGTTATGAAACCACTAACGGTTCTGCCTAAGTTGTGGCACTTTGTCTTTATGACTCTTATCCATTGATGCTCTCCTCATTTGAGTTAAAAGGATCTCAGATACCCCTACTGGTTGACTCGTCACGCTGCCCATCCACTCTCCAGACGCAGCTATCAGTTCTCTAAAAACCCTTTATCGCGAAGGTATAAAAATAAATCACACATGAAGATTCTTTCCATATTTTGGGATTTTTCTCTAAATTGTTTTTGCTGCCATATAACAATATTACGATAATTACATGCTATTTTGGTTAGATTTTGAGTGGGTCCAGTGTATGGAATTGTCACTATTATTAATAAGTGCAAGATGAAAGAACAAATAACGTCACCTATCCCTACTGTATGTGATATAATAGATGCCAATCTTATATCCGCACAAATTAGATTTAATAAATAAGGATTATCGGTCAGCGATGTCAGAGCAAATATCGATGTGTATATTTTAACTTTAAGGTATATTAAACGTTTTAAAGTGTACTATTTCTATATATTTAACCATGAAAACTAATAGTGGAAATTATATCACTAACCGTTCTTTGAAACAAACGGGACACAGCCAGCATTTCCTATCTTTAGTAGTATAGAAGCGACAATTGTCACACACCAGTAGGTGACATTTTCGGCACCTAGCACCAGCGTTGAAAATGAATCCAAGACGAACAGAGCACTGATAGCAACTCCGATGAGACGGAGAAGATGGGCTAAAAAATACATTTTGCAAATTTCATTTTTCTCTATTTTTTACCCTACATTTTAATGTGTAAAAAGCAATGACAGACAATTTTTTAATTCAAATTAAATCTTTCACATTAAAAACTGAATCTTTAATGCATGTGTTGTGAATTATAAATTAAATGATGGTTCTTTTAACTCGATAAGTCTAAATCCTTATTCAACAGAAATTCGTAGAAAATTTAAAATACTTCAATCCAACAAATAACACGAACAAAATCGAGATATAAAAGTTCAATGTCTTCTGGTCTTTTCTAGTTTTAATTAGATAACAAAGATAGATGTTTAGATCACTTTCAAATCTACCAAAAATAATTTTAAGGATGAGAATAGCTAATTTAGTCATACAGAATTTATTCAATCTCACATTATCGTTAGTCCACATTTCGTATTAGATTTAGAGAAAAGTATAAATAACAATAATATGTTTATATATAATATTTGTAGGTGTTGTGTTTTCCATTTTTGTTTGAATTAGAAACTATGAGCTTAATAAGATAGCACTTAGTCGCCTAATCCCTCAGGGATCTGAACTACTTTATCTTCACGACCACGTACGAAAATTCGTAGCAAAAACACTAGAAAAAAGTGAAAAAAATCAAAAACAATTAAACATGAATACGAAAACGGGGATGAAGAAAAGTTACAATTACTCCCTTGATTATTGAATCTAAATACATAACTGCTAGCTTCTCGTAGATTGCTTTGGTGGTCTAATAAGGAAGGTTACGGTCATGTGAAAACAAATCATAGTTAACATTTCACAAAAAAGTCAGTTCTCTTAAGTATAATAAGCTGATCAGTGTTTTTCCTATAATTCCCACCAAGTTTCGGTTTATCCCTTATTTAATTTTCCGCTCTAGGTACCAAGAGTTAATCAGATTTCTTCCATCTTAGTGGTTTTAATAATCTCTCTATTAATAGCAGTTTTTCAAAAAAGATTAATGAAAAATAATTGCATCGCGAGCACATTTTCGTGTTGATAATCAGCACTTGACTAACGACTCACCTGGAAAAAACTTTTGAAGCCAAGTAAACACAAGCGCGGAAAAAGATTCCTTCATTTTGCTCACAGCTTAATTTTTTGGCTGATAGATGTGTGTGAATTATATAGGCGAACATATGTGATTCTTATGACTGATTGCATTACGTTTCTAAAAGCTCTTTCACTCACTTTTTGTGTAAATGGTATCATCTACGGATAGGCGACAAGTTTATATTAAGTTCGTTTGAAAGATATAATAATCTAACATTGATAATCGTCAACCGAATCATCTTCTGTCATATTTATGTTTGTCATTAAATGAATAATATCTCTAATATTACTAAGAGCCTCATTAAAGAATGAGGGACATTTTTATAGAATTAACTTTTTTTAAACTATTCGTTAATACAAGTTTTCCGAAACAATTTCTGACATCCACGCTATCTAGCATTATATGGTTTTGAAAGAAAAGAATTACGCAGAACTTGAACTTTGAGGATAACGATAAACATATATAAATACAAAGAAGAAAGTTAAAACAAAGAAATTTTGCTCTTGGAAAGACATTTGAATTCGGCTAGCTAATTTTTTGTTCTTTATAACACTTAATTAGAATATCACTTAGAATTTGACCTGTTTTCGTAGCACAGTCGATCCTATGGCCTACCTTGCAGAAGAAATATTGCTCTGATATGAGGTCATGCTTTCTGATGATTCGCTTTCAGGCATGCTGTAGGTACTCGATTGGTGTGCTATTGATTCTGATTTATATAAATTGACACTTGTCTTTAAGAGCCTGAAACAATTAACATATTACGTCTACTTTATTACTCACAAATATTTTACAAAGTATTCTTCATATTATACAGCATTCTCTATTGTGAACATAGTAGAACTGTTGGGCTATTTACTGATAAATATTAATTCCTAGAATGGTGCAATGCTGAGTTCTATACGTCTTTTTGCTAAATGTATTTCTCAAATGTATGTTGATGTTTAATTACTAGGTATATTTTCAGTCACACACACCTGACTCTGGCCTTTTCTCTCCTTTGAAATTCAAGATCTCTTTCCAAAACTGGTCGAATAATAGCTTGTTCCTCAGCTGTTAATTCTTTAAGCATTTCGTACAACTCTGAACTTTTGCAGCTCATATTACTGATTTTCAACAGGGAAGATGTCTCTGAATAATAATGTATTAGATAGCATAGTAATATTTTCGTATGTAGAAACAAGGCTTTAGTGGGAATCTGGCAAAATATCAAGTTCACGAGGCAAGTCTTAACTGGATATGACAAATCATTCATGAGAACATTTACGAATGTTGCTCTATTTGAAGCTTTCAAATGCGTACGTATCGCAATTCTAAAATGAGGCCAGAAGTGCATGTGCTGGGTGTTTTGTGCGTCTTCGGAGTAATATTATGGAAATCTGAAAATGAGCCTACAATCTTAATATTACAATCCATGATTGAACGCCGAAGAGATATTATAAGATGCTTAGATTATTCCTCAGGAACAATATTATACACAAAGAAAAAAATAGCCTTTCAATTCCAAACACGCAGATAATGTAGATTTGTATCTAAGAAAATTATTGTCTCCACTAATTTATTTCAAGGTAAACAGGTTTTAGCACGAGACCAGTCGACTCTCGGATTGAATTATATTAATATAGATAGAGATTTATGGATTAAACGATAACAAATGATAAATATAACTGGTGGTGGGTGGAGAATAATTGACAAAGCGAAAGCAGAAACATGAGAAAAGGGGAGGAGAGAGAGCTGAAACATAAAATAAGCTTCCAACCTCAGTATAAACACATGCTGTATTTCTAAATTTGCACGAACTAAACGAACTGAAGAGCATAGGCACTTAATAGGAAGTGAGTATGACACACAACACATCAAAGACTTATAAAATAAGCATTATTTCGTCGAAGATTTAGCTTCCTGGTCTTTTATGTCCCACATATGCAAAAAAAAATGTCGCTTACCGGCTTCTAGCTAAGGAGATTGGATGCCGATGAAGAAAATCCTCTGCAGATAGTAGTTATCCATGGATACGAGCGGTTAAAACACGATGACGGATATTAACATCGATTAGAATTAGGCTTAGTGCAGAAGAAATTATATTTGTTGAGAGTAATTTTAACATAGAAGGTAATAGAAGTAATCGAAACGGGAAGTATCACCATCAATTTGAGAACAAATTCTATATTATAAGCAGTGCCATATGAAACACCACAATTGAAATATAATTTTTTTAATCACAACGATAAGCTGAATAATCTATAGCTAAATACCTCTCAGAAATAGCATGCATATTTTTATTTATTCTAGACCATATATCTATCTATATCTAAAGGGAAATTACTGATAGAATTTTTTAGAGTATTAAAAGTGTTATAAAAATACGATTGCATATATATGACAAATTTATTTCAGAATGCACAATGTCAGCTAATAGATTGGGCCATAATTAATCCATACAAAATGCTAAACAATCCAAAATTTCGCAATCAAGATCTTATTGTTGCTCAGTGCCACTCTACAAAATATTTAGTAAATGTAGTGAAACGTTTTAGTGACTTGGACATTAGACTGACTTCCTTCCATCACCAGAACTACCACGCACTCTGTGCATTACTTGGAGCAGTGCTGGAGCCAACCACTCTCCATTTTCATACAATTCTCACGTAATCTTCGCTGAAGACAAATCAAAGTTTGACGCTCGCTAATAGTTTTCTCTAGGTGAGGAACTAAACTCGGTTGTTTCATATTTAATTGCATAAACTACTCCGAAAACATTTTGTCATATTCAGTGATCAGCTCTACAATGATAGCAATAGTTTTTCTGCTTCTTGAAATCGGTTATATGGCTTTTGGATCATCAAAAAGTATTTTTAAAACATTGAAATTAACGTATACACAGTGCATATACTCCTCTTAATGCTAACTATTTAAATGGGCTGCAACAAATAATGTGCACTTAGGCACTTCTCACGTTTACCATTTTCTTGTGGTAGATGACAAATGTAAGAACAAAGGAAATATTCTGTGTTTTCTAAATTAATCGTAATAACAAATGTCTACCGGAGATAGAATTTCTTAGGATTAAAACGAATTAATTTAAAGGGAACGCCAATATTTAGTCTAATGATATTGTTTATGAAATATGATGTCGCAACTAAACTTTACTAATAGCTTAAAAGACCCGTCAGTGATATGAAGTAATATGAAGATCAGGCTTTACGCCTGATTAAGACGAAATATCCACCTCAATACTAGTCCTACACTAAGGAATACGTTTAAATTTGTCCTTATAATGAAAGATTAGCAATTGGTAATACGCGTATATCCACCGTCACTTATTATACACTAGGGATGAACTTTGTCTTTTCGGAGGAATTTTAGTTTCCTGCAATCACAGAATCCAGTATTTTTATTTCAAGTAACACTAAGAAAGAAATGAACTCCATAAATTGCTGAGTGAGACTCTTCTGGTAGTTCAGGGAAAGTCTTGGTCCTATCTTTAAATTCCGGATTGAAGAAACAAAATCCGATATTACAAAATCGTATCTTTATGATCTCTTATAACATTTGTAATAAACAATTAATTTTATAGTTCCGAAGTATTCGGATTATGTTCTTAAAAGATTATCTAAGTAGATCAAAGTCTTAAGCAACGATTCTTCGTCTATACTTAATTTAAAATAGCTCATCCTCTGACGATCGTATGTGTGCACTTTTTGTGCCAATATTAATCATTTTATTTAATATGCAGTTGCTCTTTTAAAGAAAGCTGTATTACGAATATTTTAGACGAGTTGATATAAATTGTTGTATTGATAAAGCGTATTTCTAGGCTGGCATAAAGTAAATAATAGCTGTTTCTAGAACTTTTATGAGGATATGTTAATTGAACTAAACATATTGTACATTAAATGCCAGCTCTACCCATTGAGAAAAAACACAGATCACTTCTTGGGCATTGAAAAGTGTAGTAGCTCAGAGTCAACTTGGGGAAAATGATAAGTTAGAAGAGTAAAGGACGTCTTTCTTAAATCATAGGAAGATGTGTGAAACAAATAGGAGAACATGCTAAATTCAGACACTAAAATCGCTTACCCCAACACACATTACTACATAATTAATGGCAAGTGGCAATAAAGCAGAATAAATTTGATAGAACTGCTAGATCTTTCTCTTTACCAAGAAGAGGAAAGCAGCCACAGCTCATGCACTTTCCACATTATCTCATAATCAAATTAACTTCTAGATTATTAAACATCGCATCTAACCACTTTCATTTTATAATAGCTCAGTATATAATTATATTCAATATATTTAAATTAAACTCTCAAATCATTAGCTCTTTTTATTTAGTAACGAGATATTTTTTGTAAATTACAAAATGATATTAGGATTAAGAGCATATTTTTCAATGAAATTTTATATTAGGCAAAAAATATTTCTTTCGAAAATTTGTTTTTCATAATTTTTGTACAAATTGAATGAATTTTAAATATATAATCGTCACTGACTATGATTTGCTTATCATTTATCATATCAGAATGTCAGAAATCAGATTATCATGATTTATAAAATAGCTAAAACTGAGAAAAGTGGTAGAGAATGAAGGAAGGGCGTGGAGCTGATCACAGCACATAGCGAATTCGAAATACATTGCACATAATCTCTGTTTTTTCTCGTAGTTTCGACGTTTTTATGCGTTTAAGTGCTACATTTAACATTAGAAGCAATATTGCTATCTTTTATTCTCACAATTCATGTATGGAAACAATGAAATGTTGAGAAAAAACCAAGTACATTAAGTTTTACATTACTAAAGTGGAAAAGGACTAAGCCGATAGTTTAGACATAAGAACAAAGAAATTACGTATAGTAGATGCAGACTGGCGTGGTGTGCGTATATAATTAGTTAGGGAATACAAAAGCTAGTAAATGTCGTATTAACCCCTTACTCTTATAGATCAGCTAAAAACAATTAATTGTAATAATACAACATGATGTAAGAGTTATAACGTAATATGAGAAGACTACATCTATATTATTATACTGCCATATATACGTCGAATAGACATGTATGGCTGTGACAAAAAATAAGAAAGAAGAAATTTAAGAGAAAGAGAAAAACAAGTGATGTATGAAAAATAGGAAAAGGTTCTACCACCTATCTATTAGCCTTGTAACATTATGAGTTTCGTCGTTAAATTGAAAAATCCATATTTCACCACAAATTCAGCTTCATACTGTTGTCTGGTATTCAATACGACGATAAAATTAATGGCGCTGAAGCACGTGTGGGGGATCGAATAAATTATTTCAATGGAGAATCACAATAAGGACAAAACTGAATGGATAGAGATAAATACAATATTTCTATTATATGCCCTCTTCAGTTTCTTCCAGTGATGCTTTTATTTTTGATATTGGCAAAATTTCGCATTTTAGGCACTTTAGCATGCTGCTTTGCATACTTTTTGTTTCTGTTCCATATCTTGATTCAAGTAATCATCGTATAGTTTACTTGAATGAAAAGCACTCTATTTAATTTCGATAAGATTTTGTCTTATTCTACTATTCCTTCACTTTCTCCACCATTGTTTCTTTATTTTAGATCGTGATTCGTGTTGGGTAAGAATGATGTTGTTTTCAAGCATATGTCATTAATATTTATCAGTAAATAAGTCGCCTACCTATGGATCATAAATTTAAGTATTCGCAAGTAGTGAATTTCTCAGCGGATTAGTTGTTGGTATAGTTGCAGATAGTGGATGTACTGTTTGGAATACTGTGGGTGAATGGTCATGCTAATTTCCGGTTAAGGTTTTCAACCGAAAACGCTTTTAGCCAGTATTTGGAAAATTATTTTTTTTTCATTCACCTACGAATATTACACGTGTATAGGATATTTTGACTAAATCTGTGAATTTTCTCATCTGATTCAGTCAAAAATATCTTCCTCTACGTTTGTTAATACTAACAGTACAAAATTTACCTACATTCTACAAGATTCCTTCACAATAAAAAAGTGATATTTATCTAGATTTCGTAACTATTCACTTAAAATGTCTTCATTTTATACATAGTAAAGGACGGAATTTAAAGATAACCAGCTATTTTACTCAAAGCTGTCCACTTCTCTTTCTCTATCTTTTTAGATAAAATAGCTAGCTTTTCTTCAAGTTCTCCATTGCTTATTGTCAAATTTCTATCGTATCTCCATGTTACACCACCTCTTGCACATTCTGAAATGTAGTGTTTGATACAATGATTATTCTCGGTTTAAAATATGATTTATAACGAACCACGCAGATTTAGCTCCCTCCTAAGTGGAGAATGCCATACAAATCGTGAAGAAATTGCTGCCCTAAAATAAAAAAGTGCATGAATTCCACTAATATTTATTAACATTGATTTTTAAACACTACTCATATTACTTAGTTAATTGTATTATTTATGTTATTAATGAAGGGAATCAACGAAAAAATTTTCATGAACATTGGAAAAAAAAGTTCTTGAAAATAATTTGTACTTGCATAAATTCAAATTAAAACGAGTATTTTATTGCCAACATTCTCTGATATTTGAACCAGGTATCTCTTGCAGTGCTGTATCTATTTATTTTTACCAAATTAACTGAAATGGTATTATTAATTTTCAGGGAAAAAGAGTCTCACAAGTAATATCCTTCACAGAAAATACTCAAGTCATAAAAGAGATAATAAATTAAAATAAATAAAAACTGGATGCGTACTAATTGATTTTGCATTTTCCATGGTACAATATATATTCCCTCATTCTATATTGACAGCATACAATTATGTCAAATAAATCAAGAATCACTTTTACAGGTTTAAGATGTCCAGAACTCATTTCCTATTTCAAACAAGAAAATTACAGTGGCGCTCAGGAATCCAGGTAGCCAAATGTTCCGAGTGCTCCGAGTGCACAATCGATTGTAACTCGTTTCTGAATGATCTATTTCGTATTCTAATTGCAGATTCGGATTCAGCATCAAATTGCGGTTCTTTTCAATGTGATTTCCTTAGTTCTATACAAAGGTGGCTTCTGACAAGAAAGAGAATATCACAGATCCGAGGGATTATTATGGGAATATAAGTAGACCACAAAACGCGTAAAGCATACGATAATATGGTTCCTGCCACTCATAGTGGGTGGCTTTCCGAAGGACTACTGGAGCTCGAGCAAATTAGAAAATTTAAAAGCACAAAAAGATAAATGATAGCTGATACGAGATCACCAGTCTGAGACACTGTCAGGGCTCTTCTTCTGTTGTTTCCCAATAGCCCTCGACAGATAATATGGTGGTCTTGTGGTGTAGATCACGAGTAGTGGGGAGAAAAGCATAGGATCGGTTCCGTTCGGGCGCGGAGAGGCGTTCGCGGACTCGGCATATTTCTTGCCAAACTCGTCCGATGGATGTCTCGGCAGCAATTCTCATCCGAAGTAGCTGGGTTGTGATTGAAGAGAGATGGCCAACAAAGTCTTTCCTTAGGCAGGTAACGAAATTCCCTCGCAGACGTTTAGAGACACTTTGTGACGAGTGCAAAACGATAGCCTAAGAGCGTAGAAATAGAGCAGCTTATTCGCCCAACACATATGGTTTAAAGTGGCTGTTTTTATACAAAAATATATAGAAATTCATATAACACTAATCATTTACGCAACGCACCATGTAAAGTAATGGCCTAGTGGTAGTCGACGAGGCGCGGGGTGTGGTGGTCGACGGGTCGATCCCGGCCGGTTCCGTTTTGATCTTCTCGTATTGAGTAATAGCTAATCATTTATTGTGCGCATGTGCAAACCTGGCTGAGGTACGGAATAGGTTGACGTGGGGGTTTCGGCTATTCGCGAGTGAAGCCGCAGTCGACCGATGCAGCGGTAAGTTTCGGTGCACTTGGACGGTAAGTTTGGAAGACTCCGAACAATGTAAGTTTATTGGTGAGTTTTTCTCTCTGTTTTTCAGGCCTTTCTGGAGCCGAGGCCTTTGCCTCAGCGCTCTGTTGAGCCGAGGCCTTTGCCTCAGCGCTCTGTTGAGCCGAGGCCTTTGCCTCAGCGCTCTGTTGAGCCGAGGCCTTTGCCTCAGCGCTCTGTTGAGCCGAGGCCTTTGCCTCAGCGCTCAACTCCCCCCTCTCCTTCGGGAGAGGAGTGGATAATTTTTGACGCTCCTGGAGCGTTCGGCACTTAGGTGCTGAACTGCTTCAGGAGCTCTATGGCACCTAGGTGCCATTTGACCCTAACGGGTCACGCTGAAAAACATTGGAAAGACGAATCTATGCCCAATTTTTTTTCTCTGCGTCTCTTATCTCTCGACTGAAAAACTGAACCAGCGAGAAGTACGGAAACCAAAAAGTGTTTATATTTTTCAATTTTCTAGTTTCTTCGGGCTTCAAAAGCCCTTCGAAAGCCACTCACAACGAGTGGCTGGACACGACCAGAACTACCTTCCGGAAAGGGAAGGTAGGAAATGGTCTTTTGGAGGGAATACTACCCTATACCCTTTAAGGGTTGGGGTAGTATCCTTCCTAATTTTGGAGACCTTAGCCTAGAGGTAGCTAAGGTTCTATCTATATATAAATGAATATATCTGATTAGATTACTTTAGAATGTTGAAAAATTGGGCATAGATTCGTCTTTCCAATGTTTTCCAGCATGACCCGTTAGGGTCAAATGGCACCTAAGTGCCGGACGCTCCAGGAGCGTCCAAAATTATCCCAGTCCTCTCCCGTAGGAGAGGCGGGAGTTGAGCGCTGAGGCAAAGGCCTCGGCTCCAGAAAGGCCTGAAAAACAGAGAGAAAAACTCACCAATAAACTTACATTGTTCGGAGTCTTCCAAACTTACCGTCCAAGTGCACCGAAACTTACCGCTGCATCGGTCGACTGCGGCTTCACTCGCGAATAGCCGAAACCCCCACGTCAACCTATTCCGTACCTCAGCCTGGTTTGCACATGCGCACAGTAAATGATTAGCTATTACTCAATACGAGAAGATCAAAACGGAACCGGCCGGGATCGACCCGTCGACCACCACACCCCGCGCCTCGTCGACTACCACTAGGCCATTACTTTACATGGTGCGTTGCGTAAATGATTAGTGTTATATGAATTTCTATATATTTTTGTATAAAAACAGCCACTTTAAACCATATGTGTTGGGCGAATAAGCTGCTCTATTTCTACGCTCTTAGGCTATCGTTTTGCACTCGTCACAAAGTGTCTCTAAACGTCTGCGAGGGAATTTCGTTACCTGCCTAAGGAAAGACTTTGTTGGCCATCTCTCTTCAATCACAACCCAGCTACTTCGGATGAGAATTGCTGCCGAGACATCCATCGGACGAGTTTGGCAAGAAATATGCCGAGTCCGCGAACGCCTCTCCGCGCCCGAACGGAACCGATCCTATGCTTTTCTCCCCACTACTCGTGATCTACACCACAAGACCACCATATTATCTGTCGAGGGCTATTGGGAAACAACAGAAGAAGAGCCCTGACAGTGTCTCAGACTGGTGATCTCGTATCAGCTATCATTTATCTTTTTGTGCTTTTAAATTTTCTAATTTGCTCGAGCTCCAGTAGTCCTTCGGAAAGCCACCCACTATGAGTGGCAGGAACCATATTATCGTATGCTTTACGCGTTTTGTGGTCTACTTATATTCCCATAATAATCCCTCGGATCTGTGATATTCTCTTTCTTGTCAGAAGCCACCTTTGTATAGAACTAAGGAAATCACATTGAAAAGAACCGCAATTTGATGCTGAATCCGAATCTGCAATTAGAATACGAAATAGATCATTCAGAAACGAGTTACAATCGATTGTGCACTCGGAGCACTCGGAACATTTGGCTACCTGGATTCCTGAGCGCCACTATATTAATGTATATTTTTTAGATGAGCATAATTTCTTGAAACATTGAGTTCATGGTGTTTGTTGAAAAAAGATGTCGCTATGCGAATCACTAAGTGTAAATCGACATCTGACCCTTTTCTAAAGCTTAATAATTCAATAAGTATTTTGCGAAATAAAAGTGCAGTGTAATCATCGAAGTTTCACTTCGACAGTCCATCGCGCAATAAGTGGACTATAACCACACTATATCATCGTTAATTGTGAAGTGAATGCCTTTGAATCCGAAAGGCATTATTTCAGCTGTGCTTTTCGTTGGATGAGCACTTTTTATTGTGTTTCAATATTCGATCAACTGTTTTGATTTTTGAATGATTTTGTTTTAATTTTTAGTCTAAATATAAACTATTCTAAAGCATTAATTTTGATGTACAGGGTGCGCCAAAAGTTCTGCTACAAATTTCAAGTACAGCTAAATCAGCATATGTGACACAGCAATTCGCTATGCTAATGCAAGCGTGTTGCTTGTAGCTTCTTTGGACCATGTTTAAAATTTGATTAAATTATCTCGAATCTGAACTGTTATTCAATGTCCAAAGCTCAGCGCACTACCATCGTCCACTTGCACCAGCTAAGAGAGAAATATTGTGATTGCTAAGAAGCTCTGTGTCACGAGAGTGGCTCTTCATCGGACTGTGAAACGAGATCAAGAGCTTGGTATAGTACAGGATTGTCCTGGGAGGGGGAAACCCAGGTCCGTGAATTCTTCTCACGTTAGAAAAATGGTCAAGAGGATCCTTCGAGATAACAAGAGATCGATGAGGAAGATGGCTTCTGATCTCAATATCAGTCTAAAATCAATGGGGAGGGTCATAAAACATGAACAGAAGTTCTATCCATACAAGATCCGTCAAGCCCACATATTGACGGGAAAAATGAAGGTCAATCGTTACGAAAAAGCAAGGAAACTCCTAAGCATCGTTCGGCAGGACCTCGCCTCGAACGTGCTTTTCACTGATGGGAAAATGTCCACTGTCAACCCGGCGTGCAATAGTCAGAACGGTAGGCAACTTCTTCAACGTGGACATCAAAGGTCTGAGAAAGTAGCTGTAGATACTAGAAGCCATTTTCTATTATGCCATGGTTTGGGACGAACTTAGCCAAGAGAGATGCGGCCCGTGGTGGGTGACTTCGAGAAGTGTCTATAAGCCCATGCAACCGCGGAAGGAGGAAACTTTGAACACCAATTAAAGTAAATTTCTGTTCGGTATCTTATACATGTCTGGATAAATTGGCATGTCGAATGCTGTTTTTATCATGAAATTAAGCGACTGGTCATCCGTATCAGAACTTCTGGCGCACCCTGTAGAATGACAGTCAAATATTTAAGGCACTTTCACCGCGTTAATACTCCTCAACATAATTCAGGAAGTGTATGATTGTTAAATTATAGAAAAATGACAGAAGTCAGATAAAACGTGTAGCTGGTTTCGTTTTATCAATTGATTGAAATTGAGGTTAGTGCTATATTTCGCGAAGTTTAGTCTACTTTTCACTGCCAAACAGCATTAATTGATAGCTATGAAAATACGAGATCTGCGTATAGAAAAGAGTAAAAATATTCTTCTAGAAAAAATACGTCACTTTTTTTTCAACCTCAAGAAATATTATCATAGTGAACAATGAGTAGTTGCAAATAAACGTTTGTATGCACTAATAACTTCCAATCAACTGACAAAAGGAATTTACATTCTTTTTTGCCTCTGTTTAATTTCCAATGATTTAAAAAACGCGTATAAATTATGTCGTTGAGCAGCAGCGGTGCAGACTGTCTTAAGTAGATGACCGTCACTGTAGTTGAAATACCTCAATTCCCCGAAAAAACCGGTGTAGAGCTCCTCTCTATATTCATTCTTGAGACCATGCAGCATGAAATCGTGCGCAGGGCTCCATCTGCTTTGGGTTATCCAGATATCACGAACCCATCCATAACCCTAAACGAATAGTTACTCTACCCAGTTGATGAAGTACGCTTCATTACTCTCCTATAATAACCTCTCGCAGAAAAGGAATACAAACCTTTCTAATAATTCGTAAGTTATCGAATTCTCTTCTCGCCCCAAGAATTGTTCTGATACAGGCTTCATAGAGAAATAATGTGCCAAAACCGTCTGATCGCTTCCAAATGTCATAGCAAACCCTAGCATCATTCTTGTTTTCCGGGACAAGCACTTCCACGAGATAGGCCTGTAATTCGTTATCTCGACTTAAACCTCCGATTCATACGTAACTAAAATCGAAATCTTTTATAAGATCTATTTCATAGTACCAGCACGGATATCTGATGTGGAAGTCAAAGACTAGAAATTCAACATTTTAAAGTTTCCACATCTGAGGTAAAGATTTTATAGTGAAAGACGTAGTTTTTAAATTCTTTATAAAATAATTTTGCGAATTCTTTTTCATGAATCGTAATACTTAGTGGAATATTCCTTTGAAGAATGGAATTTACAAAATATTTTGCCTATAAATTGGATGTTCTTATTTGCTGAATTTGGCCGAATTTATGAAATTCAACTGTACTGATCAAGAATGAAAATATCCTCGTGAGTCTGATCACGAAAAGGTTTTGTGGGAAATATGAATAAATATGTAATAATTATGGTATATGAGTAAACGATGAAAAATACAAAAAAATACGTCTTTAATTACTCACGTGTATAGCTCCGTTATCTGTTCCATGAAAAGAATTGGGCAATTTCTTCTCATAATTGGCAAAATTTCGAAGGAAATTAAGTGACCACGGAGTATTCTTCACTATATATGATCCCATTGCTATCTCCCAATTTATGAAGCGATCATAAAGTGTTATATCGTAGCGAGGATTTATATATTCTTCGATTAACCTGTAATCGATGTTCCACGATTTAGTTATATGGTAGTAAATGTAAAGCTGATCTCCCACTGTTTGTAAGTTTTTACAGAGAATTTGTTTTATTCAAATAATTGACTAATTACTGGCATAAACTTGTCATCGAGGTAATTCCTTGTCTTCCATAATTTCGCTGTTTAAAATCCTCACCTCTTGGGGTTTACTACGGCTACGTCAGCATCAATAAATAAAACCCAATCCGTCTCTTCGAGAATTTCGGCAACTATGCAGTGTCGACGGAACATTATCTATAATGAAGCACATTACGTCCCAAGTGAACAAATAATACAATATAATTCACTACGGTGGGAAAAATGGGATCTACACCTTCATATGATCGATGCAACCTACAAAATATTGGTGCATATGTTTCTAGTGGGTATCATTTAAGCGAATGGATAACTCACATCTTTTTGAGGACAGATTTCTTTATATTCGTTGTCTCTCACTATTTGCAGAGTGTAGTTATGAATTAAGGAATAACACTTCACAGTGTTTAGAGCGAAACTGAATACTTATTCATTTTGGTTCATTTATAGACTTTGTTTTAAAAAAAAGTATCAGAAGAACTAGATATCTACTTTTCTTAAATATTCATTATCTTAAAAATTGAAAATAATTGAAAGGCTGTAAGTTCATATGACAAACATTGATATTATGATGTTAAACTAACCTATATTCGTTTATATTCGTGTCTTTACCAATCACGATAACAATAGTGATATTCATCGATCTTGTAGCTGGTTTTACATCATCAATTGCCAATCTTACTCTCCCATAAATATACTTTAAAAATTATAATTAAATCAGTATCATAATACTCAACTTTCTAGATAATTATATTTGAAATTTTTGTACTCGAATCAAATCTTATTTTATGCTGAAGTAAAGCTTAACTCATCAACCTAATTATCTTTATCATCCAACGATGAAAAGGTTCACGAGCACCTTTAGAATAAAGATTACAGGTTACTTTCAACACTGCGTTTGCATTATTTTTTAAGATATATAATTTGGTTGATCAAGCCATAGCATGATGTAAACACTAGAAAAATTAATTTTTCAGTATTTATAGTGAACTGCTACAATAAGATGCAACTAAAATAAAAAAACAGTAATCACAAACCTTCTTCTTAGGTCCACTTAAAAATATAGCGTTTAAAAGAATTAGAGCATATAAAATACCCAGTAACATTAAGAATATGCGACAAGATTCACTTCTTTGACGTAGAATCATTACACTACTAAAAATAGCTTGAAGTAAATATATATACTGTTAAATGACTACTATATCTGGAAGACAAATATAGAAAATTGAAAAATATAAATATGTAAAAGAATGGAGAGAGAAAATAATAGTCATTCAATCAATCAATTTAATCAAGTTTTAAAAAAGTGAGAACGCTGAAACCTTTAGTTATAAGAATAAAAGTTTCAATGAGAAGAGATTTAAATATTCGATAGCGTTAGGATTTTCAAGAAACAGGTTCTTCGTCCTGGGTTAGATCCTTAGATATGACTCTAATGACTCCAACTAAAGTTTAAACAGATACCTAACTGAATAGGATATATTCTGTATTACGTATCAGACACAAATCTTGGACGCTATATATTCAAAGGAGCCTACAAACATAAATCCACGATATATAGGCTCCCACTTAAATCTACCTAATCGTTATATTATTTAAAATACGAATTTATGAATGACAAAAATAATTTCTCAAAAGGGTCTTCTAATCTTTGAAAAAAATGCGTATAAATTATGTCGTTGAGCAGCAGCGGTGCAGACTGTCTTAAGTAGATGACCGTCACTGTAGTTGAAATACCTCAATTCCCCGAAAAAACCGGTGTAGAGCTCCTCTCTATATTCATTCTTGAGACCATGCAGCATGAAATCGTGCGCAGGGCTCCATCTGCTTTGGGTTATCCAGATATCACGAACCCATCCATAACCCTAAACGAATAGTTACTCTACCCAGTTGATGAAGTACGCTTCATTACTCTCCTATAATAACCTCTCGCAGAAAAGGAATACAAACCTTTCTAATAATTCGTAAGTTATCGAATTCTCTTCTCGCCCCAAGAATTGTTCTGATACAGGCTTCATAGAGAAATAATGTGCCAAAACCGTCTGATCGCTTCCAAATGTCATAGCAAACCCTAGCATCATTCTTGTTTTCCGGGACAAGCACTTCCACGAGATAAGTTTTATTTATTTGTTACTGATTTTCTACAAAACGCCGACATTTCTTTGGAGTAAATGGTAATATACAGATAATATTATATTAATAGCGATTTTCACTAAAGACTACCTTACATATGAATAATCTCTATGTGAACAGATGTTTTTTCTAAAACTAAAGACATTATTTTTGAAAGCGTTGGCCTATACATTAATACAATCTGTGAAATTAATTGGAACGCATCCACATATATTTAATTACAACTACATACTTCACTTTTTGAAGATTTTTAAAGGATCTACAGCTATTCCTAATTTTAAAAACCACCGTATATATGTAATGGCAAGGTGCCAAGTTTTAAAATTTAGATACGCAGGTTTATTTCAAGTGCTTGAAATGATGTCATACTTTCGTAAAATTAATGCTTGGATCCCAATCAATAGCTACCTTGTAGGGCGTTATTTTCGTTGCTGCAATAGTACTTACTCTTCCGACAAATTCCTATCTACCCTTTCTTCTGTCGCGTACTGCACGTGTATTTACTAATTCTTCAAATGGTGCGCGACTATTTCAGATCCGAGTCTGAGGACCGTTCCTCACTCTTGGACTTAGGGTCTCGTTCGCCCCTTATTGGTGACAACGATCCAGTTAATTTGCATCCTGCTGAGCACGAGGAAAATCTTCTTATGGAGTACATTGGTGAGTCACAAGAGAGTTTTGGAGAGCGGAACAACTTTGGATTCCTACAGTCTTCCGGTGATTCTCTATTCAACGATAATTGTCATTTTTGCGATTTTGAAGTGGATCATAATCTTGTTAAAGATGATCGTTGGGATGGTAACACTAATTCTCTCCCGTTTTCGTCTGAAATCAAGGGAAAGGGTGAGTGGATTCGTTCAGATTTTATGGGCAGGCCTTACCCTTGTGCCCGTTCAGTGAAAAGTGTAGCTAAGGTTAGTGGTATTACATCTCAACCTGCAAGACGTGGAAGACCAATCAAGATCACAAGCAACTCCAAGATGGCTAGTTATGCAAGAAATTACCGTGAAATGAAGAAATCTCAACTACAACGATTTGAGACACAAGTAAAAGAACTTCAAGAAGAAAATCGAAGTCTCCGTGAAGAAAATCGACGTCTTAACGAAGGTTTTACTCAGTTGAACCAAGAGGTAGAGTATTTACGTCAAGCACTTGAGCGGGATTCTCACTTATCATCTGTTGTATCCCGCATTTCTACACCTGGAAAGCTATCTGGTGGTGACTCATTTTCTGAAGGAAACAATTCTTTTGACAATCCCTTATTCTGTGGTGACGTCGACAACATCACTAGGTTTACCTATTAGTTTATGTCGTTTTCCAATAATATTCAGATAATTTTACGTGTATTATATTTAAATGGATGTGTTGTATTGCATTGTATACTTTTAGTATGATATAAAACATGGTGAGGTCTTGTGTTTATTTTTATTGAATCACTTACAATGTTTTAGATTGAGAAATGGTTCTTTTCTGGCGACATCACTGTCATTAGCAGATTCTGAAGTCGCCTGACAATCAGACAGGGGAGGCAGGTTGTCCGGTTCCATTGAGGCCCGTAGATCGCCATGGTTGGTAATCTAAATAGTCTATTCGCAATACAGACAATTCCCCTGTAAACGAATAAGACGAGAATATTTTGTTGTTTGGTTGGCAAGTCGGTATTTCTGCAGCTGCAAATGTCCAGATAATCCGCCGTTGGGTGGAGATGAGCGTGTGCCCACCTTTAGGGTAACACAGCTACCAATGCGTCTGGACTACCGAGCACGACTCGGGGTGATCTCCTACCGAGCTTGCTCGGTCTGTTGGCCATACCGGGTAAATCACATTTCTTATATTGGGATTGTAATTATGGTATTATTTGTTTGAAGAGTAATAATATTTAAGTTATTACAGGCAGTCATCTTTTTGTGGCTTTTTCATTGGATATAGGAATACAGCTTTGGTAACTGCTATGAACTTGTTGCTTTCCATCGTTGGCGTATACGAGTTGGATGCGGGAGGATTTTACAAATTGTGATCTTGTGAATCTGACACATAAACATTATAGAATATTTGTGCTATATTTTTAGACGTGTATGCCGTCGTCCCATTGGGAAGTACTCATTGTAGTTATTATATGTTAAGTATTTGTACTAAACAGTTATGGTATTACATCTAATTTACATGGTATTAATGTCTAATATACTAAATATTCAGCACAGTCAAGATGTAGCCTAGATATACCTGTAAGATACTTTCGAGTGATTTTCGTTTTCTGGATGTTATAGCCATGGACACGGATGCTTTAATGGATTCAATATCAGCTGATCCATTGGATCATAGTGTACCGTCAGTCCAACAATTGGAATTTCCAACTTCGCTTACCCGACGTCCAACTTCAAGGCGTGCAACTTGGCATTTAACGCACTATTCCAAGAGAAAAAGCAAGGCTAGACAAAGTTGTCGGTCTTTAGTGGCTCTTGATTGCAAGCGTGTGCACAAGCTTCCCGGTTCGTTTAGCTTATCTATATCTTGAGTGGAATGAAATTCAAATTTTGTCATATTAGAATTTTCGATCTTTGAATACTTATACGCCGTTCCTTTTCTCATCATTATTTCAGCTCGTAGAATGAATATAGCTAAAAGTCCTGTTTCCGCCGTGAAATTCCAAGTGTGGAAGAAAAAGGTATTTATAAATGATCTAATAACAAGATCCGCATAATAATACTGTTCATTGCCATAGGTTGCTTTTTGGATTTTTAGCTTTTAAATCCAGATCGATAGAAAATATGAGAAAATAGTGGAAAGACGAATGCAACATTTATTAAAATTACGTCGGGAAAACCAAGAATTAAAGGCATTTAGACTACGTTTCATCGAGCAGGTAATAATATTCTCAACAAACATTTGTATCCTATGTTCACATACTGTCTTTAGTGTGAAGCTCTGACTAAAAGTACGCGAGCTTTCCGGATCGCTGCTGAACGTCGACAAATGATGACGATTTTATCAATTGTAGCCATGATATACGGAGGATCTCTGTCGTCAAACAGTTTGTTATAGTTCCTATTCCTTGTTCAAAGGAAGGATTTGGATCAAGGTTTGGTTTTTCTAGTGTAAAAATGCTTACTATATATTAAACCATTGTATAATATCCGTAGGTGTTAATGTGCGGGTGTATCCATAAACCTACATGTTCATTTCTAATAAAATTTTTATACGTCTCTTATTATGCGATAAACATTTTAGTTCCAATATTACTGTTGAGATCGGCTAGATGTCGTAAAGTTGGTCGGCCGTGCGGACAGTTCTGAATGATACTATATTTAGTGTTATATACCATGGTTATATTAACAAGTTTGCTTAATTAGGAATACTTACCCATGGCTGATCAAGAGTTCCAAGGTGACGTACGATCTGAAATGGGTTCTACAGAAATTTGAACAGGTTTTATTTACATATCCATAAGATATAAAAGAATTGTCATACTGTTTCCATATGTGCCTTGGTTAAAGTTGTTCCAATCATCACTGACTTACGGCATGCTCTGGATGCAAAAATTCTACGAAGTTTTGCAGGACGATATAGGATTCCAGGGTACTCGCTAACCATAGAAAGTATTTCATCTATATCTAAATGAATTAACATTCCAAATTACAGTCTATACATTTGCTGTACTATTATATCTTCATTGGAAAATACGACCAAACCATTTCTATCAAACTGCCAACTGTGCAACACTGGAACGGACGTTAGATATGCCTGCGAAATGCCTTCATCTTGAATTAAATTTAACATTAATAGGGATTTCATCGAATGTAAAGAGAAGAAAATGACCAATTATAGTGTAGACTCACTGTTTTCCCTAAACTCGAAATCGAATCCGTTTGCGCGGAAAACACCAATGTTGTCCTTAAGTATTGATTCTTGAACGGCTCCAAGATTTAAAGCTTGAGCACTGAAAAAAGTTCCAATAATTATTTTATTACTGCAAAACATGGTAGTCTAATACCTAATAAGTTTCTGGTTATCTACACGAGCCTTCTTTTGGAAACGCTCGAAATTGAACTTTTCGTCGCTTGCGTGCTGATCAATTATAAATAAATGATGGCCAAGTTTGGTAATAATGAAGCCATTGTTGAACTGACCGATAACGGACATCTCCGCAAAATTTGATTTCCTGTAAGTAAGAAGTGACAAATATTCAGTTAAACTGCTTAGAAAATTATATAATATACTTAAGCACTCTATCCAACTCCTTTTCCGCTTTCTCGTTATCATCTGGCTTTATTATAGCATTGAACTCAACTTCCTGACTGAAATTAGCTTTATAAGAATCACTACTAATATATTAAATATAATCCCCATTTTAACTCAACATCCATACGAAGTTACTAACCTTGCTTGTTCATCCTTCATTCCCTCTTCAGATTTCAAATTTTTCATCCGTTCTGCAAGCTGAGGAGCTGAGAATGAGATCTAAAATAACCATAACCCTCTATAAATTAAAAATGACTATAGTAGCTTACTCACCACTTGTTGGGTTCTTAAGAATGTTCCATTTTCATCTCGATATGAATTAAATTCCCTCCTGGATTGAGTAATCTCTTCATTCTTAACACCAGTCAGCTGAATTGTAAGATATCTAATGCTTTTCTAGCCAATACAATTTTCATTAACAATCGAATACAATTTAGTGTGGATATGGTCCAAATAAGTGGTATATTTATCATACCAGTTTTTCAAGAAAGTATTTGAAAAGGAAGTTACTCTGGTATAATATATAATATACTAATGAGCAAACACTCCAGTATTAAATATTTACAGAAGAAAACGCAACAGAAATGCGAGGATCCAATGGTTCAAAAACTTCCTAAAGCATAAAAGCTAATGTGTTTACCAATCTTAACTAAATATTCATGATGAAAACAATCCTTCACAATACATGGTAATTCAAATCCAATAATAAAGCAGTTATACGCTGAATTATTAGAAGTATCCAAAACAGTTTTCACGAATATTACACAAATGTCATGCTTTCATAGTAATTCCACTACACTCCCTCATTCATATAGTGTTTATAAAGGAATTTTATGTAGATATATAGCGAACGATAAGTTAGGAAATAAAATACATAAGAATTAGCGCTTACTTGAGCCGTGGTTGTAACATTCTCAGTTACACTTCCTACTTGTGGCTCTTCCTTATCCATACTGCTTTCTAGCCTTTGCAATATTTCATCATCTTCACTGAAGCAACTATCAAATCCTCTTGACATATTTGTTAATAGTGGCCGCGTAAAAGTATGACGCACTGGATTTGGTGCTAGAGTCTGTCTAAAATGTAAATCTTCGTTATCAACCATAGTCTTCAATTTTTCTTTGGTACTTGAAGTAGGTTTCGGTGATGGTGGTTGTCGTTCAACATTGGTAGAAGAACTTGGTCTTGATTTACTGGCATTGGTGGTCTGCTCTAATTCATCTTCTGAAGATGACTTGTCACTTAAAATAACTGTTGGCTCAGAGATTTTAGTGGTAGTAGGCGAAGATGTATCATTGGTACTTCGACTAACATTACTTTTAAAAGTATTTTTACCAACAGTTTTTGTATTTTCAAATAAAGAACTGGAAGAATCTTTGGTAAATTCGTTGCGAAAACGTTTTGCTAGCGGTTCTGTTGTACGCTTATGAATTCCAGATTCTTTTAGTAGACTGAGAATGCCCGTAAGCGGCTTTCTAATCGAAGTTGACAATGGAGTCTTATCTTTGGCATACAGATTTTGCGATGATATAGTACCTTAAAAATCGTTTTTCATTATATAATATAGATAGACACTAAAACATAAGTGATCATTTGAAAAAAAACATACAAAGCCTAGCATCGTCTTTTATTTTGTCCTCAACAGATGTATATGCACCAAGCACCGGTTGGAATGTTGCCATAATTGATGAACGAATTAGTGCTAAAAGCTCTTTCTCACGATCGAAGAATACTGTACGTTTATCAGGAGTAATATTGACATCGATGGAAGCTGAATAAAATACAGGTGAAATACATGTACTTCAATAATTAAGCAATACATATAGCTTATTTTCGAAAATTGGAAACAAACCTGAAGGTATTTGGATAAAGAGAACAAGGGTAGGATATTGTGACCGATTGTGCTGTTGGTAAACTTCATTAACTACTCGACATATCTGAAGTTATGTACCATTAAAAATAATCCTTTACCTAACTTTAAATGATTCTGAAGACTAATAGGACAACGTACCTTTGGGTAATCAACAGGTCGTTGGTTGACGTAGACAAACTGTCTGTCCGATAAACTTCGACCAAATCCATGCTCACAAGAACTTATGAACCCATTTAGTCTTTAGAAATAAATTATTTGAGAAAAAATAAAGTATTTTAAAAAAGAATAACTCACTCTATATCTTCATATGAATTAACTTTATTGGGGTCTAGACCGTAGATAGAACATATGTCCTCATCAGGTACAGCTCTCAGTATATCCAGCATTTTATTTTTGTCCAGTCGTCCACCAAATAGATTGATAACGACCAAAAAAAACATTATATATTATGAGCCTACATTAATAAATGAAAAACCAACCTCTCGAATTCCTACCTTACCGGTTGTGCATATAGATTGATGCCGCTTGCTAAAAAAAATCAATTTTAAATGGAATAAATGTCATTTAAGAGAATAAAAGAACCTACCCGGAAATGGTATTACTACAAATGAACTTGATATCTGGCCTAGATAGAGCAAAAGATTGTATAGTTGTGAGAAGACGACCATATTCCCGCTTTGCGATTCTTTCAAATTCTTTTCTTCTAACAGGGAGTGTCTCGAATAGATTATCCACGACTACCGTAGTTCCAATTTAAAATATAATTATTAGATGCAGCCTGATAAATATTTTTTCTATATAATTACGAAAGATTTATTAGACTTTCTCACCGGCCGAGCAACATTAGACTGATCGATAATGCTCCCAGAATGATCATAGCGCAGCTTTGTTCCGAGTAAGGCAATTTCTGACCGCGTAACAATTGTTACTGATCTATTATTGAAAATAATCAATATGTGTTTCTAATAAAATAAAACAAAGTTTTCGGAGTAAATTTTGTATTATAACGATGCTTTATAAAATATTACCAACTAATACATGGTACATATACCTTAATTATATACCAATCTTTCTCACAATATTTAAATAACAAGATTGAAAAACAACCCAAGGGCACATAATGCGTTAAGAGCTTCTCCTCGGAATCCAAGGGTAGACAACTTATTAAAATCTGAGAACTCAGTTAGCTTAGAGGTAGAGTGTGGCTTACCTACAATAGCAGCTATTTTTCATG